>CM038797.1:22695886-23431992 GCA_021764765.1 Vicia sativa
AACATTGGGAGTGGTAAGTGGGAGTTAACTGCTGGTTCGAGCTGCAGGCCCACCATGTTCATGGTAATCGGCCAAGGCCAATTATAACCTGGCCAAGCTAGGGAAGAGAATGGATTCATGGCGAGGGGCAGTTCCTTCGTCAATGCACCAAAGGTTAGTGCTATGGAGAGAAGATGGGATAGGAGAACATCGAAGCGATCGTAGTTACTCTAATACCATACCAACCTCACAAAAAGGAATTATGACAAGCATCTAGCACGAATAGCCCTTGTGCTCCAAAATGAGGAGATGAACGGGCCGAGAAGCGCAATATTATATGACCCTTCGCCATGATGGCATGTATGGGGACGTAAAAATAAGTAAAGAAGACGGAAGGACCTGGCGGTACCGAGAAGACGCCGTAATGAATTCGACAATAGTGCTCATGATCGAGTCCTTCGAAAAGGATTTCGCCTATATGGTCAGAACAAATGGATAGCAACAGAGGCTGGAAATAGATAGTATAGTGAAGAAAATACCATGAAAGGGCAGTTCGAAAGACTCACCCTCAAGAAAAAAATAGAACAAAGGTTGATGCCATATATGATGTTGAATCCCCTTGGGTCGAAAGGTGATCCTACAAACATAGGTGCAAGATGTTGGCATGTGATCAACTCAAGAGGTAAATTTGGGGATGACAAACAAAAAGAATAACCTATATAAGTGCGATCGGGTCCAAGTCTCAAGCAAGAGGTGATCAAACTCAAACAAAATAAAGATTGTTTCGCGGGATTACGACGAAATGCCTCGGTTTGAAAAGAGAGTTGGTAGAGCATGATTTCCAATCAAGGATGGCAAGAAGCCCATCAAGCAAATTCCTAGAGGTTCGCGCCAAGCAGTTGCTCACGAAGATTAAAGCCGAGGTCGAAAGGTTGTCATACTGCAAGTTCATCGTAACCACAAGGTATGTCAATGGTTAGCTAATATAGTGCTCGTTATTAAGAAAACGGTTCCCGAGAATATGCATAGACTTTAGGGATTTAAATACAGCAACCCCCAAAGACCAATACTTCATGCTCAGAGCGTAAATGTTAATAGACTCGCATGTGGTTCAATACTTAAGCATGCTAGATGGATATTTCGTTATAATCAGATTTTTATTGTCAAGAGGATGTTGCCAAGACAAAGATTTCGTTGTCCGTGAGCCTTAGGCACCTAATGAGTGGGTAGTGATGCCTTTTGGTTTGAAAGCCGGGGCCACTTACCAACGAGCAATGGATTCCATTTTTCACGATTTTATTGAGACTTTTATAGTGTATATCGATGACATAGTCATCAAGTCTGCCTCTTCGTAAACCCATCTCCACTATCTCGAGCCAATCATTCGAAAGAATGAGAAAACATGGCTTAAAAATGAACCCCTTAAATGTGCATTTTAGCAGGCAGTGAGACTTTTGGGCTTTGTGGTTCATAAAAGGGAATCAAATCAACCAAAATAAGACCAAAGCCATCATGGAGACTAAAGCACCCACATCAAAAGAGAGTCATACCCCGCTGGGAAGATAAATTTTCTTTATAAGATTCATCTCAATCTAAGTGGAAAGACTCAAGCATTCTCCACTACTTCGCTTAAAAAACAATAAGCCTTCGAAAGTGAGTCTGGCACATCGAGGCCTTCGAATTATTAAGAGATACCTCTCTCAACCTCCTATCTTGTTCCACCTTCATGGGGAAAGCCCATGAGATTGTATATATCCGTCAATTTACTATAGGTACTATGTTAGCGCAAGAAGATAGTAATGGCATCGAAAGAGCTATATACTATTTAAGTAGGGTGCTAAATGATGCGTAAACTAGATATAGTAACATAGAAAAGTTATGCCTATGTTATACTTCTCTTTGTATGAAACTTAAATATTATATAAAGCCTGTTGATGTTTATGTTCTCCTCATTTCGATGTTATCAAACACATGCCGTCAAAACCAATTATGCATAGTAGAGGGGTAAATGGGCTTTAGCCCTAATAGAATATTCTCTAACCTTCATGCCTTTGAGAGTCGTGAAAGGTCAAATAATTGCTGATTTCATTGTGGATCATTCAACGGGTCGAAAAAGACCATTACGGGTATGTTGAGACGCAACCTTGAAATTATACTCATGGTTCGACTCACAAAGAAGGTAGTGGTGTTGGAGTTCTTATAATTTCTCCCGAATTCCCAACAAAATTCAAGTATAAATTGATGGCCCTTCGCGTCAAACAATGAAGTCGAATACTAAGCGCTTTTATTGTTGACTTGAAGCCTTGGAATCGGGGCAACTAAAGTCGAAATTAAAGGTGACCTAGAGTTAGTGGTCAAACAAATAACAAAGGAATATAAATGCATAAAGGAAAATTTGATGACATACTGTCATAGCTACAGACTGATCAAAAATTCAATATATGGATATCCAACATATACCAAGAATAGAGAATCAAGAAGCAAATGACCCAGCACGCTGGCTTCAAAGTTATAAAGTCTCTACACAAAACTTTAAAGAGTTGATCGAAATAAGAGGTAGGTTATGGCTACCGACTAACGCCATCAGATCTAGAAAATATTGGTTAGTTGTAGTGGTAAAGATAGATTCAAGTGTTAGCCACAAACACCGATCGATGCGTGACAAGCCCAATTATAAGCTATCTAAAAGATCCAACCATAAACGATAGAAAACGAACATAGAGCATTATCATATGTCCTTATGGAAATGAATTGTTCAAGAAAACCCAAGAAGGTGTATTGCTCAAATGCCTAGGAGAAAGTGAGCGATCCGCATTATCGTGGTTCACAATGGGGCATGCGGGCACATCAAGGTGCCACAAGATGAAGTGGTTGCTATTTCGATATGGTATGTATTGGCCTAGCATGCTCAAAGATTGCATAGACTTCGCTAAAGGATGAAGAATGTCAAAACATGTGGATTCAACATGCTCCCCGCGAGTGAGCTGATTCGATCATTAAACCATGGCTCTTGAGGATGGGCGTAGATTTGATAGAGAAATCAACTCTCCTGCCTAAAGGTCAAGTACATCTTGGTAGGAATAGATTATTTTACTAAGTGGATCGGAAGGATACCATTAGTAACTGCAGATCAAGAAGTATTATTGAATTCATACAAAACAAATAATCTATAGGTTTGATTGCTGTAGTATAACTACTGCACTGGGTCAGATGCATCGGTAGAAAGATGCAAGAGTTCGCCAGAAATGGATTTAGACTATTAACATCAACACCATATTATGCTCAAGCAAATGGTCAGTCGAAGCACCAACAAAGTAATAATTGGTTTGATCAAAAACACATTGGTAAAAAGCCAAAGAATTGGCATAAAACTTTAGACCAAGTACTATGGGCTCAGAGAACATCCCAAAGAAGCTACCAATACTACACCTTCCAACTAAATATTTGGCCATGATGCGCTCTTACCTGAGAAATTCATTCAGTTCAATCCAAAGACAACATGAACTCCCATGTCATTATATTGGGAAATGATGGTGAATGAGTTAGTTGAGTTAGACGTAAGTCGATACATGCATTGGAAATCTTAATGAGGCAAAAGGAAAGAGTGTGGCATATAACAAAAAGAGTAAAAGGTAAGACATTCAACGCTAATGACTTAGTATGAAAGTCATATTGCCCATGGACAAAAAGAATAAAGCATTGGGTAAATGGTCACCTCATTGGAAGCGTCTTTTCGAATAGCAAAACGTTTTCTAACAATGCGTATGAAATAGAAGAATCGCCGCCATGATAAACGAATCCTAAAGGTAAATGGGAAGTATTTAAAAAGTATAAACCATGCTCACAGGAGATTCAATACTAACAATGTAGTCACATTGTAATGAAATGCCAAATGGTAACATAATTGCCAAAATGGCGTTGTTCGTCGCTATAAGTAAACATTTAATCAAAATACAAGAGTATAAAAATAATCAAGATTCAAAAAGGGGATTGTTCCTCAAAATTGGTCAAGATATTCTTGAAAGACTCAAGTCTTGTTGGGTGCGCTTGGCACCTTCGAGGATGGCAACTTCACCTTTGAGTTGCTCACCGCTTCTGTTTCAAAGAAGGCCCTGTTAAGAAGTTCTTCAAATCGGTTCTCAAAGGTGTTGGATCTCATAGGCAATCACGCTGGCCTCTTTGATCTTAGCCTCAAGTTCTTGAATCTGCTTCTCCCGAGGAGGATGGATCGAGATCAAGCTCATAGTCAGCTCTAGCTTGCTTAATATGCGTGGCTAGCTCTTCAGCTTCTTTCGAAAGCTTTGAGGCATGTTCATAAGCAGATCCATTGAAGCTCTTTTTCTGAACCTTATTTACGCAGATTCATCCCGGAGGAGGCATCCAACATTATCCAACAAAGATGTAAGTTCGAATAGGATGGTACTAACTTCCGGAGAGCAGTAGTGAGGTCAACTTGTTCAAGAATCCTTCATGATGAAACAAGCATATCTTGTTTAAGCAATTCGAATAGATCCACATTGAGGATTGTTTTTCTATGGAGAAGCACAACCCTATCATCGAGGCATAGACCTAGAGGTCGAACCAAAGACCAGTGCAGAAAGTGGAACATCCCTTTGAACCAACTTAGCCTTCATGTACCCAATAGGTCATTTCTTTTCAAATTGGCTAATTCTTCTTCACCGCTTCAATGAGAAGACCAGAAGTTCCATACGAATGGAGTAACATCCATTTCAAGTCCATTGGTTCATTAGCAAAGACCATCACCGCCGTTATTCACGCTTCCATCATCTTGTTCATCATCACCAAGTCCACCACTGATATCATCATTCGATCACCATCAAGATCGCACTTCGCTCTTTCGTCAAACCTCTTGAGCATCTTTCTCCTTCATCCTCGACCTCCTCGCTAGAATCTTCACTCGAGAGGCGGGTTTTTTCCTCTTCGCCAGGTATTTGTTCACGCCTTGAGGGATTGTTGGAGGAGATTTTGGGTGAAGAACCTCTGAAGGTAGTTCTGTAGCATCTTCAGGCATTATTTCATTGGTCTCCTTGAGAGGAGGCGGGTGCCTGATCATCGTGTCGATCGAAGCTCCAGCTGGGAATGCCATATTAGAAGAGCCTCTGCTTTGCATCGGGTTATTCAATCTCCATGAGGAGAAGAGTGAATCGGAGCGGATGCTTAAGGAAGAGGAGTCGAAGTGGTTGGGATCTGGGTCGAATCATCCTACATGGAGAAAAGAAGAAAAAAAAGGAAGATTAGAAACTGATAACTAAGGTACGAATAATCATTTTAAGAATTCGAAGTAAACTTACCTGTGGGTTATCCGTAGATATGTTATCGTTATATGTTCCAATATTACATTGGAGGTCAAGGTGGAATTTTGATTGGTATGGGAGCAACATCTCTTGAATCAAGTCCGTAGACGCCAGATCCTTTGGTATGTCTCTTTTCTCGCTTTTTTTTGCAGCTGGAGAACTTTCTCCGGCTGAGAGTCTTCCCAATGGTGCTAGTTTTTCTCTTTTTTGGAGTGGTCGGAGGAAGTTTACTTGTCTAAAATGGTACAAAACGCAATTTAGACTCAAGTTATAGAAAAATTAGACCTATTTCGAAATAGCGGGATAAATTGTTTACCTTCGGAATCGGAATAGTTGTTGGAGCGGGCGTAGCTGTTCGTTGTTGTAGTTGCAGGATTGATTGTTGAGTCACTTTAGGCACACTATCATTTGTCTCGTGGGATTGTTGAGAACTGTTCCTTCCTTCGCCTTCGATGCGAGTCTTGATCCCGAGGGTCGGAAATCAAGCAATTAAAACGAAAGTTAAAACAAAGAAATTAATAATATTTGGGATTTCCTAAAACATTCGCAGACCGCGCCTTCTTTCGAAAGAATCGACATGGCGGAAAGGTCATAGCGAAGAGGTCCCGGAAATTATGAAGCCAAGATCGAGCCCATGTCATCCCGATGGCTTTAGTTTCTTGTGGATTTATATTTGAGCATTTCATCGCAAATTAACCACCAAGGATATGGAGGAAACCAAGCAGCCAATTCGAGGTAGTCAGGAAATTTAGGTGGATGCATTTAGTGCCAACCTATACCTATCCTCGTGACAACCTTGAAGGAGTTTGAACTTAGAAATTTTTTCTTTAAATTTTCCCTCAAGGTTTGAGCCGCCGATATACAAAGGGTTTGCAGCGCAAGGATCATAAGTAGTTTCAAGTAATTCTAAAAGCTTTAATCTCTCGAGCGGTCAACCTACCTTTCTTTTTGTGTACCGCACATCGAACGCAGCTTTTAGCTTGAATGGTAAGAGTGTCAAACATATGAGATTGATAGAATTTAATCCACCAATCTAGAAACTCTTTGAAGAAAAGGAGCCGGTTCGAAAGGGATTAAGTTGAATTGGGCGAACTTTGATATTGTTCTTGTTGAAGCTTGGCCTCCGCTTTAAAAGTTCGACCGCAGGTAATGGCGCTTTGAGTTTGGAACAAGGGTTCGTATTAATTGACATGCACTAAATTGTCTCAAACGGTTAGGTCGATAGGCAAATAAGAGGATCCGTTCTTGGTCTGAGTAATTTTGAAGAGATCATCTTGGTAATAAAAAGGCCTTCCAGATATCTTGGATTTCCTTGCACTTAGCAGCCTCCGAAGAGACATAGTGAACCATGATGGTCCATGAGTCCTCGGCAAAAGGCGCCATAGTTTCTTTAAATTCATGTTGTTCGAGAGAAGTATAATGTACTTTGAAAACGAAACCTGAAATCGGCCTTGTCATCACTAGGAGTCGGCCTCCTTAGCCTCGTGCCTCAACGCTTCGATCAACTATCTCGGATCTTGCTCATTAATAGTATCTCAGTGGAGAGCTAAGACTCGAACATAGCATTTAGCCATAATCGAGCAACCGAAGGGACCTAACAAGATGTTCTTGAGGTATGAGATTTCAAGCTCGAAACGGCCGATCTCAGTCTCATAAAGGTCAACTAGCGTGAGTTCGCATGGTTAATCCTCTGTTTCATGCAAATCTCTTGCCGAGGAATGAACCTACTAGCTACTTGAAGTGACCGCCGAGAAACATATCGTGATAGCCAAAGAGTAAGGAAGGCAATGTGTTCAACATCAGAGACACTATCACCTTCTGTATGGTAATGATTGATGAATTTGGAGAAGCTGGCTAGTTTGATATCGAAATCGATAATACTTGAATGTTCCAAGATCGAACATATGTTTCTATCGTGTTAGCCCTGATGGCGTTATGTCAAAGAATGTGGGTGATGTTCCTCCGGAAGGTGGAAGGTATTATAGGTGCTATCCCGTAAATAGGGATGCGAATAATGAGGATGATGTGAAGCCTGGTTTGGATAATTTTAGAAATTATAGATACCTAATTCCTCCCACTGATGTCCTTTCTTAACTTCCATTTTGGCGAACCAGTTTTGATATGCTACATCAGCAGTTGGACAGGATCGAAATGGTTTAAAGTTGTTTTTGACATAGTCCAGAATGAAAGGATCTTTTGGGGTAGTCATAGGAGTTTCTACGCCCTTGTAGCAACAGATCATTGACATTTTCGCTCCTACCCTAGGGTTTTCCATGGTATTGAATAAAGGTTTGAAATCGTAATGCATGGAAATATGTTTCGTGTATCCTTAAGAATCTCAAAAACCGTAAGGGGACCCATTAGGGCAAATCTTTTTCCAGAAACGTTAGTAGGGATTAATACCTGAGAAGAATATAAGAGCTCTTGTTCTTTGGAGATTCCCTGGGGCATAAGTACAGGATGACCTTAGTGAGTGCCAACCTTGCTTTCCAAAATTGTTCCAGTGTTCTTATTCTTCTTCTTAGAAATCTTTTTTACCTGGGATGTTGATGAAGACATTGTTGGGGTTTTGATTAAAGAGATTAGGGTTTTTACGAGAGAGAAGGGAAGAAGAAGATTCAGAGTGTGGAAAAAGTGGAAAGACTAAAGTTTGTTTGGTTTTATAGTAAGGAGTGGAAACGCCACCAACTAATGCCAAGTTACGTGGGAGACGTGGGTTGGTTACAAGATGAGGTGGCGAAGTTAGTATTGGTAATGAGCGTGATTAAGGATAATCATTGCCAATAAATGCACCATACCGTGGTTACTGGTAAAAGTGGTTCGAAACCCAGGGTCATCGTGATTGACATGATGGAAATCATGTGTGGTCATAATTACTCAAGAGTCACATCAAAATCTTAGATATATTTAAAATAAGTATTTCTTAAAAAGGATTCAAATACATATTTTAAAGGGGCATTTTGTTAGTCAAGATTTTGATGTCTTGTGATTCAAGAAATATCATGGAGCTCGAGACGAGACGACGTTAAAGTATTCAAGGGAATATAGTGAATATCATAGTTTGGAAAGAAAGGAATTAGCCCTTGAATGGATGTATTGAGTTCGGAATGTCGAATGTAAATACGGTGATATATGTGAAACAAGCTTCGATCGAGTAATAGAATCATATCGAGGAAATGGGTTCGAGATCGCGAGTGATACATTTGAAATTCAAAACACAAGGGATAAAAGGAGTTGAAACGCACCAAGAAACGGTTCGAAAACGTGGAAGCAAGAGAAGCATGGTGTGTTGCATGTTCTAAACGTGGCAAGATCTTATGGGTTAGACCGCTATGGTCGAATTAGTATAAATAGGAGTCTTAATGTTAGGATTTCGTGTGTCATATCTATTGTACTAAAATTCACCACATTCAAAATACCACATGGCTAGGGAAACGAATGCACGAATGATGTACGATGATTGCACCAAGACTTTATTATTCAATGTATCTTTATTCCTCCGCCTAATTTTATCTTGCATCAATGTCTTTTAAGTTTCTTTATTTTCAAAGTCATTTCATTTAAATGCTTTTTCTACCATTATCAAGTCCTTTACTTTTCCAAACCTTTACATTAACATTGTTATTTCCCGTAAAGTTTTTATACATTTGTTTACATTCTGCCTTTTACGCTTCACGCATCCCTTTGAAAATCTTTTACACTTTAAGAGTTTATTTGAATATTGCTGCATTTATATACTTTGTTGCTATTTCGAATACTGCATGTTCTTGTTTGTTCGAACCAAATATACGTTATTAACTTGATCACATCACTAAGTAATCGAAACGTATTTTGACATATACAAAACCTCCAAAAACAAGTCTCAAATATGGATCTTTATCTTAAGTTTATACCAACAGCCGATACCCCATAAGATCAATCTAGTTGATCCTGCAAGTTACCAGAGGGATTGAATAACATAACAGTTATAACGCTTATTCAATAGTTTGGAAGACTAGCGGTTGTTTCACCAGAAATCACTGTGAACAAAGGTGTATTGCTCAAATGCCTAGGAGAAAGTGAGGCGTATCTAGCATTATCAGAAGTTCATAATGGGGCATCACTACAAGAAAATTGGTAGATTGCAACAGGTATTTTTGTAGATTACGACGGTTAAAACCGTCGCAATTTGCTTTTCACGACGGTTGCTTTACCGTCGCAGAAGTGTGTGTCCCAACCTATTTCGCGACTTGTTACAAAACCGCTTCAAGTTTACGACGGGTTTGGAGTCGACATAATCAAGTATTGGACCTGCTTGATACCGCCGTGAATATCTTTTGAGGTTCTTTTAATTATTGATGGCGACGGTTCGACATCTCGTGAATATCTTTGAAATTAATTAAATTGTTTATGGCGACGGTTCGATACCGCCATGACTTTTGTTGATTATTTTAATTGCCGATTACACGGTTCGGCATCGCGCCATGACTTTTGTTTATGTCTTATTTTTTTTTATTTTTCTATTATATATATTTTTTATTTAAATTATTATCTTTGTAAAAATTTTTAAAATTAAATGTCTTTTTAATTTGTAACATCATATAGTTGATTAAATGTCTTTTTAAATGATTAAATGTCTTTTTATAAATTAAAATTAAATTGTAACATCATATAGTTGATATGTAGGTACAGCTTATATGATCAAAACGGATTCAAAACCACAATTTACAATTTTCTAATATGTTTGACCCAGGATTCAAAACTGTAATTTCTAATTTATC
This sequence comes from Vicia sativa, assembly GCA_021764765.1. Taxonomy (NCBI): domain Eukaryota; kingdom Viridiplantae; phylum Streptophyta; class Magnoliopsida; order Fabales; family Fabaceae; genus Vicia; species Vicia sativa. The sequence continues at coordinate 22,705,941 of CM038797.1, forward strand.
TGCACTCTAAGTGCGAAAGATATCCACTGCTAATTAGAATATAATTAATACTGGGTTAAAAAGATAAAAACAACACTTAGTGACTCAAATATTTTACTCCATTCATTCCTTTTGTTACAATACAATGCATATTTGTTTCTATCGACTATAAATACTTACAAAATATGTCAATGAAGTTCGTTGTCCACAAACTCTTTCCACTCTTTGGAAAAGTTAGCCCATTGCTTCAGACGTTCAATGTCGCATACCTTTGTTGCTGTACATATCTTCCTCGTAAATGCAAGATGCCTCGAGAACATTCAATCCGAGGTTACTTTTGAAGTCCTTTCGCCAATGACATGAACAAATCCCTTGTTTAAGCCAAATTCAACATGAAAATATGGGAAATCCTTGGGGATTGAGTTGCACCTTTTGATCGGTATCAATGAGTTTTTGGCATTATCTGGCTCCACTCATCTTCGCCTCATCAATTGCCCGTGATTTAAGTCGATTTACGACGGTGAGTTTATGATTTGAAACAATAGAAACAAAAGCGTAAACCGAATAATGAATAGAAAGAAATGTGCATTCAAGTCAACAAAAAGCATTACAAAGGATCTTTCACTAATAGCACTGTAATAATAATAATCTCAAACAAAGCATTACAAAGGATTTTTCACTAATAGCATTGTAATAATAATAATCTCGGTGAAAACTTGGTAAATGAGTGATAGCGAAACATTCGCTTAAAAACTCGCTCTATTTCTCTGTGTTTGCATTCAACTAAGTTTTAACCACATGGGACACACTCATCGAAGAACATGTATGATAAGGGTTGTCCAAACAAGCTTATAAACTGAACGGACTACACCCAAAAATAAAATAAAGCAATTTTAGTGATCTAGAAACTAATCCAGCTTTATAAATGATGTGGCTAATTGTTTTTATATGGGTTGGAGGTTGGGATGGATGTCCGGTTTTATGTTCAACTATCCATAGCTAAACACGACAGGTGTCATCAAAAATCTACCATTAAACCATAAAGCTTATGCAAAGAGTGAAGTACACCATGTAAACATAAATGAAGGTGAATGCTCCACCTTTTCACTATCAAATCTGTGGCTCATATTCTTATATGCACACTATATATTTGACATTTCATCGATGAAGGACATCCTATGAAACCGAGTAGATCATTTTAACCATACTAGAATCGTTTCAATGAGTTACGCCCCAAAAGTTGGTAATTATATTGTGCCAAAGGAATGTGGCTTTTAGAACACAACGTGGTAATACACTTATGTACAGCCTATTAATAGTTAATTTCAAGGATATGCATAAATGAAAAGCACGAAATCGAGAGACAAATATGGGCAATGCAGAACTAGAAAATATAACAAAGTTTAATATCTGACCTTCTTAAAGTATAAAGGAGCATCTTTAGCAATATCTTTGGGTAAAGGAATGCACTCAATCTTACAGTGGCGCCATTGTAAAGTGGAGACTCACAAATTTAAAGTCTTATAAAAAATTTCCAGCTCTGCACCAAAGGAGGATGTCAACGATTGAAACTAAGGTTCCCGCAAGTTTGAGCAAATCATTATCAATTTTGTCTTTGAAAGTAAAAGTTAAAGCCTAAGTTCAAGGTGTCATGCTCTTTGAGTATTAGCTATGCAAGACTTTGCAACTACCCAAATGATGGATTCTCTAGTACTCATTGTGTACATAAGACAATCAAATCAGTTTGACATTTCATCGAGCATGTGGCAAGCACAAACGGTAATAATGAAAATAATTTCGGCTAATTCGCAAACCAGCTGAGCATAATAATGAAAAGGGTGAATGTGAATAGTTGCATTTCTAGAGGTGCAACAAGATGTGAGCATTAAGAACAAAATCATGATAGCACACCATTTTACATAAACCGGTTAATAACTTAATATCAATGAACAATTGCCAACATTTCAATTAGCAATGTACTAATCAATTTCTTTATTATAAGTTGATTGTTAAGTCTTTTCTTTACCGTTGAATTTTGTATCAACCCGTCTCTAGCCAAGGAACTAGCATAGTTAATTTGTTCAAAACATAAACATAAACATGTAACATTTGAAAATGGAATTTTCAATGCTAATATGTATTCATTTTCCAAACATCCTAAACAAACAAACTCTACATAAGTGTTCATTTTGGTTGGCATCTAGAATTCTAGAAGAAAAAGAATCCTACTAAGCTAAGCTACTCCTAAATCAGCCTCTTTCACTAAGCACTTACTAAAACTAAAACTAATTTCAATAATAATAATTTGCATGATTTAGGTAAAACAATCCATTCAACTTATCAAAAGTAAATACAAATCTATAAAATAACTAGTGTTGAATTGATTAACCTCTAGCATATATTGGAGTGATCATCGACTAAAAGCAACTTTTAAATCCTTGAGGGCTATACAGAGGATTCTCAAAATCATATTTTTAACGATCAATGGAAAAATAATGATTTGATTGAAAGCATCAATTTAAGCTTTCAAAATCGACCAATACATAATTAGCGTAAATAATTCATCATTGTCTCAAGGAATATCCCGCATTCTTCAATGATTAGAAAGTTGAGACATGCAAAAGGAAATTTATCTATGGTACAAACCCAGGGCTCTCTAATGCTAGTACGATCGGTATAAAATCCGAAGAATGCAACATTGGGCAAAGGTGAAATCAGAATGTAAAATTAATAGGCATTAATATCTATGAAGCAAAGAATGAATAAGCATTGGACTAAAGAGCACTTAATAAACTACGGTATGAATTTCTAAAGTTTGATAGGATTCTTTGAAAATGTTGGTAATAAATAATATAGAATAAACATGTGACTTTCATTAAAAAAACTCAATATATACTAGTGGAATCATTGGCCATAGACCTTGTAGCATAGCCAAGCCGATTCACCAGTTAGATTATTGCATAAGTACGAGTTTATAATAAAAGCATTATAAAATTGCGCTAGAGTATGGGTTTACAATGAAAAGATTACCTTGCAGCTGGTCGCAAAGACTTTTCAAGGGCAAGCCTCGAGACTTATAAATAGAGACATTCTTAGACATCACATCCTTCCTCTCCATACATTCTTAGACATTCTTAAAACCAAAGTCACACCTCCAATGAAAAGCTTGCTTGAAGACATGTATGAAGATAGTTAAGCATGGATGAAACAAGAGCATGGATGAAACAAGAGCATGGCGCTCGAGTAGCACCGCCTCAAGAGGTTTCAAGCTTGTTGCAGAAAGACATTTTGATTGAAGACAAAGCCTTCAAAGTTACTAATACATAAACAACAAAACCAGATTAGCATAATCATAGAAATAAAACCACATCATCATAATAAAGATGTGAATCCGTAAAAGAAGCATCAACCACAATAGAAAACGATAATTATAATTATCTAACGTGGCTTATCATAATTACTAATCGAACCTAGAGTAGAAGAAAAATAGAAAATAAAAAGAAAGGAAGAATTGGAGAACCAGCGAAAAGTAAATCGAACCCGAACCAAGTTGAAACCAAAAACCAAATTCAAATGCAAATTGAACATCAAACGAAGCATAAACCAAAACCTCGTGACATTTCTTTTCATTATCAATATTCCTTCACATATAGTAGAAAATAACGGTTTATTCAAATTCTCCTACTTTACAATGTTATCGCTCGGCTATACTCACTATTTGACAAAGACTTTGTATTAAATAGCATATCACGTAATAATAACAAGTGATCAAATTCACTATGATAGCACCATTATAGCGGCTATTTAACAACACCGCATTATTGGTCATTTAATGGTCTAAAACTAGCTTCTTGAAGCCCGCATACTTAGTGCATTGTTAATCGCAGAATTAATCACACAAGTTAAGATGAAGACATTTAAGATATGCTGGGTGTCTGAACCTTCATTAATAAAAGCTCTAACGCATCGAATAACGAAAATTCAAAGAAAGCCATAAATACAAATCCAACAAACCTCATCATTAGTACATACTAATCAATCAAAACTAAATACTGATGAATATTCAACTGATCCTGCAGTTCAAATATCCTTGAATGATGTTGGTCGTTTGTTTGATTCCCAGCAGGTAAGACTTTTCAATTGTGTGAATAAAGTGACTTTCTACTTAAAACAAGATGTTCACAACGTCTAAATCTTTAAATCTCTAAAATAGTGTTTAAATTTCCAACAATCCTGTGTCAACTCACCTTAGAATTATCTTTAAGATAGTTTTTTCCTCTAATCTTAAATCCTTCACCACTAGGAGACGTCCAACAGTTTGTATCATTGTCATCATTTCCTTTGCGCAAAGAACCATGAAAATCACTGGCTTCAATTTGTATAGGACTTACGTCAGCATTTAATTCTTTGCATGGATTTGGAGCTGCAACTAGAATGAAAAAAATCTTTCAGGCTAAAAAAGTTTGAATATATGCATTTATGTGTCTGTACATGCATACATATTCTAACTTTGATCCAACAGGACAGGACAGTGGGGATCTAAGAAACAACACTTCTGCAGCCATTGCACTGTGCGCAATGCTGTAGGTGATCCAAACAAAAAATGTAAGTTTTAGTACTGCCTAAATGATATTATTAATTCCTTTAGGCTCTTTATCCCTTGCAGTTGCAATTAACAAGACACACAAAAGTCGAATTCGATGTTCGCTTAAAGGTAAAGTCATGGCCCATGAAATATTCTTTAGTTTGACCTTTCGATCCTGAAAATTTTGACAAAGTATTAAGTTATAGAGTTTGAAAAAAACACTACTTCTTCTCAGTTTCAGATCAGTAACACACAAACAATATTAGTTTGTAGCTGAAAAGAGTTAAGAAGACCTTATTCTCAAGATTGTCATCTTGGTCACTTTCTTCATCTGACGTCAATGAATCAGAAGCCACTGCATCAGAAAATTCCTCCTGGACTTCTGCATTTCCATATTCAGCTCCGGATAAAGAAATACTAGAGATTTTGGAATGGACAACTGTAACAGTATCTTGTTGGTGGAGGGCTGGATTGGCTCCAATATATTCCTTTAGACCTACCATTATTTAACCGGAATGTTAAAGACACGTTCTTCTGAAAGTTTGAATTGCCAACGATTCTAAAGTCCAAATATAAACAAGATGAAAACATAAGTTCAATTCCTTTACCTGCCACTTGACACAACAATGCATAAGGGATGCTCTTCTCAAATTTTGCACAAGTATATTGTAATGTTAAGTATTTCTTTTTCTTCTATCGACATTTCAATACTGATTTTAATTTAAAGAAAGACTAAGATATAGGGCTAGTTTGTTTCAGCTTTAAAAATAATATATGTTTGAACAATTAAGTTAAATTACACAAATAATATATCTTACGATTAATTTTTGTACGTCGAAAGCCTATCCTCGGCGGCTTTTTCTTATGTATTGCTGGAAATTGCAATATAACTGCATCAATTGAACGTATCTAGTTAGAATATAATACAAATATATAATTCCAAGCAACTCAACCACTTTGCATTTCAGATTCTTACTGTATTGTTCCATCTTGTGCATGAAACCATTTCCTAGAGAAGATAAAATCCCGCTTTGAGAGCCATCTAGATCAGGTTCGAAAACAAACTCATGAATGGACAATTTTACTAATGAAAATAAAAGTTAACAGAATAACAGTCCACACACCCTTCACGCACCCAAAAGGCTTTAACAACCATCGATTACCTAGTTAGATACTTAGGATCATATGTCCCATAAACAACATCGTAATGTCCATCGTAAGATTCTACTAGCTCCAAGTCACCCATCAACATATCCCACCTGAAAATTAATTATGCTAATTACTGATTCCCCAATAAGTATCAAGTACAAGAAGACCCTTTTATGGAAAACTTACTCATATCTTTTCCTCCGATCAGTGTTTAAAAACACTTCAAATACACTCTCTGCAGTTGCATCAATAACACCAACTGATTTAGCGAGGACACCCTTACCATTCTACAAAGCATAAAGCAAATGTTTATATTTGATTTCACCAATTTATATTAGTTTTCATCGATTCTAATCGGTCCAGCGACATATTTAATCTAATAATCAAATCAAACCCTAAAACAACAAATTAGAAAACCTAAAAAATCATAAAAAGAAATAAAACCCTAAAACAACAAATTAGAAAACCTAACATCAATTCAATATATTCAAACTCAAAATCAATCATCACAAAGAGCTCAACCATAAGATTCAAGTGAATCTCCAATGCTGAAATCAATGGCAGAGAATGAGAGAGATGAGAACAATGCAAAGCTAACTGTGTTTGAAGAGATGAACGCAGATGAGCGGTTTGAAGAGATGAACGCAGATGAGCGGTTTGAAGAGATGAACGCAGATGAGCGGTTTGATGTGCGTTTTTTGGTGTGAAGATGGATTCCTTTCGGTGTCAAGGGGTTTCGAACGGCAGGAGTAGAAAAAGTGAACGCAGGAGTACAAAACGTGAATTGATGTTTTATGTATTTTAAGAGCTTTTTACTTTTTACGGCGACGGGTGTTTTACCGTCGTGCCCATGAGAATTTTTAAAGGTTTTGGGTGCGACGGTTGTTTTACCGTCGTGAAATGAATTTTAGGACGGATACTTTTACCGTCGTGAAAGGTTTAAGGGTGCGACGGGTGCTTTACCGTCGTGATATGCCTTTTAGGACGGTTAATTTTACCGTCGTGACTAGTTGTTGGTGAAAAACCGATGTTAAAAGTGTTAAATGGGGGCCGACGGTTGTTTTACCGTCGTAATAATAATATTATGATGGTTAATTATACCATCGCAAAATAAATATTAGGGACGGTTGGTGTCAACCGTCAGAACATCGTCTCTATATGTCAATTACGACAGTTATCACATAACTATCGCAATTTTTGTGTCGTTAAACACTAATTTTCTTGTAGTGCATGTGGGGCACATCAAGCAGGCCACAAGATGAAGTGGTTGCTATTTCGATATGGTATATACTGGCCTAGCATGCTCAAAGATTGCATAGACTTCGCTAAAGGTGTGAAGAATGTCGGTGGATTCAACATGCTCCCGCGAGTGAGCTGCATTCGATCATTAAACCATGGCCTTTAGAGGATGGGCGTTAGATTTAATAGGAGAAATCAATCCGCCTCGCCTAAAGGTCAAGTACATCTTGGTAGGAATAGATTATTTTACTAAGTGGATCGCGATACCACTAGTAGTCGCAGATCAAGAAGCTATTATTGAATTCATACGTAAACAAATAATCTATAGGTTCGGATTGCCGAATCATAACTACGCACTAAGGGTCCGATTCGGGTAGAAAGATGCAAGAGTTCGCTCAGAGATGGGATTTAGACTATTGACATCAACACCATATTATGCTCAAGCAAATGGTCGTCAAGTACCAACAAAGTAATAATTGGTTTGATCAAAAAACACATTGGTAAAAAGCCAAAGAATTGGCATAAAACTTTAGACCAAGTACTATGGGCCTGTAGAACATCTCCCAAAGAAGCTACCAATACTACACCTTTCCAACTAACATTTGGCCATGATGCGTCTTGCTGAGAAATTCATCTACAATCAATCCAAAGACAACATGAACTCCCCTCGTCATTATATTGGGAAATGATGGTGAATGAGTTAGTTGAGTTAGACGAAGTCAGACTACATGCATTGGAAATCCTAATGAGGCAAAAGGAAAGAGTGGTCAGGGCATATAACAAAAGAGTAAAAGGTAAGACATTCAACGTTAATGACTTAGTATGGAAAGTCATATTGCCCATGGACAAAAAGAATAAAGCATTGGGTAAATGGTCACCTCATTGGGAAGGCCCTTTTCGAATAGCAAAAACGTTTTCGAACAATGCGTATGAAATAGAAGAACTGGCGGATGATAAACGAATCCTAAAGGTAAATGGGAAGTATTTAAAGAAGTATAAACCATGCCTGCAGGAGATTCGAATACTAACGACGTAGTCACAATATTATAATGAAATGCCAAAATGGTAACATAATTGCCAAAATGGCATTGTTCAAGCGTTACGAATAAACATTTAATCAAAATATAAGAGTTACAAAATAATCAAGATTCAAAATGGGGATTGTTCCTCAGCCGGTCGAAGATATTCTTGAAAGACTCAAGTCTTTGTTGGGTAAAGCGCCTGGCACCTTCGAGGATGGCAACTTCACCTTTGAGTTGCTCAGCCGCTTCTGTTTCAGCAAGGCCCTTGTTAAGAAGTTCTTCGAATCGATTCTCAAAGGTGTTGGACTCGTAGGCAATTTGTCTTGGCCTCTTTGATCTTAGCCCAAGTTCTTGAACTGCTTTCTCCCGAGGAGGATGGATTGAGATCAAGCTCATAGTCAGCTCTAGCTTGCTTAATATGCGTGGCTTGCTCTTCAGCTTCTTTCGAAAGCTTCGAAGCATGTTCATAAGCAGCATCCATTGAAGCTCTTTTCTCTTGGACTTTATTTGCAGCAGATTCATCCTGGAGGAGGCATCCAATACATTATCCAACAAAGACAAGTTCGAAGGATGGTACTAACTTCCAGAGAGCAGGTAGTGAGGTCAACTTGGTTCAGTAATCCCTTCATGATGAAACAGGCGGTACTATCTTGTTTAAGCACTTCGAATAGATCCACATCAAGGATTGTTTTTCTAATTCTATGAAGAAGTACAACCCTATCATCGAGGGCATTGCTTTAGAGGTCGAACCAAAGACCCAACAGAAAGTGGAATATCCCTTTGAGCCAACTTAGCCTTCATGTACCCAATAAGGTCATTTCTTTTCAAATTGGCTAATTCTTCTTCACCGTTTAATGAGAAGACCTGTAGTTCCATACGTAATGGAGTAACATCCATTTCAAGTCCATTTGCTCATTAGTACGAAGACCATCATCGCCATTATTGACGTTTCATCATCTTGTCCATCATCACAAATCCACCACCTCGATGTCATCATTCGATCACCATCGCACAGACCCTGCCCTTTCGCTCGAACCTTCTTGAGTGTCTTCTCCTTCTTCATCCTCGACCTTTCCTCGCTAGAATCTTCACTCTCGAGAGGCGTGGTTCTTTCCTCTTCATTTGAGGTATTTGTTCACGCTTGAGGGATTCCTGAGGATTTTGGGTGAAGAGCCTCGGAGGCACTCTCGTAGCATCTTCGTGCATTATTGCATTGGTCTCCTTGAGAGGAGGCGAAGTGCCTTGATCATCGTGACGATCAAGCTCCAGTTGGGAGTGCCATGTTAGAAGAGCTTTGCAATCGGATTATTTGAATCCCATGAGGAGAAGAGTGAATCGGAGCGGATGTTCATGGAGGAGGAGTCAAGTGGTTGGGATCCGGTCGAATCATCCTACATAGATAAAGAAAGATTAGAAACTGATAACTAAGGTACGAATAATCATTTTAAGAATTCGAAGTAAACTCACCTGTGGGTTATCCGTAGATATGTTACTGTCTATATGTTCCAACATTACGTTGGAGGTCGAAGGTGGAATTTTGGATTGGTGTGAGGGAGCAACATCTCTTGAATCAAGTCCGAGACGCCGTATCCTTTGGTACGTTTTTCTTCTGTTTCTTCTTCAAAGCCGTTGGAGAACTTTCTCCAACTTTGAGAGTCCTCCCAATGGCGCTAGTTTTTCTCTTTTTTGGAGTGGTTGGAGGAAGTTTACTCGTCTGAAATGGTACAAAACGCAATTTAGATTTAAGTTACGTAAAAATCGACCTATTTCAAATACCGTGATAAGTCGCTTACCTTCTAATCGAGCGCTTGTTGTGGGTGGTGTGATTTGAGTAGTTGTTGGAGTGGGTGCAGCGGTGTTCGTTGTTGTAGTTGCGGATTGATTGTTGAGTCACTTGTGTACACCATCATTTGTCTCGTGGGATTGTTGAGAACTCCTTCCTTGGTCTTCGGCGGTAGTCTTGATCCTGAGGGCTGGAAATCGAAGCAATTAAAACGAAAAGTTAAAACAAAGAAAGTAATAAATATTTGGGATTTCCCAATCATTCGCACCTGCGCCCTCATTCGAAAGAATCGACATGGCGGAAAGGTCATAGTGAAGATGTCCTGGGAAATTATGAAGCCAGTATCGAGCCCATGTCACGCCTCCGATGGCTTTGGTTTCTTGTGGGATTTATATTTGAGCATTTCGCTGCAAATTAACCACCAAGGATATGGAGGAAACCAAGCCAGAGCCAATTCTGAAGTAGGTAGTTTTGGAAATCTAGGTGGATGCATTTCGAGTGCCAACCTATACCTATCTTCAGGTGACAACCCTGAAGGAAGTTGGAACTTAGAAATTTTTTCTTTAAATTTTTCCCTCAAGGTTTGAGCCGCTCGATATACAGTGGTTTGCAGGCGCGTGGGATCATAAGTAGTTTCGAAGTAAGTCTGAAAAGCTTTAATCTCTTGAGCGTGGGTCAACATACCTTTCTTTTTATGTACCTGCACATCGAACGCAACAGTCAGTTTAGCTTGAATGGTAAGAGTGTCAAACATATAAGATTGATAGAATTTAATCCACCAATCTAGAAAACTCTTTGAAGATAAGGGAGCTGGTTCGAAAGGGATTAATTTGAATTGGGCGAACTCTTGATATTGTTCTTGTTGAAGCTTGGCATCTCTGGCTTTAAAAGTTCGACCAGAGGTAATGGCGCTTGAGTTTGGAACAAGGGTTCGTGTATTAATTGACATGCACCAAATTGTCTCAAACGGTTAGGTTGATAGGCAAACAAGAGGATCCGTTCTTGGTCGGAGTAATTTTGAGGAGATTAGTCTTGGTAATAAAAAGGCCTTCCGATATCTTGGATTTCCTTGCATTTAGCAGCCTCCGAAGAGACATAGTGAACCATGATGGTCCATGAGTCCTCGAAGCAAAAGGTGCCATAGTTTCGTTAAATTCATGTTGTTTGAGAGAAGCATAATGTACTTTGAAAATGAAACCGGAAATCGGCCTTGTCATCACTAGAGTCAGTCTCTCACCGTGCCCTCAACGCTTCGATCAACTATCTCGGATCTTGCTCATTAATAGTACCGCAGTGGAGAGCGAAGACTGAACATAGCATTTAGCCATAATTGAGCAACCGTAAGGGACCAGCTAACAAGATGTTCTTGGAGGAATGAGATTTCAAGCTCGAAACAATGATCTCGTGCTCGAAGGTCAACTAGCGGAGTTCACTTGTTAATCCTCCTGTTCTCATGCAAATCTTTGCTAGAGGAATGAACCTACTAGCTACCAAGTGACCCGCTGCGTAAAACGATCTTGATAGCCAAAGAGTAAGGAAGGCAATGTGTTCAACATCGGAGACACTATCACCTTCGTGTGGTAATGACTAATGAATTTGGAGAAGTCGGCTAGTTTGATATCGAAATCAATAATACTTGAATGTTCCTCAAGATCGAACATATGTTTCCCACGGTGTTAGTCCAAAGGATGGCGCTTATATCAAGAGTGTGGTGTGATCCTCCGGGAGGTGGAAGGTATTATAGGTGCTATCCCAAAAATACAGGATGCGAATAACATAGGATGACCGTATGTGAAGCTCGGTTTGATAATTTCAGAAATTATAGATACCTAATTCCTCCCACCGATGTGACTTCTTAACTTTATTTTGGCGAACCGCGATATGCTACATCGCAGTTGGACAGATCGAAATGGTTTAAAGTTGTTTTTAACATAGTCCGTAGTGAAAGGATCTTTGGGGTAGTCATAGGAGTTTCTACATCCTTTGGAGCAACAGGATCATTGACATTATCGGCCCTACCCTAGGGTTTCATTGTATTGAATAAAGGTTTGAAATCGTAACAAACAGAAATATGGTTCGTGTATCCTTAAGAATCTCAAAACCGTAAGAGGACCCATTAGGGCAAATCTCTTCCGTAAGCGCTAGTAGGGATTAATACCGAGAGGAGTATAAGAGCTCTTGCTCTTTGGAGATTCCCTGGGGTATAAGTACAGATTGACCTTGGTGAGTGCCAACCTTGCTTTCCAAAATTGTTCCGGTGTTCTTATTCTTCTTCTTAGAAATCTTTTTACAGGATGTTGATGAAGACATTGTTGGGGTTTTGATTAAAGAGATTAGGTTCTTTACGAGAAAGAGAGGAAAAGAAGATTCGAGTGTGGAAAAGTGAAAAGACTAAAGTTTGTTTGGTTTTATAGTGAGGAAGTGGAAACACTCATCAACTAATGCCAAGTTACGTGGGAGACGTGGGTTGGATACACGATGAGGTGGCGTGAAGTCAGTATTGGTAATAAGCATGATTAAAGGTGATCATTGCTTTTAATAAATGCACCATACCGTGGTTACTGTGTGAAAGCGGTTCGGAAACCCAGGGGTCATCGTGATTGACATAATGGAAATCTTGTACAGGGTCATAATTACTCGTGGTCACGTCAAAATCTTGTAGATATATTTAAAATAAGTATTTCTTAAAAAGGGATTCGAAATACATATTTTAAAGGGGCATTTTGTTAGCTGAAGATTTTGATATCTTGTGATTCGAAGAAGGATCATGGAGCTCGAGATGAGATGATGTTAAAGTATTCAAGGGAACATAGTGAATGTCATAGTTTGGAAAGAAAAGAATTAGCCCTTCGAATGGATGTATTGAGTTCCGGAGTGTCGAACGGAAATAATGGTGATATGTGTAAAACAAGCTTCGATCGGGCAATAGAATTGTATCAGAGGAAATGGGTTCGAAATCAAAGTGAGTGATACATTTGAAATTCAAACGCGAGCGGATAAAAGGAGTTGAAACGCACAAGAAACGGTTCGAAAACGAAGCAAGAGAAGCATGGTGTCTGCATGTTCTAAACGTGGCAAGATCTTATGGGTTAGACAGTTATGGTCGAATTAGTATAAATAGGAGTCTTAATGTTAGGATTTCGTGTGTCATATCTATTGTACTAAAATTCACCACATTCAAAATACCACATGGCTAGGGAAACGAATGCACGAATGATGTACGTATGATTGCACCAAAGCTTTATTATTCAACAATGTATCTTTATCCTTCCAACTAACTTTATCTTGCATCAATGTCTTTTAAGTTTCTTTACTTTCAAAGTCATTTCATTTAAATGTTTTTTCTACCATCGCTGAAGTTCTTTACTTTTCCAAAAACTTTTACATTAATGTCTGTTATTTCCCAGAAAGCTTTTATACATTTGTTTACATTCCTGTCTTTTACGTTTATAGCTACTTTGAAAATCTTTTACACTTTAAGAGTTTATTTGAATATTGTGCATTTATATACTTTCTTGCCATTTCGAATTTGAATGTTCTTGTTTGTTCGAACCAAATATACATTATTTACTTGATCATATCACTAAGTAATCGAGACGTACTTGAACCTATACGAAACATCCAAAAACAAGTCTCAAATATGGATCTCTATCTTAAGTTCATACCAACGGCCGATACCCCATAGGATCAATCTAGTCGATCCTGCAAGTTACCAGAGGGATTGAATAACATAACAGTTATAACGCTTATTCAATAGTTTGGAAGACTAGCGGTTGTTTCACCAGAAATCACTGTGAACACCCACGCATGGGGCACGCCTCTAATCATCATTATCTGATCAATTCAGAAGTTTGTTATTCTTCATTCTAAAAGAATTAGCATTGCAACCCTTCCAGTGGCAATTCAACATATGAAGCTTGGTAAATCATCTTATTGGGCCATTTTCTTCTATCCTCCAAACCAGCAATGTCGAGGATTTAGTTTGATAACCAATGCATCAACCAGTATATTCATGCATTCATATCATATCCTACATAGTTTCATAAACCCCAACCAAGACTTGGGATGTTTCAAGATCGGCTAGTGATTATTCTCAATAAAATCAGACTTTGAAGATTATTTATCGAATGACAGATTTAGATCTTCCGGTCACAAGTTTGAAGGCTCGACCATAATTGGTCTACATCGGTGATGATTCTCAAATCGAATCTCTTCCAAAGTGGGTAATCTTCCCCAAGTGAACTATTGTATCAATGAAATTTCTTGCTCGGGTTTTCCCCAGTGATTTTTCTTTATAGAGTTTCTTTTGAAGTACCCCGATGCAAGCAGAAGACCTTTCTCAAATGACAACTTAGTTCTTCTCCCCAATGCAAGTTGAACGCTTGGTCGAAAGATAAATTAGCAGTGGCGTCAACTCTTAGGATAATTTCTTCCCCATAGAAGTGATTGATCATCCCCAGTGAACTCTTGTGTCAACGGAATTTTCCACTTAGATCTCCCCAGTGTTGTTCCCCACAGAGTTATCTTTAGAAGTTTTCTGCATCGAAGCTTCATTTGCTCCCCAAGTGAGCCTTCTCCAATAGGGATTACCATCTCAGTATCCCCAATATTCTTATTCTCAATCAAGATCTGTTCAGAATCTTGCAGATAACAACTTCCCAAGTAAGTCTTAGCGGCGGCAGTCCATTATAGATCCGATTTTCTGAGTTGTTCTCAGTTATTCCCCTGTGAATCTCTGGTGTGTTTATTTCCCGAGTGCATTCCTCGCTTATTCAACAAAGGCATATGTCTACCAGGTGAGATGGTTAAAGGATTTTGGAAGATCTGTTGCAACATCAAATTGTTTAAACATGTCGGTACATGTTATTACTATGAGTTGGAAGATTTATCCACGGTGAAAGTGTTTATCCCCATCATATGGTGTTGAACTTGATTCCTATCTCCCCAATGGAGTTATCTATGGCTTATTGCAACTCACTTCTAGCTCAACAGCTACGAGACCAAATGATGATTTTTCAACGTTAAAATGGTTTAACATATCTGTATATGCTTGTTACATCCTTTTGTCATCAAGGTGTTAGCTTGTCAACTATTAGGGCATTCATGTCAGGCCTGTGCGCTAAACATAAATTATTTTATCCCCGCAGAGGTCCACTTTCGATCTTCGAAAATACCGACCATGTTCTCTTTGGTCCAAGTCATCCAAATTGGGGCATTCTGTTAATGCATTTCAGAAATTGCTATCTTTCCTTCTACAAGGATTACCGTGGAGCCTTTCAAGTGGTAGATCGACATTCAGAAACTGGTGCATTATCTGCATGATGCATTTGAATTTTCCTCTTCCAACAGTATCAGGAAATCATATAATATTTGCATTAAAACATAAAAAATCATGCATATCATATTCATGCATTGGCCTTGGCTAGTTTCTTTTTGCAGGATTTTTCCCCAACCGAAACTGTAAATATCCTCGTCAGGATCAAAATTGAAGGATTAGTTCTCAGACGACATAATTATCCTCTTTTCTCAAGCACAAGTTGTATGCTTGTGTGGATCTTAACAACTGATGGTTTCTCCAATCGAGATTCCTTCCCCGGGGAAAGAATTGTCTTTCAATGGACTCTAATGTCAGCAAAATTATCAACCGGGAATCCCCAATGAAGTTTTCCACACGGTTTTCTTATGGAGTTTCCTTAGCGAAGCTTAATTTACTCCAAAGTGAGTCTCCTTCAGAAAGGATTACCATAAAATTATTCTTGGTATTTTCAAGAATTCTTTCAGACAAGAATCTTCTCAGCAAATTCTAGTGGCAGTGACTTCTGCAATTTTGTTTCTCTGAGCTGTTCTTAGAAAACTACATTGAACTTCTGGTGTGTTTATTTCCCCAGCAAGTCCTCACTACTCAACAGATAAATATCCACCATGGTGGGATGTTTATTCAATCTCAATATATTTCTCCAACTCAGAAGTTGATACACATATCTGTTTTCTACAATGTATTGTCGGTACGATGCCAGCAAATTGAAGCTCATTACCATAGAAGTTATTCAGTCACAGGTGCTGAACTTAATTCTTCTATCTCCGGTAAAGCTATCTCCATACAAAATGAAGATTTTGTCAACTCAGAAATTGTTTAACATGTTTGTACATGTTCATTAAATCTCTCATCAGTAGAAATGTCTGAAACAAGGATTTACTAACTTTATAAACATCTATATCACACCAGTGTGCTGGATATTGATTTGTTTATTCCCAGGGAAGTGTATTCTCGGGTGCGCTACTGAATTTGTTCTACTTGTAACTCAGAAGTTATATGGTCAACATATTCAGCATGCCATGTTCCTCACACCTTCGTGCACAACAACTCTGATATTGTTCTAGCCATATATCTTCTTTAAGGTCTGCGGGCATTCCTTAACTCTTCGGGATTTTCTAACAAATTCTCGATCTTATCTTCGTTAAAGTTTACGGGTATTCTTTAACTCTTTGGGATCTTCAGACAATTTCTCAAATTAAATCTTCTTTGGGATCTTCAGACAATTTCTCAATTATCTTCTTCAGGATTTTTTGACAAATTCTCGATCATATCTTCGTTAAGGTCTGCGGGTATTCCTTAACTCTTCGGGATTTTTCTGACAAATTCTCGATCATATCGTCGTTAAGGTCTACGGGTATTCCTTAACTCTTTGGGATTTTCTGACAAATTCTCGATCATATCTTCGTTAAAGTCTGCGGGTATTCTTTAACTCTTCGGTCAGGATTTTTCTGACAAATTCTCGGTCATATCTTCGTTAAGGTCTGCGGGTATTCCTTAACTCTTCGGGATTTTTCTAACAAATTCTCGAACATATCTTCGTTAAGGTCTGCGGGTATTCCTTAACTCTTCGAGATTTTTCTGACAAATTCTCGATTATCGTCGTTAAAGTTTGCGGGTATTCTTTAACTCTTTGGGATTTTTCTGACAAATTCTCGATTATATCTTCGTTAAGGTCTGTGGGTATTCCTTAACTCTCTGGAATTTTCTGACAAGTTCTCAATCAGATCGAATCCTTAATTTATCTTATTTCTTTTCGCTTGAGGAATTCAGTTTTCTTCTCATAGCATTTTCGTTAAGACATCCTGAGATGGCTTAATCCATTGTTTTTCTTTGTCGCTTGAGAAGTTCGGTATTCTTCTCATAGCATTTTCATTAAGACATCATGAGATGGCATAATCTATTGTTATTCTTTTCGCTTGAGAAGTTCGGTTTCCTTCTCATAGAATTTTTGTTAAAGCTTGATGTTTATTGCTCATTTATGGTACTCGGTTATCGCCAGTGTTGTTGAGATCTCCTAATTATTTCTCATTGGGTACTGCTGTGTTAAGGCATTCTGTTGGTACTTAACAAGTTTATTCTCCACAAGCGTCTCTTCGTTGACTCGTAGTCAAGATATCTTATTTGCTTTTTTTTATGGCATTAGTGTCCCGCATAGGGAAAAATTTTGGGGTTCTTTTGGTAGTCAATCCTCTTCCACCTTGAATGTTCGAAAGCTTTCAATCTTTCTCACTTATCAGGTTTAAGATGATTGAATAGGGGCAACTGTCGCACCCCAAAATTTACCCTCCTTATCATGAAATTTCTTGGATTTCGTTGCAAAGGCATGAGCTCAAAAATATGGATTTCTTGATTGTTTCTTGGTTCTAAGTTAGATCGCCTTTTGGGTTAGTATATGATTGAAGTTCCCCATATTTGAAATAAGCTGTAGTACAAAGGTTGGAATTACGATCATAACATTCTGGTTTCCTTGATTCATCTGATATTCTGATTCGGATTTGAAGATTGAAGTCTGAATTTGAGAACGTTTAGAATTTGGATTTGTGGCTGATTATTTGGTGCATTAAGTTTTAGATTCATTCAAACATCCCTTCATGCTTTATTTCTTGTTTAAACCAAGATTAATTCAAACATTGATTCAAGGTACATTCAAGTATTGTACAAGGAAAAAATCAAGTTCGTTCGAGACTTCGTGGAGTTAGAAGAACTTAATTTGTGTCCATCAAAATTTACCATTTTCAAGGTGGTTCAAGAGATTTAGAGCAAATAATTTATTCGGGATTCAAAGTTTGGTAATTCAAGAATGAATAATGCTAAGGTTTGAAGGCCTATATCATCACCAAGCTCAATTAACAAGAAATACTTTTTTTATTATTTATTTATACTTCGGATAAGTCATCTTCAAATACAAGATCAAAATCAAGGATTGCCATTTGTTCAAGATTCAAATCATTAGTAAAGGAGTTGGATTTGAAAATTCTAATTTGAATTGATGATCTACAAATTCACAAGTTTTTTTGCAAAAAAAGGATCTTACATACTTTTTATAAATTATTGATAAATATGAGTTAATAACCATCCGAGCGTGAGTTTCATCCAAGTGTTTCCAAACTCATTACAAATTCATTCAAGAACTCTTACAAGTTATGGAAATTTTGACAAATTCCATTTTGAACATTGTTCCTAAATTATTTCATTCAAAGTTCAAATTATAAGAGCAATTTCATCAACATTTCAAGATCAATTCAAGTGGTTATGTCTAGCTTTCACTTTGTAAGAAATTCAAAATTAATACAAAGACCTTTCTTTGTTCAAAACACCAAATGCATTCCAAAGTTCAAAGAACTGAACAATTCTATGTGAAGAAATTTCAAGTTACATTCTTTTCTACATAGAAGATACAAGGTTCATTCACAAAAGTCTCACAAAGAGTTCCATAATAGTACATATTTATCCTAAGAAGTTATAACAAGTTTCTTCGGTCTCAAATTTCCTCCGAGCTTTCTTTTTCTTTCTTCACTCTGGCTTCATCATTTATCTTTGACAATCCTCCAAGCTCTTCCAAGCCTTGCTAAAGCTGCTGCCTTGTCCGTATTCTCTAGAGCATCGTCACCCTCATTACATGAAACACAAAAAAATATGTTTAGCAAGTGAATAAAGAATCGAAACATAAACGTAAGCAAGAATTTTCAAGAGAACTTTTCTTTTCAAGGCTCATCATTAGGGTTAAGCTTAAGGAATCAGGTTTTTAAGGGTTTTAATCATGTTCAAACGACAAAGCCTCATGCAGAAACATAATACAATCATTGGACAAAAACTCCCATTCCAAATCACGAATTACTTCGGTTCACAAAGGGAGGTGTAACTCAAAATCATCATAGTTACAATAATAAAGTAAGCCAGCAGCAAGCACAAGTTAAAAGCTTTAGCCCCAAAAAAACAGATTCAAATGTCAATACAGCAGGAGCATAACATGTCAGAACTACAAAAATGTCAAGACAGTAAAGCCCTATTGATAAAGCACAGCAGGTTCATGGTCAAAAATAGAAGAACATGCAATAGAAACAGCAGAGCCAACAATAGAAAAGGCCAAGATACTAGTTCCAAGACAGTTCCAACCCTAATTTTCCAGGACATATAACAAGAGGCAACAACAACAACCGAAGGAAAAAAAAGCGATACAAAAACACAAAACAGAAACCAAAGAACAACAGAACACAGTTCACAACCAAAAACCCTAGCAGCAGCCACATTGTTCCAAAACCAAAATACAAAGTACCGGAAACAGAACCAAAATAGAACCATCATCATCATTTTCGCAACATCAACAATACAGAGCAAGCCAACCTAAAAACCCTAAGCATTTTCTTTCATCACTTTCCTAAACTCAACCCTTCAAAAACTTGTTTTCAGAAATCATAGGTTCTGATAACAGAGAAAGAAGAAGAGGAGAAAAAGTTTAGAACAATCTCACACGGAAACAGTGAAGAGACCAAATCGAAACCTAGGGTTTCGTTCACCTTCTTCAAGATCTGCATTATTCCGGCCAACATCTATAAAAACCAATACAAAATAAAGCATCAGAAGATAGAAACGAGTCAGAAAACATAAGAAAATCGCGAACCGGAGCATCGCCGCCCTGGACCGCCGTTACAACCACCATAGGTGATTTCCGGCAACGATGAAGATCAACCAAGGGCCAGAAAGTTCCGTAGGAGATCGCAACTGTGAGCCATCAATAGAGAAGAATAAGTATCGTTTCCGGCGTTAGTGAGAAAGAGGCAGGGAATATCGATTCCCTTAAGAGAAGGGTGGGAGGGTTCTGAACGAGGGAGAAGAGAGAGCGTGAGTGACTGAGTGAAAATTATATTTTGTTTGTTTTTATTATTCAAAACTGGTTTTGTTTTCCCTTAAACTAAAAACATTTAATTTGTTATTATAAGTTAAGTTTAGTCACCACCCACTAATTATTAAGTTTCATTCCCGTGCACGCCACCCTGCCTCCTTACCATACGACCTTAGCATCGTCACCATCTGATCTCTTTATACTCCCTTCATCGGATGGTTAATGGGAGATTTGAAGGTTTTTCCATCATCCAACGCACCAGATCATGTCTCCATGGTGTGCTATCAAATTTTTGCTGCACTGGATCCCTTTATTTGGGCTTGGGCTTATATTCTTTGCTGAATTTCATTTCACATCCCCAAAGTTGCTGCATACAGGCTATTTCTAAACTTAACCTTATTTATTTATTTGCAAATAAACTGTGATAACTTGTATTAAATAATTATTAGCCATTGATAATTTTTATTTGACAATTTCCGATTAAACTATTAGTCGATTTTATCAAATAAAAAAGATCTAGTCTAACAATTATTTAAATTCCTAATTGTATTGTTTGATAATTATTTATTTTCTTTATACGCTTGTACAATTTATTCACCATTACACACGTCACGCGCAATTAATATGAAAACAACTCCGATTTCTCTTGATTGGCTCATAAGCCAATTTCTTAAAGGGTCTCATAGTTGGGGATGGGCATGGCCATCATCACAAGGTTAATTAAAGCCCTTGTTGCTTTGATTAACCATAACCCGAATAAATTTGGTTCATACACCAATTGTCTATGCACCAGGGTCCCATAGTTGGGGATAGGAGCATCTATCCTCACAAGATTAATCAAGTCCATATATTTGGTTAATCATAACCCGAATCATTCCATCTCTTTCGGTCTGTTGCCAAACCCCATCTAAAACACTTTCATAATTAAAATTTCAAACCTCGATCCAACGTCGAGTGTCTTTTCAAAAACCCTTTTCACAATAAAACCAAGTTCTTAAATCGTTGGACAATAGGCCAATTGTTTAAGAATTTGTGTCAAATAAACCCCTAGTCTTTAAGTCGCTGGACGTTAGACCAATTGCTTAAAGACTCTTAGTCTTTAAATCGTTGGACGTTAGGCCAATTGTTTACAGAGTCATTAATAATGTGAACTTTGGTTCACTTCACTTATTCATAAGAAAACCTTTTGGGTGATAGACGACTCATCTGAGCATTAGCTCCTCGGGTTTCTAGTATTTGAATTGTAAGACGTTAGTCCTATTGTTCGGTACTTTTTGACCCACTTAAAAAACAATTCAACTCACTTAACTCTTTTTCGCTCATATGCGACTATCAAAACTCTTTTCTTACAAAGAGTGTGCAATAGCCATTTCAAACATGAATGAGGACTTAAGCTTTTCAAACAAACTAAATAAGTCCAAATTCAAGTATTTGAAATGCTTAATGCATAATTTTTCTTATAAACCCAATACAACCAATTTAAAACATTTTTGAGAGGAACTATGTAGTTTTGATTTTTCCATTGCACGAGGGAATACGTAGGCACCCGGTTTCGAAACCGTGCCAAACTCAAAATAATAATAAATAAATCCCGTTTCTTTTATTTTTCAGTCTTAACTTATGAATTAGCAATTTAACACACACAAACACTTAGAACTAAATGGTTCCTATCGAGTACGATGGATGTAAGGGGTGCTAATACCTTCCCCTTACATAACCGACTCCCGATTCCATGTCTTTTGGTCACGTAGACCGCCTTATCCGCACCTGTGGGGTTTTATCTATTGTGATCTTTATTCTTGAAGATAAAAGTTGTTATGTTCTCCC
This sequence comes from Vicia sativa, assembly GCA_021764765.1. Classification (NCBI taxonomy): domain Eukaryota; kingdom Viridiplantae; phylum Streptophyta; class Magnoliopsida; order Fabales; family Fabaceae; genus Vicia; species Vicia sativa. Next base: position 22,727,685 of record CM038797.1, read on the forward strand.
CGGTGGATTCGTGGTTTAAAAGCTTCATATCCCCACGAGAGGATTGATTCTCTAATGAAGTCTACTGCCATTTGATATACTCAAGATGTTAATGGTTGCTCGCAGATGTTTGCGAATTTCCCCATGAAGTGGTGTTCCCCAGCAAAGTTTCTTTCGGAACTCCCCATGAAGTCTTCCAAATTCCCCAATGAAAGAAGGAGAATTCTCTAGAGAAGTTTTTTGTATCCTCAGTGAAGAGTAATGACTCTCTCCCCAGGAACTCAAAATTTGGTTGAAGTCCAATTCATCTTTCCCCAGTGAAGTCGCCAGCTGAAACAACTGGCTGAACATCATCCGATAACTATATCAATGAAGTCGCCATCGAACATTTTTTATCTCGTAAAAGGAGAAAGGTAAACGCATCGCGAAAACCTGAAAGGGATAAGACACGATCTTGCGACCGAGAGATAGGGTAAGGGAATCTATTACGCGAAGGGAAGGTATTAGCACCCCACACGTCCGTAGTACTCTACGGTATCCACTTTTATTTTCTGTCTAATGGGTGTGTTTATATCTCTTTACTGCTATATCTGTACGCTAAAATAATATGCGTGTGAAAGAAAATAAAATAAAGGAAACACGGGGAAAAGAAGGAAGTATTTACAAAGTTTGCTCGATCGAGCCCCGTGACAAGATGCCTACGTATTCCCGCGTGCAATGGGAAAGTCAGAGCGCCATAGTTCGGCTCACGTGTTTTGGTGGGTTATGTGTTTTTTAATTATGAAAAAGAGCTTTAAACACAAAAGAAAACTCGTAGGCAAAAAAAAGAGTTTACATTGGTGGGTTGCTTTTACCTTTGAAAAATGAGTTTGAACCATTATTAAGTATCTTTATTTGCAAAAGAAAATAAAACAAGTTTTATTTTTATTACATGCAAGTATGCAAAAAGAAACTAAAAAACAATCAAGGGAAATTATTTAATGATATCCCTAATGTTATCATGCATGGATTAGAACCTAAGGTCTAACTCGAATCGCTACCTAAGGTAGATTCAAGAGAATCCTAAGGGGTCATGGCAAAGGTTTACAACCTATCTATGTCTATCTCGAATCGCTAACTAAAGTAGAGTCGAAGATGACAAAAAGGAATAGAAAAGGTTTAAAACCTAAGTCTATGTACATCTCGAATCACCCTAATGTAGAATTGAAGACGACAAAAAGGGATGAAGCAAACAAGTGCTTTGGCAAAAGCACACAAACAATGCAATGCAAATAAACAAATGGCACACAAGCGCAGAAAAAGGAGGAACTCCCATAGCCTCGAATAGTAACGAGCATACTGTGAGTCAACCAGGAGCCGACACATCTGATTCCTGTGAATAGTATCACCGTATGACATGAATTGTCAAGTGTGAAGAGCAAATGATGTGAGCTCTACAATAAATGCGAACCCTAGGAAAGCGTGGAGAGTCAGAATAGGGAACTCTTGCCACTTTTTATTATTGACTGATAATGGAAGCAACACGATTCGCGTGTGTTGAGCTGACACGGACTAGAACTGTGCAGGGGTCGATTGCGGACCCTTTCCGCTTGCCCATCATATCATCATGACTCGATAGCAGGAAATATAAAAAGAGGGACTTTGCTTGGTGGTGCCACGTCGGGTGTCCTAACCACTCTTGACCTATGCAAGCACAAATATAAACACTTCATCGAAAATTACCTCCTATGCGATGGAGGATTTTAAACAAACCAAACACAATTAGCAAACAGAAGCGCCCTAAACGGGTCTTTAAATAAACCAGAGGGGTTCCTGAACATGCTCCAACTACGGAAGCCCCTTCATACATCTCTATTCCTACTTCTCATGGCAAGGAAAGCGGTAAAACCCTACTTCTCATGCTCTCTAGAAAAGCGGTAAAAGAATGCGGTAAACAAAGTAAAATAATACCAAACGGATAAAGATCCGAAGAGCACTACGAGCTAAAAATACTCCGGAAAACTTCGAGTCAACTGCCATCAACAAAGCAATAATAAGAAATAGCTCGATCAATATAATCCACAAGGCGATATCGTGCAACATGTGCGTGTAGCAAACAAGTTCTCATAACAATCAGAACACCTGCACAAAGGTACATATCCAGACAAAACAACAGAATATGTGTTTATCGTAATGTGAGAAAACACAAAGCAAAATGCGTTTAAAACGCAAACAGAACCACGGAAAAAGTGGTATGTTAGTGTACCACAATTAGGTACCTAACCAAAACATCCTCAATGTACCTTGCACAAGTCAACAAACATGTCAAAAATAACAAGGAAGCAGGAATGTAATTGCATATTCACATCACATATCAAAATATGATCCAAAGGTGAAGAAATGGAATGTAAATGTGTATAGCAATATAAGAATGGAAAATCGGGAAGCAACGCACACATAATGCAAAACAACTCATGAATAATATCAAAATCGAGCTAAGTTCATCACAATAATTCTCAAATGCAATGTTAAGCATGATTAGAAGATCTAGAGTAGTTAGAAATCAAAATCTACACTAAAATGACTTAAAATGCATTATTTACAAAGACAACAAAGCATGAAAGGTAAATTCTTAATAGATGGCAGCAACTACATTCTCTAAAGTTTCCTAAACATCTAAACAAATGGAGGAAAGGATCACAACTAGACATGTGAAAGGAGGCTAGAAAAACTATACAATTATCAAACTAGTTCCTAAGAATCAAACTATAAAAAGTTAGCTTTGAAATTCTATTTACAATCCTAAGGTAAGGTACACGTTAAGCTACAATTAAATGGTAGAAATATAACCTAAAGTTTCTAAGAAACACATGGCATTACACTCCTAAGATTAGTCAACTCAAACCACAAAGGAAAAACATGCTTCTAAACATATTATTGAAAATGAATTAAAAATTAAAAGAAATTAATTGCAAAAATATCAAAAAAAAATATCAAAAGTATTCTAAGATCCTAAAATGTCAGAAACTATTTTTATGTATTTTTTATAAGTCAATCGAATCGAAATTCGGAGCAATTTTAAGAATGTATGGAACTTGTGAAGCATGGCACAGGGGGGTGTGAAACTGATTTTTCTAACTGAACTAAGTCTAGTGTTAATCGCTGCTATTGGGCTTAAGCCAGGGGGTGTATCACGAATTTCCTAGGCCCAGTCCAGTCCATTTTTGTTCAATTAAAACCATGAATTATATAGATTTTTGGATACTGATTATTATGGCTTGTCACGTTATTATGTGTACACATGATTATCAATTGGTCAAAACATTAATCAGATTTTTTATAAATTAAAAAAAAAGGGACATGTGTCAAGATGGGATAGGCTAATGGCGAAAACTGCATGAACCAGAGAAAATAGACCATGCTTAGGGCACGGGAAAAGCTCTGCCTGAACAGAGACGCCAGAATTCATCTCCGGTCGTCTTCTCCGTCCTACTAGCTGCCGAAAAACTCGAATGCGGTCAGAAATGGATGAAACGGGCGTGGTCCAACTCGTTTTTTTACACTGATTACGAATATGGACTTAGTTTCGCTTGAAATTGTTCTAACATAGAGAAAACGGAATCATAGATCAAGATCTAGAAAATGCTATAACGTGTATGTTTCCACCTTCGAACCTAACTCTTGCCTCCGGTTGTGTAAAACTCACAGACGCAATAAATGAAACTATCATGCCAATAAAGAATCAAATAACTCACCTGTCGAAGATTTACGTGAAACTTGAGTTCTTCAGAAAGCTCTACAAGTCTCCTATCGATCTTCAGAATGATCAACAACAATCCAAACTGCTTCAATCTTTGAAGGGAAACCAGAGGTCAAACGTACAGAAGAAGATGAAGAACTCAAGATCACTTCAGATAATGAAGAATTTCAAGAGGAATCTCTCGTCCAGCGTCGATGCCGTAACCGATCCAAAGCTTATTACGATTCCATTCTGAACTTCCTTGTAGTTGAGAAAATCAGAGAGAATCTTATCACAGTCGTAACCGTTTTTTGGTTACGGTCGTTGTTTTCTGTTACAGCAAGAAGATGAGGGTGAAGTTGAAGGTTTGTTATCAGAGGAGTGGTGGTATTCGTTATGGTATCATGTATGCATAGGGAGGAAGAAGAAGGTGAATGGTGAGAAATAGTGGCGATGATGTGTGGGCCGTTATGGCGATGTGAAGAGTGAAAGAGGGTCCAAAATGGAAGAGAAGAGTGAGAGAGAGAGAGAGAGAGAAACATTCAAGAGGAAGAAGAGAGGGTTCAGTTATGGATGAAGGAGAATGGAGGTGATTATGTTGTTACGGTTGTTATGGTAATGGTGAAAGAGAGGAGAAGAAAGCAGAGTTCAGAAGAGAGTAAGCATGGTGGAGATGCAACAGAATGGTTGTGCTGGTTATGGAGATGGTGAGAGAGGAAAAGATAATGATGAGGTGGAGTGGTTGCATGAAGAGAGTCAATGAAGATAGGTGGCTGTTGTGGTTTTTTTTAGAAGAGTCCACCGTCCAAAAAGAAAAATGAGAAAATTCTGTTATGGAAAGTTTGTTAGCATGAGTGTGGTCCCTTGTGTGAATTTTTAGAAGTCTGTTATATGGTGAAGGAGTGAAAGAGAGCTATAACCAATACGTAAAAATGCATGCTGACACAATTCTTGCCACATAATCATGAGCTCAACTCATGACCGAGTGTCGACTTTATGATCCTATAACTCCTTTGGTACTCGATGAAATAACGCAAACTCAGCGCCGTTAGAAAGAGCACATGTGATATAATAACTGTGTAGTTCGTTGCCAATTCAAACGGAGCCTAAATCAAGGAGAAAAAAGTGTTTGAATTTTGCCACATGGTTGTTCGATGAAAGTCCTGGCTGGGCTGGGCAAATTCCAAGCATGACATCTATCAATTTTCCAACTTCGAACTATGAATTACGGCGCTTCATATTTTTTGCTCCGACGTCCGAAACGAAATAATTCCTAAACGAAACTCGTAGAGTACATGACAAACTCCAAATTTCGTGTTCGGAGTTTTTCCGTGTGGCGATCGAATCGAAAAGAAAACAACCTCAAACACGTGCATAAAAACTGTTTGATAAAATGCTTCCGTATGCATGGCAGAAAATGTGTGTCATCTTGCATTTTGGCAATTTCAAACTATCACTTACAGCGCCCAATATCTTTCTCTCCGATGTCCGAAACGAAAAAGTTCGTGAATGAAACTTGTAGAGGGCATGGCAAACTCCAAATGTATATGGAACATAATTAGGTGATATTTAAAGACTTCTGAGATAATTAAATTTTCAAACAATTCAGGAGAATCTTCATTAGTTTTCCCCCACGTGAAGATGATCATTACCAAAAAAAAATTTTGTTTTCAAAGAAAGTAACATCCATTGTTACAAATATTTTCTTTGTATTAGGATCAAAACATTTATAACCTTTTTTAGAAGATGAATACCCAATAAAAACATATTTGATTGCACGGGGTTTAAGTTTACCAAGATGCTTGTGTTCTTGAAAAACAGTTGTGCATCCAAATATTTTAAGTGGTAAATCAGATAAAATTGAAGCAATTGGAAAATATTTCAAGGAACTTTGCAAAGGAGTTTGAAATTTCAAAACACGGGATGGCATGCGGCTTATTAAATGTGGATTTGTCAAGAGAACTTCACCCATTAATATTTAGGGACATTCGTAGAAAAGAGTAGTTCTCGTGGAACTTCAAGAAGGTGCCAGTTTGTCCTCCATACACTCCCATTTTGTTGGGGTGATTTAACACATGAACTTTGATGCATAATTCCATTTTCAATAAAAAATTTCCAACAGTTTTATTAAAAAAATTATTACCATTGTCAGTTGTAAACACTTGTAGTTGGGTGTTAATCTATGTCTTCACCAATTTACAAAAGTTTTGAATTATTTGACCTACCTCAGATTTTTCTTTCAACAAGTATACCCAACAAAGTCTAGTACGATCACTTGTGAAATCGATAAACCATTTTTTGTTGGATAAAGTACTTGTTTGATTAGGCCCCCAAACATCACTATGAATCAATGAAAAATGTTTTTAAGCTTTATAAGAATGAATTAGAAAAGAACTTCGATGATGTTTAGTAAACTCATAAACATCACATTGAAGTGAAGAAATATCTTGTTCAATAAAAATTTTAGGAAACAATGAACTTAAATATTTAAAACTAGGGTGGCCTAACCTTAAATTCCATAACATAATATCATCCTTATTATTTGATACAAGAAGGACTTAAGAGAATAAAAACTTATTGTTCCAAATCGATGTCTGGTTTTTTGTTCATCTTCCAAGTAGTAGACTCCACCATTTTCCTCAGGAGTGCCAATCGTCCTCCCCGAGGTCAAATCCTGAAATACACAATGAGTATCAAAGAAATGAGCTTGATAGTTTTTATAAGTGGTTAGCTTACTGATAGATGATAAGTTGCAAGACAAATTTCGGACATGTAACACATCTTGGATGGTTAGTAGGAGAGACAAAACAATAGAACCTTTTCTTGCTACGGTTGAAAGAGAGCCATCATTTATTTTAATTTTGGAATTTCCTGCACATGGTTTATGTGAAGAAAATAAACTGGTTTCAGTGGTCATATGATCGTTGGCTCCAGAATCAATGATCCATGTACGATTAAGAATGACACTAAAATGGGCTGATTTTGGGAAGTTACCTTTCTGGGCCATAATGAACGAAGATGTTTGAGACTCGAGGAGTTTCTACATTTGGTCTAGCTATTCCTTAGTGAATGGAAATGCATTTAGGAAAGACTGTGGCTCTTGATTAGAAGTTTCTGAAGTGCACGACTCACACCCTTCTTTTTCCAATTAGGAGGTTTTTCATGATTTTTCCAACAAGTCTCACATTCTAGAGGAAAAAAATCTTCGAGACTAAGCTATTGATTGACTCAACTCATAAAAATAACAATGAAGTCGCCACCACACTTTTATTTTACCCAAAGGACTAGGAAAAAGAGCGAGTAAAATCCTAAAAGAAAATAGATATCAAGGTACGAGGGTTAGTTATGCAAAAGGAAAGTATTAGGAACTCTAAACATCTACAGTACTTCGCAGGTACCTCTTTGAAAATATGTGTATATGGCTATAAAAAATATGTACAAAATAGCTGGTGGAAATGAGAAAAGAAATATTTTTTTACAATTTTTGATTTGATAGAACTTCCAATGAGCTATAGGCCTACAAACCAACAATGTGCAATGTTGAAATTAAAACCCATGTACTTTGGGTAATAAAAGACTAAAATTGGCGTGTTGGTTAATTTTTAAGAAGAATAGACATTATTGTCGTATCCGAGTGGTAAACATACTTACTACCCACAATTATGAAAAATGAGCATTTCATCAACTCAAAGTGGAGGATAGGGCTTGGATTTTCATCTACAAGCATCACTCAACACTATGTGGAAGATGTCTCACTTCACTATATATTGTAGAAGTATATTAGTTCGCACCCCTACAAAGAATCAACAAGAGTCTAATCTCTTAAGAAAATTGTTTTAAAGGAGAAAAGCCAAAATGGCTCAAAAAAGCTTGAGTGAGGTTAGATGACTTTTAGTATTAATAAAGATGTCAAAGTATTATTAGATTGGCTAATGGTGTATTAAGAAAATAATTTTTCAAAATGAATGGACCTAAGTCCAAGTTTATTGCGAAAGCGGTTCAAGTTAGAAAACAAGAAGCTTTTTGGAAAAGGGAGAAGATTTTGAAAATTAAAAAATGTAGGAGATGAAGGGACTATCCTATGTTCACAAAGGTAAATTGTGAGGTAAAGAAAGATGTAACTGAATGAGGAACCAGTACTTGACATCAAGAAGTCAATACAATATTCCCATCCTTGATTCACAAAACAAACCAACAAGTAACCAGACAAAAAAACCAAGTCTTAGATGAATCTATGCCTCAAATGAAATCATGTCTTCAAAAATTGGACAGGGTAATGGCTATATTCAAAGTAAATTCACTCATAAATGAGTATAAACAAAACAACTTGCACATAGAGAAAATAACAACCCAAGAACAGACACAATAACAATAGGATCATAGAGTCTCCGAGCTAAAGTCAAGGTCGTAATCCTAAGTCCAAGAATCAATTTCCGAGCACAAGAAAAGTAGACAAGTTAATAGCTTTTAGGGTTTTAGTATTTCATTAATTAATGAAACAAAAATAAAGTAAAACGGTCCAATTGGACAAAACTAAAATAGCAGAAACATAAACATGATAATGAATGCTGAATTTAAAATAAAGCTGTAAAGAAAGCATAAAAATAAAAGAGAAATTGAAATGTTAGTTGTTAATAATTAGTTGTTAATTGGTTTCATATAAATTATTCATAATGATTTGGACGTTGAGCCTGTGTCAAAGGTTATGAGGACTCATCACAAGATTGAAAGAATCAAAACCTCTACACGATAAGCCAACAATTTTATTGGCTATATCTCAAAATCTAATCATCCTTGGGCTTACAAGTTTAAGTCTTGGGCCACGAAGAATCAATCATACAAAGAAAGAAAAGATAATAAGATTGTATGGTTCACGATGATTTAAGCCTTGAGACTAGGTCAAAGGTTATGAGGACTCATTAGATGATTGATAGAATCAAAACCTCTATGTGATGAATCGACAATTTTATTTCCCGTATCCAAATACTTAATCACACTTGGACAATTTCAAGCATAAATCTTGGTCTGCGAAGAACAAGATTTCTTATCCGACGGACAAACTGTAAAGCTATGTTAAGCAATCGCCAAGTAACCTTTAATGAGGTCACCCTACAACGAGGTCGGTCAATGATGATATTTGTGTTGAAAAGACAAACTAGAGGAATGATATGTAGATCACCCTCTTGATGTTTGCAACACATGTAAAAAAAAAGAATGGGATGAGATGAAGAGGGAGGGGACCAAGTCACAAAATCCACAATGCGTCAGATGAATTCATCTGGTCTAACTTCATCAAAGTCAATTAACCATCTTTGTGGATTTGGTCTTGAGACCTATCAACACCCAAGTTCCATTGACGTTGATGAAATTCATGTCCCAAAATGAATCCAAGTCAGAAATAAATAATAAATAATTAAGAAAATAAAAATAGAAAAATGATTTTAAAATTGATTATTTAAATGTATTTTTGTTGATGAAATACATAGTAGTATCCATGCATCAAGATAAAAATCTAAGAAAATTATCCAAGGTCAAACATGGGTCAGCAAGTGTTGTCAAAGATGTTCAAGAATTTTAAAAGTCCAAAACTAATTTTAAAAATAAAAGAAAATAGTAAAATAAACCAAGAAATTGGCAAAAAATAATAAAATCATAAATAAAGTGATATGAGGTCATTTATATTTGTCAAGAGACTATTAGATCCTTCCCTTTTTTTAGAATTTAAAAATGTCAAAAAGTATTTTTCAACATTTAAAACTTTCAAATAAAAGAGAAAAATTATAAAAAATACCAAATCTAAAAATAAAATTATGATAAAATAAAAACCAGAAAGAGAACATTTTTGTAAATATTTTTATGAATTGTTTCCTAATTTTTGAGTCAGAAATGAATTTTCTATGAATTTTTGAAGTTTAAACAATTTAAATATAAAATCAGAATATAAAATAAATAAAAAAAGGACCATTAGCTCACATTGAAAATGCGTTAGTAAGATAATCCAAAAGATCAGACGCGTTGTGCTTGATATGGACCTCATTGAAAACCACAACGAATCAGTTTTAAAAATTAAAAAAACAATGAAAATATGTGGACCATCAGATATTGTCAAAACACGTTAGTAATCACATCCAAAGGTCATGGCGTGTTGTGCATATCATGTACACCATTGCAAAAAATTTCTCTAAATCACAGCTTAGTCGTTTTAGAAAAAATAGGAGAAAATTTGAAAAGGGATTTGAAAATTCATGAGCGAATCTCACTTCGAATTAAAAATCAAAGTAACGAGAACTACATCGTAGCAACAAAATTGAGACGAACTGGTGGAAAAATCTACTTGTTAGAACTCAAGTATGAAGCTCTGAAACTGGACTTATAGCTCGATTTAAGCCACGATTCCTTATGCTTTGAGTTTGGTTAGCTTCAAGGAAGTTCAAGGATGAATAATGAGTAAAGAAATTGGCTTCAAGAGTGAAGAAAACATGAATTCAAAAACTCGTAAATGTGAGCTATGGAGAGAGTTTGGCAGGGTATTTCTGGCTATCAAAGCTAGAGGAAATGAGTTAGGGATGATACGCTATTTATAGGAAAGAGAATGGTGATGATAATCGAAAGAAATAATGAGGTTTGGAGTGAATTCGTGCAAGATCATGTGCACGAGTGAAGTGTGACTTGTTTTGCATCAAAATATGACCAAAACTTGCGTTTCAAGGAGCTAATTACCTCTTGAAGGTTGCTAAACACGATTAGAAGGAAAACACGCAAGAAATTTGTGTTTAGAGGCCAAACTAATCCAAATCAAATCTAACTTCAAGCAAAAAATAAGTTTCAAGAGGGCAACTTTACAACCATGGTATTAACAATGTAGGGCACTATATGATGTAATTCTTGAAGCATTTGAAAGATCTCATAACACTCTTTACAATGCTCCAAGAATGACTCTAATTGGATGCTTGAGCTAAAATTTATGTTCATTTGAAATCATGAAAAACACACTGATTTTAACACTTGGAAATTTTTTGAAGTATTAACTTCAAAAAATGACCTATAACGTTTTGCATTCAAAAATGATTTTCCACTCAAATTTTTCTCTTGGTAAAAAAATATGGCATGAAGTAGACCTCTTGAATGACATTATGGAAAAATAACCACTCAAAAAATCCAAAAGTTAAGAAAGTTATGGCTTTGTGAAGTTGATGAAATTCGATGAAATGACCTATAATTTTTTGGATTCTTAAGGCATCTTCCAAAAAATTTCAAGATTTGCACCATAAATGAGGATAAAGTTCACATCCTTAATATTATTGTGGAGAAATAAAGAACTCTAAATTATAAACAATGATCAAGTTATGATCCCTTGAAGTTGATAGTCAAGAAGTGGAGAAATTCAGCAAAGACCTATATGATCTTTTGACCTCCCAAGTTATTTTCCAAGAATTTTCAAGTATTGAAAATTGTAATAAGTTGTAGTATACATCCTTAGACCCATTTTGAAAAAAATAATGAGCTCAAGGAGGTAAAAGATGGCCAAGTTATGATCTTTTGAAGTTACACAAGAAAGATGAAGGACCAATATTGAGAACTTGCAATCTTTGACCCTATAAGCATCTTTTAGTCAAATAACATCTTTGAACAAATGAAAAGACATGTTAAAGACCCTTTTAATAGATTCATGGCTTTGGAATTAACCAAAAATCTCAAGTAACAACCAAGATATAGTCTTCAGGAGCTCAAAACCCTAGCTCAAGGTGCATTGATCATGACTTAGTAACTTCTTCAAGTTTTGATGATATCTCTTGCACATGGAGTCTTGTCACATGAGGAGAGATTATTGTAGACAACAATAAGAAACCATAACAAATATAACCACTTGTAACACGGTGAATTGACTTTGAGATTTTTATATCGCAAATGTGCGGATAGCAAGAGTTACCACCGACTTTTCTTTTATCCAATTAAGGGAAGGTAAAAAGTACAGAAAAAGACCTTCGTTAGATTCTGAGTAAGGGAGAAGGTTATGAAAAGGGAAGGTATTAGCACCCCTTTCCATCCGTAGTTATCTACGGGCTCTTAGTTGCTCTTAGATCACTATAAAATTGTGCTTTCTGTGTGTTTGAAAATGTTTTGAAAAGGCATTTCGCTTTGACTTTGTAATGATTCATGTAGGAATGTATACAAAGTGTTCGGAAATGTTTTGTTTTGAAAAGAGTTTGAACTTTGACAAAAGTGTGGGGTGTGAAAAGTACTTTGATTGAGCAAGCAACTAAAACTCTTATTACCTACTCAGAATGGTCGTTTTCATGTTATTTTACGTTCCTTTAGAATAGCGCTATCCATACCATTAGTTGGTAGGTAACCCTACTTGTTGGATGTAAGCGGGACATTCGAAGGGACATCGGATGGTCATAGAAGGCAACTTGTAGGAGTATCCTAGCACATTCGAAGGGACTATCATCATTTATCGTAGGCGACAATCGAGGGTCAAGATCATGTATTCGTAGGCAACATCGTGGGTCTATGATCTTTGTATCAAAGGGACTATGATGATTTGTTTTGAAGGCAACGGTGCTAGGATACCTCTACGTTCGAGGGACTTGACCATTTGAATTCGTAAGGCAACGAGAGAGAATTACCCTAAGGGGTGCATGTGTGAGAAGAGTGTGTCAAATTCAGATATGTTTATCTTGGAGTTACGAGTGATCTATGTCCAATTTTATCTTTCCATACACGCCTAGTTACTAGCAGTTTATAGGGTGCAGAAAGTAAATTGTGGGAATGTAAAATGCGGAAAGATAAAGTCCTACGCTATTACATGGCTTTGGGGCAGATACATAATTGAAAGTGCGGAAAATAAAAGTCCTAATTAAACTATTACATCCCATAGGCAATTACATAATTGAAAAGCGATAAAAATTGTCCAAAACGGTATAACCTGTGAAAAGATGCAAAATCGGAAAACGGAAGAAAATTGCATAAGAGGAAAATGTTAGTAAAAATAAGTATTTTTGAATGAGAAAAAGTTTTTGTGTTAGTGATGACATTAATATGATAAAATAATTTTTTGGTAATTTTTGGAATTGATTTAGTAATTTAAAAATAATTAAAAGCTATTTAAATGATAAAATAGAGATTAAATTAAATATGCATGCAAAAATAATAATTTTAATTTTAAAAATTAAATAAACATTTTTCTGATGATTATGCAAAAAATAAATATTTTTGGTGTTTTTTAAATGCATGATAAAAATATTAGAAGATGAAATAAATTGAATAAAAATATTAAAGAAAAAATAAGAAAATATGAAAAATATGTTAAGTTTGCAAAAGAGAAAAAAGGATTGGTCTTGCCAGGGATCGAACTGGAGACCTTGAGGAGAATCTTCCCATTCCAACGCCTTAACCACTGGGCCATTGTGTACTTCGTGTCATGGAAACTGAAATCAATTGAATATAAGTGTAAACGTGTCATGGATATGTTTCAAACCAAGTCAGCACGCGTGGACCCCAGCTGGAACGGATGGACGAATCAGAGAGCATGATCGCGCCACACAAGCCTTCGCCGGTCAGAGCAAGTCAACGACGCCGGAGCCCTAGCTCCGGTCGTCTTCTCCGGCCAACCAAAACCTGAAACTTGAAAAATACGCAAAATAAAAAGTTCTAAGGTACCCTACCCCCCTAAATCGAGGGCTGCGAACACGATGGTGGTGTTTGTTTTGGCTGAATCGTCCTGTAAAGGCCGGTTCGAAGAAGACAGTTTGAAAAACCCTAACTATGGCAAATCATGATTTTTACGTGCAAGCTTCGAAACGATGGCCCAAATCAATCATATAGAACCTCATGAACACATTAAAACCATTAGAATCGATTAAAACAAATAGATAATAAAAATGCAATTTCAAGAAAAGTTTGAATATGTATAAATGTATATGGCTCGATTCAGGTTGTTTCAGTCATGAACAATGATGCATACTCACTCTAAGTTACCTCAGGAACACGTTTGGATGGTTGAGAGAGGCTGAAAGTGGCTGCAAAGTGAAATTCGAATTTCACCACTTTGTGAAATTTTTGAGCAAAATAAGGGTTGTTGTAAGGGCTAGGGTTTCGTCCTTTGTGATGCGCAGCATGCTTGGTATCTATAGAGTGAGGAATAAGTGCAAAAAGAAGGAAAAAAGATTGGATATGAATGTGAAATAAATTCCTTTCAAATAAAATCAAATTTTGGAGAAAATTTGATTTTCTCTTCCATATGCAAGCTATCACGAAATTGGCAAGTATCATGGGCTATCTTGGACCTCAAGTTTGATAAAAATCCACTCCTTTTGAAAATATATCTTATTTTCATATTTTATATAATTTAAATTTGAATTAAATGGTTTTAAATTCAAAAATAAATCAATAAAATAGAATGTGGTCATGGCAAGGCATCAATAGGTCACAAATAATATTATGAACAAGTTTGGATCATAAAATTATAGCCCATTTGGAAAAAATTGGATGTTGACAAATATCTCCTTTTGTGCAATTGTTCAAAAATGCCCAACTTCTGAATGGTGTATTTTGCTCAATTTTCCACATTTTTTAGTGTTCTTGGACTTTATAGAAAGCTCTAAGTATCCTCTAACCAACCTATTTGGTTTCATCTCAATTGTAGATTCCATGATCAATAAATCTTCAAATCAAAAAGTTGACTTTTTGTTGACTTTGAAAAGGACCTGTAATGTTTTGACCCATACCTTCCAAATGAAGCATTTTTTGAACATTCTTGTGAGACATGAAGTTGTAGAGAATTGAATTTCATTCAAAATGAGAGGTGGTGGAAAAATTTCTGAGAAAGTATGAAGAAGTTATGCTCAGTCAAAGTTTGGTTGACTTTTCACTAGAAAACCCTAATTTCGAAAGTTTGACTTTTGAGCAAATCTTGAGTTTTCTTGATGAATCATGATCAACCCTTGATCAAATGATGAATGTAACTTCAAAATGTGGATGTTGACCAAAAATCATGAAGTTTGACTGCATGTTGACCACAGTTGACTTTTTGTCCAATACAACTGATTTTCAACCATCTAAGCAATTGTCTGAGGAAACTTGACTTGTGAGGCTTTTGAAACTTTATATGGAGAATCTTTGAAGCATATGAGGAGGCATGATGACCATTGGAGATGTTGGAAATCCATATGGACCTGAGAATTGCCAAACCCTAGTTTGGGTTGATTGTCTAGGAGAGGGTTTGTCTGATCAACCCTTGAGGAATCCTTGAGTATGGATGTGTGAATTGTCTTGAGAAGTAGGAGGGCAAATTTTGGGGTATGACACCACTCCATAATAGTTATAATTTAGGAAGTTATGCACTTGTGATCATAGACTCAAGAACTTGCCCAAATTAGGTCGACACACTTGAATCAACTTTGTCTCTTTTGAAACTCTCTTGCAAGATAAGAAATGATGAGCTTAATTATATCTTTCAATGATGGAATCTTGAGGCATACCACATGGTAAATCTTAATGCCTCCATGATACTTTTTGGGGAAGGCATGGAAATAAACACATGAACCTATGAACTTCTTGAAGAAAAACGTTTGTATCATCAACCTACAACACAATGTCCAAAAAGAAAATAGTTCACATGCCTTGTGTTTAGGTAAATATCAATTAACACAGGATATACACAAACAAGGTGCTTGGTGATCCCTATAAGAGCAAACTTAGAGATAAGAGAGAGAACCAACCCTAGTTTGTGATCTTGGTGCAATGTGATGGTATGACATGATAAAGGATATTATGAGAAACATTTTGCGTATAAAAGTTGCCCTTATTTAATTATCTTCTATCCAGATATACGAGAGTTAAAAACCTCATTTCAACGCGATTAAAGATACTTAAATATAAAAACAACCCTATTTTTGGCCCTAAGATGCTATGCAATGCTTAATGATTATGCATGTAACAAAATGAGCTCCACTGGGGAAAAGAAAACTCAAATCTAATGGGGAGAGACCCAAAGAGGAAACAAAATAATAAAAACTCAATAAATAAGGAAAACGGGGAATGGTAGCGATGAGCCATTGAAACGGAGAACTAACTCCTCACTGAGGGGTTAGCAAAAACAAAAGAATTGTGCTGACTCTATAAAGATAATTGTTCATACATAAAATATATTGCATGGGCTAGGAGTGATAAATAGGGACCGAGACGGGTCTAGTAGTTGATAACCGGGAAGCTCCTCGGCGAGACCCCAAGGTCGAAGCCGAGTGCTTAGGTCGGACGCGTCAAACATATATCCGCGGCCGACCTGTGCTGGACGAGTAATATAAGACCGGGTTGGTTTCTGTTACGCTACTTATGGATCGGTTACAAACGTTACAAATCATTAAGTAATAGGTTACGAGTATTTATGGACGGTTACGTCATCATGAACATTAGTGATGGCTATGTTATATAAAGAGGCCTTAGGGCCATAGGAAAAGACATTCTCTCATTCCCTCTCTTAGCTACAGGCTCAAGAGAAGTCTTCTATTTCATATCTAAGGGCTCCCATATGCGGGGTAAGCTAGATCATTAGCTTGGAGGCCATGCATCCCTTGTATGAGCCTCCGAATCCCTTAAGATCAATAACATGGGTTTTCCTGCAAAAACAATAATAAATTATCATTCCATGGTTACTTAAACATCCGGTTAATAACAACTCAGAGTTGAAGGTAAAAATGGTATCAATAAGTTTCATACAAGTTTTGGAATTTTACCAAGAACGGGTCTTAACTTCTTCTTTAACCAAGATGTTTCTTCTTCTTTTGCCTAGACCTCCTTTTTGGGTTTTCTGCCTACCGAGACGCTATTTTTTGCCTAAGTCGTCCTTTCAAATTTTCACCTCATCGAGCTGTTCTTTTATTTCATTTAGGCAAAGTATTTCTTGACTACGTCAGCATTCAAAGGACGTGGGAACTCCTTGCCATCCATAGTTTCAAGAATCAATGCTCCACCAGAGAAGTCTTTCTTGACAACATATGGGCCTTCATAATTGGGAGTCCACTTTCCCCTAAAATCAGTGCTTAAAGACATGATATTTCTGAGCACGAGGTCGCCTTCTCTAAATACATGAGGTTTGACCTTTTTATCAAAAGCTTTGTTCATTCTTTTCTAGTACAACTGGCCATGACACAGAGCAGTCATTCTTTTCTCTCCAATCAACTTCAACTGGTCAAATAAATTTTGAATCCATTCAGGATCTCACAACTCAGCTTCCATAATAACTCGCAAAGAAGGAATCTCAACTTCGATGAGGAGAACTGCTTCCATGCCATAAACAAGAGAGAAAAGGGTTGCCCCTGTTGAAGTGCGGTCTAAAGTACGATACCCATGCAAAGCAAAAGGAAGCATTTCATGACAATCCTTGTAGGTAACAACCATCTTCTGGATAATCTTCTTAATATTCTTGTTAGTTGCTTCAATAGCCCCATTCATCTTAGGTATGTAAGGAAAATAGTTATGATGGACAATCTTGAATTATTCACAAAGCTCTATCATCATCTTATTATTCAAATTCGATCCGTTGTCAGTGATGATCCTGCTTGGCACACTATACCGACAAATGAGATTATTTTTGGCGAATTGTATCAACACTTGCTTGGTAACGTTGGCATAAGAAGGTGTTTCAACCCATTTGGTGAAATAATCAATTGCTACCAAAATGAAACGATGTCCATTAGAAGGCTTGGGTTCAATCATCCCGATAATGTCAATACCCCACATAGAGAAAGGCCATGGGGAAGAGATAACATTGAGAGGTATTGAAGGCACATGAATCTTATCCGCATAAATATGATATTTATGACATTTCTTAGAAAATTTGTAGAAATCAGATTCCATTGTCAACCAATAGTAACCTTCCCTTAGCATATTGGCCATAAAATGTCCATTGGCATGGGTACCAAAAGAACCCTCATGGATCTCATGCACTAACATGTATGCTTTAGGTTTATCCACGCATCTGAGCAAGACCATGTCATGATTTCTTTTGTATAACACACCTTCCTTGGAAGAAGCTACCAACATGCCTTCTCAATGTCTTTCTATATTTATTTGATGCACCGACCAGGTACTCTTGAGTCATAAGGACGTGCTTGATATCATATACTAGGGCCTACCATCATTTTCCATATCCACGACCAATATATAAGCCGGCCTTTCAAGGCGCTCAATGGTGACCTAAGGTACATCATTCCACCAGTTTACTTTGCACGTAGAAGCCAAAGTGGCTAAAGCATCTGCCATCTAATTCTTATCTCGAGGAATATGATGGAGTTCCAATTTATTGTAGAAAGTCAATAGTCTCCTTGCCTAATCTTTGTAAGGGATTTATCCAGTTTGACGAGTTTTCCATTCTCCTTTAATGTGATTGATTACCAAAGTCGAATCACCATATACATCAAGAATTTTAATTCTGAGATCCATAGTTTCTTCAAGACCCATGATGCAAGCTTCATACTCTGCCACGTTATTAGTACAATCAAACGTCAATCTTCTAGTGAAAGGTATGTGAGATCCATGGGGAGTTATATACACAACACCAATTCCTTTACCATAAGTATTCGCAGCTCCATCAAACACCATACCCCATCAAAACTCAGGATCTGGAACTTCCTTCGGTAGAGGTTCATCACAATCTTATATTTTCAAATACATATCGTCTTTATTAGAGAAATTAAATCTAACAGATTGATAATCTTCAACCGGCTGATGAGCTAGATATTCTGCCAACACATTGCTTTTAATAACTTTCTGGGTGCGGTATTCACTGTCATATTTAGATATGGTGACTCACAGCCGATGAACTTCTTGCTCAGATAATAAATGGCATACTCTTTTCTTCTTGTTTCATCTTGTTGTCCCAAAATACAACCCATGAAATTGTCCAACACAATTAGATACATAACCAATGGCCTTCCTTTAACAAGAGGGAGCAACATATGACGTTTAAGCAAATACTCTTTGATACTTTAAAATGCCCTTTGGAAATCATCTGTCCACACACAACCCTGATCTTTCTTAAGAATATTGAAGATTTGCTCACATGTTGCGGTCATATGGGAAATGAACATAGAAATGCAATTCAAACGCCCAAGGAAACCTCTGACCTACTTTTCAGTCTTTGGTGCAGGCATTTCTCGAATTTCTCTAACTTTAAAAGGATCAACTTCAATTCCTTTCTGGCTAACAATGAAACCCAACAACTTCCCAGATCTGACACCAAATGAACATTTATTAGGATTCAAGCGGAGATGGTACTTCCTCAAATGCTAAAACAACTTTAACAAGTCTACCAAATATCCTTCCTTAGTTTGAGACTTGACAATCATATTATCCACATACAGTTCAAACTCTTTATGCATCAGCTCATGGAATATGGTTGTCATAACTCTCTATTACATTGCAACAATGTTCTTCAACCCAAAGGGCATCACTCAGTAACAGAATGTTCCCCAAGGTGTGATAAACATTGTTTTTTCCATGTCCTTAGGAGCCATCTTAATTTGATTATATCCGAAAAATCCATCCATGAATTAGAATACTTTGTATTTTGCTGTACTATTTACCAACATATCAATATGTGGTCAAGGGAAATCGTCTTTTGGACTAGCTTTATTCAAATCTCTATAATCAACACACATGCGGACTTCTCCATCTTTCTTTGGAACTAGAACAACATTGACAATAAACTAAGGATAAACTGACATGACAAGGAAACATGCATCGATCTGCTTTAAAACTTACTCTTTAATCTTTACTTTTATATCAGGATGGATTCTTTTAAACTTTTGCTTGATTTGTGGACGTACAGGTTTCAACTATAAGTAATGTTTCACAATGTCGGTGTCTAATCTAGGCATGTCTTGATACAACCAAGCAAAAATATCCACATACTCTTTCAACACCTCAAACTGAAATCTCTTCAAATTAGGATGAAGTAGGGCTCCAATCTTGACTTTTTCACATCTTCATCTTATCCCAAGTTAACAACCTCCAACGACTCTTTTTACGGTTGGATGGTATTTTCCTCGCGCTCAAGTAACTTTGAAACCTCTTCAGGGATCTCATCAAATTCCTCTTCTTCAGCCACAAACATATGATGTTCAATGTTGGAAGAGGGTGCAGGGTCATTTTTTCAACGAGTTTATCAATTAATCAGCACATATGATTATGCTTGATTTTAGAGACTAACAAATGTAACAAGTGATTATGCATATTCATTTTAGTTATTATTTATTGTGAAAGGTTTTTTTTCCTGATTAACATTTTCCAATAAAAAGCTTAAAATAAAACAAGATTTGGAAAAACACATTTTATTAATGATTTTAAACTTCAAAACAAAAGACGTGCCCATACAACGTCACTTTCACCTTAGGTAGAGTGGAAGGATTGGTTATTTGGAAGAGAAAAAAAACAAAGATAAATTACTTTGAAATGTGAATGCAAGTAGGAATATCAATAGTAACCCAATTCTGAACCCTTGCACCATGTGTCACAAAATTAGGCATCACTTACCTTGGTTCATCTTTAATGATTGCGTTGATTCTTGGAGTAGTCGGATTGAGATACCCAGCACTGCGGAAGATATCCTGATACTTGACAAAACTAGACTTCGAGTTTTGGACTTCTTCCCTATTCTTCATAGAAAACCCTAGGCCATTTCAATTCTTTTACACTTACGGCTTGATAACTTGTCCCTAAACACTGTTGGGGACTTTCTGCACCACATCCTGAGCATTCTTGAATGAAGCAATATAATCTTCACTCTTTCTTATGTTATCAATGGAAAAAGCTTGGAACTGCACTCCAACAATAACTTCATCATCTTCTACCATACTAAAGGAGGATAAATGAGAGATCAACATAGCATGTTCACCTTCCACAATAACCACATCCCTTTCACAGACAAACTTCAATTTATAATGTAGGGTTTAGGTAAAAACACCATCTTCATGGATCCAAGGCCGTCCCAACAAGCAACTATAAGCAGGGAAAATATCCATAACTTGGAAAATAATTTAAAACAAATGCGGACCAATATGGATAGGTAACCCTACCTCCATAATAACATACTTTTGGGAGCCATTAAATGCTTTCACAATAATGCCACTATGACCCATCATAGGACCTTGATGTTTAAGTTTCACAAGAGTGCTCCTTGGAATTACATTCAACACAAAACCATTCACATCATTCTCGCAGTTCAATGAAATATGCAAAGCCATATTGTGATTCTTCCCTTCAGTAGGTAGTTCATCCTCACAAAATTGTTGCAATCTGTAATGTTCCCAACCACACTGTTGAATTATTCAAGAGGCACATCATAATCAACAAAAGCTTAATCTAAAACTCTCATCAAATATTCCTGATGAGTTAAGGAATTCATCAGTAAAGCTGGAATTGAGATCTTCGAATGAGTTTACTATAATTGCTCCACAATCTTATAATTTCTCATCTTGATAATCTTCACAAGATCATCCATTTCTTTCTCGTGAGTCGTTCCACTAGTATGCCCTTCAAACTTCTTGGGTTCAATGCTAGTTTCCACAATCTTCTTAATAGTATCAGCCATCTTTAGGAAAATAGGAGCAAATAAACGACCAGTCCGGGTCACATGAGTATCCTCAACAATATTCTCAACATGGGAAAAAGGTTGGATAAGAATCTCCACACCTCATTCCAGAATAGTTGCATTATACTTATATGGCACAACTTTGTTGGAACTATATAGGATAGGACCAGGTAGACTGATAACCAAAGGAGTTCTTGGGGGTTTACTGTGGTAGACTACTTCCACAGGGGTATAAATGTCAAAATGCGGTATAATAACATTTACATATGTCTCTTCACCAAACCCACACTCATCCTTAGAGAAAAATTCATCAACAAAAACATACTCATCAACGGATTCATCAGACAAATATTCAATCATGTTAACATTATTGTTGTAACCAACTTTGTTTACTATGACCCAAATGGTGCCTTCATCTAAAAAGACGTTGAATACCTCTTTTCAAAAGATTTCAACCACGGGAGTCTCTGCAGCATATAAGGCAACCACCATATTGGTGTACTTTCATACCCTCCATATAACAAAGCATGGCATGTAGATTCACTAGGTCAGCATTCATCTCATTCACATCATAGATTCGGAATTCTCGAAGACAACCATAAACCACATTCACTTCGTCCTCAGGTTCAACTTTTGGTCTAACAATTTGGACAAGACCTCTATCCATCCTATCCTGGAGATCAACTCTTACGTTATCACAACCACAAATGTATTCACTGCACACATTACAAGCAGCATGATCATGTGAACAATAACCAAATTTATAAAAACCAGCATGCATTTTCACAATATCTCCATTAATGAAATTCACATCGTAAATTCTCTCATCTCCCGAAACCATATTCACAGCATTCCCACCTACATGCTTGGGTTACAGATTATCTTTCACATTAGGGCTCATATCTTTGAAAGAAAAGATACCAGACCTCACCAACTTTTGAACTTCTAACTTCAACGGATAAGAATTGTCAATGTTGTGCCCGGGAGCTCCACGATGATAAGCACAAGTTTGACTGTCCTTGTAATACCATGGCAATGGGTTTGGAATAGTAGAAGGAGATCTAGGCTATACCAGGTGTTTCTGAATCAACGTTGGAAATAATTCTGTATAAGTCATTGGATATGATCAAATGGTTCTATTTTTGGTCCTTTCCCATGTTGAGGTGCTTTCTGATAATGACTTCTAGTTGGAGTAACGATAACAACTAGAGTGACAACTACAACATATTGTTGATTCTAAGGACGTCTTCTTGGAGGTATCGTTCTTTTCTCCTGAATAACAGCATTAGCACCTCCTTCTTTCTTCCTTGAGAAATCAAAGGATTGCTTCTTCGTTCCACTGGATCCTTTTGCCCTTGTCAATCATCCTTCTCAGACCCCTTCTTCTAAATGGACTCCCTTATCCACCATTTCAACAAAGTGACTTGTTGCACTAGCTACCATCTTATCATAGTAAAATGAACCAAGAGTCTTCAAAAACACCTTAGTCATTTCTTGCTCTCCCATTGGAGCAATAACTTGTGCAGCAAGTTCACGCCAACGCTACACCTACTCTTTGAATGACTCTTTGTCCTTTTGAGTCATGGCTCTCAACAGGTTACGATCAGGTTCCGTGAACATGTTGTAATTTTATTGATTCACAAAAGCCTCGCCTAAATTATTGAATGTATGGATATTGTTGTTGTCTGGATTCATATACAACCTCAAGGCGGCACCAATCAAATTATCTTGAAAGAAGTGGATGAGCAAACTCTGATCTTTGGTGTGAGTTGATATTATTCTCGAATACATTACCGGGTGATCACGAGGGAAAAAGTTTCCCTTATACTTCTCAAAATCTTTAACTTTGAACTTAGCGGGTACCTTCATATTCGGAACCAAGCAAAGATCATTGACATTCTGACCAAATAATTTTTTTCCTTTTAATAGTTTTCAACTCTATTTGCATCTCATTAAACTATTTCTAGAACTCATCCATTCTATCATAGAAGTCCACACTTTCACTTGGAGGTGGAGGAGGGTGGTTAACCTCGTTGTTGAAAACAAGAGTAGTATGCACCATAGGAGGTGCAGAAACAACACTAGGTTGGACCAAATGAGCAACTTGAGCAGTAGGGTTATATAGCCTTCAGGCACAAAATTCTCAGGCATTCCCCATGGATAACCACAAGGCAAACGATGCTGAGCAGGAGAAACAACTACTGTGGTAGAAATAGGCATATCTTACACTTCCGAAGCAATGGTGGTCTGTTGAGGTTGAATGATACAAGGAGAAGGAGGAGGAGGACGTGGTGGCCGATTCTGAGTAGCCACCAACGATTCTACCAAAGCGGTAAAGATGGACATGCTAGTCCTCAATAAAGTCACCTCTTCGCGTAGATAGTGATTCTCTTGTTCAATATTTTCCATCTTCTTCTTGGAATTGGCTCGAGTGTTATATCGATGCGACAATTTGCAGACTAAACAAAGTATAGAAATGGATAAGACACATTACAGAGTATGAAAATGCAAGAATATGTGTGTTATGATCCATGATATGCGATGCACATGATTTGTTTTGTTAATTTATTCAAGGAACTTAAGAAAACTTAATTGAAAATATGAAAAGCATAATACATTTTGAAATACTGAATGAACTCATATAATTAATAAGAATCATTTGGAAGCTGTTAATTCTATAACTTTATGATTGGCATTATGTTTGGTAAAACTAATATGGCTCAAACATGTTAAAAAGGAAGTTCTAGATGTTGTTTTATAGTGATTGAAGAACATATCGGACAACGTGTCTTATGAAGAGCCATCCAACATCATGCTCTGCACAACATGAACTTTGGTCTGGCTTATGATTTTAATTATTCAGAATACTCTAGGAATATTATGCTATCACAGGTGGAGCTAATATTGTGAGATAATGTTGTGAAAAAAAGACTTGTCATGCTGCTAAGAAATGGATTGCAGCTAATGTTAAGGAAGACGTTCTAACATCTTTCTGAACTGATGTTGAACAAGAAGTCACAACTACTGTCATGACAGATCTGCTGTCATGCTTCTGTAGTGAAGATTTCTTGACATCCTAGTGTGTACACTACTGGTTATACATGTTGTGTTGAACTTATTCAACAACTGGAACAACATGTCGAAGAAGATGTTGTGAAATCAGGCATTTAGCATCACGACCACTGAACTGGTAAATAAGTTCCAGTTTTTATTTTAAATTATGCAGAATATTCAAGGAATAATATGCAACCTATGTGGCGTATAGTTGAATGCATGTGAAGGTCCAGAAGATTGAATCAGAAGCTAAGGAAAAAAATAAGGAAACTAAGGATTGAAGACCTTGCTTGTAGCAGAAGTTTTCTGTAGTTTGTTACAGCTGATATGTTGTTTTTTGAAGGCCCGAGTCTAGTTTGGGTACAGGTTGTAAATAAGGATTTGTAACCTAGTTTAGGCAGCTAGCCAAATTTGGTAAGGATGTAATCGTTAGGGTTAGCAGTGTGTGAACCACCCGGACTATGGGATGGTCACTAAGTTTTACCTCAAAGCCCGTAGGATAGAGGAAAGTTGTTCTCACTCAGAAGCTGTGAAGTAATGAGTTGAGTTATTGTTCTTGGAGGAAGCTGGGAAGAAACTCCAAGGTGTGTTTTAAGTTAGAAGCATATTGCTTTAAGTCTTAGGTAGTTTGTGACAGAAGTGTATCTTCTGATTATGTGTGTTTGAAGGGTGTCCTGAAGTTTATGTTATTGTTATTGTCATCGTATGTGATTGAGGGGGACTGAGAGGGGTTCTCATATTTAGGAGGTTCTTAGGTAGAAATTTCATTGGGTAGTGATTAAGTGAGGAGTTGTAAACGGGATAGTTTAGCTCTGAATTAATACTGCTAATAGTGGATTTTATCTCTAGCTTGGAAGCCTCCAGATATAGGTGTAGCACCAAACTGGGTTAGCAATCCTATTGTGTTATTTATGTTTCCAGCACTGTAACCTTTACCTTGTATGTATGTTTAATGTCAGACCAGATGTATCGACATACTTATAAGACATTTGAGACTGTTGCACGAGAATTTCAATTGGTACCAGAGCAGGCATCATGTTCTGTTCTGGGTGAGATCCCAGGGAAGATACTTTATGGTTTATATGCAAGGTAGAAGGTTTATACTGAAGAATTGATTGAACAAGGCTGGATTCATATTGTATTTCTATGGTCCCTTGAAGTGGATGATGGACCTATATATGGAAGACTGGAGTATATTGAAGACAAACCTGACCAGAACTCTTGTACCTTCTTTATGAAAGAAGAAGATGAAACTAGAACAAAAGAATGTTAATATCAAAGCCTTCATGCAGGAGTGAAGACCTTGGATTGATATAAAGCTTATTTGTGGTAAACCATCTTCCTGGTTATGGTATTATTTCTATTTGTTACCTTCAGGCCTATAGCTTGGTGAGAAGCTATTGTATGTAGGGTTGATTTATTTTCAATGCTAAGTTACCATGCTTATGCTTGGATTGTGGTGTAAGCATTATTTATGAATACTGTTGAGGTGTATGTGTATTCCGCTACATGAATTTTGATATAACCCTTAAAGTATGGTTAGGATACTAAGGTTGTTTTCCTCAACAAAATATATGTCAGATATTTCCAACTGTATTAAAAGTGTCAAAGATACTTGAGATCTTCCTCAAGTCTACTCATAAAGACATTCATTAATGAAATTGATGAGAATCAATTGATCAATGATCCTCATATACATCTACATATTGTGTGAAAACCTTGAAGACTGTCAAGGATGGTGTGTTCCAAGAAGATGGAATTGATGTTCTATGGGATGTTAGAACATTACTTCAGCAGGTATGCAGCTACCAGTTGAAGAGCCGATGCTTTGGGTGTTGAACAAAAAGTGTTACGAACATTTCTGTTTTGAACCTACTCCTGATATGAACATTTGTGCTAGTTGATCAATACACGATCAACAGGTTATCTACTTCATATGTCAGTTTATTTCTGACCAAGGGTTATGGGAGTATAGAGGTTGAGCTCCATGTTTTTGAAAAGAACTCATAAAGGTTTCTCCATCAGACCTTTATGCATATAAGTGAGCTAGTCTCTGGAAGATCCTTCTGATCAAAGGAACTAGATTTATGGAACCCTGTTTGTTATACCCCAAAAATTTCCTTCTTATTTTCAAGTCAATACCCATCACCATACTCAAGAATTCCTCATGGGTTATTCAAACAAACCCTATCCTAAGCAATCAACCCACAACTAGGGTTTTGTTCCTATCTGTAATACGGTGAACTGACTTTGAGATTTTTGTATCGCAAATATGCGGATAGCAAGAGTCGCCACCGACTTTTCTTTTATCCAATTAAGGGAAGGTAAAAAAGTACAGAAAAAGACCTTCGTTAGATTCTGAGTAAGGGAGAAGGTTATGAAAAGGGAAGGTATTAGCACCCCTTTCCATCTGTAGTTATCTACGGGCTCTTAGTTGCTTCTAGCTCATTTTTAAAAAATTGCTTTCTGTGTGTTTGACAAAAATGTTTTGAAAAGGCATTTCGCTTTGACTTTGTAATGATTCATGTAGGAATGTATATAAAGTGTTCGGAAATGTTTCGTTTTGAAAAGAGTTTGAACTTTGACAAAAAGTGGTGTGAAAAGTATTTTGATAGAGCAAGCAACTAAAAGTCTTATTACCTACTCAGAATGGTCGTTTTCGTGTTATTTTACTTTCCTTTAGAATAGTGTTATCCATACCATTAGTTGGTAGGTAACCCTATTCGTTGGATGTAAGCGGGACATTCAAAGGGACATCGGATGGTCATAGAAAGCAACTTGTAGGAAGTATCCTAGCACATTCGAAGGGACTATCATCATTTTTCGTAGGCGACAATCGAGGGTCAAGATCATGTATTCGTAGGCGACATCGTGGGTCTATGATCTTTGTATCGAAGGGACTATGATGATTTGTTTTGAAGGCAACGGTGCTAGAATACCTCTACGTTCGAGGGACTTGACCATTTGAATTCGTAAAGGCAACGAGAGAGAATTACCCTAAGGGGTGCATGTGTGAAAAGAGTGTGTCAAATTCAGATATTTTATCTTGAAATTATGAGTGATCTATGTCCAATTTTATCTTGCCATACACACCTAATTACTAGCAGTTTATAGGGTGCAGAAAGTAAATTGCGGAAAGTAAAGTGCAGAAAGTAAATGTCCTACTCTATTACATGGCTTTGGGGCAGTTACATAATAAGAGTGCGGAAAGTAAAAGTCCTAATTAAACTATTACATCCCATAGGCAATTACATAATTGAAAAAGAAAAGCGAGAAAAATCGTCCAAAATGGCATAACCTGTGAACAGATACAAAATCGGAAATACGAGAAAATTGCATAAGAGGAAAATGTTAGTAAAAACAAATATTTTTGAATGAGGAAAAAGGTTTTATGTTAGTAATGACATTAATATGATAAGATAAATTTTTGGTAATTTTCTGAATCGATTTGATAATTTAAAAAACAATTAAAAGTCATTTAAATGATTAATTAGTAATTAAATTAAATATGCATGGAAAAATAATAATTTTAATTTTAAAAATTAAATAAGTATTTTTCTGATGATTATGCAAAAAATAAATATTTTTGGTGTTTTTTAGATGCATGATAAAAATATTTTAAGATAAATTAAAATGCATGAAAATATTAAAGAAAATATAAAAATATAAGTTAGTTTGCAAAAGAGTAAAAATATAATATGGTCTTGCGAGGGATCGAACTGGTGACCATTGAGAGAATCTTCACATCCACATGCCTTTACCACTCAGCCAAAGTGCTTTTTGTGTTTGAAATCTGGAAACAAGTGATTAAGTATGTAAACGTGTCCTGATTATAACTCCAAGCCCAGTCAACACGCGTGGACCCCAGTCACTTATGAATGGACGAATCAGAGGATGCAGACTTGCCATGCGAGCCAAGCCGGAGTCAACACGTTCAACGACGCCGGAGCCCTAGCTCCGGTCGTCTTCTTCGGTGAGGCAAAAACTAAACCTGCAAAACTACGAAAGATCAAGGGCTGAGGTTAAGGCTACCCCCCCTAAATCGGGGTCTGCGAATCCAATGGTGGTGCTCGTTTTCCCTGAATCGTCCTGCAATTAGAGATTCGAAGCTAACAGTTCTACAAACCATAAGTATGGCAAATCGTGTTTCTGACGTTCAAGCTTGAGAACGATGACCCAGATCTTTCATATGGAACCTCATGAACACATTAGAGTGGTTAGTTTCTATTAGAATGCACAGATAATAAAAATGCAAATTCAAGAAAAATATGAATATGTATGAATGTGTATGGCTCGATTCAAGCAGCTTTGGCCATGGCTTTTGATGTATACTTACTCAAACTTACCCTAGGAACACAATGGAGTGATTGAGAGAGGCTGAAAGTGGCTGCAAATTGAAATTCAAATTTCACAACTTTGTGAAAATTTTGAGCAAAATAAGGGTTGTTGTAGGGGCTAGGGTTTCGTCCCTTGTTCTTAGCAATGAGCTGGGTATTTATAGAGTGGAGAGTGAGGGCAAAAAGAATGAAAAAAGATCTCCTCTTGAATGCAAAAATAATTTCCTTTCAAATAAAATAAAATCTTTGAAAATTTGATTTTCTCTTCCATATGCAAGCTAGCACGAATTTGGCAAGTCTTGTGGGCTATCTTGGACCTCAAGTTTGATAAAAATCCAATCCATTTGAAAATATATCTTGTTTTCATATTTTATTTAATTTAAATTTGAATTTAATGCTTTTAAATTCAAAAATAAATCAAAAAAATAGAATGTGGTCATGGAAAAGAATCAATAGGCCACAAATAATATTATGAACAAGTTTGGATCATAAAATTATAGGCCCATTTGGAAAAAATTGGATTTTGACAAATATCTCTCTTTGTGCAATTTTCCAAAAATGCCCAACTTGTACTAGGTATATTTTGCTCAATTTTCCACATTTTTGAGTGTTCTTGAACTTTTTAGAAAGATCTAGGTGTCCTCTAAACAACCTCTTTGGTTTCATCTCAATTTGAGTTTCCATGCTCAATAAATCTTCAAAACAAAAAGTTGACTTTTTGTTGACTTTGAAAAGGACCTGTAATGTTTTGACCCATACCTTCCAAATGAAGCATTTTGTGAACATTCTTGTGAGACATGAAGTTGTAGAGAATTGAATTTCCTTCAAAATGAGAGGTGGTGGAAAAATTTCTGAGAAAGTATGAAGAAGTTATGCTCCATCAAATTTCAGTTGACTTTTCACTGAAAAACCCTAATTTGGAAAGTTTGACTTTTGTGCAAATCTTGAGTTTCCTTGATGAATAACGATCAACTCTTGATCAAATGAGGAATGTGACTTCAAAATGAGGATGTTGACCAAAAATCAGGAAGTTTGACTGTATGTTGACCACAGTTGACTTTTTGTCCAATACAACTGATTTTCAACCATCTGAGCAATTGTCTGAGGAAATTTGACTTGTAAGGCTTGAAACTTGACATGGAGAATCTTTGAAGCATATGAGGAGGCATGATGAACATTAGAGATGTTGGAAGTCCATCTGGATCTGAGAATTACCAAACCCTAGTTTGGGTTGATTGTCTAGGAGAGGGTTTGTCTGATCAACCCTTGAGGGATCCTTGAGTGTAGATGTATGAAATGTCTTGAGGAATTGGAGGGAAAATTTTGCGGTATGACAACTTCCCCTGTTTAATCTTCTTGTACTGGAAGGGTTAGATTGGCATGCTTGCCTTTCGTGACCTGGAGGTAGAAGATGATTGAACACTCGAGTACACTTGAAAATTTGCACCCGCTGTTGGTGCGGGAATGGGCTTACATATGCCATTTGGAGAAGTTGGAGACTTCGCTGGGGAATGAGTCGTACGCTAGACTCGAGATTGTTGTCTGAATAGGAGAACTGTCGGAGATGGGCTTAAGATGCCATCTGAAAAGATCGATGCTGGGGAGTGAGCCGTACTAGGCTCAGAATGTCTCGAAGTGGAAGGAGCATGGAGATGGGCTTAAGATGCCATCCGGAGTCGACGTTAGACTTCGTGCTCATCTTTGAATGAAGTTATTGGTTTGTATTGGTTTTAACCAAATATGCAGATTCGAAAGTGGAGAAATGTTGATGTGTAGTCGAGATGGGCTTAAGATGCCATCCAGGCCAAATGAGTCGTACGCTAGACTATGTAGTCGCTGCTGATAATAAGAGAGAGTCAGAATAAATCTTCGTCTTGATTTCTCTGAGGGGATAGTAGTTGGCAAAATGTGGATAGCTTCCTGTTGTGCTTCGGTATTGATCCGGCTCGTTATCGGAGGATAACTTGTGATCGCTCAGATAGTTTTCCCGTCTGGCTTCGGGTATTAATCCTGGATCTGTTGTCGGAGTACAACTAGGGTGGTCATTCAGATAGTTTTCCTGTCTGGCTTCGGGCATTAATCCTGGACCAATTGTCGGAGGACAACTAGGGCGGTCGTTCAGATAGTTTTCCGTCTGCCGGGCATTAATCCGGACCGGCTTGTCGAGGACAACTAGGGCGGTCGTTCAGATAGTTTTCCCGTCTGGCTTCGGGCATTAATCCTGGACCTGTCGTTTCAGAAGTGATTTTCACCTGTTTTGGAAAAAACAAAAGAAACTTTGAT
The DNA here is from genome assembly GCA_021764765.1 of Vicia sativa. Taxonomy (NCBI): domain Eukaryota; kingdom Viridiplantae; phylum Streptophyta; class Magnoliopsida; order Fabales; family Fabaceae; genus Vicia; species Vicia sativa. The sequence continues at coordinate 22,758,649 of CM038797.1, forward strand.
AGAATATTGTTAGTCTTATGCAGATTATGGTGTATGACAATGTATATGAATGTCATATGCTAAAATTATGACTTTTATGAATAATGCATGAATGATGGATGTTGTGGTATTTCAAAACATATCCATCTTGAAGAAGATGTGGATGCTCTGCTCGAGGATTCCTGACTTCTGTTTGGGGATGAAACGGATGGAAACTCTGAGAAGAAAAATAAACCTCGATTCCTCCGATGCACTATCTGACCAAGTCTTGAGCCTAGATATTGTTGAGGGCGGTAGAGATCGAGAGACGCGCCGCTGAGGACCTCGTGCCTAGACCCTGCTGGGGAAAAATTAGGAGGCGCTTTACTGGGGATATTGCGCATAGATCCTGCTGGAGCCCGTCGAAACCTCTGGCTTGGGAATAAAAGATGTAGATTTCCTCCGATGCACTATCTGACCAAGTTTCAAGTCTGGATATTGCTGCTGATAGGGAGGTGATAATTGGCAAGAGATATTTTGCTGGGGATACCTCCGCTAGTGAAGAATCGTTACTGCTTGGAAATCTGTTGGGGAAATTTTGCGACGAGTGACATCTCTGCGGGGGTTGTACTTTGCAGGGGAACATATTGGTGACTTTAGTCGTCATCTCAATTCCTAGAGCCTGTAGTAATTACTTTCGTACGTTTACCTTTTGCACGTTGGTAAACAGATTTTTATTGTCAAATGCATATAATCATTCAAAGTAAACGTTGGACCTTATGCAAATAACAATAGCAAAAATTGTAAAGAGAAAGAACTTGTATTTATTTGAAATGTGGCGTATGGCCAAGTAATTTGTACACAAGAAAGGTAAAAACCTATGCGGAAACAATCTCGTTAAGTTCCAACTATGCTAGTACTCATATATTTCGACTTTCTCATCTCCTTGCTGTCAGTAGAAAGTGAGTAGACTGATCTTCGCCTCTTGAATCTTGATAGTAGTCTGTAGATAGATGATCTGGATGAGACATAGTCATACGCTTAAATCCCTAACTTTTGCCTAGACCGCCTTTCGGGTTTTCAGTCTACCGGGATACCCTTTTTTGCCCAAGCCGCCTTTGCAGGTTTTTGACTTGCCGAGTGTACATGTTTTGTATATATCCTTAACTTTTGCCCGAACCCTTTTGGTTCTCCAAGATGCCCTTATTTTTGCCTAGGCCAGTCGACCTAGCGGGTCTCTTTTATGCGTAGTATTTTTTTACTATGCCTGCATTCACAGGGTGTGGGAAGTCTTTATCATCCATGGTGCTAAGTATCATAGCTCCGCCGTAAAATACTATCTTGACTACAAAAGGTCCCTCGTAGGTGGGAGTCCTTTTGCCCCTGGGATCACCTTGCGGAAGAATGATGCGCTTGACTACTAGATCACCGACTTGGTAGACTCGGTGCTTGACTCTTTTGTTGAATGCTCTGATCATTCGCTTTTGATAGATTTGTCCATGGAAGATGGATGCGAGTCGTTTCTCATCAATCAAGTTGATCTGATCAAGGAGAGTTTGGATCCAATCGTCTTTGCCTAACTCTGCGTCCTGGAGGACTCTGGTTGAGGGTATCTGAACCTCGACCGTAGGACGCCCATACCGCATACAAGAGAGAAGGGGTTGCCCCTGATGTCTCAGATCAGAAAGCGATAACCATGAAGAGAAAATGGAAACATCTCATGCCAATCTTTGTAAGTCACCGTCATCTTCTCAGATAATCTTCTTAATGTTCTTGTTGGCGGCTTCCATTGCGCCATTCATCTTAGGCCGATATGGAGAAGAATTGTGATGCTTGATCTTGAACTGCATGCAGAGTTCGGTGATCATCTTGTTGTTGAGGTTAGAGCCATTATCTGTGATAATCCTTTCGGGAGTGCCATATCGATAGATAAGATTATGCTTGATGAATCGAGCCACAACATTCTTGGTAACAGATGCGAACGAAGCTGCTTCTACCCACTTGGTGAAATAGTCAATTGCCACAAGGATGAAACGATGTCCATTGGAAGCTGTGGGCTTGATTTCTCCGATCATGTCAATGCCCCACATCGCGAAAGGCCAAGGAGAGGTTAGAACATTCAATGGTACCGGAGGTACGTGCACTTTGTCTGCATAAATCTGGCATTTGTGACAAGACCGAGCATAGCGGTGACAATCAGCTTCCATGGTGGACCAATAGTAACCTATTCTCAAAATCTTCTTAGCCATTGTATGACCACTGGAGTGGGTACCAAACGCGCCTTCGTGTAATTCTTCCATGATACGTTCCGCTGTTTTCTGGTCAACACAGCGAAGTAAGCACAAGTCGTGGTTGCGCTTGTATAAGATGCCCTTGCTGAGAAAGAATTTGGATGCGAACCTTCTCAAAAACTTCTTATCGTTGACAGTACCAAGATACCTCTTCACGTCATAGTACCAAGGTTTCACTTCTGTATCAAGCTCATAATAATATGCTGGTTCATCAAACTTCTCAATGATGATCTGGGGAGCCTCGTTGTCCCATCTGACCTTGAACATAGACGACATAGTAGCCAATGCGTCCGCCAACCGATTCTCTCTCGTGGAATGTGATTGAAAGTGATTTCTTCAAGTAGGGGATCAAACTCAAAACATGCTCGATACGGAATGAGATTCGGATGCTTCGATCCCACTCGCCTTAATCTGACCGATCACTAAAGCGAGTCTCCATACACCGTAAGAACTTGATTCTTAAGTCAATAGCGACTTTGATACCCATGATGCACTTCAGATTCGCCATGTTATTAGTGCAATCAAACATAATCGGTGAAAGGCGATGTCCACTGTAGGGATGTAATGATGGCGCCAATGCCATTGCCAAGTGTGTTTGAGGCTCCATCAAAGACCATGGTCCATCGGGATCCTTGTTCGTATCCTTCGTCGGTCCTCGCTCTTCGCAATCAAGAACTAACAAAACATCTTCATCCGAAATTTGAACCGCATAGACCGATAGTCATCTATGGCTTGATGAGCCAAATGATCGGCCATTACACTTCCTTTGATCGCTCGAGAAGTACCGATGCCGTATCGGTCGGGATCATTTGTCATCTTGCTATTCTTCCGAGAGAGTGGTTTCTCAAATATGTATTTTATTGGATCCATCTTGAAATCAACAAGGTAGTGTGAGTCAACATATCGCCTTAGTCGGCGAAATCCAAAGTTGGAAGTTTTCTCGAGCTGTGAGTATCTTGTTTCACAATCGGTAAACTTTTTGCTAAGGTAGTATATTGCATACTCTTTTCGACCAGACTCGTCATGTTGCCCCAACACACACCCCATTGAGTTCTCTAACACTATCAAGTACATGATAAGAGGTCTTCCTTCGGCGGGTGACATCAGGATAGGAGGGTTTTGTAGGTACTCCTTGATTTTGCAAAAGCGATCTGGAAATCGTCGTTCCATTCCACTACTTGATCTTTCTTAAGTAACTTGAAGATTGGCTCACAAGTAGCAGTTAGGTGTGCAATGAATCTGGCAATGTAGTTTAATCGGCCCAAGAAACCTCTAACTTCCTTCTCGGTGCGGGGTGCTGGCATCTCTTGAATAGCTTTAACCTTGGCTGGGTCAACCTCAATACCTTTACTACTGACAACAAACCCTAAGAGTTTACCGGATCTGACTCCAAAGGTGCACTTGTTGGGGTTAAGTCTCAATCTGTACTTCTTTAACCTATCAAATAGTTTCCGTAGATGATCAAGATGCTCTTCTTCAGTCTGTGATCGAGCTATCATGTTGTCGACGTAGACCTCTATCTCGTGATGAATCATGTCATGAAATAACATCACCATAGCACGCTGATAAGTGGCGCCCGCGTTCTTCAGGCCGAACGGCATAACCTTGTAGCGTAGTGCCCCAGTAACGAAGTAGTCTTCTCCATGTCTTCTGGAGCCATCTTGATCTGATTGTAACCGGAGAAACCATCCATGAAGGAGAAAACCTTATGCTGAGCGGTGTTGTCAACCAGAACATCAATATGAGGAAGTGGAAAATCGTCTTTCGGACTTGCTTTGTTCAGATCTCTGTAATCTACACACATTCGTACCTTGCCATCCTTCTTGGGCACAGCCACCACATTAGCAACCCATTATGGATAAGAAGTAACAGTTAAGAAACTGACGTTGAACTGCTTCGTAACGTCGGCTTTGATTTTCTCTGACATCTCAGGATGCATGCGACGAACCTTCTGTTTCACAGGGAGAAAACCTTCTTTTGTCGGCAATCAGTGTACCACAATATCAATGTCCAAACCTGGCATGTCTTCGTACGACCAAGCAAAAACCTCAATATAGTCTCATAGCATCTGAATCAATCTCTCTCTGACACTGTTCTCAAGACCCGCTCCTATCTTGATCTCTTTTCTGTCTTCATCAGTACCCAAGTTCATAACCTCAACTTGCTCTTCGTGTGGCAGATAACTCTCTTGTAGCAATCGACAAGTTCTCCGGCACTTCACAATCTTCCTCACTTCGCCTTCGGCTTGGTAGATCGGATTATCAAGTCATATTTAGCAATAGCATAGTGTTATCAACGAGATTCGGAGTGATTCGCAGTGTATCACGGGTGTGTGTAAGAAACACATAGCTTTTGAAGGGTGATAAAGTAAAGAAAGAAAGCAACAATTAAATGCAAAAGTCCAACGATTTTATTGAATGAAAATATGCAAATGATGATAATAACCTCACAACGAGCCATGATGCCCGCAAGGCACTAGGCTTTAGAGTTTATTGTTCAAAACATAGAAAATACGAAAAGCGAAACAAAAACAAAGGCAATTACTCCTGTCTAAAGGAGATTGGTATGACGTCTTCAGTCTTCCAATTGCTGAGTCCGTTGTCAGGAGTTGGGAAGATCCATTGCGATGTCGAAGTCGTTGTCGCGCCTTCTATAGCATGGATTCCATTCTGCTGACGCGAAAGGAAGTTGGCCAAACGCGGCGGCGTATCATCCTCTGACCTTTGATGGTGAAGCCTAAACCATTCTTGTCAGATTTGAAAGGAAGATCAAGGAGCTGACCCCAAATAGTACTACCTCCTTCTTCAACTGCAGCTTGGGCATCTTTCAGCGAAGCCATCCTAGGCGGAACTTGCGTAACTTCAGGAGTGACGGGAGAGTCAACAGGCATGACTCAGGGGATTGTTTAAAAAGCTTGACAGGGAGTCTCGAAGAATTCACCCTCCACCTCGAGGTATCGGAATGACTGTAGATGACTGACCATATATTCCTCTTCACCACATACTATAACAACCTTCCCTTTCACCGGGTAATTCAACTTCTGATGCAAGGTGGAGGTAACAGCGCCTGCCCCATGTATCCAAGGGCGTCCAAGTAGGCAAGAGTAAGCTGGACGGATGTCCATGACAAAGAAAGTGGAGTCAAAAGTCTGGGAACCGACTTTAACAGAGTGAGCTCTCCAAGTACTGTTCGCTTAGAACCATCAAAAGATCTCACAATTATGTCACTGGGTTTCAGAACCAATCTGTCAACATCAAGTCGATCAAAAGCAGTCTTTGGTAGGATATTCAGAGCAGAACCGGTATCTACCAAAACATGAGATAATGTAATGCCCTTGCATTCAACAGAGATTTGCAAGGCTTTGTTGTGTTTCTTTCCCAGAGTCGATCAAGATCGAGAAGCCTAGGCCGTTGTTGGCAGCCAGGCTAGCAATACAAACTTCAAATTGATCAGTAGTAGTGTCTTGCGGTACGTGAGCATTCTTCAGGAATTTTACCAAAGCTTCAGCATGAGCCTCAGAGCACAAGAGTTAAAGCAAGCATGAAGATCTTGGACGGAGTCTGTCCCAACTATTCCACAACATTGTAGTCACTCTTCTTGATGATCTTCAGAATTTCCTCCATTTCTTGTTTGGAGGTGTCTTCAAGAACTTCCTTTGGTACTTGGTGAGGTGATGAGTCAGTTCTTTCCTCTAGCTTGAATGGTTGAATAGCTGGAATGCGAGCCGGAGTCGCAGTGTCTTTGGAGGAGAGATATCTAGAGAATACTCTTCCGCGGTCACCTTACTCGATCCTGATGTTGTCAATGCCGAATGGTAGCTTCGTAAGATCTTCAATGGTCGAGGGTCTTGCTTGACGCCATGATAATAAACATCACTCCATAATTCCAAGGAATAGCTTTGTCGAGGAATATGGAACCGTCAGGAGAAGTAATGATGAGAGGTTCCACTCAGGCACGTAATCGCAGAGGAAATCCTTATAGTGTTAACATCAAGATAGTCTTCGAAACCGTCACCCCATCCGGTCGCCTTAACATCTTCAATAGGAATTTTGTAGCTCTCAGGAACAGTATACTTTACCATGTAATCAAAATTTCCACTTGGCTGCCCCAAGGTATCCCACACATTCGGTACGATTTTATTCATATCTTCGATCTTCAGTTTCTTAGACATGTCTTCACACAGACTCTCCACAGGTGGTTTCAGGAATAGTATTTCATGGTTATCCATCATGCGTTGAACACGTCTTCTCAACCCAGCACAACCATCAGGTGCAGATGGGCACCAACGACAATTCTCTGGGCATCCTGGGTTGACGTCGGCTTGTAGCAAATTCTTCTTAACAGTCATCAGAGGAATGGTCAAGTCATCTATGTTGAAAACGTAAGTATCCTCACCAACAACATTGGAACTTTTGTCATGGTTAGGCATAGGAGCGTTGATCATGTTCGGAGTCTCAACAGGAGGATCAAACTCAATCTGTTTAGCTTCAATCATATCCTGAATTTTGTTCTTCGAGCCCAACAATTGTCGATGTCGTGCCCTGGCTATTGGAATGGTAAGCACACTTAGCATTAGGATTGTATCTCGAGAGGAAGTGTTGACACCGAGGAGGATCCTTCAGTAATCACCGCTTTCAACATGTGTTGCAAGGCTTGTGACAATGGCATGTTGATCTTTGTAAACTGTCTTCGTGGCGCGTTTTGGCTACGCGCGTTGTCTCGCTGAGGTTGTGCTAATGTACGATTGGAGATCACAACTTCCCCCCCACAGATTGAGCACGGTCGGTCTTAGCTCGGATTTTCTGACCATACACAGCATTGGCTTCTTTCTTACCACCAAAAGATCTCTTCGCAGCATTTGAGGATGACTCTACCTGAATCTTTCTGCTCTTGATACCAGCTTCAATATGCTCTCCTGTTAATATCAGCTCGGTGAATCCGGCTGAAGAGTTTCCAATCAGATGATTGAAGAATGGGCCTGTCAGTGTTCCCATAAACATATCGACCAACTCCCTATTGGACAAGGGTGGTTGAACTCTGCTTGCTAGATCTCTCCATTTTTTAGCATACTCTTTGAACTTCTCATCACGACCCATAGACATGCTCTATAGTTGCATGCGAGTGGGTGTCAATTCAGCATTGTACTCATATTGTCTATAGAAAGCATCTGCTAAGTCACTCCAAGTACGGATACGATCATTCTCTAGTTGATAATACCACTCCAACTGAGTTCCGGACAAACTCTCTTGAAAATAATGCATCCACAACTTTCTGTCATCAGTGTGGGGGTGGATCTTCTGAACAACGGACTTCAAATGCAGCTTCGGACAGGAAATGCCATCATACTTGGCAAAATTAGGAACTTTGAACTTGGGAGGAATCACCACACCAGGGACAAGACTCAAATCATCAAAATTCAGCCCGGACATCTTCAGGCTTTCTACAGCATTCAGACGGTCTTCAAGTTGCATTTACTTGTCATCTTCATCAGAGTATTGGTCATTATCATAGTGATCTTCTCTGTCTTTCTCAGGCTCACGCTGGTCTTCTTCATGTCCCTTGACACTTCCCTCAGTCTTGACACTTCCTTCTGAGAGCTCTATCCGGCTGACTACTTTAGGACCACCTTTGTAACGTCTACCCATGTTGAGAACACTAACGATCCTCTTCTTTCTGTTGATGAGCTTCTTCAGATCTTCTTGGCCTTGGACCAAGCTGGTGAACATCTCCTGGAACTGAGCATTCTGAGCCTGAAGATCTTTGACAGACTGTTCAAGAGCGATTTATGCTAAAATAAATAGCGAGAAAATGAGAAAACCAATCTTCAATGTACCTGTTATGAGATGTTATGCCATGATATGCAATGTTTATGCAAATGCAATGCAATGTTTTCAAGGACCTTAGAGACTTAAATTTGTTAAACAAGCACGAGCAAACATTTATTAGTTCTCTTTTTATTCTTTTTTCTTTTTAAGTACAAAAGATAGTTCAAAATAATAAAAACATCCTAAAGCTCTAAGTCTCCCATGGGCGCTTCCTCTTGGTGCCGAGGTAGGCGTTGATGTTTCGCTCCTCGTGAAGTAGCTTGGTCAACTCTAGTACCTTCTTCTCGCTTGCATAACACTGAGCTTCGAATGTATCCCTTTCTTCTTTTAGTTGAATCCAGGATCTCTTCAAGTCTTCAAAATCAGTAGGCATGTCGGGATGGAGAACAGTATAGGGTACGTCACCTATAGCAATAAGTTCCATAATTACTGGTAGAACAGGCGTGAATGACATTATGAGGTTTTGAGCTCGAGTTCGCACCCATTTGAGGTAAGGTTCCCAAGGAATGGAGTTTTGGTGCCCCAAAGTCTTGGTATCAGTCTTCTTTACCATGCCCCAAGCGTGTATGAACCTTCGACGGTAATTCTAGAGATCATGGTTGAAGTCGAACACAATATCTTGGAGAAGCATATCATGAGGACCATCTCTTCGAGCAAAACCAAACTGACGTAGAGCTAGAGAAGGGTTGTAAGTAATACCTCCCCTTATACCAAGGAGTGGTACATTAGGGAATTCTCCACAATGCTCAATAAATGTGAAGTCTTTTTGAGAGAAAAGATTCCAACGGATATCTGAATGAGAGAGTGACATTAGTCTTTGAGACCACTTCAACCTTTGCTCGTTCTTTAAAACTGATGGAGGAAGGTGCGAAATAAACCACCTGGAAAGTAACGGTATGCAACACATGAGAGTTCCTTGTCTCTTAGTAGTACGAGTGTGGAGAGAATGCAGAATATCTCCCAGTAAGGTAGGCACAGGATTGCGGGTAAGAAACAACTTGATGGCGTTGACATCTATGAATTGATCCGAGTTAGGAAATAAAACCAAACCATAGATTAGCAAGGCCACAATGTCTTCGAATGCATGGAAACTCATAACTTTGAGGAATTCTCGGGCTTTCTTTATCAGGAACTTAGCAAGTAAACCCTTAACTCCGCTTCTTGTTTCCCAATTGGCTTCAATGTCTGAGCGCTTAAGATGTAAGGCGGATGCGATGTCTTCATACCTAGGAACCTTTTCTAAACCGGTGAATGGCATTTGGTCAAGAATAGGTATCCCAAGTAGCTTAGAGAACTCTTCCAAGGTAGGAACTAACTGATAATCTGGGAATGTAAAGCAATGGTGTTTCGGATCGAAGAACTGGAATAAGACGTGCATCATATCTTCTTCAAAATCGGAGATAACCAAGTCAAGTAGATAACCATGTCTTTTGATGAACTGAGCATGGTCGGGAATTTCTGAAACCAATTCTTTGAGCTGAGAAGGCATACCCATGAAGTTGATCCGGATAGTCTTTCTAGAAGCCATAACCCCTACAAAACAGAGCAAAGATAAATCCCTAGGTCCTTGAAATGGTTAGAAATGATATGTAATGCGATGATGTCATGATGTCATGTTTAGCAAGCACAAACAATTCACACAATAGCCCTAGGTTTAAGGCTTGCATGAGGTATAGGTGTTTACCCTACCAAAAGTTTGAGTTGGTTCATCCTGTCCTATAATAGTAACTGGGTTCTAGGAATCTCATATCATTGATCTTTCTCGTAGGCGTTTATTTCAATACGACTACCAAGTGGTCGACCGAAAATATCCCAAAAGTCTGATCTTAATGAGCGTAGCATCGAGTATCAGCCAACCTCGGTCTACACCAAAGTCGGCCATCTCGCTACCTTCTAATGGCCAAGATGGGTCAATTAAGGTTCTAAAAGTTTAGTTAGTGCTTGATGACACCACGCAGAAGCCAAATACTATCCTCAACTTGGAAATGAAGAGTATCAGGACATCCAAAGTGTCACACTAACGTAGCCACCATGTTGACCGTTTTGATATACGTCTAACGGTCGCGATGATTTATTGCTACTTACCTAAAAGGAAACCCGGATCCGGGTGTAGGATCCCCCACAAGTATAATACCCAAGCAACCCTTAAAGATAAAGCAAAGCAAGTCAAACAGAAAGCAGTAAAAGTGATCTAGAAATCCCTAAGGTATTCTCTCTTTAGGGTGTTTCCCCAGCAGAGTCGCCAGTTCTGTAATACGGTGAACTGACTTTGAGATTTTTGTATCGCAAATGTGCGGATAGCAAGAGTCGCCACCGACTTTTCTTTTATCCAATTAAGGGAAGGTAAAAAGTACAGAAAAAGACCTTCGTTAGATTCTGAGTAAGGGAGAAGGTTATGAAAAGGGAAGGTATTAGCACCCCTTTCCATCTGTAGTTATCTACGGGCTCTTAGTTGCTTCTAGCTCATTTTTAAAAAATTGCTTTCTGTGTGTTTGACAAAAATGTTTTGAAAAGGCATTTCGCTTTGACTTTGTAATGATTCATGTAGGAATGTATATAAAGTGTTCGGAAATGTTTCGTTTTGAAAAGAGTTTGAACTTTGACAAAAAGCGTGTGGTGTGAAAAGTATTTTGATAGAGAAAGCAACTAAAAGTCTTATTACCTACTCAAAATGGTCGTTTTCGTGTTATTTTACTTTCCTTTAGAATAGTTCTATCCATACCATTAGTTGGTAGGTAACCCTATTCGTTGGATGTAAGCGGGACATTCAAAGGGACATCGGATGGTCATAGAAAGCAACTTGTAGGAAGTATCCTAGCACATTCGAAGGGACTATCATCATTTTTCGTAGGCGACAATCGAGGGTCAAGATCATGTATTCGTAGGCGACATCGTGGGTCTATGATCTTTGTATCGAAGGGACTATGATTATTTGTTTTGAAGGCAACGGTGCTAGAATACCTCTACGTTCGAGGGACTTGACCATTTGAATTCGTAAAGGCAACGAGAGAGAATTACCCTAAGGGGTGCATGTGTGAAAAGAGTGTGTCACATTCAGATATTTTATCTTGAAATTATGAGTGATCTATGTCCAATTTTATCTTGCCATACACGCCTAATTACTAGCAGTTTATAGGGTGCAGAAAGTAAATTGCGGAAAGTAAAGTGCGGAAAGTAAATGTCTTACGCTATTACATGGCTTTGGGGCAGTTACATAATAAGAGTGCGGAAAGTAAAAGTCCTAAATAACTATTACATCCCATAGGCAATTACATAATTGAAAAAGAAAAGCGAGAAAAATCGTCCGAAACGGCATAACCTGTGAACAGATACAAAATCGGAAATACGAGAAAATTGCATAAGAGGAAAATGTTAGTAAAAACAAATATTTTTGAATGAGGAAAAAGGTTTTATGTTAGTAATGACATTAATATGATAAGATAAATTTTGGTAATTTTGAATCGATTTGATAATTTAAAAACAATTAAAAGTTATTTAAATGATTAATTAGTAATTAAATTAAATATGCATGCAAAATAATAATTTTAATTTAAAAATTAAATAAGTATTTTTCTGATGATTATGCAAAAAATAAATATTTTTGGATTTTTTTAGATGCATGATAAAAATATTTTAAGATAAATTAAAATGCATGAAAATATTAAAGAAAATATAAAAATATAAGTTAGTTTGCGAAAGAGTAAAAATATAATATGGTCTTGCCAGGGATCGAACTGGTGACCATTGAGAGAATCTTCACATCCAATGGTGGTGCTCGTTTTCCCTGAATCGTCCTGCAATTAGAGATTCGAAGCTAACAGTTCTACAAACCATAAGTATGGCAAATCGTGTTTCTGACGTTCAAGCTTGAGAACGATGACCCAGATCTTTCATATGGAACCTCATGAACACATTAGAGTGGTTAGTTTCTATTAGAATGCACAGATGATAAAAATGAAAATTCAAGAAAAAATATGAATATGTATGAATGTGTATGGCTCAATTCAAGCAGCTTTGGCCATGGCTTTTGATGTATACTTACTCAAACTTACCCTAGGAACACAATGGAGTGATTGAGAGAGGCTGAAAGTGGCTGCAAATTGAAATTCGAATTTCACAACTTTGTGAAAATTTTGAGCAAAATAAGGGTTGTTGTAGGGGCTAGGGTTTCGTCCCTTGTTCTTGGCAATGAGCTGGGTATTTATAGAGTGAAGAGTGAGGGCAAAAAGAATGAAAAAAGATCTCCTTTTGAATGCAAAAATAATTTCCTTTCAAACAAAATCAAATCTTTGAAAATTTGATTTTCTCTTCCATATGCAAGCTAGCACGAATTTGGCAAGTCTTGTGGGCTATCTTGGACCTCAAGTTTGATAAAAATCCACTCCATTTGAAAATATATCTTGTTTTCATATTTTATTTAATTTAAATTTGAATTTAATGCTTTTAAATTCAAAAATAAATCAAAAAAATAGAATGTGGTCATAGCAAAGAATCAATAGGCCACAAAGAATATTATGAGCAAGTTTGGATCATAAAATTATAGGCCCATTTGGAAAAAATTGGATTTTGACAAATATCTCTCTTTGTGCAATTGTCCAAAAATGCCCAACTTGTACTAGGTGTATTTTGCTCAATTTTCTACATTTTTGAGTGTTCTTGGACTTTTTAGAAAGATCTAGGTGTCCTCTAAACAACCTCTTTGGTTTCATCTCAATTGGAGTTTCCATGCTCAATAAATCTTCAAAACAAAAAGTTGACTTTTTGTTGACTTTGAAAAGGACCTGTAATGTTTTGACCCATACCTTCCAAATGAAGCATTTTTTGAACATTCTTGTGAGACATGAAGTTGTAGAGAATTGAATTTCCTTCAAAATGAGAGGTGGTGGAAAAATTTCTGAGAAAGTATGAAGAAGTTATGCTCAATCAAATTTCAGTTGACTTTTCACTAAAAAACCTTAATTTGGAAAGTTTGACTTTTGTGCAACTTTTGAGTTTCCTTGATGAATCACGATCAACCCTTGATCAAATGATGAATGTGACTTCAAAATGAGGATGTTGACCAAAAATCAGGAAGTTTGACTGTATGTTGACCACAATTGACTTTTTGTCCAATACAACTGATTTTCAACCATCTGAGCAATTGTCTGAGGAAATTTGACTTGTAATGCTTGAAACTTGACATGGAGAATCTTTAAAGCATATGAGGAGGCATGATGACCATTGGAGATGTTGGAAGTCCATCTGGATCTGAGAATTACCAAACCCTACTTTGGGTTGATTGTCTAGGAGAGGGTTTGTCTGATCAACCCTTGAGGGATCCTTGAGTGTAGATGTATGAAATGTCTTGAGGAATTGGAGGGAAAATTTTTGGGTATGACACTATCAAGTCAAAATTGACTTCTATTTTCTCAAGCAAGCATCACACCTCCTCATATATTTCAAAGTGCCACCATGCCATGTTTCAAGCCCCATAGCCTAAATTTTCTCAATCAATTGCTCAAATGGTTGAAAATCAACTATATTGGAAAAAAGTCAACCATGGTCAAACTTCATCATTTTTAGTCAATATCAAGATTTTGAGGTCATATTCATCATTTGATCAAGGGTTGATCATGATTCATCAAGAAAATTCATGGAATGATCAAAAGCTAAAAGTTTCTAAATTGGGGTTTCTAGATAAAAAGTCAACTGATCTTGGACCAAGCATAACTTTCACATTTTTCATCATATATTTTTCCACCAAATCTTATTTTAAAGGGAATTCAATTCTCTACAACTTTGTGACTCACAAGCATTTCCCAAAAATGCTTCATTTGAAAGATATGGTTCAAGACATTATAGGTCCTTCTAAAAGACAACAAAAAAGTCATCATTTTCCAAAGAAGTGTACATGAACATGGAAGCTTCAATGAATATGAAACCAAAAGGAACATTTAGAGGACATCTTAAGCTCTCTAAATAGTCCAAGAACACTCTCAAATGATAAAAATGAGCAAGTTATGGCTTGGGAAAATTGGAAATTTGAAGAAATACATGAAGAAAGTATTGATCAAACTTGAAAATTTTTAGTCTTATGAAAAGAAAAGTCAAAGTATTTTTAAGTGAATTGAAAGTTTATTAAGAAAAGAAATGTTAAAAATGCATGAAACTAACCGGGTGAGAAGACTAGTAATTGACATCAAGTCAATACCATATCCCATCCTTTGGATTACCAAATAAGCAACAAATAATCGAACAAAAAACCAAGCTTCAGATAAATCAATACTTTTAGGTGAACTCTTGTCTTAAGAGAAACAGATTAACAAATGTATTTGGAGTAAACCCACTCTTAATCGAGTATAACAAAATAACCGCATACAAAGATAATAACCAACCAAGACAGAATAACACTAGCACAGAGATCCAAGTGAGGTAGGGGTCCTAAACCTAAGTCTAAAGATCAAGCTCCAAGCACAAGGATAGTAACCAACTCCAATTAAAAGTTTTTTATGTTCAAGTTGAATTATTAGGTATTTTGGGAAAGGAAAACAAAGCTCAAATGAGCAAATTCAAAATGACAAGAAAATAAAATGCTCAAGTGAGCAAAGAAAAAATGACATAGAAAATAAAATGCTCAAGTCATCAAAGCAAAATGACATGAAATGTAAATGCTAAAATTAAAGGTGCATAAAATAAAGAGCATAAAAGTAAAAGTGGAAAGTAAAGAGCGGAGAATAAAAAGCAATTAATAAAGGTTAGCAAGATAACCATCTTGAAACTTGTCAAGTATATCATCAATTGTTAATTGTTAATCGACCAAGGTGACCATATTAAAACTTATGCATGAAGACTTGCGAAGCTTGATAGAATCAACATGACCACACGACAAGTTTCAATTTTTTGTCAAGTATATCACCGGTTTGGAATTATCACATCACTTGATCAAAGATGTTTGAGAATTTCAAGCGGACAAAGAAGCGGAAACTTGCCAAAAGCTTGATTAGAAATCAACGCTACCACACGACAAGTACAACAGGTGTTGAACCAAGACCAAAGCTCAAGTCATCTTTTGGGGCTTATGTTAGAACTTTAAAGTTCATGCCACCAATTGATCACTTTCTTGGTAGATTTGATCAAGAGACCTATCAACACCCAAAGTCCCTTGATGTCGAGGAAATTTGTGACTCCAAAATAAATTCAAAAGTCAGCAAAATAAAAATGAAAATAAAAAATCAAATAAAAGGATTAAAAGTGATTTTGAAATTAGGTTATTTAATTGGACTTTATTGACGAAATACATAAATAGTATTTTTTCATCAAAATAAAATTCCAAGAAAATTACCCAAAGTCAAACAGAGGTCAACAAGTGTTGACAAAGTCAGAAAATATTTTTAGAAAATAAAATAAAAGGTGAAACTAACCAAAAATGACAAAAAAACATAAAATAAAAAAATTAAATAAAATGAGGTCACCAATATTTGACAAATGACCATTAGATCCTTCTATAATTTTTTCAGAATTTTAAAATGTTAAAAAGTATTTTAAAACAATTAAAAACTTCAAATAAAAGGGAAAAATCATAAAAAATATCAAATCTGGAAATAAATTTATGAAAAAATAAAATTCAGAAAGATAATATTTCCAAATAGTTTTGTGAATTTTTTCATAATTTTTGAGTCAAAAATGAATTTTATATGAATTTTTGAAGTTTAAAATATTTAAAATATAAAATCAGAAATTGAAAATAAAAGCCAAAAAATGTAAACCATCTAATCAATGTCAAAACATGTTAGTAAGAAGATCTGATGTTATGGACCCCTTTAAAATTCACACCGGATCAGTTGTAAAAAATAAAATAAAATAAAAACGAAGAAAAAACAAGGAACGTTGGATCTGACTTTGTTTTAAACACGCTGGCAATCTAAACAGTCCATAAGTGGGGGAACACGGTAGGCCATGGTCAATACGCGCATTTGTAACAACCAAATGTCAAACCGTTAGATTAAAACAATTGGTCATGTAGGTTGAAGAACGACACGTAGGTCGTCTTCAACCTCCACCCACCGCAATTGGGATTTTATGAGGTTCTTCAAGCGGAATTGTTTGAAGCTCAAACCGTAGCATTGGATTTTTCTCAAGACAATCCTAACCTCATCCTCGCGAAAAATTTATTTAAACTAAGTGTCATACCCCAAAATTTTCTCTCCTACTTCTCAAGACATTTCTCATATCCATACTCAAGGATTTCACAAGGGTTGACCAGACAAACCCTCTCCTAGACAATCAACCCAAACTAGGGTTTGGAAATTCTCAGATCAAGGTGGTTTCCAACATCTCCAATGGTCATCATGCCTCATCACATGCTTCAAAGAATCTTCACGTCAAGTTTCAAGCCTTACAAGTCAAGTTTCCTCAAACAATTGCTCAAATGATTGAAAATCAGTTGTATTGGACAAAAAGTCAACAGTGGTCAACATACAGTCAAACTTCATGATTTTTGGTCAACATCCATATTTTGAAGTAATATTCATCATTTGATCAAGGGTTGATCATGATTCATCAAGAAAACTCAAGATTTGATCAAAAGTCAAACTTTCCAAATTAGGGTTTTCTAAGGAAAAGTCAACTGAACTTTGACTAGGCATAACTTTCTCATACTTTATCAAAAAAAATTTCACCACCTCCCATTTTGAAGAAAATTCAATTCTCTACAAATTCATGTCTCACAAGCATGGTCAGAAAATGCTTCATTTTGAAGATAAGGATCAAAACATTACAGGTCCTTTTCAAAGTCAACAAAAAGTCAACTTTTTGTAAAGAAGTGTTATTGAGCATGGAAACTCAAATTGAGATGAAACCAAAGAGGTTGTTTAGAGGACATCTAGAGCTTTCTAAAAAGTCCAAGAACACTCAAAAATGTTAAAAATTGAGCAAAATACACCTTGCACAAGTTGGGAATTTTTGAAGAATTGCACAAAGGAAAATATTTGACAAAATCCATTTTTTTCCAAATGGGCCAATAATTTTATGATCCAAACTTGATCATAATATTATTCAATACCACTTGATGCCTTGCCATGACCTTTTCTTATTTTTTTATATTTATTTTTGAATTTAAAAGCATTTAATTCAAATTTAAATTAAATAAAATATGAAAACAAGGTGTAAAACAAGTTGGGTTGGATTTCTATCAAACTTGAGGACCAAGGAAGCCCACAATACATGCCAATTTCGTGCAAGATCATACAAGGAAGAGAAAATCAAATTTTGGAAAGATTTGATAAAAATTGAAGAGAAAATATTTTTGCATTCAAAGCCATATCTTTTTTCATTCTTTTTGCTCCAATCTCTTGCATTATAAATATACAACACTTCCACAAGACCAAGGAAAAAACCCTAGCCTCTTGGAGCAACCCTAATTCTCTCAATTTTTTCACATAGTTGGAAATTTCGAAATCTCACTTCCAGCCACTTTCAATCACTTCCAAGCATTCCATTGTGTTCTTGAGGTAAGATTGAGTAAGTATGCATCATTATCCATGGCTAAACACGCATGAATCGTGCATATTATGAAGCTCCGATTTGCATTCTTGTTTTTTTTCAAATTTTTAATGTTAGCATGTTTTAATTGAAACTAATCATTCTAACGTGTTCATGAGATGTCATAGAGAGGATCTGGGCCATCGTTCACAAGGTTGAACGTCCAAATCGCGTTACACCATTGTTAGGGCTTCTAGAACTGTTTGCTTCGAAACTCAATTTACAGGTTATTTCAGGCCAAACTAAGGGCACCATTGAATTCGCAGACCCCGATTTAGGGGGGGGGGTAGCCTTAATCTTAAGCTTCGATTTTTAGTATTTTGCAGGTTTCAAGAATCCAGGTCGCCGGAGAAGACGACCGGAGCTAGGGCTCCGACGTCGTTGACCATCTGACTCAGGCGAAGGCATGCGTGGCAAGATGGAGCGATCTGATTCGTTCTTACATGAATACTGGGGCCCACGTTTTTGACTGTGTTTGAAAATTACAAATATGACACGTGATCCCTTTTAACCAATTGTTTGCAGATATTGAACACCAAGACCACTAGCTCGATTGGTAATGCGTGGTGCTTTGTCAAGAGGTCTGGGTTCGATCCTGGCTTCCTGACTTTCTTTTTACACTTTGCATAACTAAAATTTTTTTATTTTCTTTTTCTTTTAATATCTACATTCAATTTAATTAATCTTCAAATAATTTTCTCATGTATTTAAAAAATCACAAAAATATTTTCCTTTTGCATTTTAATCAGAAAAATGTTTATTTAATTTTTGACATAGAAATTAATATTTTTTGCATGCATATTTTAATTAATTGATAATTAACCATTAAATTGACTTTTAATTGCTTTTTATTATCAAAATTGATCCAGAAAATTCCCAAAAAATTTCTATGTCATTTAATCAGCATTGCTAACCTAAAACATTTTTCCCCATTCAAAAATCTTGTTTTTACTAACATTTTTTCTCTGATGCGAATTTCTCATATTTTCCGATTATGTATGTGTGCACAGGTTGTAATGGTTCGGACTATTTTTCTCGCTTTTCTTTTCAATATTATGTAACTGCTCATGGGATGTAAGAATTTAATTAGGACTTTTACTTTCCGCACTCCTACTATGTAACTGCCCCAAAGCCCTGTAATAGCGTAGGACTTTTATTTTCCGCAATTTACTTTCTGTAATTTACTTTCTACACCATATAAACTGCTAGTAATTAGGCGTGTATGGCAAGATAAAAACAACACATATCACTTCTAATTCCAAGATAATATATCTGAATTCAACACACTCTTTTCACACATGCACCCCTTAGGGTAATTCTCTCTCATTGCCTTTCGAATAAATGGTCAAGTCCCTCGAATGTAGAGGTATCCTAACACCGTTGCCTACAAATATATCATCATAGTCCCTTCGATACAAAGATCATAAGACCCACGATGTCGCCTACGAATACATGATCTCATCCCTCGATTGTTGCCTACGAAAAGTGATGATCGTCCCTTCGAATGTGCTAGGATACTCCTACAAGTTGCCTTCTATGACCATCCGATGTCCCCACGAATGTCCCTTCTACATCCAACGAATAGGGTTACCTACCAACTAATGGTACGGATAGCACTATTCAAAAGGAACGTAAAACAACATGAAAATGACCATTCTTAGTAGGTAATAAGACTTTTAGTTGCTTGCTCAATCAAATACTTTTCACACCTCACACTTTTGTCAAAGTTCAAACTCTTTTCAAAAACGAAACATTTCCGAACACTTTGTATACATTCCTACATGAATCATTACAAAGTCAAAGCGAAATGTCTTTTCAAAACATTTTTGTCAAACACACAGAAAGCACTTTTAAAAATAAGCTAGAAGCAACTAAGAGCCCGTAGATAACTACGGATGGAAAGGGGTGCTAATACCTTCCCTTTTCATAACCTTCTCCCTTACTCAGAATCTAACGAATGTCTTTTCCTGTTCTTTTCACCTTCCCTTAATTGGATAAAAGAAAAGTCGGTGGCGACTCTTTCTATCCGCAACATTTTTGCGATCAAAAGCAAAACAAATTCTCAAAGTCAGTTCACCGTATTACACTAAGCAAAGAGAATTTTTTAGAAAAGGCAGAATAATAGCGAGCTTTTATTTTTGAAATTGTAAGTCCAATTCTCAATGAAAACAAAAAACGGTGAAGATCATAAGGATCAGGGAGATGAGGAGAACATGTTAGGCATTCATTTGGGGAGTTTTGATGGAGATTCCTACCTGAACGAAGTACACTTTTGAAGGTCTGAAACTTGACTTGGGTAGCTCGATTCAGGAGTCTCAAGGCACAATTCTTGTTTTGTTAGCTTGAGTGAGGCTCAAGGAATAAGAATCAATGGTTAATTTCAAACGGGAAGTGGTCTAAACATGAATTCAAAGTTGTAGAAAATCTGGTTATAGAGGAAGTTTGGTAGAGGTTTTGTGGTTCTCAAAGCTTGAGGAAATGAGTGGAATAGCTTGCTTATTTATAGGAGAGGCGAATAAAATCAAAATGGAGGGTGTGTGATGCAATTTTGAGTGAAATCGTGCACACCTGCATCCTGAGAAAAGTGTGACTTGCAAGTTGTCAAAACTCAACCAAATCGTCCATTCTATCCCTCTAATCAATCTTGGAAGCTTTGTTAATCATGTTTAAGTCAAAAACACACATGAATTTGGTCATTAGAAGCCACATTATTGAAAACAAAATTTGTCTTCAAGCAAAAAATAAGTTTCACGATTCCCTCTTTGCAACCATTGTTCTCATCACTCAAGGTCCTTTATGATACACTGTTGGACTCTTTGGAAATATGATATTACAATATTTGCAATGCACTTGGAAAGGTAGCATTTGGCAACTTGAGAAAAAAGTTATGATCTTTTAAAATCACCAAAAATACACTGACTTTTTTACACTTAGAAAAATTTCTAAGTTTGGCAAAAAATGACCTATAATGTTTTCAATCCAAACATGGCCTTCCATTCAAAATTTGCTCTTGATTTTCAAGGATGAAATGAAGTAGATCACTCAAAGAGCATTTTGCAAAAAGAACCAACCAAAAACTCCAAAAATTGAGCAAGTTATGGCCTTGTGAAGTTGATGAAATTTCATGAAATAACCTATAATCTTTTGATTTCTTCAAGCAACTTCCAAAAACTTTCAATTTTCAAAACTTATATGGAGATAAATTTCATGTATTGAAGATTGTTGTGCAAAAATAATGACCTCAAGGTGATAAATGATGACCAAGATATGATCTTTTGAAGTTGATTGACCAACAATTGAGAAATTCATCAAGGACTTGTAATATTTTGACCTCATAGGAAAATTTCCATGCATTTTCTCTTCTTACCAATTGAACTAAGTTTTATTAGACATCCTTAGGTTCACTGTGATAGAATAGTGAGCTCAAGGAGATAAGGGATGACCAAGTTATGATCCTTTGAAGTCATATAAGATAGATGAGACATCATTAGAGAGAGTGGGCAATCATAGACTTCTAAAACAATCTTCTCATCAATCAAACTCCTTGGATCCAAGCATATTCATATTAGAAGTCCTCTTAAGAATCAAGGTAGATGGCCATAGAATGGTGAATTCTTTTAATTTGATGATTTCCTTCAAACATGAAGCATATACACAAGATGAGAGTTTCCACCGACTTTATATTATCCAATAAAGGAAAGGTGAAAAGAACAGGAAAGACCTTTGATAGATTCTGAGTACGGGAGGTAATTTTTAAAATGGAAGGTATTAGCACCCTTTCCATCCGTAGTTATCTACGGGCTCTTAATTCCTTTAGCTCACTTTTCTGAAAGCTTGCTTTCTGTGTGTGTGATTTGAAAAGGAAGTATTTTTCTTTGACTTCGTAATGATTCTTGTATCAGTTCTCAAGAATGTATACGAAGTGTTTGAAAATGTAACTTTGTAACGATTCTAGTATGAATGTATATAAAGTGTTTGTTTGAAAGTATTTTTGAAAAGAGTGTGAGGTGTGAAAATGATATTTTATTGACTGGAGCAAGAAATTTAGAGTCCTATTACCTACTCATAAAGGTCATTCTTGTTATTTTCCTTCTCCTTCAGGATAGGGCTATCCATACCATTAGTTAGTAGGTAACTCTATCCGTTGGATGTGAAGGGACGAGCGTAGGGTCATCGTATGGTCATTGAAGGCAACATGTGAGGGTACCTTAGTAATTCGAGGGACGATCATCACTTATTCATAAGAAACAACCGAGGGACGAGATCATATATTCGTAGAAAAAAACCGAAGGACGAGATCATATATTCGTAGGCAACATCAAGGGTCATCGAGGGACTATGATCTTTATGATGATTTAACTAAGGGGCTTTGTTAATGGTACCCCTACGTTCGAGGGACATGACCATTATTTATTCGTAAGGCAACTAGAAAGGATATCTTAAGGATGCAGGTGTGCAATAGTGATTTAATTCAGATATTTATCTTGAGATTAGGGTGATCTAAGTTTGATTTTAGTCTTGCCATATGATCGGAAAAATAGCAAGTGTACTATTTTAGCCGATGTAGTTATAATGAGTTTCCCCAAGTATCGATCTCGAGGACTGCGTAGTAAATACTTATTCGTGCTCTAAATTCAATTGAACAAAAACAATGGTTGGGTTGATTTTAAAACCTTCAATTACACTTGTAACAAGTAATGGTGATGAAATATAATGAGAATGATGCTAGGGTGAGTGGTTGATTTAACAAAACTATAATCCAATTGATTTCCTCATTGCATATGAAAGCTATCAATTACCTATCTCTAGATTGTTCTTCCTTAAGTCCTTAATGAAGACAACTATTAAAACCCCAATCCTTATTCAAGCGTCCATTCAAATAATTCTTGGTTTTAACCATGAAAATATCAAGAATTCAAGTGATTAAAAAGAGTTCCTAGTCCTAGGTGAGACTCCTAATAACCTAATTGTGTAGAAACCCTAACAATCACAGTCCTGCCAATTGTTAGCCATAGGTATACATGTATTTGTCCGATACATAATCATAACAACACCACACAATTAAATTGAAATAGATAAACATGCATTAAAGAAATCAAGAATCAGAATTCATAATAATCATCAAACCAGGACCACCCCCTAGCATTGGGGGGTTTAGCCTCTCATAGTATTAGAAGAAAATATCGAATAAGAGTTAAACATTACAAAGAATTACGATAACTTTGATCTTTAATGGTGGCTGCCCTTGAATCTCGCCATCTCCGAATTCCTCTCCGTAGCTCTCTTTTCTCTGTGATCCTTCTTTCTTAATTTCAAAAGTGCCTTCTCTTTTTCCCAAAATTCATTCTAATAGTTTCAGCCACATCCCAATATTAGCCAAAGTCCAAAATACCCTTAATGACAAAGAAAAGATCCAAAACTCAAAAATTAAAGTTTCCTCACGCGTCCATCAACACGGGCCGTGTTGATTAACACGGGTCCCCGTGTTGGTCTTCAAAATCCAAGGGAACTCTCCAGGTCAATCAACACGGGCCGTGTTGATGAACACAGTGCCGTCTTGATCCACTAACTTGGGCTAATTTTCACTTTCCACTAGCTTTTCAACACGGGCCGTGTTGATTCACACGGGTGCCCGTGTTGATTCCTCTATAGCCTCTAATATTATGATTTTTTGCACTTCTTTTGCCCCGATTTGTTCTGTTTCATTCTTCTAACCCTGAAAACACTTAAACACATAACCAAAGCGTAAAATGCGATAAAAAGACATATAACACTAGACAAATAAAAGCGATAATGAAACTCAATGCTAAATAAGCGTGTAAAACCACGGTCAAATTCCCCCAAACTTAAACTGTTGCTTGACCTCGAGCGACGATTACCAGAACTAATGAAAATTAAAGCAGATCGGTACTCATATGCAAGAGTTCAGTTCTCATTGCTCAAAAAGTAGTGCGCTCAGCATTCACATGACACTAAAATACCTTCCAACTATGCTTCGCACTTAAATGTTCTCTTTCCGCTTTTTTCTCCTCTTTCATTCGCACAATCAGATTAAGGCACTGAGAATTATGATAATCATCACATGCACATGACTAGCCAAGAACTTCACTTATTTGGGCACCAACGAGAAGCCTTTGCCACTTTCTAATACCGATGAAATTTTCAAACCTTTTGGTTATTTATTGTCCTTTTATCTGGACGACGTATGGGGATCAACCCCCTTTGGGCTGAATAACCTGGTGAGGGCTACCCAACTTAGCGGGCCGGTTGCCTTTTACCGTCTTTTCATCATTTAATGCCATTTTTCTTTGATTCTCAACCAATCATACCTGCATGTGAATCTAAAATATGCCAGACTGTATAGATAAACTATTCAAGGAGTACTTCGCAGACTTTAAGTACTATAGTACGAATCGACACGTTGGACTCGTATCAATGTCACATTATTCTTAACTTCCTACCTTAAAACAATCATCCCTGCATCTCACACAATATCAATCCCGACCTTATTGAAATACAAGCTCTTATGTAAAACAAAACAAAATTTTTGGTCAAAATTCAGAAAATTTGGGAGAATTTCTACTAGTGTTATTACACAACATTTATCATCAACTTAACAAAAATCAAACAAAGCAATAAAACAAAACAAAGCAATAAACCTCCCCCAAACTTGAATTAAACATTGACCTCAATGTTTCAGACCAAGCTCGAGAGAAGTGACTCACAAAGGGTGATGCAGTACCAATTGCTACCTCTTAGCTTTCGCAAGATAGGATCCCTTTTTATTACCTGCGAACAAAACAAAAAGAAAAGCTATGTTATGAGAAACGTGGGTTGCCTGGGTTGCCTCCCACGCAGCGTATCGTTTAACGTCGCATGGCTCGACGGGTCATCCCTTACGGAGTACTTTCTCTTCCACACCTTGTTGCTTGTACTTTCCGCCCAAAATTCAACCCCCTCAAGAGCACGAGCCACTGCGTGATTCACGTTACTTCCAACTTTCATCTTCTCACCTTTGTCTACCTTCTTCTTTCCCTGCTTGGCTTCTTGGCTGAACTTGGGAATCTTAATTGATGCCACTTGAGAGATTATGCCTGAGACTTCTTCAGGGAGTGAATTTGAAATTTTGCTCTCTCCCTCAATTTTGACCATACCAACTGAAAATTTATTATTTTCACCTGCACCTTGTTCCTTGACCTCAAACACCTTCATGGTTATCTCCTCTTCAAAATATTTTAGAGTTAGATGACCTGTCTCAATATCAAAATTGCACCTGCTAGTCAATAAAAAAGGTCGACCAAGAATGATCGGGGTCTCTTCATCTTCAGGTATGTCCATGATCTGGAAATCCACTGGAAAAGCAAATTTTTCAATCTCGACCAACACATCTTCAGCTATCCCATAAGACTTCTTGATGGTGTGATCAGCAAATTTTAATTTTGTTCCACTCCCTGCTTATCTTTTCAATGCCAAGCCTCTTGAAAATTGATAATGGCATTAAACTCACACTAGAGCCAGAATCAATTAGAACCCTTTTGAAAGTTCTATCTTTTATGGTGCATAGTATTGCCACCGATCCAGGATCTTTCTGCTTGACAGGTATTTTTCTCTCGGGTGCGATTGCACACAACTTCTCATCAACGAGTACATGTTCATCATCTATTGGCCTTTTTTTATAGGATTTCCTTCATGAATTTTTGTACAAAGGCATTTTCTCGAGTGCTTCAAATAAAGGTATGTTGATCTCTAGCTTCTTGAACAATTTGACAAATTTATCGAACTCTTTCTCTTTTCGTCCTTCTTTGCCACTCATGAGGATAAGGAAGCCTAATCACGGTTTACTCTTTTCTTGATGGCTTCAGTGTAGCGCCACTTCTTACTTTTTCCTCTTGTTCTCTCTCACTTCTAAATCCACTTCTATAAGATCATCATCAACTTTTACCTTATCTTCTCTTTCTTTGGAAACATTTTCACCCCTCGTTGTGACAACATTCACATTCTCATGGTTCTTCGGATTGCCTTGTGCTTGCATTGCTACTTGTTGCACAATTTGCCCCATTTGAACCTCCAAATTTTTAATTGCAGCCATGGTGTTCCTGTGATTGCTTCGTGTTTCTTCTTGGAATTGGGAAGTGTGGGCAGCCATATTTTCAAAGGCCACTTCCCACTCTGCCTTATGAGGAGCTTGTTGTTGCTGATCTTTCCAAGCAAAGTTCGGATGATTCTTCCACCCAGGGTTATAGGTGTTAGAATATAGATTACTCTGCCTCAAGAATTTTATCTCCTTAATTTGTTTCGGAGTTGCAAGACATTGTGCAGTCATGTGCGGTCCACTACAAATGTCACAAACCACATTTTTAACATGTGCTACCTGTTGAGTGCCCATGTTCATAGCTTTAAGCTTTTTCTCCACTTCTGCAGCTATCGCCTCTTCAATTTTAAGTTGTTTATTTACTTCCAACTTCAATTTTATCTCCTCAATTTGTTTCGGAGTTGCAAGACATTGTGCAGTCATGTGCGGTCACAAACCATATTTTTAACCTGTGCTACCTGTTGAGTGCCCATGTTCATAGCTTTAAGCTTTTTCTCCACTGCACTATCGCCTCTTCAATTTTAAGTTGTTTATTTACTTCCAACTTCAAATCAATCACCCTCGGTTTGCTTGCACCTGTCATATAATTCGGATGCTCATTTGCGTTATAGCTTCAATAATCTTCTTGATACCGTGTTGAGAAGTTGGATGAGCCACCAGTGTGTCAATGAGTTGCTTCGTTTTGATTCTCGGACCATTCACAAACATACGCATCTCGTCGATCCGGGTTATGAGTAGGGCATGCCACCAAGAGTCTTTTAAATCTCTTAAAAGAGTCTCCTAATGATTCACCCTCTTTTGCTTGAAATTCAAGATCTCATATCTTTTCCTCATGAACACGGATCTTGGAAAATACTCATTGAGGAATCTGTTTCCATATCTTCCCAAGATGTAATGCTACTTGGAAGAGAATAAAACCACTCCTCTGCTTCATCTACCAAGGTGAGCGGAAACATTCGCAACTTTTACATTCTTGATATCCCCATCTATCTTTAGAGTGGTGCTCATAGTCGAAATTGTTGCAAATGCTTGTTAGCATCTTCATTAACCCTTCGAAAAGGATCTCTTCTCCAATGCGTGATGGTGCTCGGGTGAAGCGAAAATTAGGAACATTAACGGGTTGGTTGACAATGGTCAATCTTCCCCAGTGCATTTGTCCCTCCATAATCCCTAGCAATCTCTCTTGAGGTGGATTCATTGGTTCGTCTTGAATCGAGTCGAGTGTGTTGAATTCCTATCTTCTTCCTCATCGAGTCTTGCTTGCTTTGCTCCTCTTCGCCGAGCGCGAAGGGTTCTCTCTATTTCTGCGTCAAAAAGATATTTTCTTTGAGGTCGACCTCGCATAAAAATATTAGACACAATATTAGTTCTAATACAAAGTACAAGAAAATAAATAAACAAATGAATAGAAAAATTTTAATTGCGAGCAATAAAATTTCAAACAATTAAAGTAAATCGTATTTTTGCGGTCCCCGGCAACGGCGCCAAAAACTTGATCGGAAAAATAGCAAGTGTACTATTTTAGCCGATGTAGTTATAATGAGTTTCCCCAAGTATTGATCTCGAGGACTGCGTAGTAAATACCTATTCGTGCTCTAAATTCAATTGAACAAAAATAATGGTTGGGTTGATTTTAAAACCTTCAATTACACTTGTAACAAGTAATGATTGATGAAATATAATGAGAATGATGCTAGGGTGAGTGGTTGATTTAACAAAACTATAATCCGAATTGATTTCCTCATTGCATATGAAAGCTATCAATTACCTATCTCTAGATTGTTCTTCCTTAAGTCCTTAATGAAGACAACTATTAAAACCCCAATCCTTATTCAAGCGTCCATTCAAATAATTCTTGGTTTTAACCATGAAAATATCAAGAATTCAAGTGATTAAAAAGAGTTCCTAGTCCTAGGTGAGACTCCTAATAACCTAATTGTGTAGAAACCCTAACAATCACAGTCCTGCCAATTGTTAGCCATAGGTATACATGTATTTGTCCGATACATAATCATAACAACACCACACAATTAAATTGAAATAGATAAACATGCATTAAAGAAATCAAGAATCAGAATTCATAACAATCATCAAACCAGGACCACCCCTAGCATTGGGGGGTTTAGCCTCTCATAGTATTAGAAGAAAATATCGAATAAGAGTTAAACATTACAAAGAATTACGATAACTTTGATCTTCAATGGTGGCTGCCCTTGAATCTCGCCATCTCCGAATTCCTCTCCGTAGATCTCTTTTCTCTTGTGATCCTTCTTTCGTAATTTCAAAAGTGCCTTCTCTTTTCCCAAAATTCATTCTAATAGTTTCAGCCACATCCCAATATTAGCCAAAGTCCAAAATACCCTTAATGACAAAGAAAAGATCCAAAACTCAAAAATTAAAGTTTCCTCACGCGTCCATCAACACGGGTCGTGTTGATTAACACGGGTGCCCGTGTTGGTCTTCAAAATCCAAGGGAACTCTCCAGGTCAATCAACACGGGCCGTGTTGATGAACACGGGTGCCCGTGTTGATCCACTGACTCGGGCTAATTTTCACTTTCCACTGGCTTTTCAACACGGGCCGTGTTGATTCACACGGGTGCCCGTGTTGATTCCTCTATAGCCTCTAATATTATGATTTTTTGCACTTCTTTTGCCCCGATTTGTTCTGTTTCATTCTTCTAACCCTGAAAACACTTAAACACATAACCAAAGCGTAAAATGCAATAAAAAGACATATAACACTAGACAAATAAAAGAAACGATAATGAAACTCAATGCTAAATAACTGTGTAAAAACCACCGATCACCATACAATCCTATTAGCCATACATCTAAGCAGTATATATACAGTTTATCAGAGCGCGAAAAGTAAAAGCGGAAAATAGAGTCCTGCGCTATTACATGGCTTTGGGGTAGTTACCGAATAAGAGGTGCGGAAAGTAAATGCGGAAAACTAAATCTAAGCTATTATAAATATATCCTTGCGACCTATACATCGATTTCTAGAATTTAAATGCAAAATAAATAAATAGACAATAGAAAAAATATTTTAAGTGTTAGGAAAATATAAGAAACCTAATTACTATAAGAAATTTTTTTTTGTATTTTTTGGAAATCGATTTTAATATAGAATAAACCTAGTTCTAATTAATTAGTATTTAATTATGAAAAATAATTTAAATGAGAAGAAAAATCAATTTTTTTTGTGTCAAAAATTAAATAAAGGCTTTTAAGACCTAAATCTAAAGTCAAAACACTTTTTAGGGTTTTAGAAAATAGTTAAAAAAATATTTGAAAAGAAATTAAATTTGTTAAAAAATAAAAAATAGAAAAAATGTTAAGGAAACAAGTGCTAAAAAATAAGGATGGTCCTGCCAAGAAACATGTGCTTGTGGTGTTAACTACTTGCCTCAATTGTATGTAAGTGTAAACCTATGAAAATTAGAAAAATTATGAAAAATTGCAAAAGGTCGGGATCGAACCCATGCCTTGAGAGAAGAAGAGACTTAGCGCGTGCATGGTTAACCACTAGGGTGGTGATACATCCATTAATAATGACACCTTGATAAATATATAAGTGATGTTATTTTCTGAAAATCAAACAATCAAAACCAAAACAGCACTTGGGGCCATGGTTTTAAACCATCCAATCAAAGCAAGCCACACATGCTTCCTTGAGTCAAACAACAGTCAACGATGTCGGAGAAGGATTTCGCTTGTCTTCTCCGATCGGCCAAACATCAATCCTACAATAATCGACCAAAAAATAAAAGCAAATAGCCCAAATCACATATTTAGGACCCTACGAATCTAAAGGGGTGGTTAGTTTTGTTTGAATCCGCCTATAGACATGGATATGATGAAGCAAAATCTTGATGCCCTAATAATGGTGAAACACGATTCTGGGCTCAAACCTTGCAAACGATAGTTATAAACAATCACAAACATCAGTATGAACATGAACATATGAATCGAAATTGTTTATATTGCATAAATCGAAGGTTGGAGATTTAAGAGTTTTACCAAAACGGTGCACCTTGGTTGGCACATTCAGAGCACGATTTGGCTTGCTTGAGGACTTGGATCGACTTTTGGTAACTTTAGGAGGATGAATCAATCCTTGAATTGAATGAAAATGGTTGGAGATTTGGTTTCGTGTTTTCCCTAGGTTTGCAATTTTTGAATTTTCGTATAGGGTTTCGCGATAAACCTTGTTCTTTGCATTTGGTCTTGTTGTGTATATATAGATGAACAAAATTTGGTCAAGACTTCTGAGAAAATATATTTCATTCATTGAGAAATATTTGATTGAAAACTCAAATGTAATATTTCCAAAATTTCTCAATGTTCATGCAATCAGCACTTGTACGATTTTTCCAGCTTGCAATGTGTTTCTTGGACCTCAAGACATTCAAATAACTTGCCCAACATGCCTTACCTCTTGTCTTGGTATTTTATTAAGTTTAAATTGAATTTTATTGATTTAATTCAAAAATAAATTAAATAAATAAAAAGATGGCGTGTTATTGAACTTAGAGGTCATGGGCCATGTTAGGAATAAGTTCGGATCATAAGAACACAGTCAAAGTCAAGTTTGATCAATATTTTCTTCATGCATTTCTTAACAATTTCCATTTTGCTCAAGTCATAACTTTCTCAATTTTTATCATTTGAGAGTGTTCTTAGACTTTTATGAAGCTTAAGATGTTCTTTAAATGCTCCTCTTAGTTTCATCTTAATTTAAGCTTCCATGCTCATGTACACTTATTTGGAAAAGATGACTTTTGTTGAGTTTTATGAGGACCTATAATGTCTTGGCTCATATCTCTCAAATGAGGCATTTTTGGGCAAAGCTTGTGAGTCAAAAGTTGTAGAGAATTAAATTCCTTTCAAAATTATCTTTGGTGGAAATTGTTTTGATAAAGTATGTGAAAGTTATGCTGGTCAAAGTTACATTAACTTTTATCAAAACCCTAATTTAGAAACTTTGACTTTTGACCATTCCTTGAATTTTCTTGATGAATCATGATCAACCCTTGATCAAATGATGAATGTGGCTTAAAACCTTGATGTTGACCAAAAGCGATGAAGTTTGACTCTATGTTGACCATAGTTAACTTTTGTCCAATACAATTGATTTTCAACCATCGAGCAATGGAATGAGCAAACATGAGCTATTAGGCTTGAAACTTGACACGGTGATGCTTTGAGACATGTGAGGATGCATGATGCCCACTTGAGACAATAGAAATCATTTTTGACTTGATAGAATCAAAACCCTAGTTGTGGGTTGATTGCCCTAGGAGAGGGTTCATCTGGTCCACCCTTGAGGAACTCTTGAGTATGGAGATGAGTATTGACTTCAAAAATAGGATGGAAAATTTTGGGGCATAATAGTTTCCCCTGTTCAATCTTCTTGTACCTAAAGGGTTAGATTGGTATGCTTTTTGTTCTTGCAGGAAAAACCTCTAAAATCGTATTTAGGGATTTGTAAGCTCAAGTGTGATGCTTGAATTCCAAGCTATCATTGTCTTACTTATCCTGCTGGCGGGAGCCCTATTTATACGAATGATTCTGTGAGCCTCCCTCCCCTTCTCCAGTAACGACACTCAGCACATTAACTACAACTTGGAGATGAAGCATCAGTCGTTTCAGGCAATGATAACCTCCCAACGTAACGTCCATCACTGAATCAATGCACCAATTACTTCTCCAAACCGTAACGTTTATACTCAATTCGGGCTGGTCCCTAGGACGCATGATCGGGATACATTCCCGGGCTTCACACCGGCTCCTATCACCTCTTTTGGGATAATCCCAAACTCTGATCATTCGCTTCCAGCTGGGCTCCATCTCGGACCTTCACCAACTCGATCCCGTCACCACATATCGGCTAGGACTTTTAAGCATGATAATAAGCCCCTTGACCATACGATTTCATGTCTTGAGATCGTATGATCAAATAATTGAAAATCATAAGCCCAAGATGAGATGTATCTCGGCATGCCGACCTCTAACACGTGACCACACTCTCCAACTGAACAGTCACCCATAGGCGTAATAATTACCTTTAAGTAGGTTATAACCACCTACACGCTTCTTCCTCCTCTTTTCCTTTTATAACGCGCCTATTCCTCTTCAAAAAACCCTACTTCCTTATTTAAACCTCTCTGCCTTCCTGTCGTTGCTTCGCTCGCTTCAAATCTTCACAAGCTCTTCGATCACTCACTCAGGTATTCCCCTTTCTATTCTCTTTCTTTATTTTTCCAATTTAGAATGGTGATCATTAGAGAGTGCAATGAACTAGGGCATAGAAAACACTTAAGTAGCGATGAATGTAGGATCTTATGGGAAGATTGCATGCAAGAAATGAGAGACGCTCAAAGGGTAGCATAACTAGAAAGGGTTATGAACAAGATTAACTCTAAAGTTCTAAACTCTGATAGCGATTCTGACCCTGACTCTTCAGGTTTTGTGGAGCTCATAATGGAAACCAACCAACTGCTCATAGGAGAAGCCCTAGGCTTCAAACAAAGTCTGATAAATGACATGGAAATTGCTACCCTACACTCCCTCTAGAACATCTCATCCACAGGGAACAAAGATGATGTTATCTTGGAACCCTGCGAAACTGGAGAAAATGTTTGCATGTCCCGCCCCAAAGGGGTAAACCCTGAATGGTTCTATTTCTATGCTGGGGTTGTAGAAGAGCTGAACATACAATTCCCCTTTTCTGACTTCGAAACTGACATCTGCGTACCATGAATGTCGCCCCCTCTCAACTCCGACCTAACAGCTGGGGGTTCATAAGGGCATTCGAAATAATTTTCCAAGCTCTCATGATAGCCCCAACTGTTGGTCTATTCTTTTCATTCTTTGAAATAAAAAGTGCTGATCCCGGAAGCTGGGTTGCCATCAGCAGCGGTATCCCAAAGAGAAGCTTTCTGCAGGACTTCACATCCAATTTTAAAGGCTACAAAGAACGTTTTCTCTGAATTAGGTGCGGTCCCCGGTGTCCCCAGATCATCTATGGTGCCCGTCACGGGCACCACAAGTTTCCCCTATACTGGACCAATAACCAATTACCTATTTCTGGCTTTGATTATGACAGTCTGAGCGAATCCGAGACCCTATCTTTGAGAGTTTTGGACTCCTTCCGGCCAATTAGGGTCAAGGACTTACTAGCATTACCCCAAAAGAAGTTCCTGATTTCCTAGGTAAGCATCTTTACTAGACTTCTTCAAATAAATTTCATTTTATTTGGCTAATTCCTTTATGTTCCTCTTTGATTGCAGAGAAAATGACAAACATGTCCGTAAAAGAGTAGAAGAAGTTAATGGTGGTGGCTCGGGCTTCCCGGGTGAACGATGGAGGTACCTCGAGACCAAATCAAACTTGGCGGCACGGAAATCCGGCCCCAAAGAAGAAGAAAACACAACATCCAAAGCGAACGTTTGGAAAGTGTTGTGATAACTGCCTCCCCGGTCAAGCGTCCCTCCGAGCCCGAGCCAACAAGTAAACCGACTCCAAAAAAGCTTCAAACTATAATGGGAAATGAAACAATCCAGTGAAGTTTCTAACTGTGAAGGACCACAGCAATAGCTCAGCCGGGCCTCAACTGAAAACAAATTTTGGTCTGCCGACTTCGATGGTATCAAGTTTCTGTATGACCATCTCAACGCCACAGTGCATGTTAACAAATTGAGAAATATAGGCCCACAACAGATCACACAGCACCTGAGCTCATACTTGATGAGATGTGTTGTGCTAACTCGAAGCCTGTTCGAATCTGGTGACGATGTAGAAAAGAAGGATTCCGACTTGGAAAAGGAAATCACAATATTGGCCGAGAACGAGAGAACTCTCAATGAGGCAAATTCCTTCCTTAAAACCAAAGCCTCAGAATCTGATGAAAAGATCAAAGCTTTGGAAGAAAAGACTTCTGAATCTGATAACAGGATCAAAGCTTTGGAAGAGGAGCTTTCCTTGATGAAGACTTTGGCAGATGAGTTGTCCACCAAACTTCAAGACTCAGAGAAGATCCGTTCTGACCTGCAAGATGCTCTGGATAAGTCTCGGATGGATGTACTGAATGCCAGAGATATGACCTTCGACCGAGCAAAAGCTCAAGTCTCTTGCCTGTACCCAGATCTGGATATCTCGGAGGTTGATTTTTTCAAGTCTATTGTTAATGGGAAGTTAGTGGAAGTTGACGGCGACAGTGATACCACACTGAGCGAAGAAAATGATGACATGGACACCACTCACCCCAATGCCTAATTCCCTTTTATCTTTTACTATTTCAGTATGTAGTTAGTCATCCCCTTTGAAGGATGCACTTTGTACTTCTTAACATTTGCCCTCTGGGCCTTTATTAATGCTGCATGTTTTTCATTATCAAAAAATGTTTATCTGCATGTTGAACCTCGTGAACAGATTTATTCCGTATTATTAGCCCCCCCAAGCCACACGGTGCGCCATGCAATGAAGGCTTTTAAGCACATAACCCATTATTCACGCAGGAGAAAACTCCGGAATTTTAAGCTGCCTCATGGCCTCAAACCGGACCTCCTTTAAACAAAACATTCTTGACCCAAGTTTTTGCCATAGACCCCTAGCATGTCGATCCGAATCGGAACAGACCCCTGGCGAGGTTGAAACTTTAAGTTTTAGGTACAGAGCCCCTAGCGGGTTGATCCGAGTCGAACAGAGCCTGAGGTTGAAACCTTAAGTTTTAGGTGAGCCTCTAGCGGGTTGATCCGAGTCGGAACAGAGCCCTTACGAGGTTGAAACCTTAAGTTTTAGGTACAGAGTACCTAGCGGATTGATCCGAGTCGGAACAGAGCCCTGGCGAGGTTGTGACCTTAGGTAGAGATCCCCTAGCGGGTTGATTCGAGTCAAAATAGAGCCCTGGCGAGGTTGAAACCTTAAGTTTTAGGTACATAGCCCTAGTGGGTTGATCCGAGTCAGAGCCACAGAGGTTGTGACCTTAAGCTTTTAGATACAGAGCCCCTAGCGGGTTGATCCGAGTCAGAACAGAGCCCTGGCGAGGTTGTGACCTTAGGTACAGAGCCCCTAGCGGGTTGATCCGAGTTGGAACAGAGCCCTGGCGAGGTTGAAACCTTAAGTTTTAGGTACATAGCTCCTAGTGGGTTAATCCGGAAAGAGCAGGCCTGGCGAGGTTGTGACCTTAGGTACAGAGCCCCTAGCGGGTTAATCCGAGTCGGAATAGAGCCCTGGCGAGGTTGTAACCTTTGTCGAGGTGTGGCTCCTCTTCCAAACATTTTACAAGCCAGATAATAATCTTAAGGTGCCTCATTAAAAACCCCGGCCCTTGCCTAGGGGAAAACAGTACACCATTATTCTTACATATAATTTAACTGAAATAGAACTTAAGACTAACTACATTCCAGGTCCTAGGTATCTCTTCACCCTCCAATGTCTCCAGCTTGTAAGCTCCATTGCGTAATTTCTCCAACACCCTAAACGGGCCTTCCTAATTGGGATCTAACTTTTCCTTCCTGGTCGGATCCGTCACTTTCTTAAGCACGGATCCCAACCTCAAATCCACGCAACTTCACCTTCAAATTAAAACGTCGCGCCATCCTTTGTTTAGTAGTAACTTCCCTAACATGTGTTGAGTCTCTCACTTCCTCCACGAGATCGGCCTCAACATCCAAATCCTGATTATTGATCTCTTACTCAAAATGTTCTCGCCTCCAAGATGGCAAAGTGAGCTCCACTGGGATCATGGCATTAGTACCAAAACCATTCTAAAATATATCTCGAGTTGTTGAGTGGATGTGTGTGGTATGCCCACGAACCTCATGAAACCTTGCACCCACAACCCTTAATGACATCCAACTTCTTCTTTATTGCATTGAATCACTTTATTAGTGACTCCTGCTCGTTGTCTTGTGCATGTTCTCAATGAACTTATTTGTTATCGAGCTCCTTGCGAACTCCACAAGAAGCACTTGCAGCGAGTACCATTTTGAAAACAATAACCGAGGCAGCCCAAAATGGTGAGCGATGTTTCTCCAATAAAATGGCGCACGCTCTCGATATTTGAGATCTGACCTCGGCCTCCACCTATTTAGTAAAATAATCCACACTACAATGAGAAACTTT
Organism: Vicia sativa; assembly: GCA_021764765.1. Classification (NCBI taxonomy): domain Eukaryota; kingdom Viridiplantae; phylum Streptophyta; class Magnoliopsida; order Fabales; family Fabaceae; genus Vicia; species Vicia sativa. Next base: position 22,794,467 of record CM038797.1, read on the forward strand.
AAGCGTCCGCGCCGAGAGCGACCCTAGGATGTCCCCCATTGATAGAAAGGCCATGGGATCAAAACAACATGTAATAACTCGGTGGAGTATGGATACAGTGCAAACGTCTAACATTTCACTAGCAGACCTGGTGAATACAATCCTTCATCAACGTAGTCGATAATACCCAACTCGTAAAATTACGCTGAACAAAGACCTTCCACCCTCATGGTTCCCACAGACACCCTCATGGACCTCCTTCAGTACCTAAGCAACATCTTTTTCAGCCACACAATGCAACATCGGAGCTGCTCGCCCCATCCTATACAACTTACCTGACTCCATCACGAACCTGGCTGAGATCTTCTTAATTTGTCTGGCTCTTTCCTTATCCTCCGGTAACATGTTTTGTTGAAGATACTGTATGATCGGTGTAATCCAGCCGTCCTCTTCCTCAACTACTAGGGTCTCTTCCCTCTCAATACTGGGCAAAGACAACGTTTCTTGTATCACTGACTTATTCACGCCAAAACCTTTAGAACTAGCCAAACGAGCTAAGAGGTCAGCCCGAGTGTTTTCTTCCCTCGGAACATGACAAATCTCGAAAACCTAGAACCTCTTACACAATGACATTGCTTGCTGCACATACTTCATCAAAATGAGGTCCTTTGTTTGAAAAGTCCCACCCACCTGGCCGGCCACGAGCTGAGAATCTGTCCGGACCAGCAAGTGGGTCATTCTGACCTCCAAAGCGAACCTCAAACCAGCTAGAAGAGCCTCATACTCGGCCTAATTATTGCTCGTCTGAAAACCAAATCGCAGTATTCCAAAACCATTTCGCGGTCCCTCGGACTACTCACCACCCCTTCAAATTTGAGGATCCATCAACAGAGAAGATCCACTTCGGAGACGAATCTACCCCGGGCGGGGAAGTGAATTCCACTGTGAAATCGGCCAAAGCTTGGGATTTCACACTAGTACACAGACTGAAGTTGATATCATACTCGACAACTCCACGGCCCAAGACACCATTCTTCTGCCGGATCGGCTTTTTGAACACTTGCTTCAAAGGAAAATTGGTTTTACCAACATAGGATGCCCATGGAAATAGTGCCTCAATTTAGGAAGTTGTCACAAGAGCCAATGCCAACCTCTCAATCTTCTAATATCTAAGTTCTACTCCTTTAACACCTTCGACAAATACAGGCTCACTGCCTCTATCACTTGAACGGAGGTGATTACAATCGACCTTGCAAGGTATAACACCGGTGCGAATTCTCCTTTGGCGGTCAACGGAGGTCTTGACAGGCGCTTTACTTCGAGGCAGCTTTCTCCACGCCTCGGTCCATTCAAACTCTGCTCGTTTTTTGATAACTGAGAAGAAATGGATTGACTTGTCACCTGCACAAGATAAGAAACGAGACAATGCGACAAGCGGCACATTAGTTATTGCACCTCCGAACCGTGGCGAGGCTTCTCATATCAACGACCGGCTGGCACTTATCCGGGTTAGCCTTGATTCCCCGACTTGTCAACATGAAGTCGAGGAACTTCCCGGCTTGCACCCTAAACGTACATTTATCCGGGTTCAAGCGCATATCATGCTTCCGAATAGCAGCGAAGGTCTTCTCTATGTCACCACATGCCTACTTCCTGCCACAGTCTTCACTACCATATCATCCACATAGACCTCAATGTTCTGCCCAATGATCCGTCATGAAAGTCGTCTTCGAAGCATTGGCCGGGTTCATCTGATTTAACTGTACCCTGAATAAGCATCCAGGAAACTCAGAAGACGAAACCGGAGGATCCATCAATCAAATGATCTATATGCGGAAGAGGGTAAGGGTCTTTTGGACACGCCTTATTGAGATCAATGAAGTCTACACACATCCTCCATTTTCCAGTTTTCTTCTTCACCATAACTACATTGGACAACCATGTTGGATACTACACGTCATTAATAAACCTGGATTTGATTAACTTTCCCACCTCGTCTGAAACAACTTTTCTCTTTTCTTCACCCATCTTACGCTTCCGCTGAGACACCGGATTCACTTCTAGATCTAGAGCCAAATGATGACACATGATATCTGGGCTTATCCCGGGCATGTCTGAAGGTTTCCAGGCAAAGAGATCTAGGTTCTGTTTCAATACCTGAACTATCTCGGCTTCTTCCTCTACAGAAAGTTGTGTCCCTATATGTGTGACTTCTAAAGACAAGGACCCGATCTGAACCTCCTTGGTCTCTTCCTGAGGAGTCAAACTATCTTCTCTAAAGTCCTCCCTCGGATCAATATCGACCATGTTGACTTTATGCTCTGCGGGGTCTTCTGCCGGAACTAACTTCTTCTTAATCTTCATGCTATCCTTGTAACACTTCCAAGCTAGACCCTGATCACCCCGGATGACCCCAACGCGACCATTCCCTAGGGGATACTTCATTGTTATATACAGGGTTGACAAAACTGCCTCAAGTGCATTGAACGAAGGACGTCCAATGATGATGTTGTAAGGTGACGAAGCATTGACTACCAAGTACCAAACCCGGTCACCCTTAGCATTTTCTTCATTCCCAAAAGTAGTGAGAACTGGAAGATAACCTAAAACCTGAACCTGTTCACCAGAGAAACCAACCAGGGTCCCACTAAAGGGAAACAACTCCTTTAGATCAAAACCCATCCCCTTGAAGGCTTCCCAATAAAGGACATGAGCAAAACTTCCCAGATCAATCAGTACTCGCTTCACCCCCCCAGTCTCTGATTTGTACTTCAATAACCATGGGGTCATTTTCATGAGGCAAGACCTCCTTGGCATCTTTACGTGAAAAAGATATCACCCCAGGTTCCTCATTAGACGACCCAATCCGGGCTACATGCCCAATTCCCTGCGCATTCCTCTTCCGAGCAGCACTAGTAGATCCACCACCAGCAAACCCCCCAAAGATAATGTTGAGCGTATGTCGGGCTGCTCTTTCTTCCTTAACTTGCTCCCCAGCCTTTCCCCTCTTTTTAGATCGTGAATCAGAAGCCGACTCACTCTTCGGAGATGGACCACGCTTGTTAGCCTTCTTAGTGTCATCCATCACATAGGACGACAACTTGCCCCTTTGGATCAACTTTTGAGTTTCTCTCCGCGGATGGACACGGGCCTGCATCGTGTGTCCTCTTATGAAATTGTACTTGCACAAGCCTCTAAATCTTTCCTCATCACCACATTGGCTGTATGAGGTCTCCAAGGCCTGGGAAGCAAGTTCAAATGGTTTACATCACGGAGAATGTCCTCTCTCCTGGCATTCAGGGGTGTAAAAGACTTCTCGGGCTTTGAGGCCGGATACCCCCGGGACTGAAGGTGTTTGTCGCGGGTGCGTTCTCTGACCTCCGTGTGATCTCGTGGTCGAGACTTCTGCTCGGCTCAATCATCTCGCCTAATACCCTTCTCGTTGTAATCTCGGGCTCTCTTTTCCATGTTGCTCTCCTCCCCCTTCACATAACACTCTGCCCGAGTGATAATCTCGTCCATACTCTTAGCCGGCTTCTAAGCCAAAGATTCATTGAATTAGCCGGCCTTGAGCCCATGCTGAAATGCCTCCACAAAGATTTTCGTGTTAGCATGTGAAACCTTTATGGTCTCCTCATTGAACCTAGCCATGAAATCACATAGCGACTGCGGACGCCTAACATTGAAAAGAAAGTATTGGCCACCTTACGATGGTAGATTCCATGAGCGTTCCACCATTAAATTACATTTGAGGAATCTGTTGCTCAATTGGTGCCATCATATTATTAACCTAAATGATGTGCTCCTGAGGGTCAAACTTCCCGTCGTACGTTGCCAAGACGGGGGCTTGAAATTCTCAGGGACAACATCCTCCCAGATAGCTTGGGACAGGGGTTGTGGTTCCAAAAGCTCTGCTTCTTGTTCCTCTGTTTCGTCCAAAATCTTCTGCTGAAGAGCTTGCACACTATCTTGTAGAGTGTCGTTATGTTGTCGCAGGTCATCGATCATAGCCAACAAGAGCCGAATCTGGTGGATCAGTCGGTGAAGTTGTTGACATTGTGTTATCACGTCTGTATGTGGTGGCCTAGGATTAATTTCATCGAGGCCCCACGGTGGGCGCCAAATTTTCTTGTAGGAAAAACCTCTATAATCGTATTTAAGGATTTGGAAGCTCAAGTGTGATGACTTGAATTCCAAGCTATCATTGTCTTGCTTATCCGTGGCGGAAACTATTTTTATGAATTATTATGAGCCTCCCTCCTTTCTCGATGTGACACTCAGCATATTAACTGCAACTTGGAGATGTGTTCGCGTTAAAAAGTGACGCGCGAGGGAATCGAATCTGAATTCGGATTCTCTGGCTCGAAACGATTTACTCTTTTGATTTGTTTATAAAGATTCATGAGCATCAAGCTTTATTATTTCCAACACAAGAAAATGATTATGAAAAGGGAAAATTGCAATACCCTCAATTGATATGATATGCATTACGACTAGCGAACTAGGCGTAATGCATTAGAAGATCCGACAGGGGTTTGTTATATAAAGGGAATAGATGGAGCACCTAAATATATATAGTTATCTATAGCTTTATATATGAACATGTTTGATATGTTTGTGTGTTTTAATTGCTATTTCTATGATTGGGAAAGTTTCTCCTTTGGATTTTAAGAAAGGTAGATTATGTGGGATCCTAGGTTTTGTTATTATTATGCTCGCAAAGATCATTGGGATCTTCTGCATACATATCCCTTAATGGGAATCAGAGCATTTGTAGCTCGGATATAAAGGGATCTATGGTTTATTTGGTTTGAGGGAGAAAGAAATTTGCTCGGCAAGGATGAGACCTTGTGCCTACGTATTCTCAAAAGGATGTTGAGAAAGTCAGAGCAATCGTAGTTCCCACTTATGCTAGTGGAAGCAACGGGATGTTATTAAGAGACACAGACAAATGTCATCTTAATGAAAATGTATCTAATCTATTTCATCACATACATTTTGAAAGGTTGATTGATTGAAATCTTTCATCGTAAGTTATAGGTGTTTTGCTTGAGTGTACAAGCGTTACCACTTACGAGTTTAAGAAAGATGTTTTTTTTTGAAAATGATTGAATCTTTTAATTGTAAGCATTGGGTGTTTTGCTTGAGTGTACAAGCGTTACCACTTACAGATTAAGAGATGTTTTTTTTTAAAAGAGTTTGAAAAGTTTATTTGATTGTATGTGATGTGATAGATGAGATACTTCTTCCATAGAGATGATAAGCGTCTAAATCTCTAGGAGAAATTGATTGGATTAGGGGATGCTTTTAAGAAGCCTATGGGTCCTTGTATTGTTAGCCCAAAAGGAGGCATTCCGAGGGTCATCGAGGGTCATCGAGGGTCCTTGTATGAAGCTCAAGAGGAAGCTATAAGGTATGTCTGGCTTTGGCTTTAAGAGGGATTTCACCGGGAAACCATCCTCTTAGGATTAAGAGCAATTTCACCGGGAAATTATACTCTTTGGGTTCTATCCTAGCGCGGGTGATTCTTTGTATTGGAAGCCCAATAGGAGGCTGTTAAGAGATTTCCTGGTCTCTTTCTTGTTTGATGCCCAAGAGAAGGCTAAACTTAATGAGGAGTTCTTTTGAACAAAGCCCAAGAGGAGGCTGACTCAGCAGGGGAGTGCTGTCTTATATGAAGCATAAGCGGAGGCTAAACTCAGTAAATGAGTTTTCTTATATGAAGCCTAAGAGGAGGCTAACTCAGATGAATGAGTTATCTTGTACGAAGCCCAAGAGGAGGATAACTCTGTGGGGAACTTAATGGTTAGACTAGTTGTTATGTTATAACTAGACAGTTATATAAACAAGTATATGAAGTTTATTCACAGGAGTTTATGAAGGAAATATAAACAAATGCATGATGTTTATTTACAAGAGTTTATGAAGGAAATATAAACAAGTGTGTGTAAAACGAACGTTTAAAACGAGCGTAACTTGATTACTTACAAGTTTGAATGTGTACAAGGAAGTAAATATGTACACGAATGAGTATTTATGTACAAGGAGAGGTGGATGTACATAGGAGGGTTGGGACTTACACCGTAAGGGAGGCCCATTGGTTTAAAAGCAGTTTCACCGGGTATAATGCTCCTTTTAATACCAATGGTATTCAGTGTATGTACAAGTAAAAATTGGTATGTACATAAAAGAATTGGATATGTACAAGGAAATAATTATGTACATAAAAAGAATTTTGGGACTTACACCGTAAGGGAGGCCCATGATCGGTTAAGAACTTCCGAGGAAAAAACGAGTTCAGTTTTATCTTCAAATCGGATCGATCATGGAAAAAAGAGTGTAAGTTTGTTGAAAAGTTTTGAAAAGATCTTGAAAGTGTTTTTGAAAGATGAAGTAAACTTACAAGAAGTTTGGAAAAGATTCGGGCTTCGAAAGTTTGAAAGAAACTTCTTTGAAAGTGCTTTGAAAAGTACTCAAAACGTATCGTTTTCGGCTCGATAAAAATATAATCAAAAGAAAGTATTTTTGAAATTTTTTGACACTATGCTAAAATAGGTATGTTAAATGACAAGTGTACAAAAAATCACCTCAAAATGAGGAGTTTTGGTTGGGTTTTGAAGAAGTCAAAGTTTGAAAAAAATGTAAAGAGAAAACAAAAAAGTTTGGCAAAAATGGTCCCGAGGCTACTCGAACCCGGGACCATTGGGGAAGGCGTGGCAAGGCAAAGTGTTAAGAGTGAGCTGGAAACCGCTGGGGCGGCAATACATCTGTGTATTTATCTCAAACCATGTTATAATATTATAAACTTTTTATTTGAATTTGAAAAAACGCGCGCACTGCTTGTTCTTCTTCCTCGATCCTTCTTCAAGCCCAGATCCTTTGTTTCTCAATGAAAATGGATGATGGAAACATCAAACTTGATCGAAATTGAACCAGGAACATGATGATGTGGTTTAATTTCATTTATTTTTAGTTTAACATGATTAAATTTCCAGAATACACGAAGAACCCTAGTTCTTTAAAATCAAATTGAAATCGTGTATGGACATGGATTCAAGCAATTAGTTTAGGGTTAATGATCAGTGAAGGTGCAGAAACAAAACGGCCAAGCCATTTTTGAGCTGGAAATAAGAAATCAAGGAGTTCGAAGTTGAGTCACTTACCTCTTGAAGCTGAGATCGAAATCTTTAAAGGACCTGTTATAGTTGATGTTTAAGGATTGTTGGAGCACCAGTGAACCTTATGGTAGATGTGAGGATGGTCTGCTTGCTCTGAAATTGCCTGGATCATTCCAACCAAGTCCACTTGCATATGCTTGAAATGAAACTCGAATCCGTGCTTGGAGGTGTTACAGATCAAAAGTGATGGTTTGTATCATCCATATGGAGTATGTTGATGATGTTTGAATAAAAAAAACACAACTTGCTCGAGCCAAACTAACAGTTTGAAGTTTAAGGCAGTTTTTACAAGTTTAGAAATATGAAAAGCAATTCTGTTTTTTAATGATTCTTGTGTTCATTTTAAGTTTCAAACCAGTTACATATTGATTTTAAGACATGTTAGACACCAAATCTCTCATGGTTTTTCACAAGTTTTGAAAAATGCAAGAATTCTCACTTTGAACTATGTTACTTGAAATTTAAGAAAGAAAAGAGAAAGCTTGTTTTGGCATAGCTTTGGTGTGGTTTCAAATGGCAAACATGACCTCTATTTATAGGTCAAAAAATCAGATTAGCAAGCAAGGAAGATTGGCTTGGATTTGGACAACTTGCCTTAGAGGGCAAGAAAGTCATTTTTGCCATAAATGCAAAAGGAACCTTCCTAAACCCTATGTGAAAAATTGCCATGAAAGTAGGAAAAAATGTGAAATTTTAACACTTGAAAATTTTTCTAAGTGTTGAAAATTTTGACTTTTTGTTGACTTTTCCAAATTTCTTGATTTTTTATGATCATGATGGATCATTTGAAGTATTTTGATGATTGAAAAAGTTTTATCTTGAAAAAGTTGACCAAAAGTCAAAGTTTGACTTTTCAGTGCAGATGAAATTTCATCAGATGATCCAGAAATTGACTGATGAAAAATGTGAACTTCTGTGATGTTTTGAATCCAGAAATTAGGTCAACATGTTGTATTGATGATAGGAAGATCAATCTCTAGGCAAAAAAGTCATTCATTGATCAAAAAATCAGTGATTGTTTATCTCGATAAAAAAAACCCTAATTGGTCGATCCTCGATAGATCATGAGAAAAAAATTGGATATCTGAAGATCAGAGGTTGATGATTTGATTAAGATAGATCAATTGAGGTGAGTGAAACTCAAACCCTAATTGATTACCTCTTGAATCAGATGAAAAATTGATGAAACCCTAATTTTGACTGTAGAAGTCACACGATTAATTACATTACGAGCTGTAGTGATGCGATAATGCAAATGTAAGGTGGTATATTAGGTCAAAATTGGGGTATATGATGCCCCTATTTAAGTTTCTTTAACCGAGATATGAAGATGAAGATCTTCGTCTCGATAGGTGTGAAGAGACTTAAATATCGAAATCATAAATTTTGGACCTAAGATACCAAAAAATGCAGATGATGCAAAATGATTGCAAAAAGATTACCCAAGAGATATCAAAGATTGATATGATGGGGAAAGATTGTGAGGATGACTCAATCTGTCTAAGAAAAGAGAATCCTGTTGGTTGGGAAACAAGCAATTTGTTCCACTGGGAAAATAGATTCACAATGCACGTGAATATCTGTTTCGCTTTGGGAAACGAGAAAATTACCTTCATCGACCTTGTGACAATGTTTAAGGTAAGTGAAGATGATATTACCAATTATCGCCTTGTGATAGTTTATGGGCGAGTTACGAAGATATTACAAATTATCGGTAGTGATAACTATAACAAGGTAATTCTTGAGAAAAATACTGAATATTCAGCTTTGTGAATAACAGACAATGATGGAAATAGATCTCAAACGAGTTTCTATTTTCTCAGTTACAATCTTGCCGGGGATCTCTCTCTTGAGAAGATGCGGGCATTTTGATTGAAAAGACACAGGTTTTCTTTAGACAGAAAGACAACTGCGGAGATTTCTTGAACTTTCATAATTTGAACTTGCTGAGAAGAACAATCATTTATGACAAGTTTCAAGATGAAAAGGAAATAAGCGGCTTGGATGACGAGGCTATTGCTTATTGTTTTGTAGGTAGACTTTTTTTGTGAAATCTAAACCTGAGTTGGTCAGAGACGGGGTTCTGTCCAGGAATGAACTGGAAAGAAACAGTCAATCAAGACTTTGTTCCCAAGGAGGAATGCTCTCAGTTGGGGAACATGATAGAGAAAAATGTATTTTTCTGCTTGAGGATAATCTACTGGAGAGATGACATACCCACACTTGTTTTTTTTTTGGGAATCAGTGCAACCTAAACAAGTGATGTTGAAGCAAACATTTGAGAAATACAGGAATGTATTAATGATGCTATTATGTATGAATGATGAATGTCATATGCATCTTGTGATACTTGACAAGACAACAAAAGGGATATTTGGGAAAAGGACTACGTCACAGTTCAAACAAATACTCAGCAAAATCTGCAACAAGGGTGTAGACGTTACTGATGATGAACATGAGTTGCATGCTTTAAACTTTCCGAAAAAGGCATTTCATTGGCAACTTTGTTGGGAATTCTTTTTTTTTTATAAGAACACCGTCCTTTGATGATCTCTGCGGAGGAGAAGAAGATTTACATGCGATTGTTCTATCTTCGAGATCGAAACATATTTTTATGAAGAAAAGCTGAAGTTCCTACGTGTTCATAGTTCAAAGGAAAATTTTGCTTTTATTTCAAAGTTTTGAAGTAAAATTCATTTAAAACCTTTTAGTTTCAAAGTGATTTTCACAAAAAGAACGTTATTTTGCAAAACAGAATAAAATAAGAATTGCAAGCAAATGGGCACAAGGCTCAAATTTATTGATAGAGTGGTAATCAGCCAAAGGCGTGATTCCATGAGCTATTTACAAGAGTTGGAAATGATAATTTATTGGGAAAATGCTACATTGAAAGCAAATAACCGTTATTATCCCAACAACTTTGAATTCCAACTGTGCTAGTTGCTTCAGAAGATTTGATTGAAGATCCGTTGATGGAAGTTTCTTGATTAATGGACTGATCGATTACTTTGTCATTTTTTATCCTTAATTTTTGCATAGATTGCCTTTTCAGGTTTTCAATCTATCAGGATAATTTCTGTTTATTGTCTCTAATTTTTGCCTAGACCGCCTTTTCAGGTTTTCAGTCCACCGAGACGCTCATTTTTGCCTAAGCCGCCCTTTTCGGGTTTTCGACTTACCGAGCTGTTCTTTTGTTTTTAGACAAAGTATTTCTTGACTGCATCAGCATTCACAGGATGCGGGAGTTCATCATCGTCCATGGTTATGAGAGTCATAGCACCGCCAGAAAAGCTTCTTTTGACGATGTATGGGCCTTCGTAATTAGGAGTCCATTTGCCCCTAGAATCTGGTTGAAAAGACATAATCTTTTTAAGCACGAGGTCGCCTTGGAACTCTCATTGACGGAATCTCAACTTTTACGGGGAGCACTGCTTCCATGCCGTATACTAGAGAAAAGGGGGTTGCCCCTGTTGAAGTGCGTACTGAAGTACGATACCCATGCAGAGCAAACGGCAGTATTTTGTGCCAGTCTTTGTAGGTGATGACCATTTTCTGGACGATCTTCTTGATGTTCTTGTTGGCAGCTTCAACGGCGCCATTTATCTTTGGTCGATAAGGAGATGAGTTATGATGCTCGATCTTGAATTCCTCACACAGTTCTTTCATCATTTTGTTGTTCAAGTAAGATCCATTGTCTGTAATGATCTTACTTGGAACTCCATATCAGCAAATGAGGTTGTTCTTGATAAACCTCACAACCACTTGTCTTGTAACATTGGCGTAAGATGCTGCTTCGACCCATTTGGTGAAGTAATCAATGGCCACTAAAATGAAACGATGTCCGTTGGACGCTTTTGGTTCGATCATCCCAATCATATCGATGCCCCACATGGAGAAAGGCCATGGAGAAGAGAGAACGTTGAGTAGAGTTGGTGGCACGTGGATCTTATCTGCGTAGATCTGACACTTGTGACATCTTTTGACGTGTTTACAGCAATCAGATTCCATTGTTATCCAATAGTATCCTGCTCTCAAGATTTTTCTAGACATTGTATGTCCATTTGAATGGGTTTCAAATGACCCTTCATGCACTTCGTGAATTATCGTGTCTGCTTCATGTCCGTCGACGCATCTGAGCAGGACCATGTCGAAGTTTCTTTTGTATAACACATCTTCATTCAGGAAGAAATTTCTAGAAAGCCTCCTTAGAGTTTTCCTATCTTTGTACGATGCCCAGTGGGTACTCTGAGTTTGTGAGCGTTTGATGTCGTGGAACCATGGTTTATTATCGAAGACTGCTTCAGTTGCAAATACATATGCAGGTCTTTCAAGGCGTCTGATATGAATCTTAGGCATATCATTCCAATTGTTGACTTTGAACATGGAAGATAGAGTAGCCAAGGCGTCTGCCATTCGATTCTAATCTCGAGGGATATGATGCAGTTCAACTTTGTTGAAGAAAGTCAACAAACGTCTTGCATGATCTCTGTAGGTGTATCTGTGAACGACTTTGAGATTTTTGTATCGCAATGTGCGGATAGCAAGAGTCGCCACCGACTTTCTTTTATCCAATTAAGGAAGGTGAAAAGAAGGAAAAGACCTTCGTTAGATTAGTAAGGGAGAAGGTTATGAAAAGGGAAGGTATTAGCACCCTTTCCATCCGTAGTTATCTCGGCTCTTAGTTGCTCTTAGATCACTTTAAAAATTGTGCTTTCTGTGCGTTTGACAAAAATGTTTTGAAAAGACATTTCGCTTTGACTTTGTAATGATTCATGTAGGAATGTGTACAAAGTGTTTGGAAATGTTTCGTTTTTGAAAAGAGTTTGAACTTTGACAAAAGTGTGAGGTGCAAAAAGTATTTGATTTGAGCAAGCAACTAAAAGTCTTATTACCTACTCAGAATTGGTCATTTTCGTGCTATTTTACGTTCCTTTAGAATAGTGCTATCCATACCATTAGTTGGTAGGTAACCATATTCGTTGGATGTAAGAGGGACATTCGAAGGGACATCGGATGGTCATAGAAAGCAACTTGTAGGAAGTATCCTAGCACATTCGAAGGGACTATCATCATTTTTAGTAGGCGACAATCGAGGGTCAAGATCATGTATTCGGAGGCGACATCGTGGGTCTTATGATCTTTGTATCGAAGGGACTATGATGATTTGTTTTGAAGGCAACGGTGCTAGAATACCTCTACGTTCGAGGGATATGACCATTTGAATTCGTAAAGGCAACGAGAGACAATTACCCTAAGGGGTGCATGTGTGAAAAGAGTGTGTCAAATTCAGATATGTTATCTTGGAATTATGAGTGGTCTATGTTGATTTTAATCTTGCCATACACACCTAATTACTAGTAGTTTATAGGGTGCGGAAATTAAATTGCGGAAAGTAAAGTGTGGAAAGTAAATGTCCTACGCTATTACATGGCTTTGGGGTAGATACATAATTGAAAGTGCGGAGAATAAAAGTCCTAATTAAACTATTACATCCCATAGGCAATTACATAATTGGAAAAGAAAAGCGAAAAAAATTGTTCGAAACGGTATAACCTGTGAACAGATGAAAAATTGGAAAACGGAAGAATATTGCATAAGATGAAAATGTTAGTAAAAATAAGAATTTTTGAATGAGAAAAAGCTTTTATGCAAATAATGACATTAATATGATAAAATAATTTTTTGGGAATTTTTGGAGTTAATTTGATAATTAAAAATCAATTAAAACCTATTTAAATGATAAATTAACAATTAAATTAAACATGCATGCAAAAATAATAATTTTAATTTTATAAGTTAAATAAACATTTTTCTGATGCGTATGCAAAAACTAAATATTTTTGGTATTTTTTAAATGCATGATAAAAATTATTAAAGATAAATTAAAATGGATGAAAATATTAAAAGAAAATAAAATAGAAAAATAGAAAAATATGAAGTTTTGCAAAAAAGGAAGAAAGTTTGGTCTTGCCAGGGATTGAACTCAAGACCATTGAGGGAATCTTCCACAGCCAACACCTTAACCACTGGGCCAGCTTGCATTTCGTGTCAAGGAAACCAAAATCAATTGTTTTTGAATGATCACGTGTCATGGATGTGTGAGTTCAACGCAGAGTCAGCACGCGGGCCCCAGTCATAACGTAGAAGCCAATCAGATGCCATGATAGCGCCATACATGCGGTCAAGTGGTCGTGCAGTCGACCGGAACCCTAGCCGATCATCTTCTTCGGCAAGCTATTTTCGAAAACGCAAAATAGCCAAAATCAAAGCACAAGGAGAACCACCCCTAATTCGACCCTGCGAATTCAATGGTGGTATCCATTTGTATTGAATCGGCTGTGTAATGAGTTTGAAGAAAAGAACACTGCCCTAGCAATGGCAATTTGTGATTTACGTGTATGTTTGCATGTAAGGTATCAAATACATTCTAATGAACATCCGAACACAAACAAACACATGAAAACGATTAACAATGCATGATTAATGAAATTGAATTTCACAAATATACCAAATCGAACAAGCTTGGGATCGAGTTAGGCGATCTTGGCTTCAAGTGAGAGATGGTTTCGATTCTTTGGGAACCTCGGGAAGGTGTTTGGATGGTTAGCTTGCCTTGAAACTGCTTTGGAAATTGGAATTCAATTTTGACAATTTGAAATTTTTGACAAAATAAGGGTTGTGTATGGGGCTAGGGTTTCGTGTCCTTTGATGTGCAGCATGCTTGGTATTTATAGAGTGAATTGAGAGGGCAAAGAGAGTGAAAAAGATTGGATATTGAATGCAAAAATTTTCTCTTTCAAATCAAATCAAATTTTCTTGAAAATTTGATTTTCCTTCCATGTGAGAGGCTAGCACGAATTTGGTATGTTTCATGAGCTATCTTGGACCTCAAGTTTGATGGAAATTCACTCCTTTTGAAAATATATCTTATTTTCATATTTTATATAATTTAATTTTGAATTAAATGGTTTTAAATTCAAAAATAAATCAATAAAATAGAAAATTGTCATGGCCAAGCATCAATAGGTCATAAATAATGTTATGATCAAGTTTGGATCATAAAATTATAGGCCCATTTGGAAAAAATTGGATTTTGACAAATATCTCCTTTTGTGCAATTGTTCGAAAATGTCCAACTTGTGAATGGTGTATTTTGCTCAATTTTCCACATTTTTGAGTGTTATTGGACTTTTTAGAAAGCTCTAAGTGTCCTCTAACCAACCTCTTTGGTTTCATCTCAATTGGAATTTCCATGCTCAATAAATCTTCAAAACAAAATGTTGACTTTTTGTTGACTTTGAAAAGGACTTGTAATGTTTTGATCCATACCTTCCAAATGAAGCATTTTTTGAACATTCTTGTGAGACATGAAGTTGTAGAGAATTGAATTTCCTTCAAAATGAGAGGTGGTGGAAAAATTTCTGAGAAAGCATGAAGAAGTTATACTCAGTCAAAGTTTGGTTGACTTTTCACTGAAAAACCCTAATTTGGAAAGTTTGACTTTTGAGCAAATCTTGAGTTTTCTTGATGAATCATGATCAACCCTTGATCAAATGATGAATGTAACTTCAAAATGAGGATGTTGACCAAAAATCATGAAGTTTAACTGTATGTTGACCACAGTTGACTTTTTGTCCAATACAACTGATTTTCAACCATCTGAGCAATTGTCTGAGGAAACTTGACTTGTGAGGCTTGAAACTTGACATGGAGATTCTTTGAAGCATATGAGGAGGCATGATAACCATTGGAGATGTTAGAAGTCCATCTTGATCTGAGAATTGCCAAACCCTAGTTTGGGTTGATTGTCTAGGAGAGGGTTTGTCTGATCAACCCTTGAGGAATCCTTGAGTATGGATGTATGAAATGTCTTGAGAAGTAGGAGGGCAAATTTTGGGGTATGACAGCTGCCCCTGTTCAATCTTCTTGTACTGGAAGAGTTAGATTGGCATGCTTGCCTTTCGTAGCCTGGAGGTAAAAGATGATTGAACACTCGAGTACACCTGAAAATTTGCACTCGCTGTTGGTGATGCGGGAATGGGCTTATAGATACCATTTGGAGAAGTTGGAGACTTCGCTGGGGAATGAGTCGTACGCTAGACTCGAGATTGTTGTCTGGATAGGAGAACCGACGGAGATGGGCTTAAGATGCCATCTGGAATGATCGATGCTGGGGGGTGAGCCGTACGCTAGGCTATGTAGACGTTTTTTGGAAATGAAAGGAGCATGGAGATGGGCTTAAGATGCCATCCGGAGGGAGTCGTACGTTAGACTCTGTGTTTGTCTTTGAATGAAGTTATTGGTTTGTATTGGTTTTTAACCAAATATGCACGATACGAAGATGGAGAAGTGTTGACAAGTAGTCGGAGATGGGCTTAAGATGCCATCAAGGCAATCGAGTCGTCGCTATACTCTGTGTCGCTGTTGATAATAAGAGAGCGTCAGAATACATCTTCGTGCTGATTACTCTGAGGGGATAGTAGTTGGCAAAATGTGGATAGCTTCCTTGTTGTGCTTCGGGTATTGATCCAATGCCCGTTATCGGAGGATAACTTGTGATCGTTCAGATAGTTTTCCCGTCTGACTTCGGGTATTAATCTTGGATCTGTTGTCGGAGGACAACAAGGGCGGTCGTTCAGATAGTTTTCCCGTATGACTTCGGGCATTAATCCTGGACCAGTTGTCGGAGGACAACTTGGGTGGTCGTTCAGATAGTTTTCCCGTCTGGCTTCGGGCATTAATCCTGGACCGGTAGGAGGACAACTAGGCGGTCTTCGAGATAGTTTTCCGTCGGCGGGCATTAATCCGGACTGTTTGTTTTAAGTGATTTGCACCTATTTTGGAAAAAACAAGAGAAACTTTGATAGAATATTGTTAGTCTTATGCAAAGTATGATGCATGACAATGTGTATGTATGATATATGCATATATTATGACTTTCATGAGTAATGCATGAATGATAGATGTTGTGGTATTTCAAAACATATCCATCTTGAGGAAGATCGGATCCGCTTTGAGGATTCACGACACGTTTGGGGATGAAACGGATGGAAACCCTGAGAAGAAAGATATCCTTGATTCCTCCGGTGCACTATCTGACCAAGTCTTGAGCCTAGATTCTGTTGAGGATGGTAGAGGTCGGGAAACACGTTGTTGAGGATCTTGTACATAGACCCTGCTGGGGAGAAATCTAGGAGGTACTCTACTGGGGATCTTACGCATAAACCCTGCTGGAGAGTATTTGATAATTCCTGGGAGACCGGGTTAGAAGGATCTGGAGCCCGTTGAAATCTCTGGCTGGGGAATAAAAGATGTAGGTTTCCTCCGATGCACTATCTGACCATGTCTTGAGTCTGGATATTGCTGTTGCCGGGAGGTGATGATTGTCAAGAGATATTTTTGCTGGGGATACCTCTGCTGGTGATGAATCGTTACTGCTTGGAGACTGATGTAACATGGTTTAGTTGAGTGGAATCACTGCTCGGGGGCTACTGTATACTCTGCTGGGGAAGGTTTGTCGTGAGCGACACCTCTGTGGGGATCATGCTCTGTGGGGAAAATGTTTTGGTGACCTTTGTCGTCATCTCAATTCCTAGAGCCTGTAGTAATTACTTTTGTATGTTCACTTTTCGAATGTTTGTGAATAGATTTTTATTGTCAGATGCATATAATCATTCAAAGCAAACGGTGGACTTTATGCAAACAACAATAGCAAAAATTGTAAAGAGAAAGAACTTGTATTAATTTGAAATGTGGCGTATGGCCAAGTAGTTTGTACACAAGAAAAGTAAAAAGCTATGCGGAAACAATCTCGTTAAGTTCCAACTATGCTAGTACTCATATATCTCAACTATCTCATCTCCTTGCTGTCAGTAGAAAGTGAGTGAATTGATTTTCGCCATTTGAATCTTGAATGCTGATAGTAGTTTGGAAGTAGATAGGTGATCTGGACGAGACATAGTAGTACGCTTAAATCTAACTTTTGCCTAGACCGCCCTTCGGGTTTTGATCAGGATACCCTTTTTGCCGCTGCGGGTTTTCGACTTGTCGGTGTACATGTTTTGTATATATCCTTAACTTTTGCGAACCCTTTTGGTTCACGGGATGCCCTTATTTTTGCCTAGGTCGATCGACCTAGCGGGTCTCTTTCATGCGTAGTATTTTTTGACTATGTCTGCGTTCACAAGGTGTAGGAAGTCTTCACCATCCATGGTGCTAAGTATCATAGCTCCGCCGGAAAACACTGTCTTGACTACAAACGGTCCCTCGTAGGTGGGAGTCCATTTGCCCCTGGGATCACCTTGTCGAAGAATGATGCGCTTGACTACTAGATCACCGACTTGGTAGACTCGGTGCTTGACCTTCTTGTTAAATGCGATCATCGCTTGATAGATCATCCATGACACATGGATGCGAGTCGTTTCTCGTCGATCAAGTTAATCTGGTCAAGGCGAGTCTGGATCCAATCATCTTCGCCTAACTCTGCGTCCTGGAGGACTCTGTTTAAGGGTATCTGAACCTCGATGGGTAGGATTGCTTCCATACCGTATACAAGAGAGAAGGGGGTCGCCCCTGTTGATGTCCGTACTGTAGTGCGATAACCATGAAGAGCAAATGGTAACATCTCATGCCAATCTTTGTAGGTTACTGTCATCTTCTGTATGATCTTCTTAATGTTCTTGTTGGCGGCTTCCACAGCGCCATTCATCTTAGGCCGATAAGGAGAAGAGTTGTGATGCTTGATCTTGAACTGCGTTTAGAGTTCGATGATCATCTTATTGTTGAGATTATAACCATTATCTGTGATAATCCTTTCGGGAGTGCCATATCGACAGATAAGATTATGTTTGATGAATCGAGCCACAACATTCTTGGTATGATCACGAGCGAGGCTGCCTCTACCCACTTGGTGAAATAATCAATTGCCACAAGGATGAAACGATGTCCGTTGGAAGGCTTGATTTCTCCGATCATGTCAATGCCCCACATTGCAAAAGGAAGCGAGTAAGAACATTGATCTTTGGAGCGTGCACTTTGCATAAATCTAGCATTTGTGACAAGATCGCGTACTTGACAATCAGCTTCCATGGTGGACCAATAGTAACCTGTTCTCAAAATCTTCTTAGCCATCGTATGGCCACTGGAGTGGGTACCAAATGCGCCTTCGTGTAACTCTTCCATGATACGTTCCGCTGTTTTCCGGTCTACACAGCGGAAAACTTCTCAATGTTTATCTGGGGAGCCTCATCTGACCTTGAACATAGACGACATAGTAGCCAATGCGTCTGCCAACTGATTCTCTTCTCGTGGAATGTGATTGGAAGTGATCTCTTCGAAGTAGGGGATCAAACTCAAAACATGCTCTCGATATGGAATGAGATTCGGGTGCTTCGTATCCCACTCACCCTTAATCTGACTAATCACTAAAGCTGAGTCTCCATACACTTGTAAGAACTTGATTCTTAAGTCAATAGCAGCTTTGATACCCATGATGCACGCTTCGTATTCGGCCATATTGTTAGTGCAGTTGAAACATAATCTGGCGGTGAAAGGAGTATGTCCGCCTGTAGGGGATGTAATGATGGCGCCAATGCCATTGCCAAGTGCGTTTGAGGCTCCATCAAAGACCATGGTCCATCGGGATCCTTGTTCGGGTCCTTCGTGCAGTCACGGTTCTTTGATCGATAACTAGTAGAACATCTTCATCTGGAAATTCGAACTGCATAGACTGATAGTCATCTACGGGTTGATGAGCCAAATGATTGGCTACTACACTTCCCTTGATCGCTTTCTGAGAGGTGTACTGGATGTCGTATTCGGTCAAGATCATTTGCCATCTTGTTATTCTTCCGGAGAGAGCTGGTTTCTCAAATATGTATTTTATCGGATCCATCTTGAAATCAACAAGGTAGTGTGGGTCAACATATCTTGTCTTAGTCGGTGAAGCCAAATCTTTAAGTTTTCTCATTGTGAGTATCTTGTTTCACGATCGGTAAACTTTTGCTAAGGTAGTATATTGCATACTCTTTTCGACCAGACTCGTCATGTTGCCCCAACACACCATTGAATTCTCTAAAGCATCAAGTACATGATAAGAGGTATTCCTTCGGCGGGCGGCATCAAGATAGGAGGATTCTGTAGGTATTCCTTGATTTTGTCAAAAGCGATCTAGCAATCGTCGTTCCATTCCACTACTTGATCTTTCTTAAGTAACTTGAAGATTGGCTCACAAGTAGCAGTTAGATGCGCAATGAATCTGGCAATGTAATTCAATCGGCCCAAGAAACCTCTGACTTCCTTTTCGGTGCGGGGAGCTGGCATCTCTTGAATGGCTTTAACCTTGACGGGGTCAACCTCAATACCTTTCCCACTGACAACAAACCCTAGGAGTTTATCGGATCTGACTCCAAAGGTGCATTTGTTGGGATTAAGTCTCAGTCTGTACTTCTTCAACCTATCAAATAGTTTAGTAGATGATCAAGATATTCTTCTTGCGTGATCGAGCTATCATGTCGTCGACATAGACCTCTATCTCGTGATGAATCATGTCATGAAATAATGTCACCATATGCGATAAGTGGCACCAGCGTTCTTGATCGAGCGGCATAACCTTGTGTGAAAGCACCTTGTGTATAGTAGTCTTCTCCATGTCTTGAGAGCCATTTTGATCGATTATAAGAGAAACCATCCATGAAGGAAAACCTTGTCTTGGCGGTGTTGTCAACGAACATCAATATGAGGAAGTGAAATCGTCTTTCGGACTTGCTTTGTTCGGATCTCGTAATCCACACACATTCGTACCTTACCATCCTTCTTAGTGCGGTACCACGTTGCAACCCATTGCGGATAGGAAATGTGACTAAACCGACGTTGAGCGCTTCATAACTTCGGCTTTGATTTTCTCTTACATCTCAGGACGCATGCGACGAACCTTCTACTTCACTGGGAGAAAACCCTCTTTTGTCGGCAATCGGTGTACCATAATATCAATGTCTAAACCCGGCATGTCTTCGTATGACCAAGCAAAAACCTCAATGTAGTCTCAAAGCATCTGAATCAACCTTTCTTTAACACTATTTTCAAGACCCGCTCCTATCTTGATCTCTTTTCTGTCTTCATCAGTACCCAAATTCACAACCTCAACTAGCTCTTCGTGCGGCTATATAACTCGTTCTTCTTGCGATCGACAAGTTCACCGGAACTTCACAATCTTCCTCACCTTCGTCTTGACTTGGTAGATCGGATTATCGAAGTCATATTTAGCAATAGCATTTGTTATCAACGAGATTCGGAGTGATTGCGATGTATCACGTGGGTGGGTGTAAGAAACACATAGCTTTTGAAGGGTGATAAAGTAAAGGAAAAAACAACAATTGAATGCAAAAGTCCAACGATTTTATTGAATGAAAATATGCAGATGATGAGATAATAAACCCTCAAAGCGAGCCATGATGCCCGGGCAAGGACTAGGCTTTAGAGTTTATTGTTCAAAACATAGAAAGCGAAAAGCAAAACAAAACAAAGGCAATTACTCTATCTAAAGGAGATTGGTATGGCGTCTTGATCTTCTAATTCTTTGAGTCATTGTGGGAGTTGGGAAGATCCACTTGCGATGTCGAAGTCGTTGTTGTCGTCTTCTATAGCATGGATTCCACTGGCGTCACGGAAAAGCGGTTGGCGGCGCGTTCGCGTATCATCTTGACCCTTGATGGTGAAGCCTAAACCGGTCTTGTTAGATTTGAAAGGAAGATCGGGAGTTGTCCCAAATAGTACTACCTCCTCCTTCAGCAGCTTGAGCATCCTTGTGAGGCCATCCTAAGCGAAACTTGTGTAACCGGGAGTAGCGGAGAGTCAACAAGCATGACTCGGGTACTATTTCAAAAGCTTGAAGTCTCGAAGAATTCACCTTCCATCGGAGATATCGACACGTAGATGACCATATATTCCTCTTCGCATCTTGTAACAACCTTCCCTCACTTGGGTACTTGACCGATGGGGTAGAAGTAACGGCCTGCCCCATGTATCAAGGCGTCAAGGGCAAAGTAAGCTGGACGGATGTCCATGACAAAGAAAGTGGAATCAAAAGTCGGGAACCGATTTAACAGGTAGAATGAGCTCTCCAATCGCTTAGAACCATCAAAAGCTCTCACAACTATGTCTCTGGGTTTGAGAACCAACCCTTCAATATCAAGTCGATCAAAAGCAGTCTTCGGTAGGATGTTCAGAGCAGAACCGGTATCCACCAAAACATGAGATAATGTAATGCCCTTGCATTCAACGGAGATGTGCAAGGCTTTGTTGTGTTTCTTTCCGGCAGGAGTCAGATCAGCATCAGAGAAGCCTAGGCCGTTGTTGGCAGCCAGGCTAGCAATACAAACTTCAAATTGATCAGTAGTAGTGTCTTGCGGCATGAGCATTCTTGAAACTTCACCGGCGTTAGCATGAGCCTCGAAACAAGAAGCGAGCAAGCATGGATATCTTGGATGGAGTCTGTCCCAATTGTTCCACAACATTGTTGTTACTCTTCTTGATAATCTTCAGAATTTCCTCCATTTCTCGTTTGGACGTGTCCTCAGCAACTTCCTCTGGTACTTCTGGCTGAGCAGGGTGAGTCACTGGTTCTTTCCCTCTAGCTTGGGGAATGGATTGAATAATTTGAGTCGCGTCTTTTGGAGGAGAGATCTTTGGAGAACACTCTTGGGTTACGGTCACCTTGCTTGATCGGTGGCGTTGTCAATGTCGGGAATGGTAGCTTCGGTAAGATCTTCAATGGTCGAGGGTCTTGCTTGGCGCCATGATAGTAAACATCGCTCCATAATTCAAGGATAGCTTTGTCGGAGGAATATGGGGTGCAGGAGAAGTAATGATGAGAGGTGCCACCTAGGCACGAGGATTAGCGAGAGAAATCCTTATTGTGTTAACATCAGCATAGTCTTCTGGGAAATCGTCTCCCCATCTGGTTGCTTTAACATCTTCAATAGGAATTTTGTAGCTCTCGGGAACAGTGTACTTCACCATGTAATCATACTTTCCACTTGGCTGCCCCAAGGTATCCCATCTGAGATAGTGCAGTTTCAATCACATCTTGATCTTCAATTTCTTAGACATGTCTTCACACAGACTCTCCACAGGTGGTTTCAGGAATAGTATCTTACGGTTATCCATCATGCACTGGACACGTCTTCTTAACCAAGCACAACCATCAGTGCGAGATGGGCACCAATTCTGGGCATCTGGATTGACACGACTTGCGACAAATTCTTCTTACGATCATCAAAGAGCGGTCAAGTCATCTATGTTGAAAACATAAGTATCTTCTCCAACGACATTGGAACTCTTGTCATGGTTAGGCATAGGCGCGTTGATCACATTGGTCTCAGCGGAGGATCAAACTCAATCTCCTTAGCTTGATCATATCTTGAATTTTGTTCTTGAGGCAGTTGTCGATTATGTGCCACAGGCTATTGGAATGGTAAGCACATTTAGCATTAGGATTGTATCTCGGAGAAGTATTGACACTCTGAGGAGGATCCTTCAAAGTACTCTGCTTTCAACATGTGTTGCAAGGCTTGCGACAATGGCATGTTGATCTTAAATGCTGTCTTCATGGCGTTTGCTGCGTTGTCTCGTGAGGTTGTGATGCGGGATTGGAGATCCTTGCCCACAGATTGAGCGCGGTCGGTCTTGGCTCGGCTTTTACGACCATACACATTAGCTTCTTTCTTACCACCAAAGATCTTTTATGACATTTGAAGATGTCTCTACATGAATCTTTCCGCTCTTGATACCGACTTCAATCGCTCTCTGTCAATATCAGCTCGGTGAATCCGGTGAAGAATTTCAATCGGATGATTGAAGAATGGGCTGTCGGTGTTCCCATAAACATATCAACCAACTCCCTATTGGACAAGGGTGGTTGAACTCTGCTGCTAGATCTCTCCATTTACGAGCATACTCTTTGAACTTCTCATCACGACCCATAGACATGCTGTAGTTGCATGCAGTGGGTGTCAATTGACATTGTACTCATCTTGTCTGAAAGCATCGCTAAGTCACTCCAGTACGGATACGATCATTCTCTGTGATAATACCATTCAATTGAGTTAGGACAAACTCTCTTGAAAATAGTGCATCCACAACTTTCTGTCATCAGTGTGGGGATTGATTTTCTGAACATAGGACTTCAAATGCAGCTTTGGACAGGAAATGCCATCTTATTTGGCAAAAGTAGGAATCTTGAATTTGGGAGGAATCACCACACCAGGAACAAGACTCAGATCATCAAAATTCAATCCTGACATCTTTAGGTTTTCCGCAGCATTCAGACGGTCTTCAAGTTGCTTGTACTTGTCATCTTCATTAGAGTACTGGTCATGATCATAGCGATCTTCTCTCTCTTTCTCAGACTCACGTTGGCTGCCTTCTCCATCACCCTTGACACTCCCCTCATTCTTGACACTTCCTTCAGAGAGTTCTATCTGGCTGACCACCTTAGGACCACCTTTGTAGCGTCTTCCCATGTTGAGAACACCAATGACCTTCTTCTTTTTGTTGATGAGCTTCTTCAGATCTTCTTGGCCTTGGACCAAGCTAGTGAACATTTGCTGGAATTGAGCATTCTGAGCCTGAAGATCTTTGACAGTCTGTTCAAGAGCCATTTCTGCTAAAATAAATAGCAAGAGAATGAGAAAACCAATCTTCAATGTACCTGTTATGAGATGTTATGCCATGATATGTGATGTTTATGCAGATGCAATGCAATGTTTTCAAGGACCTTAGAGATTTAAATTTGTTAAACAAGCACGAACAAACATTTATCAGTTCTCTTTTTATTCTTTTTCTTTTTAAGTACAAAAGATAGTTTAAAACAATAAAAGAAAACATATAAATCCTAAAGCTCTAAGTCTCCCATGGGCGCTTCCTCTTGGTGCCGAGGTAGGCGTTGATGTTTCGCTCCTCGTGAAGTAGCCTCGTCAACTCTAGCACTTTCTTCTCACTTGCATGTGAGCTTGAAGGTATCCCTTTCTTCTTTAAGTTGAATCAAGATCTTTCAAGTCTTCAAAATCAGCATGTCAAGATGGAGAGCGAGTATAAGTCGTCACCTATAGCAGGTTCCATAATTCTTGGTAAAGCAGTGAATGGCATCATGAGGTTTTGAGCTCGAGCTCGCACCATTTGAGGTAAGGTTCCCAAGGAATGGAGTTACGGTGCCCCAAAGTCTTGGTATCGAGTCTTCTTTACCATGCCCTAGCGTGTATGAACCTTTATCGGTAATGCGGAGATCGTGGTTGTAGTCGAACACAATATCTTGGAGAAGCATATCATGAGGACCATCTCTTGAGCAAAACCAAACGGCGTAGAGCGAGAGAAGGGTTGTAAGTAATACCTCCCTTATACCAAGTAGCGGTACATTAGAATTCTCCACAACGCTCAATGAATGTGAAGTCTTTTGAGAGAAAAGACTCCAACGGATATCTGAATGAGAGGCGACATTAGCCTTTGAGACCACCTCAACCTTTGTTCATTCTTCAAAGCGATGGAGGAAGGTGCAAAATAAACCACACAGGAAATAGCGGTATACAACACATGAGAGTTCCTTGTCTCTTAGTAGTGCAGTGTGGAAGAATGTAGGATATCTCCAAGTAAAGTGGGCACAAGATTACGGGTGAGGAATAACTTGATGGCGTTGACATCTATGAACTGATCCGAGTTTGGAAATAGAACCAAACCATAGATTAGCAAGGCCACAATGTCTTCGAATGCATGGAAACTCATAACTTTGAGGAATTCTCGGGCTTTCTTAATTAAGAACTTAGCAAGTAAACCCTTAACTCCGCTTCTTGTTTCCCAATTGGCTTCAATGTATGGCGCTTAAGATGTAAAGCGGATGCGATGTCTTCGTACTTAGGAACCTTTTCTAAAGGTGAATGGCATTTGGTCAAGAATAGGTACCCAAGTAGCTTAGAGAACTCTTCCAAGGTAGGAACTAGCGATAATCAGGAATGTAAAGCAATGGTGTTTCGGATCGAAGAAGCTGGAATAGGACAACATCATATCTTCTTCAAAAGGAGAGAACCAAGTCAAGCGAGATAACCATGTCTTTTGATGAGCCGAGCATGGTGGGAATCTACGAAACCAATTCTTTGAGTGAGAAGGTATACCCATGAAGTTGATTCGGATAGTCTTTCTAGAAGCCATAATACCTACAAAAAGAGCAAAGATAAATCCCTAGGTCCTTGAAATAATTAGATATGATATGCAATGCGATGATGTCATGATGTCATGTTTAGCACACACAAACAATTCACACAATGAGCCTAGGTTTAAGGCTTGCATGAGGTATAGGTGATTACCCCACCAAAAGTTTGAGTTGGTTCATCACTGTCCTATAATAGTAACGGGTTCTAGGAATCTCACATCATTGATCTTTCTTGTAGGCGTTTATTTCAATACGACTACCAAGTGGTCGACGAAAATATCCCAAAAGTCGATCTCAATGAGCGTAGCATCAGTATCGACCAACCTTAATGCACAAAGCCGAGCCATCTCACTACCTTTTAATGGCCAAGATGGGTCAATTAAGGTTCTAAAAGTTTAGTTAGTGCTTGATGACACCACGAAGCCAAATACTATCCTCGACTTGGAAATGAAGAGTATCGGGACATCTAAAGTGTCACACTAACGTAGCCATCATGTTGACCGTTTTGATATCGTCTGATCGCGACGATATATTGCTACTTACCTAAAAGGAAACCGGATCGGGTGTAGGATCCCCACAAATATAATACCCAAGCAACCCTTAAAGATAAAGCAAGCAAGTCAAAAGAAAGCGGTAAAGGTGGTCTAGAAATCCTAAGGCATTCTCTCTTTTAGGGTGTCTCCCAGTAGTCGCCGATTACATGTCGGTGAACGACTTTGAGATTTTTGTATCGCAAATATGCGGATAGCAAGAGTCGCCACCGACTTTTCTTTTATCCAATTAAGGAAGGTGAAAAGAGCAGGAAAAGACCTTCGTTAGATTACGAGTAAGGGAGAAGGTTATGAAAAGGGAAGGTATTAGCACCCTTTCCATCCGTAGTTATCTGGGCTCTTAGTTGCTCTTAGATCACTTTAAAAATTGTGCTTTCTGTGCGTTTGACAAAAATGTTTTGAAAAGGCATTTCGCTTTGACTTTGTAATGATTCATATATGAATGTGTACAAAGTGTTTGGAAATGTTTCGTTTTTGAAAAGAGTTTGAACTTTGACAAAAGTGTGAGGTGCAAAAAGTATTTGATTTGAGCAAGCAACTAAAAGTCTTATTACCTACTCAAAATTGGTCGTTTTTGTGCTATTTTACGTTCCTTTAGAATAGTGCTATCCATACCATTAGTTGGTAGGTAACCTATTCGTTGGATGTAAGAAGGACATTCAAAGGGACATCGGATGGTCATAGAAAGCAACTTGTAGGAAGTATCCTAGCACATTCGAAGGGACTATCATCATTTTTCGTAGGCGACAATCGAGGGTCAAGATCATGTATTCGGAGGCGACATCGTGGGTCTTATGATCTTTGTATCGAAGGGACTATGATGATTTGTTTTGAAGGCAACGGTGCTAGAATACCTCTACGTTCGAGGGACATGACCATTTGAATTCGTAAAAGCAGAGAGAATTACCTAAGGGTGCATGTGTGAAAAGAGTGTGTCAAATTCAGATATGTTATCTTGGAATTATGAGTGGTCTATGTTGATTTTAATCTTGCCATACACGCCTAATTACTAGCAGTTTATAGGGTGCGGAAATTAAATTGCGGAAAGTAAAGTGCGGAAAGTAAATGTCCTACGCTATTACATGGCTTTGGGGCAGATACATAATTGAAAGTGCGGAGAATAAAAGTCCTAATTAAACTATTACATCCCATAGGCAATTACATAATTGGAAAAGAAAAGAGATAAAAATTGTCCGAAACGGTATAACCTATGAACAGATGAAAAATCGGAAAACTGAAGAATATTGCATAAGATGAAAATGTTAGTAAAAATAAGAATTTTTGAATGAGAAAAAGCTTTTATGCAATGACATTAATATGATAAAATAATTTTTTGGGAATTTTTGGAGTTAATTTGATAATTAAAAATCAATTAAAAGCTATTTAAATGATAAATTAACAATTAAATTAAACATGCATGCAAAAATAATAATTTTAATTTTATAAATTAAATAAACATTTTTCTGATGTGTATGCAAAAAATAAATATTTTTGGTATTTTTTAAATGCATGATAAAAATTATTAAAGATAAATTAAAATGGATGAAAATATTAAAAGAAAATAAAATAGAAAAATATGAAGTTTTGCAAAAAAGGAAGAAAGTTTGGTCTTGCCAGGGATTGAACTCAAGACCATTGAGGGAATCTTCCATAGCCTTAACCTTGGGCCACTTGCATTTTCGTGTCAAGGAAACCAAAATCAATTGTTTTGAATGATCACGTGTCATGGATGTGTGAGTTCAGCGCAGTCGACTACGGGCTGTCATAGCGTGAAGCCAATCGGATGCCACGATGGCGCCGCATGCGGTCAGTGGTCGTGAAATCGACCGGAACCCTAGCCGATCATCTTCTCGGGAAGTTTTCGAAAACACGCAAATAGCCAAAATCAAAGCACAAGGAGAAAAGAACACAAACTGCCCTAGCAATGGCAATTTGTGATTTCTACGTGTATGCTTGCATGTAAGGTATCAAATACATTCTAATGAACATCCTGAACACAAACAAACACATGAAAACAGTTAACAATGCATGATTAATGAAATTCGAATTTCACAAATATACCAAATCGAACAAGCTTGGGATCGAGTTACGGGTCTTAGCTTCAGTGAGAGATGGTTTCGATTGCTGGGAACCTCAGGAAGGTGTTTGGATGGTTAGCTTGCCTTGAAACCTGCTGGAAATTGGAATTCAATTTTGACAATTTGAGAAAAAATTTGACAAAATAAGGGTTGTGTATGGGGCTAGGGTTTCATGTCCTTTGATGTGCAGCATGCTTGGTATTTATAGAGTGAATTGAGAGGGCAAAGAGAGTGAAAAAAGATTGGATATTGAATGCAAAAAATTTCTCTTTCAAATCGAATCAAATTTTCTTGAAAATTTGATTTTCCTTCCATGTGAGAGGCTAGCACGAATTTGGTATGTTTCATGGGCTATCTTGGACCTCAAGTTTGATGGAAATTCACTCCTTTTGAAAATATATCTTATTTTCATATTTTATATAATTTAATTTTGAATTAAATGGTTTTAAATTCAAAAATAAATCAATAAAATAGAAAATTGTCATGGCCAAGCATCAATAGGTCATAAATAATGTTATGATCAAGTTTGGATCATAAAATTATAGGCCCATTTGGAAAAAATTGGATTTTGGCAAATATCTCCTTTTGTGCAATTGTTCAAAAATGCCCAACTTGTGAATGGTGTATTTTGCTCAATTTTCCATATTTTTGAGTGTTCTTAGACTTTTTAGAAAGCTCTAAGTGTCCTATAACCAACCTCTTTGGTTTCATCTCAATTGGAGTTTCCATGCTCAATAAATCTTCAAAACAAAATGTTGACTTTTTGTTGACTTTGAAAAGGACTTGTAATGTTTTGATCCATACCTTCCAAATGAAGCATTTTTTGAACATTCTTGTGAGACATGAAGTTGTAGAGAATTGAATTTCCTTCAAAATGAGAGGTGGTGGAAAAATTTCTGAGAAAGCATGAAGAAGTTATACTCAGTCAAAGTTTGGTTGACTTTTCACTGAAAAACCCTAATTTGGAAAGTTTGACTTTTGAGCAAATCTTGAGTTTTCTTGATGAATCATGATCAACCCTTGATCAAATGATGAATGTGACTTCAAAATGAAGATGTTGACCAAAAATCATGAGGTTTGACTGTATGTTGACCACAGTTGACTTTTTGTCTAATACAATTGATTTTTAACCATCTGAGCAATTGTCTGAGGAAACTTGACTTGTGAGGCTTGAAACTTGACATGGAGATTCTTTGAAGCATATGAGGAGGCATGATAACCATTGGAGATGTTAGAAGTCCATCTTGATCTGAGAATTGCCAAACCCTAGTTTGGGTTGATTGTCTAGGAGAGGGTTTGTCTGATCAACCCTTGAGGAATCCTTGAGTATGGATGTATGAAATGTCTTGAGAAGTAGGAGGGCAAATTTTGGGGTATGACAGTAGGGAATCAAACTAAGATGATGAGTTTCATACTTGTCTTTGATTTGATTGATCATAGGGGTTGAATCTCCATATATGTCAAGGATCTTGATCCTTAAGTCGATGGCTTCTTCGATACCCATAATACAAGCTTCATATTCTGCGATGTTGTTGGTGCAATCAAATAGCAATCTGGCGGAAAATGGGATATGAGAACCCTCGGGAGTGATGATGACTGCCCCAATTCCATTGCCATAAACGTTAACTGCTCCATCAAAAATTAAGCCCCATCGGGATTCTAGATCAGGACCTTCTTCAAGTAGCGGTTCATCACAATCTTTCATCTTTAAGTACATAACATCCTCATCAGGGAAGTCGAATTTGAGAGATTGGTATTCGTTGATCGGTTGATAAGCCAAGTGATCGGCGAGAATGCTTCCTTTGACCGCTTTTTGAGCATGGTACTGGATGTCATACTCAGATAACAGCATCTTCCATCGAGCAATTCTTCCTGTTAAGGCAGGCTTTTCAAAGACGTACTTGATTGGATCCATCTTGGAGATTAACCAAGTCGTGTAATTGATCATGTACTGGCGGAGACGTTTTGAAGCCCATACCAAAGCATGACATGTTTTCTCGAGCATGGAGTATGAGTTTCACAATCTGTGAACTTTTTACTCAAGTAGTAGATGGCATGCTCTTTCTTACGGTTTCATCTTGCTGTTCAAGCACGACCCATGGAATCTTCTAGCAGTGGATACATGATTAATGGTCTTCCTTATTTGGAGGAATCAATATCGGTGGTTACGGCGGTATTCCTTGATCTTGTCAGCGCTTTTGGCGATCTTATCCACACAACCTCTTGATTTTTGGAGAAGCTTGAATATCGGCCCACAGTAGTAGTCATTTGAGAGATAAATGCGGAGATGTAATTCAAGCGTCGAAATCCTCTTACTTGCCTTTACATTTGTGGCGTAGGCATTTCTTGAATAGCCTTGACTTTGTCGGGTCAACTTCAATACCTCTTTGTTGTGATGAAACCTAGGAGTTTTCGGATCTTACCCCAAAGGTGCATTTGTTAGGATTGATGTTGAAATTTCTTAGTCGTTGAAACAACTTCAAAGATATTCTATATGCTCTTCTTGATTATCGGACTTTGCTATCATGTTGTCTCGTAGACTTGATCTCTTTGTGCATCATGTCATGAAAGAGTAGTCATCGCCCTTTGGTAAGTTGCTTTGCATTCTTTAATCAACGGCATTACTTTGTAGCAAAATGTGCCCATGGCGTGATGAAATATGTTTCTCCATGTCTTGAGAGCCATTACGATCGATTGTAACGGAGAAACCGTCCATGAAGGAAAAGGCGTTGAATTTTGCGGTGCTATCCACTAGCATGTCAATATGCGGTAGTGGGAAATCATCTTTTGGACTAGCTTTGTTCAAGTCCCGGTAGTTAACACACATTCTGACCTTTCCGTCTTTTTGGAGGCAGGAACTATGTTGGCTAGCCATTGAGGATATTCGGTGACTAGGAAACTGCGTCGGCTGCTTTTGAACTTCCTTTTTGATTTTGTCGGCCATATCAGGGTGAACTCTTCTCAATCTTTGTTTAACTGGTGGACACTCCGGTCTTAATGGCAAATAATGCTCCACGATCTTATCTAAACGGCATGTCTTGGTAGGACCAAGCGAACACATCGGCGTATTCTTTGAGAAGATCTATCGGTTTGCCCTTGGCGTTCTTTGTCGGTAGAGCTCGATGTTTACTTCTTTTGTCTTCCTCGGAACCTAAGTTGATTGCTTCAAAGGCTCTTTGTGAGGCTGAATGATTCTTTCCTCGTGCTTAAGTGGTTGAAATCTCATCAGGATCTCTTCTTCAACTTCTTCTCGGCGACTTCCTTGGGGATTTCAAAGTTGGGAGAGATCATAGAGTTATGCGTTCGATGGATTTGTCCATGCATATTTGATTTATGTTTGATTAACTAACTCTTCTTTTTTTTTCATTTTTTTTTAGAAAAAGTTAATGTGAAAATGTATGCAGATTATTATTATTTTTTTTGAAGATTTTTATTGTGTTTTTTAGGATTATCATTTCCAAGAAAGGGTAAAAATGAAAAACAAACACAAAATGTGGAATCAAAACAACGCTTTTTATTTATGATTCACAATATGAAACAGGGCCCTAAAATACAAACTCACTTGTCTTGGGCAAGACAAAGAGAAATTATTTTAGAAGCTAAACCCTATAAAACATCTCTTCGCTTTGGGCGAGGCGAGAGTTCAAAACAAAAGCAAAATAAACTATTTAGAACTATGAACATTAGTCCGAACTTCAACAGGCTTCCAATAGTAGCGAACTCCTTGGACGTCAAGATACTCTGGTAGTTTTCCACTTGGCTTAGTTCTTGAATAGACTTTGGATGTTGGTCGAACAGGCCTTGAAGACTCTGGATGTTTGACCTTGCCTTTTGTCTTCTTTGGAGCGATCTTCTTGATTGGCGGATCGGGAGTATGGAACCAACATATGCACTTTCTATTGGCATTCGTGTTGAATTACGGGGATGTACTCTCCAATCTTACAGTGAAGAGACTCATTATCGCGATACTTTCGATTCGTATCGAATCGTATCCACGATCTTGATAATTACGTTGATGTAGTGATAGCTAAGATCTGGTTTAACAAATTACACGGGCGCATCAAAGCAGAGATCTTCATTCGGAACCTCAATTGGTTGATGAGATCGGGAAGATGTGTATACCTCTTCTGGTTGACTAGGATACTCAAAAGAATCACCCATCCGGTTGGTGGATATCTTCAGTCGATTTTTGAGCTTTCGGTAGATGTATTTCACCATGTAGTCAAACTTTCCACTTGGTTCTCCCAAGGTATCCCAAACTTGAGAAGGGACAGGTGGATTTTCATTCTTTTATAGGGACATGCCTTTGAATTGATTAGTCGGAGGACAGAATGGTGCGTACGATTCTTCCTGAGACACATATTGGGTGGTAAGATAAGTGCTCACTCTTGGATCGGAGAGATCTTCTTCATCACCTTCATTGGTAAGAACATTAACCTCTTGAAGAGCGGGGTTTAGAAACCCCACTGGAATACTTCTACGATTGGACGAAGTGTTTCATCCCTTTGATTGTCTTTAGGAAATCTTGGAGCAAAACCAAGCCCGACCTTTGTCTCGTTGTTGTGAGGTTTTATTACTTGTGACACGTAGCATTACCATCTTTCACTATCTGCGTCGCTTCTTTGTAAGAGGAGATAGATGATGCTTTGCTTGTAGATTCATCTTAACGGATGTCCTTGGGCTGTGTCCTTCAGCGTCGTTGGGCGTGATGAAAGAAAAGTTGGATAAATGACTTACTAGTAAGGCTTGTTCACCGATGATGGTTACTAGCTTCCCATTCTTGTGAACTTGAGTTTTGATGGAAGTGGATGTCACGGCTCACCTTCGTGTATCCATGGTCTTCCTAGCAAACAACGTAGCGGTAACACATCCATGACACGGAAGGTGATTTGGAAGGTATGTGGACCGATCGTCATCGGAGATCGACTTCCCCAATATCAGATTTCCTTGACCCATCAAAGGCTCTTACCACTATATCATTGAATTTCATCGGCGTTCTTTTGTAAGATAAACGAGCTAAAGTCGTTTTTGGAATTACATTTAAGGATGAACCGGTATCCACTAGTACGTTGGATAAAGAATCTGATTGGAAAATCATTGAGATATGCAGAGCCAGATTGTGATCTTTCCCTTCCTCTGGGAGTTCTTCATCACTGAAGCATAAATTGTTGCAAGTTGTTGTTATGTTGCCCACAATTCCACCAAATTGATCTGTAGTTACATCGTGATCTACATAAGCTTGATCTAGCACCTTCATCGTGGGCTTCAAAATTTAGAAGTAGAGATAGTATCGAAATCTTGGAGGGAGTCTGCATCAGCTGATCCACAACTCTGTACTCGCTTTTCTTGATTAACTTCAAAATTTCATCGAAATCTAAGTTAACGTTGGTTTCATCAAACGGTCCTCGTGGGCTTCTTGGGAGGTGTATTAACTGGATTTTGTCTAATAATAGGAACAACAGGCGGCTTTGGCGGCAATGGAGTATGTACACGTCCACTTCGCGTTACTCGTCCAACTTCAGTTATGTTGACATCGGCTGAAAGAGTTGGCATGGGTTTCTCCCTCCCATCTTCTATCATAGTTACCTTTGTATTGATAGGGAATTGCTTTGTTAGAGCGTATGGAGCAGGGACCGGGTGAGCGGATCACCAAAGGAGACTCTGGAACTTTCGAACCGTTATATTCAATTTCCACACACTTGGGTGCGTCGAAACAGGGGATAATGACGTTTACTTCGGGAATTTCCGAGTTGATATCTAAGACTAAAAGCTCATGCGGAAAATGCCCTACCATATTCACGTCATAGTCATTTACATTTACGAAGATCATATGTCACCAATGTCTAATAATCGTTGAATATACGCTCTTATGGTTGGACATCCTCGAAAATCCTTGAAGCGATTCTGCAAGAAATGTCGTGTTTAGCAAAGCACCCATTGTCTTGTATGTATCATGGAGTTGTACCAAGCTTTGTCTTATCAGTTCACATACGTGACAAGATCGATTTGTATTCCTTAGTATCAAATTCACGGTATGTCCACTATGATTAGGAAGTGGATTTGCTTGTACATTTGGATTTGTATTCTTGAAGGAAAGAAGATTAGACCTTACTAACCTTTGTAATTCGGCTTTTAGTGCTATGCAGTGCTCGAGATCATGACCCGGTGCCCCTTGATGAAAAGGGCAAGATACGTCTGCTTTGTACCACCATGGTAATTTTTATGGTATCGGGGCGGTAATCTAGTTTGCACAAGATTTCTTTCTATCAATGAGGATATAGTTACGTATGCGTCATCGAATTGGATCAAATTGTGAGACCACAGGTGCAGTTACGATTGTTGTATTCTTGAGCACGCTTTGAAATTTATTGAGTTTCTTTGGAGCTGAGCAATTCTATGTTGGACTTGTATTAACAGTGGTGCTATGGCTACACATTGTTGTCGGTGACATTCTTCGTGGTTTCCTCGGGATCCCATTCCTATGTCATGTTCCTTTTCTTTGGAAGGGTTCCAACCCTCTTAGTTCCTTTGGAAGATCCTATTTCTTTGACTAGGCGTCTGTTCGAACTCCTTCCTCTTGTCGCATTCCATGCTTACCATCTCGGTGAAATCTCCGGGAGCTGGCGATTATTCGTTCGTAGTAAAATGGGCCAAGAGTGTTTAAGAAAACCTTGGTCATTTCCTTCTCCTCTAACGATTGGGTTGACTTGGGCAGCAATTTCCCTCCAACATTGGGCGTACTCTTTGAATGTCTCTTTTCCCTCGAGACATGGGCGGAGTTGATCCGATCTGGAGCCATGTCAAGTTAATTTGTCTTGTTGGACAAAGGCTTCGCCTAGGTCATTGAATTTTGGATATTATGTCTAGTCCCATGTACCACTTGATGCGACAGCGGTGAGACTATCTTGGAAATAGTGAATTAACAATTGGTGATTGTCATTGTACGTAGACATTTTCCTAGCGTACATCATAAGATGACTTTGCGGGAAGGAATTTCCTTTATACTTTTCAAAGTTAGGGACTTTGAACTTTGCAGGTATCCTTACGCGAGGAACTAGGCATAGATCGTGGGCATTCTTCCCAAACAATTCCTTTCCACGGATTGTTTTGATCTCAAGCTGCATCTTAAGGAGCTGTTCCTGGAGATTCTCCATCGGGACACGAGGATTCGTGTTATCGCCTGGACTATGGTGGACTTCTTCGTCTCGATGAGTGTGCACTCTGGCGAGTTTGTCATAATCGGTTGAGAAACCGTCATAGTGACTTGTGGAAAGGTTACTCCATCTTTGTGGAGTAAGTGTTGAGTTACGTAAAGTAGGCACCTCAAGCGTGGTTGTTTGTACGAGGAGTAGGTTGATGAAACCCGATCGAAATTGAAGGCATGCCCATGGATAACCTTACGGCATCTTGAAGAGTGAACTCTTGGTGCAGAGTTGGCTGGGTAGTAGTGATCTACGAAATCGTAAACGATTTTGTTGCTCAATGTTGCTTGCGACTTTCTTGATTATATGAACTTACCAAAAAGTGAGTCTCTCCACCTCTTCTTGTGTTGTCCTTTGTGCTCTGACTCAACATTTTCTTGCTCAAAGCCTTCCATTATTTTCCTTCTTTTTGAGCAGTATTGTATATGCAGTCGGTACGTGGGCGTGGTCGAGAAACTCTAAGGCCGACGACAGCGATCTTTCTCTTTCTGGAAAAAATTCTAAAGATAAACTCTAAACAATAAACTCGATATGCAAAGTATGATGCATGGTTATGAATCAGAAGAAAATAATTTCAAAAATTTACGCTAAAGAGAAATTTCGGCAAATATTTGGATGGAAAGCGCTTATTTTTATTGATTATTGAAAGAAGATTACAACAATTTTGTCTTTTAAGCATAGCTCATACAATAAAATAAATGATAAAACTACAACCTAAACTAATTAATCGTCCTCGTCGGATGAGGATCCAAAAGCTTGATGTAGCTTCAACTTGAATTTCCTTTCCATAGTGAGCTTCGATTCGACTTTCTCGGCTTTTAGCTTGCGATGACTTTCTTCCACTCGTCGGGGCGGGATCGCTAGTTGTCATTTCCTCAAGCTTTCTTTTCTTTCTTTGATGTATCTTTTGATCGCATTATCTTTCGTGAATCTTCTCATCTTTCTCCATGAGCCATTCATCTTGGAAGTAAAGCGTCTTTTCATGATCTTTGACACCTTCTTAAGCTTCTCATTTTCGGTCGGTCTTAAAGAACTTGTCTTCAAAGCCTTTTTCTCAAGCCTCATCTTGGCCAAAGCTTCTTAGTATTCTCCATAGTCTCAGCGGGAAAATTGTTGATCTGGAAGTTGAAAACATAGGTTCTTCATAAGCATAAGGCATTCGAATTCCTTTGCTCTTTTCTTCACCCATGAAGTGTAGATTTCCATGGCTACACAATTTCTTGCATTACCTTTTCCTTCCTTCGGATGTGATGCCAAGCTCTTATCATTACGGCTTTCAAACCTTGAGAATCTTCCCTTCATGATAAGTAGCTTTCTCTTGTAAAACCAAGAGGTTTACTAGAGTTTGCATACCGAGTTGACGTCTAGCCAAGAATGGGTTGTAGTTGATTCCTCCTTTTGTACCAATGAGAAGTGCGTTGGCAAATTCTCCACAACTTTCAATGATTTCCTTCTCATTGTATGCAAGGTATACCAATGGATATAAATCGTTTGTAAGAGACATGAGTCTTGAGACCAATGCCAATCGTCTTTGTTTTCGGAAGATAGGAGATTTAGGCAAGTGTGAGACAATCCTTTGAAGAGCAGGTACACAACACACAATAGTTCCATCTCCTTGGCGATTCCTATGATGAATGGAGAAATCGTGTCACCAAGCAAAGTGGGAGCAGGTTTCCAATCGAAAGATCCTTATGGCGTTGATATCAGCGAAACTTGGGACGTTGGGGAACAACACCAATCCATAGATGAGTAAAGCTAAAAAGCTTCAAAGGCTACCATACTACAGCGGAGAATTTAAGAGCCTTCTCCATTAGGAACTTTGAAGTTAGTCCTAAGAGTTTTCCTTTGGTAGTTAGGTTTTGTCTATCTCAGATTTCTTTAAGTGAGTCATTGTTGCAATGATGGTGACTTAGGAATGGCTTCAAACCATTGAAAGGCACCTTATACGTCTTGAGATACCTAGGATGTGCGTACTCTTCCAAAGTAGGCATCAGCGATAGTCGGGGAATGTGAAACAACGATAAATGGATCGTAAAGCGAGCGAAAGTTTTGAGAAGTCCTTCATCAACGTTAGTGTTCGGGACGATTAAAAGAGTTCCATAGCGTTTTACGAAATCAGGGATCTTCTACCAAGGATGCTAACTCTTTTAACTTTCTACATCGAGAATCCTAAAGCTGTATTTCTTGGTGAATCTTCCTCGACATCCATCACTATAACCTAAAATATTTACAAAGAAAAATCTCTAAATTCTTTGGAAATGGGAAGAGAAATGAAGTTTTTGAATGAATGCATAATACTACAAACATGGTTAGTAGTTATACACACGGTCAAGCGTTGAAGCCACGAGCATGAGGCCAGCGATAAGAATCAAGCGTGGGTAAGTTCTAAGGGCTTATTCATACGTGAAGCGGGTTCTCACGATATCTGAGCTCAACGCTTCTCTTTGAAATATTATCGGTTTGTTGAATACTCGAAGTAATATTTTTCAAGAAAAACTACTTTGATCGTAGTCTCGCATGACAATTATTCTAAGCTTACGCTGAATAATTTACATCCTAAATGGCGAGGATGGGTTATGTGTTCTCTGACCACTCGACCGTTAGTTCTCGAAAGCAAAATGTCTTTGCAAATACTTGCTAAACAACAAATACTCTCAAATTAACTCCGTAAGTACTGAGAGTTCTCACAAGTTAATAGGACTATACCCCCACCTAGATCTTAAAATGTTTCTTAAATCCGGGTTAGGATTTCTTTCCATCAGATGAAATCGCGAAAAACACACAATAAAGAAAAACAAACATATGCACATATGAAAGCTTAACCCTTCCTTTTCTTTTTGAAAACAAAAAAAAAGCTTGGTGCTCTTGAGCAGAGTCACATTTTTTTGAAAATCAAAATTTAGCGTGCTCCCAGTAGTCGCCATTTTTACATTCGCGTTAAAAGTGATCTGTGAGAATCGAATCTGAATTCAATTCTCGCTCAAACGATTTACTCTTTTGATTTGTTTATAAAGATTCGCGAGCATCAAGCTTTATTATTTTCAACACAAGAAAATGATTATGAAAAGGGAGCGCAATACCCTCAATTGATATGATATGCATTACGACTAGCGAACTAGGCGTAGCATTGGGAGATCAGGCAAGGGGTTTGTTATATAAAGGGAATAGATGGAGCACCCTAAATATATATAGTTATCTATAGCTTTATATATGAATATGTTTGATATGTTTGTGTGTTTTAATTGCTATTTCTATGATTGGGAAAGTTTCTCCTTTGGATTTTAAGAAAGGTAGATTATGTGGGATCCTAGGTTTTGTTATGATTGTGCTTGAAAAGATCATTGGGATCTTCTGCATACATATCCCTTAATGGGAATCAGAGCATTTGTAGCTCGGATCTAAAGGGATCTATGGTTTGTTTGGTTTGAGGGAGAAAGAAATTTGCTCGGCAAGGATGAGACCTTGTGCCTCGTATTCTCAAAGGATGTTGAGAAAGTCGGATAATCGTAGTTCCCACTTATGCTAGTGGAAGCAACGGGATGTTATTAAGAGACACAGACAAATGTCATCTTAATGAAAAATGTATCTAATCTATTTCATCACATACATTTTGAAAGGTTGATTGATTGAAATCTTTCATTGTAAGTTATAGGTGTTTTGCTTGAGTGTACAAGTGTTACCACTTACGAGTTTAAGAAAGATGTTTTTTTGAAAATGATTGAATCTTTTAATTGTAAGCATTGGGTGTTTTGCTTGAGTGTACAAGCGTTACCACTTACAGATTAAGAGATGTTTTTGTTTGAAAAGAGTTTGAAAAGTTTTTTTGATTGTATGTGATGTGATAGATGAGATACTTCTTCGATATAGATGATAAGCGTCTAAATCTCTAGGAGAAATTGATTGGATTAGGGGATGCTTTTAAGAAGCCCATGGGTCCTTGTATTATTAGCCAAGAGGAGGCATTAGGGTCATCGAGGTCCTTGTATGAAGCTCAAGAGGAAGCTATAAGGTATGGTGGCTTTGGCTTTAAGAGGATTTCATGGAAACCATCCTCTTAGGATTAAGAGCAATTTCACGGAAATTATACTCTGGGTTCTATCCTAGCGGGTGATTCTTTGTATTGGAAGCCAATAGGAGGCTATTAAGAGATTTCTGGTCTCTTTCTTGTTTGATGCCCGAGAAGGCTAAACTTAATGAGGAGTTCTTTTGAGCGAAGCCCAGAGAGGTGACTCGGTGGGGAGTGTTGTCTTATATGAAGAAGCCTAAGCGGAGGCTAAACTCAGTAAATGAGTTTTCTTATATGAAGCCTAAGAGGAGGCTAACTCAGATGAATGAGTTATCTTGTACGAAGCCCAAGAGGAGGATAACTCTGTGGGGAACTTAATGGTTAGACTAGTTGTTATGTTATAACTAGACAGTTATATAAGCAAGTATATGAAGTTTATTCACAGGAGTTTATGAAGGAAATATAAACAAATGCATGATGTTTATTTACAAGAGTTTATGAAGGAAATATAAACAAGTGTGTGTAAAATGAACGTTTAAAACGAGCGTAACTTGATTACTTACAAGTTTGAATGTGTACAAGGAAGTAAATATGTACACGAATGAGTATTTATGTACAAGGAGAGGTGGATGTACATAGGAGGGTTGGGACTTACACCGTAAGGGAGGCCCATTGGTTTAAAAGCAGTTTCACCGGGAATAATGCTCCTTTTAATACCAATGGTATTCAGTGTATATACAAGCGAAGCGAAAACAAACGGACGAAGTTTGTTTGTACTTGATATTTACAAAGGTATTTGTATTATGTACAAGTAAAAATTGGTATGTACATAAAAGAATTGGATATGTACAAGGAAATAATTATGTACATAAAAAGAATTTTGGGACTTACACCGTAAGGGAGGCCTATGATCGGTTAAGAACTTCGAGGAAAAAACGAGTTCGGTTTTATCTTCAAATCGGATCGATCATGGAAAAAAGAGTGTAAGTTTGTTGAAAAGTTTTGAAAAGATCTTGAAAGTGTTTTTGAAAGATGAAGTAAACTTACAAGAAGTTTGGAAAAGATTCGGGCTTCGAAAGTTTGAAAGAAACGTCTTTGAAAGTGCTTTGAAAAGTACTCAAAACGTATCGTTTTCGGCGGCTCGATAAAAATATAATCAAAAGAAAGTATTTTTGAAATTTTTTGACACTATCCTAAAATAGGTATGTTAAATGACAAGTGTACAAAAAATCACCTCAAAATGAGGAGTTTTGGTTGGGTTTTGAAGAAGTCAAAGTTTGAAAAAAATGTAAAGAGAAAACAAAAAAGTTTGGCAAAAATGGTCCCAAAGCTACTCGAACCCGGGACCATTGGGCAAAGCGTGGCAAGGCAAAGTGTTAAGAGTGAGCTGGCAACCGCTGGGGCGGCAATACATCCGTGTATTTATCTCAAACCATGTTATAATATTATAAACTTTTTATTTGAATTTGAAAAAACGCGCGCACTGCTTGTTCTTCTTCCTCGATCCTTCTTCAAGCCCAGATCCTTCGTTTCTCAATGAAAATGGATGATGCAAACATCAAACTTGATCAAAATTGAACCAGGAACATGATGATGTGGTTTAATTTCATTTATTTTTAGTTTAACATGATTAAATTTCCAGAATACACGAAGAACCCTAGTTCTTTAAAATTAAATTGAAATCGTGTATGGACATGGATTCAAGCAATTAGTTTAGGGTTAATGATCAGTGAAGGTGCAGAAACAAAACGGCCAAGCCATTTTTGAGCTGGAAATAAGAAATCAAGGAGTTCGAAGTTGAGTCACTTACCTTTTGAAGCTGAGATCGAAATCTTTAAAGGAGCTGTTACAGTTGATGTTTAAGGATTGTTGGAGCACCAATGAACCTTATGGAAGATGTGAGGATGGTCTGCTTGCTCTGAAATTGCCTGGATCATTCCAACCAAGTCCACTTGCATATGCTTGAAATGAAACTCGAATCCGTGCTTGGAGGTGTTACAGATCAAAAGTGATGGTTTGTATCATCCATATGGAGTATGTTGATGATGTTTGAATCAAAAAAACACAACTTGCTCGAGCCAAACTAACAGTTTGAAGTTTAAGGCAGTTTTTACAAGTTTAGAAATATGAAAAGCAATTCTGTTTTTTAATGATTCTTGTGTTAATTTTAAGTTTCAAATCAGTTACATATTGATTTTAAGACATGTTAGACACCAAATCTCTCATGGTTTTCACAAGTTTTGAAAATGCAAAATTCTCACTTTGAACTATGTTACTTGAAATTTAAGAAAGAAAAAAGAAAGCTTGTTTTGGCATAGCTTTGGTGTGGTTTCAAATGGCAAACATGACCTCTATTTATAGGTAAAAAAATCAGATTAGCAAGCAAGGAAGATTGGCTTGGATTTGGACAACTTGCCTTAGAGGGCAAGAAAGTCATTTTTGCCATAAATGCAAAAGGAACCTTCCTTTTAACCATGGTTAAATTTCAACTTGATCTTATCTCATCATAATTACTTTCCATCTGATTTTTATCAGCTCTATCCTTCTTGGCTAGGTGGCAAGGCTTCTAGAAGGAAAGAAAATCAAAATGACTTGTAATTTTGAAGATTGTACTTGAAAATCATGGCTTTTGGAGCTCTATGTTTCAAAATCAAAAGTATAGCTAGACACCATGGATTTGCAAGTTCTTGTACATTTTGTAAATCTTGTTTCAAGGGCTACAAC
The DNA here is from genome assembly GCA_021764765.1 of Vicia sativa. Lineage (NCBI taxonomy): Eukaryota > Viridiplantae > Streptophyta > Magnoliopsida > Fabales > Fabaceae > Vicia > Vicia sativa. The sequence goes on from CM038797.1 coordinate 22,836,384, forward strand.
TTTCATGTTTTGAGTTTTTTCTAATTCCAAATGGAACTATGTGAAAAATTGCCATGAAAGTAGGAAAGAATGTGAAATTTTAACACTTGAAAATTGTTCTAAGTGTTGAAAATTTTGACTTTTTATTGACTTTTCCAAATTTCTTGATTTTTTATGATCATGATGGATCATTTGAAGTATTTTGATGATTGAAAAAGTTTTATCTTGAAAAAGTTGACCAAAAGTCAAAGTTTGACTTTTCAGTGCAGATGAAATTTCATCAGATGATCCAGAAATTGACTGATGAAAAATGTGAACTTCTGTGATGTTTTGAATCCAGAAATTAGGTCAACATGTTGTATTGAAGATAGAAAGATCAATCTCTAGGCAAAAAAGTCATTCATTGATCAAAAAATCAGTTATTGCTTATCCTCGATAAAAACCCTAATTGGTCGATCCTCGATAGATCATGAGAAAAAAATTGGATATCTGAAGATCAGAGGTTGATGATTTGATTAAGATAGATCAATTAAGGTGAGTCATCTTGAATCAGATGAAAAATTGATGAAACCCTAATTTTGACCTGTAGAAGTCACACCCGATTAATTCTGTTCTGAACTGTTAGTGATGCAGTAATGCAAATGTAAGGTGGTATATTAGGTCAAAAATTGGGGTATGACAAGATGAAGCATCAGCCGTTTCAGGCAATGATAACCTTCCAACGTAACGTCCATCACTGAATCAATGCACCAATTACTTCTCCAAACTGTAACTTTCATACTCAATCTGGGCTGGTCCCCAGGACACATGACCGGGATACATTCCCGGGCTTCACACCGACTCCTATCTCCTCTTTTGGGATAAATCCCAAATTCCGATCATACGCTTCCAACCGGGCTCCATCTCGGACCTTCACTAACCCGATCCAGTCACCACATCTCGGCTAGGACTTTTATGCATGATCACTTTCCTTTCGTGACATGAAGGTAGGAGATGATTAAACACTCGAGTAAACCCTAAAATTTGCACTTTCGACTGTATAGAATGAAATCGTCAATTGTCAATGTATAGGAATGGGTTTATAGATGCCATCTGGAGAAGCTAATGTTGGGGTGCGAGTCGTACGTTATACTCCATGGTAGTTTTCTTGAAAGGAGAAATGCGTCCTATGACCATATTTGAATGAGGTCATTAGTATGCTTTGATTTTTAACTAGATATGCAGCAATCTGTAAGTAGAGAGATGATAATGTGTAGTCGAAGATGAGCTTAAAGATTCCAGAATAAACCTTCATCTTGGTTCTATATGATATGATTATTTTTCCAGGACGTAGTGTAATACGGTGAACTGACTTTGAGAATTTGTTTTGCTTTTGATCGCAAAAATGTTGCGAATAGCAAGAGTCGCCACCGGCTTTTCTTTTATCCAATTAAGGGAAGGTGAAAAGAACAGGAAACCTTCGTTAGATTTTGAGTAAGGGAGAAGGTTATGAAAAGGGAAGGTATTAGCACCCCTTTCCATCTGTAGTTTTCTACGGGCTCTTAGTTGCTTCTAGCTCATTTTTTAAAAGTGCTTTCTGTGTGTTTGACAAAAAATGTTTTGAAAAGACAGACATTTCGCTTTGACTTTGTAATGATTCATGTAGGAATGTATACAAAGTGTTCGGAAATGTTTCGTTTTTGAAAAGAGTTTGAACTTTGACAAAAGTGTGAGGTGTGAAAAGTATTTGATTGAGCAAGCAACTAAAAGTCTTATTACCTACTCAGAATGGTCGTCTTTGTGTTGTTTTACGTTCCTATTGAATAGTGTTATTCGTACCATTAGTTGGTAGGTAACCCTTTTCGTTGGATGTAGAAGGGACATTCGAGGGGACATCAGATGGTCATAGAAGGCAACTTGTAGGAGTATCCTAGCACATACAAGGGACGATCATCACTTTTCGTAGGCAACAATCGAGGGACGAGATCATGTATTCATAGGCGACATCGTGGGTCTTATGATCTTTGTATCGAAGGGACTATGATGATATATTTGTAAGCAACGGTGCTAGGATACCTCTACGTTCGAGGGACTTGACCATTTATTCGAAAGGCAACGAGAGAGAATTACCCTAAGGGGTGCATGTGTGAAAAGAGTATGTTGAATTCAGATATATTATCTTGGAATTAGAAGTGATCTGTGTTGTTTTTATCTTGCCATACACGCCTAATTACTAGCAGTTTATATGGTGCAGAAAGTAAATTACGAAAAGTAAAGTGCGGAAAATAAAAGTCCTACGCTATTATAGGGCTTTGGGGCAGTTACATAATAGGAGTGCGGAAAGTAAAAGTCCTAATTAAACTATTACATCCCATGAGCAGTTACATAATATTGAAAAGAAAAGCGAGAAAAATAGTCCGAACCATTACAACCTGTGCACAAATACATAATCGGAAAATATGAGAAATTCACATAAGAGAAAAAATGTTAGTAAAAACAAGATTTTTGAATGGGGAAAAATATTTTGGGTTAGCAATGTTGATTAAATGACATAGAAATTTTTTGGGAATTTTCTAGATCAATTTTGATAATTAAAAGCAATTAAAAGTCAATTTAATGGTTAATTAGCAATTAATTAAAATATGCATTCAAAAATATTAATTTTAATGTCAAAAATTAAATAAACATTTTTCTGATTAAAATGCAAAAGGAAAATATTTTTGGTGATTTTTAAATGCATGAGAAATTAGTTATGGATACATGAATCGATTGTAAACATCGATCTAAACACGATGGTGGTCCTGGTTTTGTCCAATTTTACGTATTTCAGGAAGCCCTAAAACGAAGCCGAAAACCCTAGCCATGGCATCTCGTGATTCTTGCACTGAAACTTAAATCAAACTATGCAGAAAGCCTAGAAACACCATTAGAAACACAAATATGCAATCAAAACACATTAAAATGAGTATATGTATGAATTCGAATTCAAGTTATGATGGCACAAACCGTGACTTGGTTGGACCGATTCTGGGTGTTTCAACGCGTGGGTGTGATTGGAATAGCTTCCTGGGACCTTGAGGATGCTTATTTAATGCTCAAAACTCCTTGAATTGGCCTGCAAAACAGAAATCGAAATTGAGTTTCTTTGAAAAAAATTTAGGGTTCTGAGGCAATTTTTCTGTTCTTGTGTCATGTGAATGCTTCATGTATATATAATGTATGGATATAGGTCAAGAATCAAGAGAAAATAATGTGCCAATCAATGAAAAAAATATTTGATTTGGTATAAAACCAAATATTGCCTTTTTGATCAAATTTCAATCAATTCTCTTGCCAATCAATGCCAATTTCAAATTTTCCAGCTTTTGTGGTTTGCTTGGACCTCAAGAATGAGAGAAAAATCCAATTTGCATTTAATTTTGATTTTCTACCTTTTATTTTAATTTAATTGGCTTTTAAATGATTAAAATCCAAATTAAATAGAAAAATAAAGATAAAATTTGTGGCTTGGGCTTGGAGGTTCCAAATTGTCTAAGGAACAAGTTTGAATGAAGAAAAACTAGGCCCATTTGCAAAATTTTGGCTTTTCATAAGTATTTCTCTTTGTGCACCTCTTCAAAAATGCCCAACTTGTGCAAGGTGTATCTTGCTCAATTTTTAACATTTTTTAGTGTTCTTGGATTTTTTAGAAAGCTCTAGATGTCCTCTAAACAAACCTCTTTGGTTTCATATCAATTGGAGTTTCCATGCTTAATAACACTTCTTTACAAAAAGTTGACTTTTTGTTAACTTTGAAAAGGACCTGTAATGTGTTGATCCATATCTTCAAAATGAAGCATTTTCTAACCATGCTTGTGAGACATGAAGTTGTAGAGAATTGAATTTTCTTCAAAATGAGAGGTGGTGGAAAACTTTCTGATAAAGTATGAGAAAGTTATGCTCAGTCAAAGTTCAGTTGACTTTTCCTTAGAAAACCCTAATTTGGAAAGTTTGACTTTTGATCAAATCTTGAGTTTTCTTGATGAATCATGATCAACCCTTGATCAAATGATGAATATTACTTCAAAATATGGATGTTGACCAAAAATCATGAAGTTTGACTGTATGTTGACCATAGTTGACCATAGTTGACTTTTTGTCCAATACAACTGATTTTTAATCATCTGAGCAATTGTCTGAGGAAACTTGACTTGTAAGGCTTGAAACTTGACATGAAGATTCTTTGAAGCATGTGATGAGGCATGATGACCATTGGAGATGTTGGAAACCACCTTGATCTGAGTCGTACGCTAGGCTCTGCAGGTATTCCCGAATGTAGGAGGGAGCATGGAGATGGGCTTAAGATGCCATCCAGAGAGAGTCGTACGTTAGACTTTGCGCTCGTATTTTTGCATTGGTTTTTAACCAAATATGTAGCATTCTGAAAGTGGAGAGATGTCGACCAATAGTCGGAGATGGGCTTAAGATGCCATCCAAGGCAACTGAGTCGTACGCCAGACTATGTAGTTGTTGTTGATAATAAGAGAGAGTCAGAATAAATCTTCGTCTTGATTACTCTGAGGGTATAATAATTGGCAGAATATGGATAGCTTCCCTGTTGTGCTTCGGGTGTTGATCCAATGCCTGTTGTCGAAGGACAACTTGGGTGATCGTTCGGATAGTTTTCCCGTCTTGCTTCGGGTATTAATCCTGGACCTGTTGTCGGAGGACAACTTGGGGTGGTCGTTCGGATAGGGTTTCCCGTCTGGCTTCGGGTATTAATCCTGGACCTGTTGTTTTAGGAGTGATTTTCACCTGTTTGGGAAAAACAAAAGAAACTTTGATAGGATATAGTTAGTCCTATGTAGATTATGATGTATGATAATGTGTATGAATGTTATATGCGTATGTTATGATTTTTATAAATAATGTATGAATGTGGATCGGTATTTCAAAACATATCCATCTTGAAGAAGATTTGGACGCTCTGCTTGGGGATTTCTGACTTCTGCTTGAGGATAAAGCTGGGAGATGTTCTGTTGGGGACCTTGTGCGTAAACCTTACTGAGGATGGTGGAAGTTGGAAGACACTCCACTGGGGATCTTGTACGTAGATCCTGATGGGGAGTATTTGATTGTTACTGGGAGACAGGGCTTTGGAGGATCTGGAGCCCGTTGAAACCTCCAATCGAGAAATAAGAGATGTAGGTTTCCTCCGATGCACTATCTGACCAAGTTTCGAGTCTGGATATTGCTGCTGCCGGAGAAATGGTAATCGTTGAGAGATATTCTGCTAGGGATAAATACCTTTGCTGGAAATGAAACGTTACTGCTCGAAGACTGGTGTAATCAGGTTAAGTTGACTGGGACCGCTGCTCAGGGACTAACGCGATGAAACTTCGAATGTGTACTTCGCTGGGGAAGGTTTATAGTGAGCGATACCTCTATGGGGATAGTACTCTACAGGGGAACCTTTTGGTGACTTTCGTTGCCATCTCAATTCCGAGAGCCTGTAGTAATTACTTTCGTATGTCCGCTTTTCGTATGTTTGTGAACAAATGTTTATTGTCAGATGCGTATAATCATTCAAGGCAAACATTGGACTTTATGCGAAAACAACAAAAATGAACACTTTGTGAAAAGAAAGAAACTTGTATTAATTTGAAAAGGTGGCGTATGGCCAAGCAGTTTGTATACAAAGAAAGTAAAAAGCTATGCGGAAACAATCTCGTCGAGTTCCAACTATGCTAGTACTCATATATTTCGACTATCTCATCTCCTTGCTGTCAATAGAAAGTGAGTGGATTGATTTTCGCCATTTGAATCTGGAATGCTGATAGTAGTCAGTAAGTAGGTGATCTGGACGAGACATAGTTGTACGCTTAAATCCCTAACTTTTGCCTAGACCGCCCTTTCGGGTTTTCAGTCTACCGGGATACCTTTTTTTGCCCAAGCCGCCTTTGCAGGTTTTCGTCTTGCCGGGTGTACATGTTTTTGTATATATCCTTAGTTTTTGCCCGAACCCTTTTGGTTCACCAGGATGCCCTTATTTTTGCCTAGACCAGTCGACCTAGCGGGTCTCGTTTATGCGTAGTATTTTTTGACTATGTCTGCGTTCACAGGGTGTGGGAAGTCTTCGCCATCCATGGTGCTAAGGGCCCTCATAGGTGGGAGTCCATTTGCCCCTAGGATCACCTTGTGGAAGGATGATGCACTTGACTACTAGATCACCGACTTGGTAAACTCGGTGCTTGACCTTCTTGTTGAATGCTCTGATCATTCGCTTCTGATAGATTTGTCCATGGCAGATGGACGCGAGCCGCTTCTCGTCAATCAAGTTGATCTGATCGAGGCGAGTCTGAATCCATTGGTCTTCGCCTAATTCCGCGTCTTGGAGGACTCTGGTTGAGGGTATCTGAACCTCGATGGGTAGGACTGCTTCCATACCGTATACAAGAGAGAAGGGGGTTGCCCCTGTAGATGTTCGTATTGTAGTGCGGTAACCGTGGAGAGCAAATGGTAACATCTCATGCCAATCTTTGTAAGTCACTGTCATCTTCTGTATGATCTTCTTGATATTCTTGTTGGCGGCTTCCACTGCGCCATTCATCTTAGGCCGATAAGGAGAAGAGTTGTGATGCTTGATCTTGAACTGCGTGCAGAGTTCGATGATCATTTTATTGTTGAGATTAGAGCCGTTATCTGTGATAATCCTTTCAGGAATGCCATACCGACAGATAAGATTATGCTTGATAAATCGAGCCACGACATTCTTGGTAACAGATGCGAACGAGGCTGTCTCTACCCACTTGGTGAAATAGTCAATTGCCACAAGGATGAAATGATGTCCATTGGAAGCGGTGGTCTTAATTTCTCCAATCATGTCAATGCCCCACAATGCGAAAGGCCAAGGAGCGGTTAAAACATTCAACGGTACTGGAGGTACGTGCACTTTGTCTGCATATATCTGGCATTTGTGACAAGATCGAGCATAGCGGTGACAATCAGCTTCCATGGTGGACCAATAGTAACCTGTTCTAAAAATCTTCTTAGCCATTGTATGTCCACTCCAGTGATATGTTCCGCAGTTTTCTGGTCTACACAGTGGAGTAAGCATAAGTCGTGATTGCGCTTGTATAAGATGTCGTTGCTGAGGAAGAATTTGGATGCAAATCTTCTCAAGAACTTCTTATCGTTGACAGATGCCCATGCGGGATATTCTTGAGTCTCAAGATACCTCTTCACTTCGTAGAACCAAGGTTTCTCTTCTGTATCAAGTTCACAACAGTATGCTAGTTCGTCAAACTTCTCGATGATAATTTGGGGAGCCTCGTTGTCCCATCTGACCTTGAACATAGATGACATAGTAGCTAATGCGTCTGCCAACTGATTCTCTTCTCGTGGAATGTGGTCAAAAGTAATCTTTTCGAAGTATGGATCAAACTTAGAACATGCTCTCGATATGGAATGAGATTCGGATGCTTCGTTATCCCACTCGCCTTTAATCTGACTGATCACTAAAGCTGAGTCTCCATACACTTGCAAGAATTTGATTCTTAAGTCAATGGCAGCTTTAATACCCATGATGCACGCTTCGTATTCGCCCATGTTGTTAGTGCAGCGGAAACATAATCTGGCGGTGAAAGGCGTATGTCCGCCTGTAGGAGATGTGATGATGGCGCCAATGCCATTGCCAAGTGCGTTTAAGGCTCCATCAAAGACCATGGTCCATCGGGATCCTTGTTCAGGTCCTTCGTCTGGTCCTGGTTCTTCACAATCAGTAACTAATAAAACATCTTCGTCTGGAAACTCGAACTGCATAGACTAATAGTCATCTACGGCTTGATGAGCCAAATGATCAGCTACTACACTTCCTTTGATCGCTTTCTAAGAAGTATACTAGATGTCGTATTCAGTCATGATCATTTGCCATCTTGCTATTCTTCCGGAGAGAGCTGGTTTCTCGAATATGTATTTCATCTGATCCATCTTGGAGATCAACAAGGTAGTGTGAGTCAACATATACTGTCTTAGTCGGCGAGCAGCCCAAGCCAAAGCGCTGCAAGTTTTCTCGAGCTGTGAGTATCTTGTTTCACAGTCGGTACTTCTTTAATCTGTCAAACATTTTCCGCAAATGATCGAGATGTTCCTCTTTAGTCTGTGATCGAGCTATCATGTCGTCGACGTAGACCTCTATCTCGTGATGGATCATGTCATGAAATAATGCCACCATGGCACGTTAATAAGTGGCGCCTGCGTTCTTTAATCCGAACGACATGACCTTGTAATAGAAAGTGCCCCACTGTGTAACGAAAGTAGTCTTCTCCATATCTTCAGGAGCCATTAATCTAATTGTAACCGGAGAAACCATCCATGAAGGAAAAGACTTTATGCTGAGCGGTGTTGTCGACTAGAACATCAATATGAGGCAGTGGGAAATCGTCTTTCGGACTTGCTCTATTCAAATCTCTGTAATCCACACACATTCGTACTTTGCCATCCTTCTTAGGTACAGGAACCACGTTTGCAACCCACTGTGGATAAGAAGTAACGGCTAGGAAACCTGCATTGAACTGTTTCATGACTTTGGCTTTGATTTTCTCAGACATCTCAGGACGCATGCGACGAACCTTCTGTTTCACTAGGAGAAAACCTTCTTTTGTTGGCAATCGGTGTACCACAATGTCAATGTCTAAACTTGGCATGTCTTCGTATGACCAAGCAAAAACCTCGATATAGTCTCGTAGCATCTGAGTCAATCTTTTCTTGACACTGTTCTCAAGACCTGCTCCTATCTTGATCTCTTTTTTGTCTTTGTTAGTACCCAAATTCACAACCTCAACTGACTCTTCGTGTGGCTGTATAACTCGCTCTTCTTGTTGTAGCAGCCTGACAAGTTCTCCTAGCACTTCACAATATTCCTCACCTTCGTCTTCGGCTTGGTAGATCGGATTATCGAAGTCATATTTAGCAATAACATAGTTGTTATCAACGAGATTCGGAGTGAATCTGCAGTGTATCACGTGGGTGTGTGTAAGAACACATAGCTTTTTGAAGGGGTGATAAAGTAAAAGAAAGAATGAATTAAACGCAAAAGTCCAATGATTTTATTGAATGATAATATGCAAATGACAGATAATAACCCTCACAAACGAGCCATGATGCCCCGGGCATGGCACTTGGCTTTAAATTTTACTGTTCAAAGCATAGAAAACGAAAAGCAAAAACAAAAAACAAAAGCAATTACTCCTGTCTAAAGGAGATTGGTATGACGTCTTCAGTCTTCCAATTCCTGAGTCCGTTGTCGGGAGTTGGGAAGATCCACTTGCTGATGTCGAAGTCGCTGTCATCTTTTGTCCTTTGATGGTGAAGCCTAAACCAGTCTTGTCAGATTTGAAAGGAAGATCAGAGAGCTGACCCCAAATAGTACTACCTCCTTCTTCAACTGCAGCTTGAGCATCCTTCAGCGAGGCCATCCTAGGCGAAACTTGTGTAACTTTAGAAGTAACAGGAGAGTCAACAGGAACGACTCTTGGAACTGTTTCAAAAGCTTGACAGGGAGTCTCGAAGAATTCTCCTTCCATCTCAAGATATCAGAATGACTGTAGATGACTGACCATGTATTCATCTTCACCGCATACTGTAACAAGGTACTTACTTCTAATGCTTAACACCGTGTCAATGTAGTAGGCAAAGTAGGTGGACGGATGTCCATGACAAAGAAAGTGGAGTCGAAAGTCTGGGAACCGACTTTAACAGGCAGAATGAGCTCTCCAAGTACTATTCGTTTAGAACCATCAAAAGCTCTCACAATTATGTCACTGGGCTTCAAGACCAATCCTTCAACATCAAGTCGATCAAAAGCACTCTACGGTAAGATATTCAGAGCCGAACCGGTATCGACCAAAACATGAGACAATGTAACGCCCTTGCATTCAACAGAGATGTGCAAAGCTTTTTTGTGTTTCTTTCTAGCAGGAGTTAAATCAGCATCAGAGAAGCCTTGGCCGTTGTTGGAAGCTAGGCTAGCAATACAAACTTCAAATTGATCAGTAGTAGTGTATGTATTGCGGTACGTGAGCGTTCTTTAGAAACTTCACCAAGGCTTTAGCATGAGCCTCAGAGCACAAGAGCAGAGCAAGCATGGAGATCTTGGACGGAGTCTGTCCCAAACTGTTCCACAACATTGTAGTCACTCTTCTTGATGATCTTCAGAATTTCCTCCATTTCTTGCTTGGAGGTCTCTTCAACAACTTCCTTTGGTACTTCGGTCTGAGCAGGATGAGTTACTGGTTCTTTCCCTCTAGCTTCGGGAACTAGTTGAATAGCTGGAATGCGAGCTGGAGTCGTAGTGTCTTTTGGAGGAGAGATCTCTGGAGAAAACACTCTTCCGGTTCTGGTCACCTTGCTTGATCTGGTGATGTTGTCAATGTTAGGAATGGTAGCTTTAACTGTAATGTCCTCAATTGTCAGAGGGTCTTGCTTGACACCATGATAGTAAACTTCAGCTCCATAGTTCCAAGGTATAGCTTTGTTAGAGGAATATGGAACTGATCCAGGAGAAGTAATGATGAGAGGTGCCACTCTAGGCACAGGATCGGAAGAGGAGATCCTTATTGTGTTAACATCAGCATAGTCTTCTTGGAAATAGTCCCCCCATCCGGTTGCCTTAACATCTTCAATAGGAATTTTGTAGCTTTCGGGAACGGTATACTTCACCATGTAGTCAAACTTCCCACTTGGCTGCCCCAAGGTATCCCAAACTTCTGGTATGGTTTCGCTCACATCTTCGATCTTCAGATTCTTAGACATGTCTTCGCACAGATTCTCCACAGGTGATGGTTTCAGAAATAGCACTTCGCGGTTATCCATCATGCACTGAATACGTCTTCTCAACCAAGCACAACTGTCAGGCGCAGATGGGCACCAACGACATTTCTCTGGGCATCTTGGATTGACACCGGCTTGCAGCAAATTCTTCTTAATAGTCATTAGAGGAATAGTCAAGTCATCTATGTTGAAAACATAAGAGTTCTTGTCAATAGCATTGGCACTCTTGCCATGGTTAGGCATAGGTGCGTTGATCACATTCAGAGTCTCAACAGGAGGATCGAACTCGATCTCTTTAGCTTCAATCTTGTCTTGAATCTTCTTCTTCAGAGCCCAACAATCATCAGTATTATGTCCAGGGCTGTTGGAGTGGTAAGCATACTTAGCATTGGGATTGTATCTCGGAGAGGAAGTGTTGATGTTTTGAGGAGGATCCCTCAAGGTAATCAGTTCAGCTTTAAACATATGTTGCAAGGCTTGCGACAATGGCATGTTGATCTTTGTAAACTATCTTTGTGGCGCGTTCTGGTTACGCATGTTGTCTCGCTGAGGTTGTGCTGATGTAGGATTGGAGATCACAACTGCCCCCACAAATTGAGTGCGGTCGGTCTTGGCTCGGCTTTTCTGACTAAACACATCATTAGCTTCTTTCTTACCACCAAAAGATCTCTTCGCAGCATTTGATGATGACTCTACATGAATCTTTCCGCTCTTGATACCAGCTTCTTCTCCTGTAAGTATCAACTCGGTGAATCCGGCTGAGGAATTTCCAATCAGATGATTGAAGAAGGGGCCTATCAGTGTTCCCATAAACATATCAACTAACTCCCTATTGGACAAGGGTGGTTGAACTCTGCCTGCTAGATCTCTCCATTTCTGAGCATACTCTTTGAACTTCTCATCGCGATCCATAGACATGCTTTGTAGTTGCATGCGAGTGGGTGCCAATTCAGCATTGTACTCATATTGCTTGTAGAAAGCATCTTCTAAGTCACTCAAGGTACGAATGTGGTCACTTTCTAGCTGATAATACCACTCCAACTGAGTTCCGGCCAAACTCTCTTGGAAATTATGAATCCACAACTTTCTGTCATCAGTGTGGGGGTTGATCTTCTGAACATAAGACTTCAAATGCAGCTTTGGACAAGAAATGCCATCATACTTGGCAAAAGTAGGAACCTTGAACTTGTGAGGAATCACCACACCAGGAACAAGACTCTGATCATCAAAGTTCAGCCCTGACATCTTCAGATTTTCCACAGTATTCAGACGGTCTTCAAGTTGCTTGTATTTGTCATCTTCAAAAGAGTACTGATCATTCTCATAGTCTTCTTCCTTCTTCTCAGGCTCACGCTGGTCTTCTTCGTTGCCCTTGACACTTCCCTCAGTTTTGACACTCCTATTTGAGAATTCTATCCGGCTGACTACTCTAGGACCACCTTTGTGACGTCTGCCCATGTTGAGAACACCAATGACCTTTTTCTTTTTGTTGATGAGTTTCTTCAGATCTTCTTGGCCTTGGACCAAGCTGGTGAACATTTCCTAGAACTGAGCATTCTGAGCCTGAAGATCTTTGACAGTCTGTTCAAGAGCCATTTCTGCTAAAATAAATAGCGAGAAAATGAGAAAAGCGATCTTTAATGTACCTGTTATGCAATGTTATGCTATGATATGCAATGTTTATGTAATGCAATGCAATGTTTTCAAGGATCTTAGGAATTTAAATTTGTTAAACAAGCATGAACAAACTTTATTAGTTTCTTTTTATTCTTTTTCTTTTTAAGTACAAAAGATAGTTCGAAAAAATAAAAGAACAAAATCCTAAAGCTCTAAGTCTCACATGGGCGCTTCCTCTTGGTGTTAAAGTAGGCGTTGATGCTCCGTTCCTCGTGAAGTAGCTTGGTCAACTCTAGTACCTTCTTCTCGCTTGCATAACACTGAGCTTCGAATGTATCCCTTTCTTCTTTTAGTTGAATCCAGGATCTCTTCAAGTCTTCAAAATCAAGAGGCATGTCGGGATGGGGAACAGTATAGGGTACGTCACTTATAGCAACAGGCTCCATAATTACTGGTAGAACAGGCGTGAATGGCATCATGAGGTTTTGAGCTCGACCTCGCACCCATTTGAGGTAAGGGTCCCAAGGAATGGAGTTTTGGTGCCCCAAAGTCTTGGTATCAGTCTTCTTTACCATGCCCCAAGCGTGTATGAACCTTCGTCGGTAATTTTGGAGATCGTGGTTGTAGTCGAACACAATATCTTGGAGAAGCATATCATGTGGACCATCTCTTCGAGCAAAACCAAACTAAGGTAGGGATAGAGAAGGGTTGTAAGTGATACCTCCCCTTATACCAAGTAGTGGTACATTAGGGAATTCTCCACAACGCTCAATGAATGTGAAGTCCTTTTGATAGAAAAGACACCAACGAATATCTGAATGAGAGAGTGACATTAGCCTTTGAGACCACTTTAATCTTCGTTCGTTCTTCAAAACTGATGGAGGAAGGTGCGAAATAAACCACCTGGAAAGTAACGGTATGCAACACATGAGAGTTCCTTGTCTTTTGATGGTACGAGTGTGAAGAGAATGTAGGATGTCTCCAAGTAAGGTAGGCACGGGATTACGAGTGAGGAATATCTTGATGGTGTTCACGTCAATGAACTAATCCGAGTTAGGAAATAGAACCAAACCATAGATTAGCAAAGCCAAGATGTCTTCGAATGCTTGGTGTAATACGGTGAACTGACTTTGAGATTTTTGTATCGCAAATGTGCGGATAACAAGAGTTGCCACCGACTTTTCTTTTATCCAATTAAGGGAAGGTAAAAAGTACAGAAAAAGACCTTCGTTAGATTCTGAGTAAGGGAGAAGGTTATGAAAAGGGAAGGTATTAGCACCCCTTTCCATCCGTAGTTATCTACGGGCTCTTAGTTGCTCTTAGATCACTTTAAAATTGTGCTTTCTGTGTGTTTGACAAAAATGTTTTGAAAAAGGCATTTCGCTTTAACTTTGTAATGATTCATGTAGGAATGTATACAAAGTGTTCGGAAATGTTTCGTTTTTGAAAAGAGTTTGAACTTTGATAAAAGTGTGAGGTGTGAAAAGTATTTTGATAGAGCAAGCAACTAAAAGTCTTATTACCTACTCAGAATTGGTCGTTTTCGTGTTATTTTACTTTCCTTTAGATTAGTGCTATCCACACCATTAGTTGGTAGGTAGCTCCATTCGTTGGATGTAAGCGGGACATTCGAAGGGACATCGGATGGTCATAGAAAGCAACTCGTAGGAAGTATCCTAGCACATTCGAAGAGACTATCATCATTTTTCGTAGGCGATAATCGAGGGTCAAGATCATGTATTCGGAGGCGACATCGTGGGTCTTATGATCTTTGTATCGAAGGGACTATGATGATATGTTTTGAAGGCAACGGTGCTAGAATACCTCTACATTCGAGGAACTTGACCATTTGGATTCGTAAAGGCAACGAGAGAGAATTACCCTAAGGGGTGCATGTGTGAAAAGAGTGTGTCAAATTCAGATATGTTATCTTGGAATTATGAGTGGTCTATGTTGATTTTAATCTTGCCATACACACCTAATTACTAGCAGTTTATAGGGTGCGGAAATTAAATTGCGGAAATGTAAAATACGGAAAGATAAATCCTACGCTATTACTTGGCTTTGGGGCAGATACATAATTGAAAGTGCGGAAAATAAAAGTCCTAATTAAACTATTACATCCCATAGGCAGTTACATAATTGGAAAAGAAAAAAGAGCGATAAAAATCGTCCGAAACGGTGTAACCTGTGAACAGATGAAAAATCGGGAAACGGAAGAAAATTGCATAAGAGGAAAACGTTAGTAAAAATAAGAATTTTTGAATGAGAAAAAGTTTTTATGCTAATGATGACATTAATATGATAAAATAATTTTTTGGGAATTTTTGGAGTTAATTTAATAATTTAAAAACAATTAAAAGTCATTTAAACAATTAATTAGCAATTAAATTAAATATGCATGCAAAAATAATAATTTTAATTTTATAAATTAAATAAACATTTTTCTGATGAGTATGCAAAAAATAAATATTTTTGGTATTTTTTAAATGCATGATAAAAATTATTAAAGATAAAATAAAATGCATGGAAAATATTAAATAGAAAATATGAAAATAGAAAAATATGCAAACTTGTAAAAAAATCATATTGCCATGTCTGGGATTCGAACTCAGGTCCCCTGGGTGATATGCGCGCAGCTTTACCAACCGAGCTAGCTTGTACACGTGTTAGAAAAACAGAGCGAATGGCTTTTAAACGGATGTCGCTCCCTGATTGCCTGAATCACGCGCCAAACCATCTTCTTCTTCGTTTTGAATTTTTTAACATTTAGCGTCGGTCTTTGTTCGACGCTAAGGCCCCTGCAAAAATCAAAATCTCATACAAGTAATATAAATGAATTGTGAATACATGGATTGACTCGTTTTCATCCACTGATCATCCTGGTATGCTTGATTTGGTCCAATTTTTCCTAATTAGAGAAACCCTAATTCGAACCCGAAAACCCTAACAATGGTGGTTTTCGTTCCAGGTCACTAAAACACGATTGGGCTACCCAGATAGCTTGCAAACTTGATGCTGATCATGAACAAACAATCAAAAAGTGTTAAAAATGCATGAATAATAGAAATCGATTTTGAAAAATATATGAACAAACCAAATTCGGATTGCTTGATTCTTGATGGTTTTGCAACTTGTAAAGGTCTGGATCGACTCTAAACAACCCAAGGAACACGATGGAATGCTTAAAATCGATTGAAATCCATTGGAACCAAGGCTGCAGATTGCTTGAAAGTCACGGATTTTTTAAGTTTAGGTTAGGGTTCTTGAGGCAATTTTTCTGTTCTGTCTTGTGTGATATGCATTGTATATTTATAATGGATGAAAATTGAGCTGATTTGAGGAACAAATAATCATCAATCAATGCAAAGATTTTTTGATTTTGTACAAAATCAAATCTTATCTTTTTTGATCAATTTTCATCAATTCCTTGCCAAATCAAGACCAATTTCGAAATTGACAGCTTTTGGCGAGTTGCTTGGACCTCAAGGATGAGAGAAAAAAATCAATTTTCATTTAATTTTGATTTTATACCTTATTTTTTAATTTAATTTGTATTTAAATGAATAAAATCCAAATTAAATAGAAAAATAAAGTTAAAATTCATGGCATTGGGCTTGGATGTTCCAAATTGTCTAAGGAACAAGTTTGAAAAAAGAAAAACTAGGTCCATTTGCAAAATTTTTGACTTTTACAAGTATCTCTCTTTGTGCACCTTTTCAAAAATGCCCAACTTGTGCAATGTGTATTTTGCTCAATTTTCCACATTTTTGAGTGTTCTTTGACTTTTTAGAAAGCTCTAAGTGTCCTCTAACCAACCTCTTTGGTTTCATCTCAATTGGAGTTTCCATGCTCAATAAATCTTCAAAATAAAAAAGTTGACTTTTTGTTGACTTTGAAAAGGACCTATAATGTTTTGATTCATACCTTCCAAATGAAGGATTTTTTGAACATTCTTGTGAGACATGAAGTTGTAGAGAATTAAATTTCCTTCAAAATGAGAGGTGGTGGAAAAAAATTTGAGAAAGTATGAAGAAGTTATGCTCAGTCAAAGTTCAGTTGACTTTTCATTGAAAAACCCTAATTTGGAAAGTTTGACTTTTGTGCAAATCTTGAGTTTTCTTGATGAATCATGATCAACCCTTGATCAAATGATGAATGTGACTTCAAAATGAAGATGTTGACCAAAAATCATGAGGTTTGACTGTATGTTGACCACAGTTGACTTTTTGTCTAATACAATTGATTTTTAACCATCTGAGCAATTGTCTGAGGAAACTTGACTTGTGAGGCTTGAAACTTGACATGGAGAATCTTTGAAACATATGAGGAGGCATGATGATCATTGGAGATGTTGGAAATCCATCTGGATATGAGGATAGCCAAACCCTAGTTTGGGTTGATTGTCTAGGAGAGAGTTTGTTTGATCAACCTTGAGGAATCCTTGAGTATAGATGTATGAAATGTTTTGAGAAGTAGGAGGGTAAATTTTGGGGTATGACACTTGGAAACTCATGGCTTTGAGGAATTCTCGGGCTTTCTTTATTAGAAACTTGGCAAGTAAACCCTTAACTCCGTTTCTTGTTTCCCAATTGGCTTCAATGTTTGAGCGCTTTAGATGTAATGCTGATGCAATGTCTTCGTACTTAGGAGCCTTTTCTAAACCGGTGAATGGCATTTGGTCAAGAATAGGTACCCCAAGTAGCTTAGAGAACTCTTCCAAGGTAGGTACCAATTGATAATCTGGGAATGTAAAGCAATGGTGTTTCAGATCGAAGAACTAAAATAAGACGTGCAACATATCTTCCTCAAAACCGGAGATAACCAAGTCAAGTAGATAACCATGCCTTTTTTTGAACTGAACATGATCGGGAATTTCTGAAACCAATTCTTTAAGCTGAGAAGGTATACCCTTGAAGTTGATTCAGATAGTCTTTCTAGAAGCCATAATCCCTACAAAACAGAGCAAAGATAAATCCCTAGGTCCTTGAAATAGTTAGAGATGATATGCAATGCAATGATGTCATGATGTCATGTTTAGCAGGCACAAACAATTCACACAATAGCCCTAGGTTTAAGGCTTGCATGAGGTATAGGTGATTACCCTACCAAATGTTTGAGTTGGTTCATCCTGTCCTATAATAGTAACCGGGTTCTAGGAATCTCATATCATTGATCTTTCTCGTAGGCGTTTATTTCAATACGACTACCAAGTGGTCGACCGAAAATATCCCAAAATTCTAATCTTAATGAGCGTAGCATCGAGTATCAACCAACCTCGGTCTACACCAAAGCCGGTCATCTCACTGGCCAAGATGGGTCAATTAAGGTTCTAAAAGTTGAGTTAGTGCTGATGACACCACACAGAAGCCAAATACTATCCTCAACTTGGAAATAAAGAGTATCAGGACATCCAAAGTGTCACACTAACGTAGCCATCATGTTGACCGTTTCGATATACGCCTAACGATCGCGACGATCTATTGCTACTTACCTAAGGAAACCTGGATCCTGGTGTAGGATCCCCCACAAGTATAATACCCAAGCAACCCTTAAAGATAAATCAAGCAAGTCAAACAGAAAGCAGCAAAAGTGATCTAGAAATCCCTAAGGCATTCTCTCTTTGGGTGTCTCCCCGGCAGAGTCGCCAGTTCTGTAATACGGTGAACTGACTTTGAGAATTTGTTTTGCTTTTGATCGCAAAAATGTTGCGGATAGCAAGAGTCGCCATCGAATTTTGTTTTATCCAATTAAGGGAAGGTGAAAAGAACAGGAAAAGACCTTCGTTAGATTCTGAGTAAGGGAGAAGGTTATGAAAAGGGAAGGTATTAGCACCCCTTTCCATCCGTAGTTTTCTACGGGCACTTAGTTGCTTCTAGCTCATTTTTTAAAAGTGCTTTTTGTGTGTTTGACAAATTTTTTTTTGAAAAGACAGACATTACGCTTTGACTTTGTAATGATTCATGTAGGAATGTATACAAAGTGTTCGGAAATGTTTCGTTTTTGAAAAGAGTTTGAACTTTGACAAAAGTGTGAGGTGTGAAAAGTATTTGATTGAGCAAGCAACTAAAAGTCTTATTACCTACTCAGAATGGTCGTCTTCGTGTTGTTTTACGTTCCTTTTGAATAGTGTTATCCATACCATTAGTTGGTAGGTAACCCTATTCGTTGGATGTAGAAGGGATATTCGAGGGGACATCGGATGGTCATAGAAGGCAACTTGTAGGAGTATCCTAGCACATTCGAAGGGACGATCATCACTTTTCGTAGGCAACAATCGAGGGACGAGATCATGTATTCGTAGGCGACAACGTGGTTCTTATGATCTTTGTATCAAAGGGACTATGATGATATATTTGTAGGCAACGATGCTAGGATACCTCTACGTTCGAGGGACTTGACCATTTATTCGAAAGGCAACGAGAGAGAATTACCCTAAGGGGTGCATGTGTGAAAAGAGTATGTTGAATTCAGATATATTATCTTGGAATTAGAAGTGATTTGTGTTGTTTTTATCTTGCCATACACGCCTAATTACTAGCAGTTTATATGGTGCAGAAAGTAAATTACGGAAAGTAAAGTGCGGAAAATAAAAGTCCTACGCTATTACAGGGTTTTGGGGCAGTTACATAATAGGAGTGCGGAAAGTAAAAGTCCTAATTAAACTATTACATCCCATGAGCAGTTATATAATATTGAAAAGAAAAGCGAGAAAAATAGTCCGAACCATTACAACTTGTGCAAAAATACATAATCGGAAAATATGAGAAATTCGCATAAGAGAAAAAATGTTAGTAAAAACAAGATTTTTGAATGGGGAAAAATATTTTGGGTTAGCAATGCTGATTAAATGACATAGAAATTTTTTGGGAATTTTCTGGATCAATTTTGATAATTAAAAGCAATTAAAAGTCAATTTAATGGTTAATTAGAAATTAATTAAAATATGCATGCAAAAATATTAATTTTAATGTCAAAAATTAAATAAACATTTTCCTGATTAAAATGCAAAAGGAAAATATTTTTGGTGATTTTTAAATGCATGAGAAAAATATTTGAAGATAAATTAAATTGAAAGGAAAATATTAAGAAAATAAATAAGAAAAGAGTTAGTGTGGTAGTGTTAAAAAAATAATTGTCATGGCCAGGGATCGAACCAAGGACCATGGCTTCACACGCGCGCGCTGCTTGCCAACTGAGCTGGAGTGTCTAGCTGTTTTAATAATGAAACAAAAAGAATATAAGCGGAATTGAATCCTGGAACCCAGATTATGCGCGAAGATCTTCATCTTCTTCGTTTGAATTTTTAAACAGGTAGCGTCGGTCTTGGTTCGACGCTACAGCCCCTGCAATTTTCAAAATCTCATACAGGCAATATAAATTAGTTATGGATACATGAATCGATTGTAAACATCGTTCTAAACACGATGGTGGTCCTGGTTTTGTCCAATTTTACGTATTTCAGGAAGCCCTAAAACGAAGTCGAAAACCCTAGCCATGGCATCTCGTGATTCTTGCACTAAAACTTAAATCAAACTATGCAGAAAGCTTAGAAACACCATTAGAAACACAATTATGCAATCAAAACACATTAAACATGAGTATATGTATGAATTCGAATTCAAGTTATGATGGCACAAACCGTGACTTGGTTGGACCGATTCTGGGTGTTTCAACGCGTGGGGATGATTGGAATAGCTCCCTGGGACCTTGAGGATGCTTATTCAATCCTCAAAACTCCTTGAATTGGCCTGCAAAACAGAAATCGAAATTGCTTTTTTCACAAGTTTCTTTGAAAAAAATTTAGGGTTCTTGAGGCAATTTTTCTATTCTTGTGTCATGTGAATGCTTCATGTATATATAGTGGATGGATTTAGGTCAAGAATCAAGAGAAAATAATGTGCCAATCAATGAAAAAAATATTTGATTTGGTATAAAACCAAATATTGCCTTTTTGATCAAATTTCAATCAATTCTCTTGCCAATCAATGCCAATTTCGAATTTTCCAGCTTTTGTGGTTTGCTTGGACCTCAAGAATGAGAGAAAAATCCAATTTGCATTTAATTTTGATTTTCTACCTTTTATTTTAATTTAATTGGCTTTTAAATGATTAAAATCCAAATTAAATAGAAAAATAATGATAAAATCCGTGGCCTTGGGCTTGGAGGTTCCAAATTAGTTGAGGAACAAGTTTGAACTAAGAAAAGTTAGGCCCATTTGCAAAATTTTGGCTTTTGACAAGTATTTCTCTTTGTGCATCTCTTCAAAAATGCCCAACTTGTGCAAGGTGTATCTTTCTTAATTTTTAACATTTTTGAGTGCTCTTGTACTTTTTAGAAAGCTCTAGATGTCCTCTAAACAACCTCTTTTGTTTCATCTCAATTGGAGTTTCCATGCTCAATAACACTTCTTTATAAAAAGTTGACTTTTTGTTGACTTTGAAAAGGACATGTAATGTTTTCATCCATATCTTCAAAATGAAGCATTTTCTGACCATGCTTGTGAGACATGAACTTGTAGAGAATTGAATTTTCTTCAAAATGAGTGGTGGTGGAAAACTTTCTGATAAAGTATGAGAAAGTTATGCTCAGTCAAAGTTCGGTTGCTTTTCCTTAGAAAACCCTAATTTGGAAAGTTTGACTTTTGATCAAATCTTGAGTTTTCTTGATGAATCATGATCAACCCTTGATCAAATGATGAATATTACTTCAAAATATGGATGTTGACCAAAAATCATGAAGTTTGACTGTATGTTGACCACAATTGACTTTTTGTCCAATACAACTGAATTTTAATCATATGAGCAATTGTCTGAGGAAACTTGACTTGTAAGGCTTGAAACTTGACATGAAGATTCTTTGAAGCATGTGATGAGGCATGATAACCATTGGAGATGTTGGAAACCACCTTGATCTGAGAATTGTCAAACCCTAGTTTGGGTTGATTGTCTAGGAGTGGGTTTGTCTGGTCAACCCTTGTGAAATCCTTGAGTATGGATATGAGAAATGTCTTGAGAAGCATGAGGGCAAATTTTGGGGTATGACACGTAGATATTTTCACCGTCTTGTTTCGGGTTTTAATTCGTAGCCTACTGTTTGATGGTAAACCCGTCTAGTTTCGGGAATTCATACCTACTTGGTTGTATAGATAGTTTTCCCATCTTGTTTCGGGCATTAATCTCTGACCTTATGCTTAGATGCATATGGATATCTTTCGCCTATTTTTCAGTTTAACCTAAAAGAGTAAAGTTAGTTTTATGCACATCATTATGCATGCGAGTATGTGATGATGCTCGAGAATCATGTATGCACATGTTATGATTTTTATGAATGATATATGAATGTAGATGATATGGTATTTCAAATGTATCCATCTTGAGGAAGATAGGAACATTCTGCTATGGAGGACTTCTGCTTGGGGATGAAGAAATAACTATTGAGGATCCTGACTGAGAATGTAGATTGCTCCAATGCACTATCTGACCAAGTTTCAGGTCTGAGTATTGACCCTATTGTTGAATGATAATCCTTGGGTGATGCTCAGATGGGGATGGATATCTTGTGTATTGCTTTTGAATAAATAACCCTTGATGGGGAATGATGTGGTTTAGAATAGCCTATACTGCTTAGACCAATGTAACAAAGTTGACGTTTACTTCGCAGGGACCAATGTGACAATGTAGATGATCATTGCCCGGGGACTAATGTAATGAATTGAGGATATAGATAATCATTGTGTGGGGACTGACGTGATGAATTATAGATGATCATTGCTCGAGGACTAAAGTGATGAATTGTAGACGTTCACTGCTCAGGGACTAACGTTACAATGTAAATGATCACTGCTCGGGGACTAACATGGTGATGTAGATGATCACTGCTTGGGGACTAACATGATGAGTTGTAGACGATCACTACTCGGGGACTAACATGATGAGTTGAGATGATCACTGCTCGGGGACTAATGTGATGAGTTGAGACGACCACTGCTCGGGGACTAACATGGTGAGATTGAAACTGTCTTGCTACTTCTCGGGGACTAATGTAAAAAGCAAAAACGTGGACGATGCTGAGAAGAGATGATAGAGTAGTAATTTCATTGGGAAATTTGTCTCTGTCGAGGGAGCAATGGCTTTGTGGGGATTGTAGAGATTATTCTGTGGGAATATTTCTGTGACACTGATTCTGCGGGGGATGCGTTGGTGACTTGGATTTTCATCTCAATTCCTAGATTCTGTAGTAATTGTTGTTTCTTTTCGCTTTTCATGTATTTGTGAACAAATATTTATTGTCATATGCATATAATCATTCAAAGCAATCATTAGACTTACGCAAACAAAATAGATACCAGTAAAAATTTGATATTTTAGAAGAGAAATTGTATTGATTTTGAAAAATGCGCCTATAGACAAAGTGGTAAAAGCTATATGGAAATAATCTCGTCGAGTTTCAACTCGGCTATTGCTCATATATTTTTGAATATCTCATCTCTTCGCTGATAGAAGAAGGTGATTAGATTGATCTGCGCCATTTAAATCTTGAAGCTGATATTAGTGTAGTCTGTAAGTAGATGATCCGTCCAGACATAACCAAACGCTTTTATCCCTAACTTTTTCCTAGACCGCTATTTCAGGTTTTCGGTCTACCGGGATACCCTTTTTTGCACAAGCCGCCTTTGCAGGTTTTCGACTTGCCGGATGTACATTTTTTTATATATGTCCCTAATTTTTGCCAGAACCCATTTGGTTCGCCGGGACCCCCTTATTTTTTCCTAGGCCAGTCGACCTAGCAGGTGTCATTTATGCGTAGTATTTTTTAACTATGTCTGCATTCACAGGGTGTGGGAAATCTTCTTCATCCATAGTGCTTAGTATCATGGCTCCGCCGAAAAATATTTTCTTGACTACAAATGGTCCCTCATAGGTGGGAGTCCATTGGAAGCGGTAGGTTTGATTTCTCCAATCATATCAATGCCCCACATTGTGAAGGGCCACGAAGCAGTCAGAACATTCAACGAAACCGGAGGCACGTGTAGTTTATCTGCATATATCTGGCACTTGTGACAAGATCGGGAATAGCGATAGCAGTAGGCTTTCATAGTGGACCAATAGTAGCCTGCTCTCAGATTCTTCTTAGTCATTGTATGTCCACTGGAGTGAGTACCAAAAGTGCCTTCATCCAATTCTTCCATGATTCTTTCGTCTGTCTTCTTGTCTACACACTGAAGTAAAGCGTGATCGTGGTTGCGTTTGTACAGAATGTCATTACTTAGAAAGAACTTGGTGGCGAATCTCCTTAGAAACACTGTATCATTGACAGATTTCCCCTTAGGTTATTCTTGAGCCTCGAGATACCTCTTGTCTTTGTAGAACCAAGGTTTCTCCTCTACTCTATCGGTGTCGAGTTTACAACAGTATGCTGGCTCATCTAGTCTTTCAAAAGTTATATGAGGAGCCTCGTTGTCCCATCTGACTTTGAACATAGATGACATGGTATCTAACGCGTCTGCCAACTAAGTCTCTTCTCACGGAATATGCTCAAAACTAATTTCTTCGAAGTAAGGGATCATATTCAACACATGTTCTCAATATGGAATGAGATTCGGATGCTTCATGTCCCATTCGCCTTTGATTTGACTAATCACCACGGATGAGTCTCCATATACTTGCAAGAATTTGATCCTTAAGTAAATAGCAACTTTGATCCTTCAGCCATATTATTGGTGCAGTCGAGACATAATCGGGTGGTGAATGGTGTATGGCCACCGTCGGGAGAGATAATTACGGCACCAACACCGTTACCAAGTGCGTAAGAAGCTCCATCGAACACCATGGTTCATTGATCATGGCTCAGGTACTTCATTCGATCCACGTTCTTCGCAATTTGTGACTAACATAATATCCTCATCCGGGAACTCAAAATGCATAGACTAGTAGTCATCTACGGCTTGATGATCCAAATGATAAGTTACTACACTTCCTTTGATCGCTTTCTAGGTAGTGTATTGAATGTCGTATTCGGTCAAGATCATTTGCCATCTTGCTATGCTTCTGGAGAGAGCATGTTTCTCAAATATGTATTTTATCTGATCCACTTTAGAGATCAATAAGGTAGTGTGAGTCAACATATACTGTCTTACTCGACGAGCAACCCAAGCCAAAGTGCATCAAGTTTTCTCGAGCAGTGAGTATCTTATTTCACATTCGGTAAACGTTTTGCTAAGGTAGTATATTACATACTCTTTTCGACCAGACTCGTCATGTTGCCCCAACACACACCCCATTGAATTCTCCAACACTGTCAAGTACATGATTAAAGTTATTCTTTCAACTTGTGGCATCAGGATAGGAGGTTCTTGAAGGTATTTCTTGATTTTTTCAAAAGCTGTCTGGCAATCTTTGTGCCATTCTACCACTTGATTTTTCTTCAACAATTTGAATATTGGCTCCAAGTATCAGTTAGATGTGCAATAAATATGGCAATGTAATTCAGTTGCCCTAAGAAACATCTCACTTCCTTCTCAATGTGGGAGCTTGCATTTTTTGAATAACTTTAACTTTCGCAGGGTCAACTTCGATACCTTTACCACTGACAAACAATCCTAGGAGTTTGCCGGATCTCAGCCTCAATCTGTAGGAGTTTGTTCGGATTCAGCCTCAATCTGTATTTCTTCAGTCTTTCAAAGAGCTTACGCAAATGATCATGATGTTCTTCTTCGGATTGTGATCAAGCTATCATGTCGTCAATGTTGTCATACCCCAAAATTTTCCCTCATACTTCTCAAGAAATTTCATACATTCATACTCAAGGATTCCTCAAGGGTTGATCAGACAAACCCTCTCCTAGACAATCAACCCAAACTAGGGTTTGGTAATTCTCAGATCAAAATGGACTTCCAACATCTCCAATAGTCATCATGCCTCCTCATATGCTTCAAAGGTTCTCCATGTCAAGTTTCAAGCCTCACAAGTCAAATTTCCTCAGACAATTTCTCAAATGGTTGAAAATCAATTGTATTGGACAAAGAGTCAATTGTGGTCAACATACAGTCAAACTTCATGATTTTTGGTCAACATCCTCATTTTGAAGTCACATTCATCATTTGATCAAGGGTTGATCATGATTCATCAAGAAAACTCAAGATTTGCTCAAAAGTCAAACTTTCCAAATTAGGGTTTTTTTAGTGAAAAGTCAACTGAACTTTGACTGAGCATAACTTCTTCATACTTTCTCAGAAATTTTTCCACCACCTCTCATTTTGAAGGAAATTCAATTCTCTACAACTTCATGTCTCACAAGAATGTTCAAAAAATGCTTCATTTCGAAGGTATGGATCAAAACATTACAGGTCCTTTTCAAAGTCAACAAAAAGTCAACTTTTTGTTTTGAAGATTTATTGAGCATGGACACTCCAATTGAGATGAAACCAAAGAGGTTGTTTAGAGGACACCTAGAGCTTTCTAAAAAGTCCAAGAACACCCAAAAATGTGGAAAATTGAGCAAAATACACCTTGCACAAGTTGGGCATTTTTGAAGAAGTGCACAAAGAGAGATACTTGTTAAAATCCAAAATTTTGCAAATGGGCCTAGTTTTTCTTCATTCAAACTTGTTCCTTAGACAATTTGGAACATCCAAGCCCAATGCCACGAATTTTACCTTTATTTTTCTATTTAATTTGAATTTTATTCATTTAAATACAAATTAAATTAAAAAATAAGGTATAAAATCAAAATTGAATGCAAGATTGATTTTTCTCTCATGCTTGAGATCCAAGTAACTCACACAAGCTGGCAAATTTCGAAATTTGCATGGATATGGCAAGAATTTGATTGAAATTTGATCAAAAAAGGAAGATTTGATTTCATACAAAATCATATTTTTTACATTGATTGATCATTATTTGCTCTTGAATTCAGACCTAAATTCATCCATTATAAATTTACAATGCATATCACACAAGAGAGAACAGAAAAATTGCCTCAAGGAACCCTAACCTAAAGTCAAAAAACCGTGTCCTTGAAGCAACTTGCAGCCTTGGTTTTAGCTCGTTTCAATTGATTCTAAGCCTTCCATTGCATTCCTTGGTGTCTTTAGAATCGATCCATACCTCTACATCTCTCAAAAACATCAAGAATTGAGAAAACACGATTTGGTTTGTTCTTACTTTTTCCAAAAATCGAATTCTGTTTATCATGCATTATTAACGTGTTTTGATGTTTGTTTTGTGTTTAGAACAAAGTTTGCAAGCTTTCTGGATGATTTAATTGCATTTCCATGGCCTGAATTGAAATACACCATGTTTAGGGTTTTCTGGTTCGAATTAGGGTCTCTCTAAATAGGATAAATTGGACAAAAAGAACACCACCATCGTGTTCAGAGCAATGTTTCCAATCGAACCATGCCTTTAGATTTCATTTATATTGCTTGTGCTGGATTTTTGATGTTTGCAGGGGCCTTAGCGTCAAGTTTGGCCGACGCAAAATTCCCAGAAATTCAAACGAAGAAGATGATGTTCTTCGCGCGTGAATTTGAATTTCCAGGGAGCAGTTTCGTTTAAAAACAATTCGTTCCGTTTCCTAAACACGTCGACGCTCTAGCTCAGTTGGTCGTGGCAACGCGTTGTGAAGCATGGGACCTGAGTTCGAATCCCAGCCATGGCAATGTATTTTTACAAGTTTGCATATTTTTTTTCATATTTTCAATTTTCTTTAATATTTTCCATCCAATTTATTTTATCTTTAATATTTTTTCTCATGCATTTAAAAAACACCAAAAATATTTATTTTTTGCATAATCATTAGAAAAATACTTATTTAATTTTTAAAATTAAAATTATTATTTTTGCATGCATATTTAATTTAATTGATAATTAATCATTTAAATGGCTTTTAATTGTTTTTAAATTATCAAATCAATTCCAAAAATTACCAAAAAAATTATTTTATCATATTAATGTCATTATTAACACAAAACTTTTCTCATTCAAAAATACTTATTTTTACTAACATTTTCCTCTTATGCAATTTTCTTCCGTTTTCCGATTTTGCATCTATTCACAGGTTATACCGTTTCGGACGATTTTTATTGTTTTTCTTTTCCAATTATGTAATTGCCTATGGGATGTAATAGTTTAATTAGGACTTTTATTTTCCGCACTTTCAATTATGTATCTGCCCCAAAGCCATGTAATAGCGTAGGACTTTATCTTTCCGCACTTACTTTCCGCAATTTACTTTCTGCACCCTATAAACTGCTAGTAATTAGGCATGTATGGCAAGATTAAAATCGGACATAGATCACTCATAACTCCAAGACAAAAATATCTGAATTGACACACTCTTTTCACACATGCACCCCTTAGGGTAATTCTCTCTCGTTGCCTTACGAATTCAAATGGTCAAGTCCCTCGAACGTAGAGGTATTCTAGCACCGTTACCTTCAAAACAAATCATCATGGTCCCTTCGATACAAAGATCATAGACCCACGATGTCGCCTACGAATACATGATCTTGACCCTCGATTGTCGCCTACGAAAAATGATGATAGTCCCTCCAAATGTGCTAGGATACTTCCTACAAGTTGCCTTCTATGACCATCTGATGTCCCTTCGAATGTCCCTCTTACATCCAACGAATAGGGTTACCTACCAACTAATGGTACAAATAGCGCCATTCTAAAGGAAAGTAAAATAACACGAAAACGACCATTCTGAGTAGGTAATAAGACTTTTAGTTGCTTGCTCAAATCAAATACTTTTTCACACCACACACTTTTTTCAAAGTTCAAAACTCTTTTCAAAACGAAACATTTCCGAACACTTTGTATACATTCCTACATGAATTATTACAAAGTCAAAGCGAAATGCCTTTTCAAAACATTTTTGTCAAACACACAGAAAGCACTTTTTGAAAATGATCTAAGAGCAACTAAGAGCCCGTAGATAACTACAGATGAAAATGGGTGCTAATACCTTCCCTTTTCATAACCTTCTCCCTTACTCAGAATCTAACGAAGGTCTTTTTTTGTACTTTTTACCTTCCCTTAATTGGATAAAAGAAAAGTCGATGGCGACTCTTGCTATCCGCACATTTGCGATACAAAAATCTCAAAGTCAGTTCACCGTATTACAGATGTAGACCCCTATCCCATGATGGATTATATCATGGAGTAAGGCTACCATAGCACGCTGATATGTTCCACCATCATTCTTCAACCCAAACGGTAAGACTTTGTAATAGAAAGTGCCCCACTATGTAACGAAGGTAGTCTTTTCCATGTCTTTGGGGACCATCTTGATCTGATTGTAACTGGAGAAAACACCCATGAAAGAAAAAAATTTATCGTGAGCGGTGTTGTCAACTAGGACATCGATATTGTGGGTTCGGAAAATCGTCTTGTGGGATCGCCTTATTTAGACACTTATTTAGGTACGGGCACGACATTTGCAAACCATTGTGGATAGGAAGTAATGGCGAAGAAACCGGGATTGAAATGCTTCATGACTTCAGCTTTAATCTTCTCAAACATCTTAAGACGCATACGACGAGCTTTCTGCTTTATAAGGATAAAACCTTCTTTCGTTGGTAGTCGTTGTACCACAATGTCGATATCTAAACCTGCCATGTCTTCGTAGGACCAAGAAAATATCTCGATGTAATCTCGCAGCATCTGGATCAATCCTTTCTTAACATCGTTCTCAAGTCCCGCTCCTATCTTGATTTCTTTTCTGTCTTCGTCGATACCTAGATTCATAACCTCGACTAGTTCTTCGTGCGACTATATAGCCCTTTCCTCTTGTTGTAGTAATCTGGCAAGTTCCCTTGGCACTTCACAATCTTCGTCGCCTTCGTCTTCAGCTTGATAGATCGGATTATCAAAGTCATATTTAGCAATAGCATGGTCGTTATCGATGGGATCCAGAGTGAATGTGGATCTACAGTTTATTACGTGGGTGTGTGTAAGAACACATAGCTTTTGAAAAGGTGATAAAGTAAAAGAAAAGACAGAGAGCAAAATATTTGAATACAAAAGTCCAATGATTTATTAAATGAAAATATGCGAATGACAAATAATAACCCTCACAAATGACCCATTATGCCCCGGGCAAGGTACTAGGCTTAAAGTCTTATTTATTCAAAGCTTTAAAGCATAAAACAGAAGAAAAAAAATTCTCCTGTCTAAAGGAGATTGGCATAACATCCTTAACCGTCCAATTGTTGAGCCCGTTACCGGTAGTAGGAAAATCATGTTATTGATGTCGAAGTCACCATCATCGTTTTCTATAGCATGAACTCCATTCTTATTGATGCATAACGGTGGCCCACTAGCACATCCATGGCGTATCATTTTCTGACCTTTGGAAGTGAAGCCTAAACTAGTCTTGTCAGATTTAAATGGAAACTCGGGTAGTTGACCCCAAATAGTAAAACCTCCTTCTTCAATTACAGCTCTGGCATCCTTCAGTGGGGCCATCTTCGGTCGAACTCTAGTAATCATAGGAGTGATAGGAGAGTCGGCAGGCATGACTCGTGAAACTACTTCGAAAGCTTGACAGGGAGTCTCGATAAATTCGCCTTCCATTTCAATGTGTCGAAATGATTGCAGATGGCTCACCATATATTCTTCTTCTTCGTATACCATAATGATCTTCCCCTTAACTGGGTACTTCAACTTCTGATGCAAAGTGGAGGTAAAAGCGCCTGCCCCATGTATCCAAGGGCGTTATAGCAGGCAAGAATAAGCTGGACGAATATCCATCACAACAAGTGGAGTTAAAAGTCTAGGAACCCACTTTGATCGGCAAGCTGAGCTCTCCAAAGTATTGTCCTTTTCGAACCATCAAAAGCTCTTACAATTATGTCACTGGGTTTCATGACCACTTCTTTGGCATCAAGTATGTCCAGAGCACTCTTCGACAGGATATTCAGAGCAGAGCCAGTATGCACCAACACGTGAGACAATGTAGTTCCATTACATTCGATAGAGATATGTAAGGCTTTGTTGTGTTTTCTTTTGGCAGGAGTCAGATCAGTATCAGAAAATCCCAAGCCATTGTTTACGGTCAAGCTAGCAATAAAACTTTCAAATTGGTCAGCAGAAGTGTCTTGTGGTATGTGGGCATTCTTCAGAAACTTCACCAAGGCTTTAGCATGAGCCTCAGAGCACAACAACAATGCTAGCATGGAAATCTTGGATGGGGTTTGTCTCAACTGCTCCATAACATTGTAATATCTTTTCTTAATAATCTTCAGAATTTCCTCCATTCTTGCTTGGAGGTATCTTCAACAACTTCTCTTGGTACTTCCGTCTGAGAAGGTTGAGTCACTTTCCCTTTTCTCTGAGCCTCGGGAGTTGGTTCAACAGCAGGAATGCAGACTGGTGCAGTAGTGTCTTTTGGAGGAGAGATATCTGGAGAAAGCACTCTTCCGGTTCTGTTTATCTTGCTTGATCCGGTAATATTGTTGACATCAAGATTAGTAGCTTTAACAATGTTATCTTCGATAGTCAATGGCTCTTTCTTGACGCCATAGTAGTAAACTTTGGCTCCACAATTCCAAGGTATATAACTTTGTTAGAGAAATAAGGAACTGGTCTGGGTGATGTAATAACCAGAGGTGCCACTCTAGGTCCAGGGTCGGCAGAGGTGATCCTTATTGTGTTCACATCAGTGTATTCTTTGGCATAGTCGTCATCTCCCCGTCTCGTTGCTTTGATGTCTTCAATTGCAATCTTGTAGCTTTCAAGGGTTGTATATTTCACCATGAAATCAAATTTACCACTTGGCTGCCCCAGGGTATCCCGGACTTCTTGTATGGCTTCGATTACGTCTTTGATTTTCAAGCTTTTGGAAACATTTTCACACAAACTCTATACAGACGGATTTTTCATTAATAACACTTCCCGATTGTCTATCAGGCGTTGAACACCTTTCTTCAGCTAGGAACATCCATTGGGTTCAGATGCGTAGTAACGATAGTTGTCAAAACATCATGAAAATAAACCAGCATGTAGCAGATTCTTCTTAACAATCATCAAGGGAGTGGTTAACTCATTCACAGCAAAGACATAAGAGTCGTTATCAATGGCGTTGGTACTCTTTCCATGATCGGCCATTGGTGCGTTGATCACATTCGGAGTTTCGACAACAGGGTCGAATTCAATTTCCTGAGCTTCAATCATGTCTTGGATCTTGTTCTTTAGGGCCCAACAGTTGTTGCTGTCGTGCCCTAGGCTATTGGAGTGGTATGAACACCTTGCATTAGGATTGTACTTTGAAGAAGATGTGTTGACATGCTGAGACGGATCTCTCAAAGTAATCAGCTCTACTTTCAACATGATTGTAATGCTTGAGATAATGGCATGTTGATCTTTGTAAACTGTCTTCTTAGCGCATTCTTCGTACGTGTATTGTCTTGTTGAGGTTGCATTGGCGTAGGATTAGAGATCAGGATTGCCCCCACGAATTGATGGTGATCACCTTTGTCATGATTCTTTTGGCCATACACAACATTGGCTACTTTCTTCCCACCAAAAGACTTCTTCGCAGCATTTGAAAATGTCTCGACTTGAATATTTCCACTCTTGATTCCAGCTTCAATATGTTCTCCTATCAATATCAGCTCGATGAATCCGACTAAAGAGTTTCCAATCATATGATTGAAGAATGGGTCTGTCAGTGTTCCCATGAACATGTCAACCAATTCCCTATTAGACAAGGGTGTCTAGACTCTGCCTGCTAGATCTCTCCATTTCTTAGCGTACTCTTTGAACTTCTCAGCATGTCCCATAGACATACTCTGTAGTTGCATGCGGGTTGGTGCCAATTCAGCGTTTTATTGGTACTGTTTGTAAAAATAATCTGCCAAATCATTCTAGGTATGCATGAGAGTATTATATAGTTGGTAATACCACTCTAACTGTGCTCCGGACAGACTCTCTTGAAATAAATGCATCCACAATTTCCTATCAGCAGTGTGTGGTTGAATCTTCTGAACAAAGGACATTAGATGAAGCTTCGGACAGGAAATGCCATCGTACTTAGCAAAATTTAGAATTTAGAATTTGCGGGGAATGACCACTCCTGGAACCAAACTTAAGTCGTCAAAGTTAAACCCTGACATTTTCAGATTTTCCACAATATTTTGACGGTCTTCGAGTAAATTATACTTATCGTCGTCATGAGTATATTTCTTGCTCATATAGTTTTCTCCTTCTTCTTCTTGAGACTCATGATGGCTTCCTTCATTGGCATTGACACTTCCTTTAGTTTTTCCGCTCTTGTCTGAGAATTCAAGTTGTTTGACTACCTTGACTGGACCTCTAAACCTTTTCCCCATTTTGAGAATAACAACGATCTTCTTCTTTCTCTTCTTGATGATGAGCTCTTTCAAATCTTTCTATCCTTGGGCTAAGTTGGTGAACATCTCTTGGAACTGAGCGTTATGATCCTGGAGATCTTTGAAAGTTTGTTCGAGAGCCATTTCTGCTGAAATAAACAGCGAGAAAATAAGAAAATCGGTCTTCAGAGTACCTGTTATGAAATGATATGCTATGATATGCAATGTTTTCAAGGACCTTAGGAATTTAAATTTTGTAAACAAACAATAGCAAAAAAAATTATTAGTCTGATTAGTAAATACAAAAGAAAGTTCATGTACAAAAGTAAAACTCCTAGTGTTTAGAACTGCCACGGGAGATTCCTCTTTGTGTTGACGTAGGTGTTAATGCTCCATTCTTTGTGAAGTAGCTTCGTTAGTTGTAATACTCTTTTCTCGCTTGCATAGAACTGAGGTTCGAATGTATCCCTTTCTTCTTTAATTTGAATCCAAGATGTCTTCAATTCTTCGAAATCGATAGGCATATCTGGATGAAGAATGGTATAAGATTTATCACCTTCGGCAACAGGCTCCATAATTACTGGCAGAATAGCAACATATGGCATCATGAGATTTTGAGCGCGAGTCTGCACCCATTTGAGGTAATGTTCCCAAGGAATGAAATTTTTATGCCCTAAAGTTTTGGTAACAGTTTTCTTCACCATGCCCCAAGCATGCACAAATCTTTGACGGTAACCTTGGAGATCGTTATCGTAGTTAATACAATGCCTTGGATAAGAATATCATGAGGACCATCTCTTCGAGCATAACCAAATTGACGTAGAGCTAGAGAAGGGTTGTAAGCAATACCTCCCCTTATTCCAAAGAGTGGTACATTAGGGAATTCTCCATAATGCTCAATGAAAGTGAAGTCTTTTTGATAGTAGAGACACCAACAAATATCTAAATGAGAGCGTGACATCAACTTTTAAGACCACTTCAAACCTTGTTCATTCTTCATCATTGATCCAAGATGGTGTGAAATAAACCACCTGGATAATAACGGTATGCATCACACGAGAGTCCCTTTTCTTTTTCATAGTACAAGTGTGGAGAGAATACAGAATATCTCTGAGCAAGATGGGCACAGGGTTTGAGTGAGAAATATCTTAATGGAGTTCACATCTATGAATTGGTCCGAATTAGGGAATAGCACCAAACTATAGATTAGCAAAGCCAAAATGTATTCGAAAGCGTGGAAACTCATAGCTTTTAAGAATTCTTGAGCCTTATTTATCAGAAACTTGGAAAGCAAACCCTTAACTCCACTTCTTATTTCCCATTTAGCTTCAATGTCTGGCCGCTTTAGATGTAAGGTCGTTGTAATGTCTTCAAACCTCAGAAATTTTTCTGAACCTGTGAAATGTATCTGATCAAGGATGGGTATACCAAGTAGCTTAGAGAATTCTTCCATTGTAGGTACCAATTGATAGTTTGGGAAGGTAAAGCAGTGATGCTTCAGATTAAAGAACTGGAACATGATGCTCATCATATCTTCTTCAATACCGGAGATAACCAAGCAAATTAGATAATCATGCCTCTTGATAAACTGAGATTGGTCGAGAACTTTTGAAACTAACTCCTTGAGTTGAGAAGGTATACCCACGAAGTTGATTTGGATATTCTTCCTGGAAGCCATAACCCTACAACACAAAGAAAAAGTAAATCCCTAGGTCATTGAAATGCTTAGAAATGTTATGATGTTATGATGTCATGATGTCATGTTTAAATAGCAAGCACAAGCAATTCACACAACAACCCTAGGTTTAAGGCTTGCATGAGGTATAGGTGTCTACCCTTTACCAAAGTTTAAGTTGATTCAACATGTCCTATAATAGTAACCGGGTTTTATGAATCTCATATCATATATATTTCTTGTAGGCTTTATTTCAGTATGAATACCAAATGGTCGACCGAAACATCCCGAAATTCGAATCTCAATGAGTGTAGCATCGATATCAACCAATCTTAATCTGCACCAAAGCCGACTATCTCACTATCTTCTAATGACTAAGATGGGACAATTAGGATTCTTAAATTTTAGTTAGTGCTTGATCACACCACACAGATGCCAAATATTTCCTCAACTAAACATGAGGAACATCGGGACATCCAAAGTGTTGCACTAACCATAGCCATCATTTTAACTATTTCAGTCTACACCGGGCAGTCCCGATGATCTATTGCTACTTACCTAAGGAAACATGGATCCGGGTGTAAGATCCTCCACAGATACAATACCCATGTAACCCTTAAAAGTAAAGTAGATAAGTCAAACAACGAAAGCAATAAAGTGATCTAAAGCCCTAATGTAGCCTCTCTTTAGGGTGTTTCCCCAGCAGAGTCGCCAGCTTTGTAACACGGTGGGAGAACTGACTTGTTTGTTTTGCGTTTTATCGCAAATGTTGCGGATAGCAAGAGTCGCCTCCGACTTTTATTTATCCAATAAAGGAAAGATGAAAAGAACAGGAAAGACCTTTGATAGATTCTGAGTACGGGAGGTAATTATGAAAAGGGAAGGTATTAGCACCCTTTACATCTGTAGTTATCTACAGGCTCTTAATTGCTTTAGCTCACTTTTTTGAAAACTTGCTTTCTGTGTGGATGTGATTTGAAAAAGCAGTATTTTGCTTTGAATTTGTAATGATTCTTGTATCAGTCCTCAAGAATGTATACGAAGTGTTTGAAAATATTTGTTTGAAAATGTAACTTTGTAATGATTCTCGTATGAATGTATACAAAGTTTCTATTTGAAAGTATTTTTGAAAAGAGTGTGAGGTATGAAAATGATTTTTTATTGAATGGAGCAGGCAATTTAGAGTCTTATTACCTACTCAGAAAGGTTGTTCTTTTTATTTTCCTTATCCTTTAGGATACACTATGCCAAAAAGAACTTATGGCAGCACTACAAAGACAACGCTTTTGTCTAAAAGCACTCTCATAAGTTGTTAAAAAATTTCGCCAAAAAAAAGCGCTGCTAAAGAAAACCTTTAGAAAGCGCTTTTCAAAAGCGCTGCTAAAGGCCTCTACCTTAGAAAGCGCTTTTACAAAAGTGCTCTTATAGGTGTACCTTAGAAAGCGCTACTAAAGTCAATGAAAATATTAACCGTAGAAAGAGCTTTCAAAAGCGCTGCTAAATCCAATGAAAAGAAAGCGCTTTCAAGGAAAAAGCGCTGGTAAAGTTTGTACCTTAGAAAACACTTTTGAAAAGCGTTGCTAAAGGTTAACCTAAGAAAGCGATTTTGAAAAGTGTTGCTAAAGGCATAGGGAAAGAAAGCGCTTTCTTAGGAAAAAGCGTTGTTATATCTAGCCCTAAGAAAGCGCTTTTAAAAAGCACTTTCGTATCTAATTTTATAATTAAAATTGTAAATCCCTGAAACCACAAAACATAATTTCTGTTCCATTCTCAGAAAACCCCTCCTTCTCACCTTCATCAACACAACCTTCATTATCTCATCCTTTCCACCTACACAAACCCCTCAGTTTCATTGCAACCCCTCCATTTCACTGACCATATCCATCGATACATCACCCTCACCACCATCACGAAACCTTTAGTTTCTCGCCAACTCTCTCGTTCTCTCACCCTTGTCTAGCCCTCCATCTCTCTGTCAACTCCGGTTCATCACCATCATCACGTTCCCGGCTTGCTTCCTTGCCATCAGAGTCTGTCGCAGCCCATTGGTTTTCTCTCTTCGCAGCTATTCGGTAAGATTTCAGGCCTCTCGGTATTCTTCTACTTAACTTATATGTTGCTGACTCTTTGATTAATCCATGTAAAAAACCGTTTTAGTGTTGTTAGTTATCCTTTGATTAGTGGTTTCGATTTTTCTGGGAAATTTGAGTATTATGAAAAGGCTATGTTGAACTAAAAAAAACAAATGCTAGCATCTTACACTGTGTTTAATTTCTGATAGAACAACATTGTACTGTGTTTAGCTTCAAATGTTGCTTTTGTTCATAGTAAATTTTGAATAAGGGTTAGAATGTAGTGAACCATTGGATAAATCATTGTATCGATTGGGCACATGATATTTTGTGTTGAATAAAATGTGTTGAATAAACTTTGTTGAATAAAATTTGTTATAGTTTGCATATACATTGGATAAACTTTGAATAAACTTTGAATAAACTATGATAAACTTTGTTATAGTTAGCATAAACTCTGTTGAATAACAATATCAATTTAGGATAGATGTTTATTTTTTTGTTTAAAATTGCATTAACATGATGTCTTGGTTAAATTTGGATGTTAGTCTTGATATCAACGTATACTTGTTATGTTGTCTTTGTGATATGTCGTTTGTTTTAACTTGTGATGATCATTGATGTTGGTATATGATCCATTTGTTAAAATCTATACGAGTTTCTTTTCTTGATTTAGTTCGTTTGAAATTTTAAATTGATTGGTTATGGCCTTGGAATGGTGAGTTCGGTTATGGTGACGTTGTGAATTCCATTTGCGTTAAACACTAGTTCGAGATAATTTTATTGAGCATGATTAGATTTAGGTAGTTGTTGCCCAGATTTTGGTTTAGGGGTTTAGAACTTACTATGAATTCGATTTTCCATGTTTCAAATGTGAATTGAATTGTAACTTGAGTTTCTTTGATTTTAGTTTCATTTGTGAATTGAATTTCTTGAATGATCGATTACTTGGTTCTTGAATTTTTCATGTGCATAATATATGTTTCATTTTGATTGTATACCTTATGATTACTAACTTGTTTATGGTTTGAGCAAGCTTACTTCGAGATAATTTCATTGAGCATGATGGATTGTTTCCACTTAAATTAGTTTCTTACTTCTCTAATTGTGAATGAATTGTAATTAGTGGTTTAGTCGGTTTTTATCGTATGAAATTTTTTATAATAGAAGTTTTCTTTCCTCTGAATTAGAAGCGTTTCCCGACCTAGTTCATCGTACGACGCTCATTCTTTGTGTTTCCTTGAGTTTGGAAAATCTGAGGTGAATTTCTTCCTCATATTACTTGGTATTGTGATGAATTTGTCTAAAATTGCGTGAATATGTTACGTTTTCTTGCTCCAGATCCATTCCGTGTATACTTTGCATTTTGATAGAAACGCATTATACCGTTTTATGCCCTACTTAGCTGTTTTTGTTTAGCTTAATTAGTAAAACCAGGGATAAGATATGGATGTATTCCAATCGATTGTCGAAGGAGTACGAGAATGGGGTATCAAAATTCGTTAAGTTTGTTGTTGAGCACACCAAAGACCCTAGTCGAATGACATGTCCTTGTTTGGGTTGTTGTTATGGGAGTCGGGTTGATGTGGTTCAGTTGGCATCGCATTTAATACGGTATGGAATTGATAGAAGTTATACATGTTGGAATATGAATGGTGAGAAAAGTAAAGGGAATGTTCAATCGGGGGATAATACGACCTATGCTTCAAACAACAATTGCATAGATACATACGATTATGATCGAGTCGAAGAGATTCTAGAAGAGCTTGAAGAAGATCTTAATGATTGTCCCAAAATGTTCGATAGGTTGGTAAGCGATGAAGAGAAACTGTTGTATAATGGTTGTACAAAATTCATAAGATTGTCTACGGTCAATGGATGGTCGGGTAAAAGTTTCACAGAGTAATTATCCCTTATGAAAGATATGCTACCAGAGGACAATTTTCTTCCCAATCAAAAGTGTGAGGCCAAAAAGATGTTGTACTCTGTTGGCATGAGCTATGATAAGATACATGCCTGTTCAAAAGATTGTGTTTTGTTTCGAAACAAGTATGCATCGTTAAATGAGTGTCCTAAATACGGTGCCCCTCGATATAAGAAAACGTTGTCTCCGAAAAAATTCTTATGGTATTTTCCTATAATTTTGAGATTTAGATGC
The DNA here is from genome assembly GCA_021764765.1 of Vicia sativa. Lineage (NCBI taxonomy): Eukaryota > Viridiplantae > Streptophyta > Magnoliopsida > Fabales > Fabaceae > Vicia > Vicia sativa. Next base: position 22,875,011 of record CM038797.1, read on the forward strand.
ATGTATCACAGTGAAACCGATTCAAAACACTTGACTTGGCATGTAGATGAAAGAATTATTAATGGAAAGTTTCGACATCTGGAAGATTCACCACAGTGGATGAAAATTGATAATGATTATCCTGAATTTGGAAAAGAAGCAAGAAACCTTCGCTTGGCATTTTTTACTGATGGAATGAACCCACATGGTATTCAAAGTATCTCGCGTAGCACATGGCCTGTGATTATTATGATTTATAACCTACCTCCGTGGCTAAGTATGAAGCATAATTACATGATGTTATCTATGTTAATTTCTGGGCCTAAAAAACCAGGGAATGACATAGACGTATACTTGGAACCTTTAATCGAAGATTTGTTGATTTTGTGGGAGAACAGTGTAGAGGTTTATGATGGGTATAGGAAAGAAAGTTTCAACTTGAGGGCGATGTTGTTTGGAACAATTAACAATTTTCCAACATACGGAAATATATCCAGGTATAGCATTAAAGTTGAAAAAGCGTGTCCTGTATGTGAAGATGAAACCGATATGACGCGATTGAAAACTTGTCAGAAGAATGTCTTTCTTGGTCATCATAGATTCTTAAATTCTAAATATCAATATCGTGGATGGAGAAAAACGTTCAACAGCGATACCAAACAACGTAGAGCTCTGCCTGGATTGACATGTAATCATATTTTTGAAAAGGTGAAAGATGTGAGTATTCAGTTTGGAAAGCCTTTAGCACATAAAGTTGTCACAGGTGGGTGGAAGAAAAGGTCAATTTTATTTGAATTGCCATATTGGAAATCTTTGTACGTAAGACATTTTCTTGGTGTTATGCATATTGAAAAAAATGTATTTGACAGTGTTATTGGTACGTTACTCAATATAAAAGAGAAGTCTAAGGATGGCCTTAAAGCAAGGGAGGACATGGTAGAGATGGGAATAAGAACTGAATTGGAACCCGTGAAGAAAGGAAGACGAACATATCTACCACCTACTGTTTATACTGTATCTAGAAAGGAGGAAAAAATATTGTGTAAGTTCCTAAGTGAAAGACCTCTATCTAGAAGGCTACTCATCAAATATTAGAAGACTTATGTCTATGAAAGACCTCAAGTTAAAGAGTTTAAAGACGCATGGTTGCCATGTGATAATGGAACATTTTCTACCGATAAGTATACGTTCTATTCTGCCAAAAAAAGTAAGAAGCGCAATAACTAAACTGTGTTTTTTCTTCAAGTCAATTTGCAGTAAGGTGATCGATCCTGAGATCTTACCAACATTGCAAAAAGAAATAGTTGTTACTTTGTGTGATCTTGAAATATATTTTCCTCTGTCATTTTTTGACATAATGGTTCATCTTGTCGTTCATCTTGTGAAAGAGACACAATTGTGCGGACCAGCTTATATGAGATGGATGTACCCTGCTGAACGTCATATGGAAATATTAAAAGGGTGTGTGAAAAACTAAAGTCTACCAGAGGGTTGTATTGCAGAACGATACATTGTTGAAGAAGCGGTTGAGTTTTGTACTGATTATCTGTAAATGTTCAATCAATTGGACTCCCCAAATCTCATATTGTTGAAAAAAAAAGAAGGTAAGAAGCTAATTAGAAATAAAGTTGTGACAGAATCAAGGGTCGAACGGGATCAACTGCATTTGTATGTTATGCACAATGAGATTGAGGTTGAGTCGTATGTTGAAATGCACAAGGGTGTTCTTAGAGGTTTAAATCTGAATAGAAATGAGAATTGGATAGTACGAGAGCATAATCGAAGTTTCATACCATGTTTTAAGGAACATATTTATTCAAAGTATCGTTCAGATCCTGCTTCAGTAACAGAAAGGTTGAGATGTTTAGCATATGGTCCAAGTTTGGTTGTGTTTTCTTATAGCGCATACACAATTAACGGATACACATTTTATACCAAAGAACAGAATGACAAAAGTACTATGCAAAATAGTGGTGTCACCTTGGTAGCTGAAGCAATGCACATATCAAGTGTGAAGGACTTCAACCTGAAATTTACAAATTTTTCATATTTTGGGGTTATCGAGCGCATTTGGGTGTTTGATTATGAGAAGTGTCAGATTCCTATATTTAATTGCAAGTGGATTGACAATAATAATGGCATACGAATGGATAAGTCAGGATTTTTGCAAGTGGATCTTAATAGGGTGGGGTACAAAGATGAGGCTTTCATTCTAGCATCTCAAGCTAAACAAGTGTTCCATGTCACTGATCCGACAAGTACGAAATTGTCTATAGTGCTTTTATCTAACAAAGTAATTGATGAAAACATTGGAGATCAAGGTGATATTGGTGTTGACATTGAATCTTTTACCAGAAATGATCAAAATAAGAATGAATCATGTATTAGAAATGATCATAATGAGGGTATTTGGATCAATCCAACTGTCTGCGTTGTTAAGAGACGAGTAGAACATATTCCTACCAAGAAAAGAAAGAGATGTTAGTGAAAAAGGTAATAGTATATATAATTATATCCTATATCATTCAATAAAATTTAAATATATGTAATTTATATATATATATATATATATATATATATATATATATATATATATATATATGGATTATTGATTTTTTTTTTCTTTATTATAGGTCAAATGGCTAGTAAGCAAGAAAACTCACAAGATGCAAATGCTCCAGATGATATTTCGAAAAATGATATTACACAAGGCATAACCATTATGAGGGGAATCATTCGTGATAGAGACAAAGGAGTAACATATAATATAGATTGGAATGATGAGGACCAACTAATTGGATCTAATGCTGCAAAATTGACAAGCTATATTGGTACACTTGTTCATATGCATATTTCAATCACCACTCCTAGATGGAAAAGAGTAGAGTTGGATGAGGGTAATGAGAAAATTTGGACTGAGATAAGGGTACCATATATGGTTGTTGTTATTTGCTTTATCTTGACGATAATGTGTTTAAATTACTTATACTAACACACTCTATGCATATGTTTTTTCATAGAGGTCTTTTAAAATTGAAGATACCCGTAAAAAGTATATACTTGGTTTAGCCAGAAAAAGACACAGAGGGTGGAGAGCTTTTTTAACAAACAAGTATCTTAAGGATGAGGAAGGAAATTTTGTTGAAGAGGATCCGGAACGTCCAAAGAAGTATGAGAATTTCATTACATCTGAAGAATGGGTTGCTTTTGTAGGCCAAAGAAGAGACGAGAATTTCAAGAAAGTGAGTGCCATTAATCGCGAGAGAGCGTCAAAACCGACACATCCATACAAAAATGGGTGTTTTGGATATGCACGCCAGAAAAAATTGTAAGTAAATATAAATGCTACAATCTTATTAATTCCCTCAATGTGTTATAATTGATGATCTTATTATTTGTGTCAATGCATAGTTAGACGAGACGAAAAGTGACGAAACATCACTTCCAGCACATGTGTTGTGAAATGAAGCTCCTGTGGGCAAGGATCAAGTTGTTAATCCTGATGTTTAACATATTTATGATGAATGTGTAAGTATAACATTATGTCTTTAATTAAATCAAGTTGTTAATCCCGATGTTCAACATATTTATGATGAATGTGTAAGTATAACATTATGTCTTTAATTAAATCAAGTTGTTAATCCCGATGTTCAACATATTTAAATCAATATGTAAATGAATTACAGGAGACCCTATCGTACTCGGTATCCATAACTGAGGACTAGGATAATAGGAGCGTACTTAGTCGAGCACTAAATGTTGTTGAGTATCCCGGTCGAGTGAGGGGTAAAGGTCATTGTGTGACTCCAACCTCTTTGTATAAGCATCCAAGGAAAAGAAATCCTAGCAATCCAGAAGTGATGCAAAAATTGTAGGAATTACAAGCACAAGTCTGTGAATTACAAAAGGATAAAGAGAGATACATGGCGGAAAAGAGCAATTCACAATTGAAAGAAACTAGTGACAAAGCTAGTATCAACTGTCAAATTTAATTTTCCGAGGTAATTATATATGTTATTGTGAAATTTTAAATAGCACAAATTTATGTTAATTGACATATATACACATTAACAGTAAAATATTTATTATTGGTTTAGGGCATTTCATCTTGTCAGCTATACTTATCATCACCGACTTATCGCCTAGTTGGCAAGGGAAAAGTGCAGAACACTTTGGGAGATTTACTTCACCATAAACCGCTCACGGATGGATACATGAAAGTATTAGTTGATGTTGCTTTAGATTTGGATGTGTTGCTACCGGTACCTGACACTGTTTTAGAGACCACATTGCTGCGAGATGCAATAGGATCTTTTGGTGCATGGCCCTCAGACCTCATTTTCATAGATGATCAGGTAATTTTAAAACCATTATGAATCCTTAAGTATTCATCTGTCAATTTTTACCTCATTTTTTTACATTATAATTAGACTCCTACAAAACCCACATATAAGGGTAAAGGGATTTTGCAGCACGACGAGTCTATTGCATCATAAAAAGAGGTACGTTTAAAATGTTAATTATATGATCCCAATAAAAAACTGCATGATTTTATAGTTTACCTAAGTTATATGATTTTTAGGTACTTGATCAAGGGTCACAACAAGTGAGCCAGAAAATTGGTAGCGTACCACCCAAGAAAGGGTTCCTCTTAGAAAATTTGTGCCTCGACTCCAGATATGTGTTGAAACACTTGTCATAACATCAAATTTAATGGATGGTGGTATTCGACAAATGGATATGGATGGAGGTATATTTGGTTTTTCTTGCACCGAAATAATTGGACAAGAGAACATGGAAGAGATTTTTCATCGTAGAGAATTAGGCGTCGGTGTTATGCATTCATACATCCGGTAATCCGATCAATATATTATTTAATTAGTTGAACAATTTATTTACACATTTCAATGAAAATAGTCTAATGTTTATTATGTTTTTATTTAAGGTTGTTATATGACAAATTGATGTGCGGGAATCAATTGTCTAACAGATTCTATTTTGTGTCTTCCTCCCGTGTCAGCGGAGCGACAATTGTTAGGGAACCGGAGACAGTACAAGAGCACTTAGTCGAGAGATTCATGGCCACCGGTAGTACATAAAGCTTGTATCTTAAGGCGTATAATACTATTCCTACAGGGTTTGATTTTCATTCTATGTTTATTCTAATCTTTGTTTCTTTTACGTAGAAAATTTCCATATAAACGTTTGTTTTAATTTATAGACGTCACTGGTTATTGGTTGCTATGGATCCTATAAAAGAAGTGGTCTATTATCTAAATACGGTAGATGGTGATTGGACTGATTATCCGGATATGAAGTTAAGGATTAATACATAAGTGAGATTGTTCTAAATATTTGTGTATATTTGTAAATTTAATTATTTCTTTGAGATTTTTCTAAATATATGTTTTTATTTTGTTAGATCAATACAAGTATTCCGAAGTCAAAGAGAAACTCGAGTACAACGGTCTAAATCTAACAACATTACATGGGTCAAAGTGCAGGTACATTAATTTTCACAATTTTTCTTATAATAGTGATGCTACTTGATAAAACAAGACAAATATACATTCTTATTTGTTTTTCTATGTGGTGTGCTCAACAACAAAATGGTATAGATTGTGAATACTTCATTTTGCGGTTTATCAAAGGAATCCTTCAAATGAATCAAATAGAGATTTCAGTCACAATATGAATTTATAACTTAGGATTTGTTTATTATTTATTGGATATTTCATATGATTTATTACTTTTAACTAAATCATGCATATTATGTTTTGTTATGTAGTACTTCGATGAACACAAGTGTGCATATTACACGAAACTTAAGTTGGAAGAAATCAAAGAGGAACTGCGTCAATATTTTATTGAGCAAGGAATTCTAAGGTAGGCCTAAGAAAGCGCTTTTCCAGAAAAAAATGCTACTAAAAGCTTTCTTAAGAAAGAAGTTTTTAGGAAAAAGCGCATGCTTAGGTATACCTAAGGCAACGCTTTTGCCTAAACAAAAAGCGCTGCTAAAACCTATAGCAGTGCCACCTACGGCAGCGGTTTTAAAGGCCAAAAAAAGCATTTGCGTAGGTCTTTTGGCGTAGTGATAACGCTATCCAACGTAGGGTCATCGTATGGTCATTGAAGGCAACATGTAAGCGTACCTTAGCAATTCGAAGGGACGATCATCACTTATTTGTAGGAAACAACCGAGGCACTTTGCTAATGGTACCCCTATGTTCGAGGGACATGACCATTGTTTATTCGTAAGGTAATAAGAGAGGATACCCTAAGGGTCCAAGTGTGCAATTGTGATTTAATTCAGATATTTATCTTAATATTACGGTGAACTAAGTTTGATTTTAGTCTTTTCATACAATCCTATTAGCCATACATCTAAGTAGTATATATGCAGTTTATAAGAGCGCGGAAAGTAAAAGCGAAAAATATGGTACTACGCTATTACATGGCTTTGGGGCAATTACAAAATAAGACGTGCGGAAAGTAAATGCGGAAAGGTAAATCTACACTATTACAAAAATATCCTTGCGACCTATACATCAATTTCTAGAATTTAAATGTGAAATAAATAAATAGACAGTAGAAAATTTATTCTAAGTGTTAGGAAAATGTTAGAAACCTAATTACTATAAGAAAAATATTTTTGTATTTTTTGGAAATCGGTTTTAATATAGAAAAAACCTAATTTAGTTAGTATTTAATTATGAAAAATAATTTAAATGAGAAGAAAAATCAAATGTTTTTGTGCCAAAAATTAAATAAAGGTTTATAAGACATAAGTCTAAATTCAAAATACTTTTTAGGGTTTTTGAAAATAGTTAAAAAAATATTTGAAAAGAAATTAAATTGGTTAGAAAATAAAAAATAGAAAAAATGTTAAGGAAACAAGTGCTAAAAAATAAGGATGGTCCTGCCAAGGTTTGAACCCAAGACCTGAGGGTTATAGGTCCAAGACATGACCACTGCGCCATGAGCTTGTGGTGTTAACTCCTTGCCTCCAATTGCATGTATAACCTGTGAATATTAGAAAAATTAAGAAAAATTGCAAAAGGCAGGGATCGAACCCACGCCTTGAAAGAGGAAGAGACTTAGCGCGCACATGGTTAACAACTGGGGTGGTGATACATCCATTAATAATGACACCTTGATAAATATATAAGTAATGTTATTTTCTGAAAATCAAACAATCAAAACCAAAACACGTGTTGGGCCCGATGTTTAAAATTCTCCAATCAAAGCAAGCCACACATGCTTCCCTTAGTCAAACAACTGTCAGTGACACCGAGAAGGATTCTAGTTGTCTTCTCCGATCGGCCAAACATCAAACATGCAATGATCGACCAAAAAATAAAAGCAAATAGCCCAAATCACATATTTAGGACCATGTGAATCTAATGGTGTGGTTAGTTTTGTCTGAATCGTCCTGTAGCCATAGATAAGATGAAGCAAAAGCTTCATGCCCTAATAATGGTGAAACACAATTCTGGCCTCAAACCTTGCAAAGAATAGTTCTAAAAAATCACAAACATCAGTATGAACATGAAAATATGAATCGAAATTGTTTATATTGCATAAATTGAAGGTTTGAGATTTAAGAGTTTTACCAAACTGGTGCACATTAGTTGGCACATTCTGGGAACTCCTGGTAACTTTAGGAGGATGAATCCATCCTTGGAATTGAATGAAAACGACTGGATATTTGGTTTCGAGTTTGCAATTTTTAGGAATTTTCGTATAGGGTATTTATTGGGTCTAAGCTTTCATTCGATCATAGAAGTCGAAGCTTTCACTCTGAGGAGGGAATGAATTATTAAATTCTTTGTTGAAAATAGGAGTAGCATGCACCACAGGAGGTGCAGAAACAATAATGGGTTGGGCCAAGGAGGTCACTTGAGTAGCAGGGTTGTAACCTTCAGGCATGCAATTCTCTTGCATTCCCCAAGGAAACATGAGAATCTTGAATCTTTGAGATAACATTTGTCGGTTGATGTGGAATGATACGAGGAGAAGATGGAGGAGGTAGTGGCTGATTCTGAGCAGCCACCAATTGTTCCACCATAGTAGTCAAATTGGCCATACCGGTCCTCAAGGAAATAACCTCTTCGCGCAACTCGCGATTCTCTTGCTCTAGATTTTCCATCTTCTTCTTGGAGTTGGGTCGAGTGTTATACCGATGCAACAACTCGAAGACTAAATGAAGTAGAGAAATGGATAAGACACTTGGGAGCATATGAAAATGCAAGAATGTGTGTGCCATTATGTATGACATGCAATGCATATGATTTGTTTATTATTTCTTCTTTTCTTCTTCTTTTATTATTATTCAAGGAACTTAATAAAGACAATTTTATTTGAAAATATCAAAGTATAATACAATTGAAATGCTAAAATAAACTCATGTCATTAATAAAATATTTTGAGGATTACAACTCCTTAATACAATTTTCAAGGATCCCAAGTACAAGAGAAAACAAAATAAAACTACAAGTCCTAGAGAATCAAATTTGTAGAAGACCCCTATTCATACGAACGCTTCCTCTTAAGCTTCCTAATCTCTTCCTTTAGTTACTCGTTCTCCAATACGTACCTGTCGACATAACCTTTCCAAGCACCAGACTTGGGAGAAGTGTGGGAATGAACTGGGGTGCTAAGAGTTGGGTGAACACTAGAAGAAAGTAAATCCTCTTGCTTTTTCATCATCTATATAGTAGGTATCTCTAGAATCTTTTTCTTTCAACTCTACTACATGAGACATCTTCAAGGTATGATATTTGTTCTTCTAAGCTTCTTTCTCTTCTTTCCTCCTAACTAGAGAAAGCTGAAGATCTTGTATGTTATCTAAACCATGAGTAGTAACTAAGAACAAATCAGCAAATGGATCCTCATGATGATATGGCATCTTCAACGCAATAGCTCTTGCTTGCACAGATAGAAAATAAGGCTCCAAATAACCAACTTCTCTCTTCCCTAGAATCTCTTTTCCTTTCCTATGAATATGAAGCCAAGCTTTCTCTATATCCTTCCTTGCTGCACTGTGGTCTTCACCCTCTTTAAGAAAGAAGCCACTCACATGAATACTCTTTGTTTTCTCCCTCATCAGATAACCAAGTTGTCGACGCGCAAGAACATGATTATAGCTAATACATCCCTTTGTACCAAGAAGAGGCACATTGGGAAAGCTACCACAATTGTCGATAATGTCTACATCATAATAAACCTGACGATACCACACAATATAAGAATGAGTGAGAGCCATGATCTTCGTTGCCCGACGAGATCCCCTCCTAGGAACCCCAAAAGAATCAGTTGTAGGCAAGTGAGAAACAAACCAATGGTATAGCAACGGCACACAACAGATAATCTCTCCTTCTCGGCGGAATTTTCGAAGATGAATAAAATAATAAGTCTCCGCAAGAAGTGTGGGAATTGGATTCCTAATCATGAAGATCCTGATAGCATTAACATCAACAAAATTGTCAATGTTGGGAAATAATATTAAACCATAGGCAAGCAATGCAAAGATGGCTTCAAAAGCCTCCATACTCTTCATATAAGGAAAATAACGAGCCTTCTTCAAAAGAAATGCAACCGGTAATCCTCTGATACACACCCCTTGGTAGTCATATTGTCTTTAATCTTAGACCTCTTCAGATGGGTAATAACAACAATCTCATGAGACTTAGGCTCCTCCTCCAAACTAGTAAAAGGAACAACACTAGTAATAGGTCGACTGAATAGATAAGAATACTCCTCCAAGGTAGGAACTAAATGATAGTTAGGAAAAGTGAAGAAATGGTATAACGGATCATAGAACTAAACCAAGGTGAAAAGCAAACCATCCTTCATCTTTGTCTTCATCAAAGGTAAAATAGTCCCATACTTCTTCCAAAAATCCTCTGGACTCTCAATCTCATCAAACAAGCTCACCAGTCCCTAAATCCTAGGTTCCTTGAAATTGTATTTCCGAGTTCTCCTTTATTCATAATTCATGGTCAAAGTATACCTGAGATATTTGCAAATGTTAATTTTAAGTTCCTTGAATAACTGTCTGAAAAAATGCGTATGGGTGCAGGAATACATGATGCAACAATCACACACAAAGATCACAAACATGGGGTTCCATAGGTTCGACGTCACGAGCATGGAGTCAAAAGGTACTACCCATAAGGTATTCAGAGCTTTGTCATCTGTAGATCAAGGTTCTAAAACGAATCCCTAGAGTTTTCATTCCTCCTTCCAATACTACTAACTTCCCGACGTACTCAGTAATTAGAAATACCTTCAGATGAAACTCGTTTGAGTGAAATATCACGTAGCAACTACTTCCGGATAACTCCATAATAGTCCCTGCACTATCCCTAAAAAGGCCGGGATGGGTTAAGGGTTCTACGGCTTCTCAACTTCATGGACTCTCAGGTCGAAAGCAGTCATGTCTTCCTAATTTTTCGGTAAACAAAATACCAATGTCAAGGAGGTATCCACTGAGTGGGGGATCTCAAGTCTCCTTCTTCGGGATTACTCCCTAAAAGTTAACATGACTATACCGCCCGTCCTATATTAAATTTTCCCTAGTCCAGGTATAGGACTCAATTAAAAGATAACCAAGCACCCCTGAAAACTAGAAAAACATCCAGACAAACAAGTACACAATATATACAAAATATAACACATATATACAAACAAACAAAAATAGGGTCAACCCACTTAGTTATGGTTCAGCAATAGGTCAAACATCCCCAAAAGAGTCACCACTTTTCTGTAGCGGCAAAAACTACGAGTATAAGCCATTCAATTGACTTAACTCAAAAAAGTAACAAAAGAGTCGCCACCGCACTTTTATTTTATCTAAAGGACTAGGAAAAAGAGCAAATAAAATAATGAAAAAAATATCAGATATCTAGGACCGGGGGTTAGTTACGCAAAGGGAAGGTGTTAGGCACTGAAAGCATCTACAGTACTCTACATGAACCTTTTTGAAAATTTGTATATGTGTGCTAAAAAGGAGTATATGTACAAAATGGATGGTGGGGGAGAAAAGAAGTATTTTTATAATTTTTGGTTTGATAGAACTTCCAATGAGTTCTAGACCTACATACCAATAATGTGCAATGTTGAAATCAAAACCAAATAGTTCAGCTAAAAAGACCAAAATTGTGTGTTGGTTGATTTTAAGAAAAATGTTAGTTAGAAAAGCCACAAAGAGTTCAAAAAATTTGAATGAGGTCAGGTGTTTTTTAGTCTTATGAAATGAAAAGTCAAAGTATTATTAAGTTAATTGAAAGTTTATTAAGAAAAGAAATTTTGAAAATGCATTAACCTAAGTCCAAGTTTCTTATGAAAGCGGTTCTAGTTTTGAAAACAAGAATCCTTTGAAAAAGAGGAAAGATTCTAAAAATTAAAGAATGGGAAGGAGATGAAGAGGCTAACCCAAGTGCATAAAGTAAAAGGTAAGGGTAAAGAAAGATCTAATCGGTGAGAAGACTAGTACTTGACATCAAGAGCCAATATTATATTCCATCTTTTGGATTACCACATAAGCAACAAATAAACGGACAAAAAAACCAAGCTTCAGATAAATCAATGCTTTTAGGTGAACTCTTGTCTTAAGAAAAATGGGAAGAGTAAGGGTTGTATTTGGAGAAAATCCACTCTTAATCGAGTATAACGGAATAACCTACATACAAAGATAATAATCAGAAGACAGAATAACACCTAAGGCACAAATATCTCCAAGCTGAGGTAGGGGTCCTAATCCTTAGCCCAAATATCAAGCTCAAGCACAAGGATAGTAACCAAGTCCAATTTAAAAAAAATTATGTTTAAGTTGAATTATTAGGTATTTTGGGAAAGGAAAACAAAGCTCAAATGAGCAAATTCAAAATGAAAAAAAAATAAAATGCTCTAGTGAGCAAAGGAAAAATGACATAGAAAATAAAATGCTCAATGAGCAAAGAAAAAATGACATGAAATGTAAATGCTAAAATTAAAGGTGCATAAAAATAAAGAGCATAAAAGTAAAAGCGGAAAGTAAAGAGCAGAGAATAAAAAACAATTAATAAAGGTTAGCAAGATGAGCGTCTTGAAACTAATCAATTATATCATCGAATTGTAAATTATGAGTCGTCAGCAAGGTGGCCATCTTGAAACTTACGCATGAAGACTTACCAGAAGCTTGATAGAATCAACGCGACCACACGACAAGCTCCACAGGTGTTGAACCAAGATCAAAGCTGTCATCTTTTGGGGCTTATGTTAGAATATTAAAGTTTATGCCACCAATTGATCACTTTCTCCGAATCGGGACAAAAGAAAAATACGATGAAGAGGAAGAAATAATTTCCAAGTTTATTTTGCATCAGATCAATTTATTCGGTCTAACTTCGTCAAAATCAATCAATTTTCTTGGTATATTTGGTCAAGAGACCTATCAACACCCAAATTCCATTGATGTTGAGGAAATTTGTGACTCTAAAATAAATTCAAAAGTCAGCAAAATAAAAATGAAAATAAAAAACCAAATAAAAGGATTAAAAATTATTTTGAAATCAGGTTATTTAATTGGACTTTATTGTCGAAATACATAAATAGTATTTTTTTCATCAACATAAAATTCCAAGAAAATTACCCAAAGTCAAACACAGGTCAACAAGTGTTGACAAATTTTTTTAGAATTTTTTAAAGTCAGCAAATATTTTTATAAAATAAAATAAAAGGTGAAACAAATAAAAAAAATGGAAAAAAACAAATAGTAAAATAAATAAATAAATAAAATGAGGTCACCAATATTTGTCAAATGACCATTAGATCCTTCCATTATTTTTTCAGAATTTTAAAATGTCACAAAGTTTTTTAAAACAATTAAAAACCTCAAATAAAAGGGAAAATCACTAAAACATATCAAATCTGGAAAAAAAATTATGAAAAAAAAATTCATTAAGATAATATTTCAAAATAATTATGTGAATTTTTTCATAATTTTTGAGTCAAAAATGAATTTTATATGATTTTTTGAAGTTTAACACATTTAAAATATAATATCAGAAAATGAAAATAAAAGCCAAAAATGTGGACCATCTGATCAATGTCAAAACGTGTTAGTAAGAAGCTCTAATGGATCTGACACGTTGTGCATGTTATGAACCCCTTTGAAATTCACACCGGATTAGTTGTATAAAATAAAATAAAACAAAGACGAAGTAAAAACAAGGAACGTTGGATCTGACATTGTTTTAAACAAGCTGGCAATCTGAACGGTCCATAAGTGTGGGAACACGGTAGGCCATGGTCAATGCACGCGTTTGTAACAACAAAATATCAAACCAATCAGATTAAAACAATTGGCCAATGATCATTGGTTGAAGAACGACACGTAGGTCGTCTTCAACCTCCAACCACCTGCGAATTGGGATTTTATGAGGTTCTTCAAACGACATTGTTTGAAGCTCAAACCGGTATCATTGGATTCCTCTTCTCAAGACAATCCTGACCTCACCCTCGCAAAAAATTTATTTAAACTGAGCAAAGAGAATTTTACAAAAAAAGAAGAATAATAGCAAGCTTTTATTTTGAAATTGTAAATCCAATTCTCAATAAAATCGAAAACGGTGAAGATCACAAGGATCAGGGAGATAGGGAGAACAAGTTAGGCATTCATTTGGACAGTTTTGATGGATATTCCTACCTGAATGAAGTTCACTTTCAGAGGTCTAAAACTTGACTTGGGTAGCACGATTCATGGAGTTTCAAGGAATGATTCTTGTTCTGTTAGCTTCATTGAGGCTCAAGGAAGAAGAATCAATGGTTCATTTCAATTTGGAAGTGGTCTAATCACGAATTCGAAGATGCAGAAAATATGGTTATGGAGGAAGTTTGGAAGAGGTTTTTTGGATCTTAAAGCTTGAGGAAATGAGTAGAATAGCTTGCTTATTTATAGGAGAGGATAATATAATAAGAATGGAGGTTGTGTGATGCAATTCTGAGTGAAATCGTGCACACTTGCATCTTGAGAAAAGTGTGACTTGCAAGTTGTCAAAACTCATCCAAATTGTGCGTTTTATCCCTCTAGTCAAGCTTGTCAACTTTGTTAGTCATGTTTAAGTCAAAAACGTGCATCAATTTGGTCATTAGAATCAACGTTATTGAAAACAAAATCTGACTTCAAGCAAAAAATAAGTTTCACAATGCCCTCTTTGCAACCATGGTTCTCATCACTCAAGGACCTTTATGATACACTCTGGGACTCTTTGAAAAGTTGAGATTATAAGCTTTGCAATGCACTTGGAATGGTAGCATTTGGCAACTTGATATGAAAGTTATGATCTTTTGAAATCACCAAAAACACACTGACTTTTTCACACTTAGAAAAATTTCTAAGTTTGGCAAAAAACGACCTATAATGTTTTCAATCAAAACATGGCCTTCCATTCAAAATTTTCTATTGATTTTCAAAGATGAAATGAAGTATGCAAAAAGAGCCAACCAAAAACTCTAAAAATTGAGCAAGTTATGTCCTTGTGAAGTTGATGAAATTTCATGAAATGACCTATAATTTTTTTATTTCTTCGAGCAACTTCAAAACACTTTCAATATTCAAAACATATATGGAGATAAATTTCATGTCTTAAATATTGTTGTGTAAAAATAATGACCTCAAGGTGATAAATGATGATCAAGATATGATCTTTTGAAGTTGATTGGCCAACAATTGAGAAATTCATCGAGGACTTGTAATCTTTTGACCTCATAGGAAAATTTCCAAGCATTTTCTCTTCTGACCAATTGAATTAAGTTGTATTAGACATCCTTATATTCATTGTGAAAGAAGAATGATCTCAAGGAGACAAGGGATGACCAATTTATGAACCTTTGAAGTCATACAAGATAGATGAAGCATCAATAGAGATAATGGGCAATCATAGACTTCTAAAACAATCTTCTCATCAATCAAAATCCTTTGATCCAAGCATATTCATATTATAAGTCCTCTTAAGAATAAAATGAGTTTGAAATCATCCACAAACTTCACACAAAGACTAAAATATAATCCTCAGAAGTCCAAAACCCTGATTCAAGGTAGATGGTCATAGAATGGTGAATTCTTTGAATTTGATGATCTATTTCAAACATGAAGCATATACTCAAGATGAGATACGATAGATGATGACAAGAGAAATATTCAATGGGAGACAATACTTTCAAAAATTCTTGAGAATTGAGGAGAGAAGTCATGGAAATAAACACATGAACCTATTTACTCCTACAATAAGAGACTTGTGCACCATTCACCTATAATATTTAGAGAGTGAAGTATACACACATCATATACATTCAATGGTGCTTGGTGATCTCCCAAAGGCAAACCTAAATATAAGAGGGAGAGAGAGAGAGAGACCAATTGATCTTTGTGTAATGTGATGGTATTAAGTATGAGTGAATCTTAGGGGCAAAAATTAGGGTACAATAATTTTTTTCAAATAAATATTTTCAAACACTTCGTATACATTCATAATGATTCTTGTATCAGTCCTCAAGAATGTAACTTTGTAATGATTCTTGTATGAATGTATACAAAGTGTTTGTTTGAAAGTATTTTTGAAAAGAGTGTGAGGTGTGAAAATGATATTTTATTGACTGAAGCAAGCAATTTAGAGTCTTATTACCTACTCAGAAAGGTCATTCTTGTTATTTTCGTTCTCCTTTAGGATAGCATTATCCGTACTATAAGTTGGTAGGTAACTCTATCTTTTTGATGTGAAGGGACGAGCGTAGGGTCATTGTATGGTCATTGAAGGCAACATGTAAGGGTACCTTAGAAATTCGAAGGGACGAGATCATATATTCGCATGCAACAACCGAGGGACGAGATCATATATTCGTAGGCAACATCGAGGGTCATCGAGGGATTATGATCTTTATGATGATTTAACCGAGGGACATTGCTAATGGTACCCCTACGTTCGAGGGACATGACCATTGCTTATTCGTAAGGAAACAAGAGAGGATACCTTAAGGTTGAAAGTGTGCAATAGTGATTTAATTCAGATATTTATCTTGGGATTAGGGTGATCTAAGTTTGATTTTAGTCTTGCCATACAATCCTATTAACCATACATCTAAGCAGTATATATACAGATATAAGAGCGCGGAAAGTAACAGCGAAAAATAGAGTCTTGCGCTATTACATGGCTTCGGGGCAGTTACAGAATAAGAGGTGCGGAAAGTAAATGCGGAAAAGTAAATCTACGCTATTACAAAAATATCCTTGCGACCTATACATCGATTTCTAGAATTTAAATGCGAAATAAATAAATAGACAATAGAAAAATATTCTAAGTGTTAGGAAAATATTAGAAACCTAATTAGTATAAGAAAAATATTTTTGTATTTTTTGGAAATTGAGTTTTATATAGAAAAAAGCTAATTCTAATTACTTAGTATTTAATTATGAAAAATAATTTAAATGAGAAGAAAAATCAAATTTTTTTGTGTCAAAAATTAAATAAAGGTTTTTAAGACTTAAATCTAAAAATTAAAACATTTTTTAAGGTTTTAGAAAATAGTTAAAAAATTATTTGAAAAGCAATTAAATTGCTTAGAAAATAAAAAATAGAAAGAATGTTAAGGAAACAAGTGCTAAAAAATAAGGATGGTCCTACCAAGGTTTGAACCCAGGACCAGAGGGTTATAGGTCCAAAACATGACCATTGTGCCATGTGCTTGTGGTGTTAACTCCTTGCCTCCAATTGTATGTAAGTGTAAATCTGTGAAAATTAGAAAAATTATGAAAAATTGCAAAAGGCAAGGATCGAACCCACGCCTTGGGAGAGGAAGAGACTTAGCGCGTACATGGTTAACCACTGGGGTGGTGATACATCCATTAATAATGACACCTTGATAAATATATAAGTAATGTTTTTTTTTCTGAAAATCAAACAATCAAAACCAAAACATGCACTAGGGCCCAGGGTTTTAAACCCTCTAATCAAAGCAAGCCACATATGCTTCCCTGAGTCAAACAACAGTCAGCGACGCCGGAGAAGGATTTTGGTTGTCTTCTCCGATCGGCCAAACATCAAACCGGCAATAATCGACCAAAAAATAAAAGCAAATAGCCCAAATCACATATTTAGGACCCTACGAATCTAAAGGGGTGGTTAGTTTTGTCTTAATCCGCTTGTAGACATGGATACGATGAAGCAAAAGCTTCATGCCCTAATAATGGTGAAACACGATTCTGGGCTAAAACCTTGCAAATGATAGTTTAAAACAATCACAAACATCAGTATGAACATGAATATATGAATTGAAATTGTTTATATTCCATAAATCGAAGGTTTGAGATTCAAGAGTTTTACCAAACCGGTGCACCTTGGTTGGCACGTTTTGGGCACGATTTGACTTGCTTGAGGACTTGGATCGATTGCTGGTAACTTTAGGAGGATGAATCGATCCTTGGAGTTGAATGAAAACGGCTGGAGATTTGGTTTCTAATTTTCCCTATGTTTTTAATTTTTTGGAATTTTCGTATAGGGTTTTGAGTGCAGCAAACCTTGTTCTTTGCATTTGGTCTTGTTGTGTATATGTGGAGGAACAAAATCAGGTCAAGACTTGTGAGAAAATATATTGCATTCATTGAAAAATATTTGATTGAAAAATCAAATGTAATATTTCCGAAATTTCTCAATCTTCATGCAATCAGCTCTTGTACGGTTTTGCCAGCTTGCAATGTGTATCTTGGACCTCAAGACATTCAAATAACAAGCCCAACATGCCTTACCTCTTATCTTGGTATTTTGTTTAATTAAAATAGAATTTTATTTATTTAATTCAAAAATAAATTAAATAAATGAAAAGAGGGCGTGTAATTGAACTTAGAGGTCATGGGCCATTTTAGGAATAAGTTCAGATCATAAAAATCAAGACCCGTTTGGAAAATTTTCAAGTTTGATCAATATTTTCTTCATGCATTTCTTCAAAATTTCCATTTTTTCTAAAGTCATAACTTGCTCAATTTTTATCATTTGAGAGTGTTCTTGGACTTTTTAGAAAGCTTAAGATGTCCTTTAAATGCTCCTCTTGGTTTCATCTTCGTTGAAGCTTCGATGCTCATATACACTTCTCTGGAAAAAGATGACTTTATTGAGTTTTATGAGGACCTATAATGTCTTGGCTCATATCTCTCAAATGAGGCATTTTTGGGAAAATCTTGTGAGTCACAAAGTTGTAGAGAATTGAATTCCCTTCAAAATCATATTTGATGGAAAAACTTCTGATAAAGTATGTGAAAGTTATGCTTGGTCAAAGTTCTATTGACTCTTTATCAAAAAACCCTACTTTAGAAACTTTGACTTTTGACCATTCCTTGAATTTTCTTGATGAATCATGATCAACCCTTGATCAAATGATGAATGTAACTTCAAAACCTTGATGTTGACCAAAAATGATAAAGTTTGACTCTATGTTGACCACAGTTGACGTTTTGTCTAATACAACAAATTTTCAAACATCTTAACTATTGACTGAGCAAACTTGAGCTATTAGGCTTGAAACTTGACATGGAGATTGTAACGCCCAAATTTAACTAATTGGTTAATTAGATTATTTAAGGATTTGATTATTGGATTTACTCGAAGTTTGAGAATCAATCGGATTTGTTAGTATTATTTTGGGGAACGTATTTGGATTATTAAGTTGAAGTCGGATTTTATTCAATTAGTCGAAGAATTAATAAATTTGATTTCGTTGAAGAAATAATGGAATATTTTATTTATTGAGTTGGGATTTAATTATGGTATCGCAAATTAATGAGGAGGTGTTATTTGTTAGGCTCATTATGATAAGTAGTAAGATAATATTATTATTATTATTATTATTATTATTATTATTATTATTATTAATGAGGTTTGTTTTGGGTTCTGTGGGTGTTGGGTGCCAAAACCTTAGAGAAAATGGCAAGAGGAAGATGCTAGCAGCGTTGAAAACCCATTCTCTCACACTTAGTTTGTGGCGCCAACGGGTTGACGCGGCGCAAACTGAATCCAACTAAAGTCGTGGCGTGAAAGAATGTTTGCGGCGCGTATTGAGTAGTTCTGGACATATTCTCCTGCTTTTGAATTCTTCCCATGGTGACTAGTTGATATTGTTGACTTTTAGTAGGCTACTTTGAGTGAGATAAAGATACTGATTAATAAGGGATGATACTCGAATCGATTGGAAATAGCTCCGGATTAGTATGTCGGTAAATGTAAGCGGTTTGACAAATTAATCGAAATTGGAAGAATTAAGGGAATGGCTCGTATATGCTAGTAAGCTATCGTAGCATGTTTGTTTTGTTGAATCCTTGTTGAATGTAATGAATATTGCGGAAAGTTTTGTTGTTGAACGTTGTTGTTGTTGAAATTTGTTAATGTTTGTTGTTGTTGTGTCGAATGTTGTTGTTATTAAAGGCTTGATGGCCAACATTGATGGTTGATTTATCATCCTACAGGTTAGTTTATATTGTCATTGTATACCATTGGAATCAACTAAGGTGATTGAGATTGGTAGGAAGTTTATTAATGAAGTGACAATATGGTCGTATGGTGTTTTATTAAATTAAGTTGGTTGAAGATAACAGACGGTGTTTTGGTTAGAAGAGGTGTTGTGGTGGTGTTGAAATAGTAGAAGTCAGTTAGTTGTGATGTTGTGGATTAGTAGTATATGTTTATATTAAGTCATAGGCTTTTTAGTCAGTGATGAGTTATTGTTAGTTACGTTGATTTTTGTTGAGATGATTTTCGTTGAGTTGATTACATTGTAGGCTTTTGGCCAATGTTGATATGTTGTTTACGTTGTAGGCGTTTAGCCAATGTTGGATTGCCGTTGATATGTTGTTTACATTGTAGGCCTGTGGCAAGTGTTGAATTGGGAATTACGTTGTTGTTGTGTGTTGTCGTTGAGTTTTTATCGTTGATCGAGTTGATGTTGTGGTTGTGATTGCATGGCATATATTGCATTATTATGTTGAAGGCTTATGCCATGGCCTTGATGGCACACACGTTGGTCGTTGGGGGCAAAGTTGATTACGTTGAAGGGTTATTATGCCTTGTGCCTCAGAATTACTAGCAAAGGATTACGTTGGGAGTTTTACTCCAATGGTACCACATGCATATGCAGAGCTGAGTCGCATCTGTAAATCGCATAATTATAATTAATATGTTGATGTATCAGATGAATTATGTTGTTGTTGTTATTGGTTTGTTGTGAAATAGTTGTTATGTTGTGTTGAAAATGTTGTTGTGTTATAATTGTTGTCAATGCTAATTGTTAGTATATATTGCTGTAATCGATTGTTAGTAATATCGATATAAATGTTGTTTAGATTGTATGAAGCGGTGAATTATATGACCTACAGTTTAATATATTATTTATCATGAATTCAATTATATTGGTAGATATCTCACCCTTTCATTTGTTTCATCGTTTCCTTTATACTAGTAACGTGCAGGTATTCGAGATTGAAGAATTTAGTTGTTGTTAGTCCAAGTCGGTTTAGTTGCTCTGATACGTAGCACTCGGGGGGATGTTTAGTTTATGTCGTTTATATTATTGACTCTTGTTGTTCTTAATCATGTTGATAAAAACTAAGTCATGTTGTCGAATAACACTGGTTAGTTATTTTGAAGTTGATCATGCCGTTGTAAACAATATATGAGGTTGAGTTAATGATTCTGTTGCATATTAAATAAAAGTTTGTTTTGTTTTAAAAGCTGAAGCAAGTATTATGTGATACCCTAGTAATAAAGGTGTTATGTATTTGTCATGTTTATGTTGTTCAAGTTGAAATGTGGCATCCCATGTGGTGTATGAAAAATTAAAATACTCTGATTTTCTTTATACTTTCCAGGTAGAATTTGGGGTGTTACAGTGATGCTCTGAGACATGTGAGGAGGCATGACGCTCACTTGAGACAATAGAAACCATTTTTGACTTGAGAGAATCAAAATCGTAGTTGTGGGTTTATTGCTTGGGAGAGGGTTCGTCTGGTCCACCCTTGAGGAACTCTTGAGTATGGAGATATGCATTGACTTGAAAAATAGGAGGGAAAATTTTGGGGTATACCAGTTTCCCCTGTTCAATCTTCTTGTACCTAAAGGGTTAGATTGGTATGCTTGCCTTTCGTGACCTGAAGGTAGGAGATGATAGAACACTCGATTACCCCCTAAAATTTGCACTTTCGGGTGTATAGAATGAAACTGTCGATTGGCGATGTATTGGGATATGCTTATAAATGCCATTTAGAGAAGCTGATGCGCAGGAACAAGTCGTACGTTAGACTCTATGGTAGTTTTCTTGAAAGGAGAAATCCGTTCTACGACCATCTTTGAATGAAGTCATTAGTATACTTTGATTTTTAACCAGATATGCAGCAATCTGTAAGTGGAGAGATGATAATGTGTAGTCGGAGATGGGCTTAAAGATGCCATCTAAAGATACTGATAATAAGAGAGTCCGAATAAACCTTCATCTTGGTTCTATATTAGACGTAGATAATTTCGCCGTCTTGCTTCGGACATTAATCTCTGACCTTCTGCTTGGAAGCATATGGGTAGCTTTCGCCTGTTTGTGAGTTTAACCTGAAAGAGTAAATTTAGTTTTATGCACATCATGATGCATTCGAGTATGTGATGATGCTTGAGAATTATGTATGCACATGTTATGATTTTTATGAATGATGTATGAATGTAGATGTTATGGTATTTCAAAATGTTTCCATCTTGAGAAAGATAGGAACGTTCTGCTGGGGATCTTTAACTTCCGCTTGGGGATGAAGAAATACTATTCAGGATCCTAACTGAGAATATAGATTGCTCCGATGCACTATCTAACCAAGTTTCGGGTCTGAATATTGACGCTGTTGGTGAATGATAATCCTTGTGTGATACTCTGCATGGGATGGATATCTTGTGTATTACTTTTGAAGAAATAACCCTTGCTAGGGAATGATGTTATTCTGAATAGCCTATTACTGCTTGGACCAATGTAACAAAGTTGACGTTCACTGTGCGGGGACTGACGTGACAATGTAGATGATCACTGCTTGGGGACTAATGTGATGAATTGAGGATATAGATAATCACTATGTGGGGACTGACGTGATGAATTGTAGATGATCACTGCTCAAGGACTAACATGATGAATTGTAGACGTTCACTGCTCAGGGACTAACGTGACAATATAGATGATCACTGCTCAGGGACTAACATTGAAGATGTAGATGATCACTGCTCGGGGACTAACGTGATGAATTGTAGATGTTCACTGTGCGGGGACTGACGTGACAATGTAGATGATCATTGCTCGGTGTCTAACGTGATGAATTGTAGACGTTCACTACGCGGGGACTGACGTGACAATGTAGATGATCACTGCTCGGGGACTAACGTGATGAGTTGAGACGATCACTGCTCGGGGACTAACGTGATGAGTTGAGACGATCACTTCTCGGGGATTAACGTGATGAGATTCAAATTATCTTGCTACTGCTCGGGGACTAATGTAACAAGAAAAAATGTGGACGTTGTTGAGAAGAGATGATAGAGTAGTAATTTCATTAGAAAATCTATCTCTGTCGAGGGAGCGATGGCTCTATGGGAATTGTAGAGATTATTCTGTGGGAATATTTTTGTGACACTCACTGTGCGGGGGATGCGTTGGTGACTTGGATTGTCATCTAAATTCCTAGAGCCTGTAGTAATTGTTATTTCTGTTCGCTTTTCGTGTATTTATGAACAAATATTTATTGTCAGATGCAAATAAACATTCAAAGCAATCATTGGACTTATGCAAACAAAACAGATACAAGTAAAAATTTGAATCTTTAAAAGAGAAATTGTATTGATTTTTAAAAGTGGGCCTATAGACAGGCAGTTCGTGTGCAAAAAGACAAATATCCTAGTAAGAGGAAATTATTGAAAGCATTGAAAAAGTGGTAAAAGCTATGTGGAAATAATCTTGTCGAGTTTCAACTCAGCTATTGCTCATATATTTTATAATATTTCATCTTCTCGCTGCTAGAAGAACATGATTGGATTGATCTGCGCCATTTGAATCTTGAAGCTGATATTAGTGTAGTCTATAAGTAGATGATCTGTCCAGACACAGTCATACACTTTTATCCCTAACTTTTGCCTAGACCGCCCTTTCAGGTTTTCGGTCTACCGGGATACCCGTTTTTACCCAAGCGGCCTTTGCAAGTTTTCGACTTGTCGGGTGTATATCTTTTTATATATATCCCTAATTTTTCCCCGAACACTTTTGTTTCGCCGGGACGCCCTTATTTTTCCTAGGCCAGTCTCCCTAGGAGGTGTCATTTATCCGTAGTATTTTTTAACTATCTCTGCATTCACAGGGTGTGGGAAATCTTCTTCATCCTTAGTGCTTAGTATCATTGCTCCGCCGGAAAATATTATCTTGACTACAAATGGCCCCTCATAGGTGGGAGTCCATTTAAACCTGGGATCACCTTGTGGTAGATTGATGCGCTTGACTACTAGATCACCCACTTAGTATACTCGGTGTTTGACTTTCTTATTGAAGGCTCTGACCATTCGCTTTTGATATATCTGTCCATGGCAAATAGTTGTGAGTTATTTCTCATCGATCAAGTTTATCTGGTTAAGTCGAGTTTGGACCCATTCGTCTTCGTCCAACTATGTCTCTCTTAACACTCTAAGTGAAGGAACTTGAACCTCGATGGGTAGAACCGCTTCCATATCATATACGAGAGAAAATGGGGTTTCCCCTAAAGATGTTCATACTAAAGTGCGATAACCGTGGAGAGAAAATGGCAACATCTCATGCCAATCTTTATATGTCACTGTCATCTTCTATATAATCTTCTTAAGGTTCTTATTGGCGGCTTCCATTGCGCCATTTATCTTTGGCCGATATGGAGAAGAGTTGTGATGCTTTATCTTGAACTGCGTGCAGAGTTCAGTGACCATCTTGTTGTTGAGATTGGTACCATTGTCTATGATAATCCTTTTAGGGATGCCGTATCGGCATCTGATATTATGTTTGATGAATCGAGCTACGACGTTCTTCGTAACAGATGCAAACGAGGCTTCCTTTACCCACTTGGTAAATTAATCGATAGTAACAAGGATGAAACGATGTCCATTAGAAGCGGTAGGTTTGATTTCTCCAATCATATCAATGCCCCATATTACGAAGGGCCACGAAGTAGTCATAACATTTAACGAAACCGGAGGCACGTGTACTTTATCTACATATATCTGGCAGTTGTGACAAGATTGGGAATAGCGATAGCAGTCGGATTTTATAGTGGACCATTAGTAGCCTGCTCTCAGAATCTTCTTAGCCATTGTATGTCCACTGGAATGAGTACCAAAAGTGCCTTCATGCAATTCTTCCACGATTCTTTCGGCAGTTTTCTTGTCTACACACTGAAGTAAAGCGAGATCGTGGTTGCGTTTTTACAAAATGCCATTGAAACAACCGGCTGAATATCATCCGATAACTATATCAATGAAGTCGTCATCGAATGTTTTTTTATCTTGCATAAGGATAAAGGTAAACATATCGTGAAAACCTGAAAGGGATAAGGTACGGTCTTACAACCAAGAGATAGGGTAAAGGAGTCTATTACGCGAAGGGAAGGTATTAGCACCCCATGCGCCCGTAGTACTCTACGGTATCCACTTTTATTTTCTATCTAATGGGTGTGTTTATATCTTTTTACTGCTTAATTGTTATATATGTATGCTAAAAGAGAATGCATGTGAAAGAAAAGAAAACAAAGAAAACACGGGGAAAAGAAGGAAGTACTTACAAAGTTTGTTCGATCGAGCTCCATGATAAGATGCCTATGTATTCCCTCGTATAATGGGAAAGTCAGAGCGTCGTAGTTCAGCTCATATATTTTGGTGGGTTTTGTGTTTTTTAATGAACGGTGCGGGTGAAGCACGTCCTTTCTAAAAAGGTTTTTAAATAGTGCGGGTGAAGCACATCCTTTCGGAAAAAGTTTAGGAACGGTTCGGGTGAAGCACGTCCATTCAGAAAAAGTGTAGGAACGGTGCGGGTGAAGCACATCCTTTCAAAAAAAGTTAAGAATGGTGCCGGTGAAGCACATCCTTTTGAAAAAAGGTTTAAACACAAAAAGAAAGCTCGTAGGCGAAAAAGATTTGCATTGGTTAGTTGTTTTTACCTTTGAAAAAAAAGTTTGATTTTTAAGAAGAAAAGAAAACAAGTTTTAGTTTTATTACATGCAAAGATACAAAAGAAACTAGAAAACAAGAAAGGGAAACTAACTAGTTCTACCCCTAATGTTATCATGCAAAGATGACCCTATGGTTGAGGATAAAAGTCTAAGCTCGAAGACTATCCTAACCGAGAAAACCTGGGGAAACAATCCTATATCCATCTTGGTTGTAAAACCAAGGGATGCAAAGGTATGAAGCAATCAAGTGCTTTGGTCGAAGCACACAAACGATGCAATGCACAAATAAATGTCAAAGAAGCGCAGGAGAAGGGGGTTGTCCCTAGCCTACAACAACAAGCCGAGGGCTGGAAGCAACCATGAACCAACACATCCTGATTCCCGTGAGTGGTATCACCGTATGACATGAATTGTCAAGTGTTAAGAGCAAATGATGCGAGCTCTACAATAAATGCGAACCCCAGGAAAGCGTGGAGAGTCAGAATAAGGAACTCTTGCCACTTTTTAATATTGACACGATAAAGAAAGCAACACGATTCGTGTGTGTTGAGTTGACATGGACTAGAACTGTACGAGGGTCGATTGCGGACCCTTTCCGCGTGCCCATCATATCATCATCATATAGTAGGAAATATAAAAAGCGGAACTTTTCTTGGTAGTGCTATGTGAGGTTGCCTAACCACTCTTGACCTATGCAAGCACAAATGTAAACACTTATTGAGAATTACCTCCCTATGGACGATCGAGGATTTTAAACAAACCAAACGCAATTAGCACACAATTTGCAGAATGCCTAGCTACAGGTCTTTAAACAGCGACTTTGAGCCCAACGCTCCTATCCTAATCATGGAAAAGAAAGCGATACACCCCTACTTCTCATGATATCTAGGAAAGTTGTAAAAGAATGCGATAAACAAAGTCTAGCTAGTACTAAACGGATAATAAATTCGAAGAGCACTGCGAGTTAAAAATACTCCGGAAAACTTCGAGTAAGCTGCCATCAACAAAGCAATACTCAGAAATAGTTTGATAAATACAATCCAAAAGGTGATATCGTGAAATATGTGTGTATAGCAGACACGTCCTTATAAAAATCAGAACACCTGCACAAAGGTACATATCCAAACAAAATAACATAATATGTGTTTCTCGTAATATGAGAAAACACAAAGCAAAGTGCGTTTAAAACGTGAGCAGAACCACGGGTGAAGTGGTATGTTAGTGTACCAAGATTAGGTACCTAACCAAAATATCCTCAATGTACCATGCACAAGTCAACAAACACGTCAAAAATAACAAGGAGGCGGGGATAAAGTCACATACTCACATCGCAAGTCAAAATATGATCCAAATACGAAAAAATGGAATGTGAACATATATAGCAACATAAGAATGAAAAATCGGGAAGACACACACACAATACAAAATAACCCATGAACGATATGAAAATCAAGCTAAATCCATCACAATAGTCCTCAAATGAAATGTTAAACATAACTAGAGATCTAGAGAAGTTAGAAACCAAAAATCTACACTAAAATGGCCTAAAAACCCTTATTCACAAAGAAATCGGGGCATGAAGTGTAGCTTCCTAATAGGGGGCAGAAACTACATGTTCTAAAGCTTATCTAAACATCTCTAAGCTAGGGGAAAATATTGCAAAATAAACATGCAAGAGGAACCTAGGAGAACGGTATAAGTATCTAACTAGTTTCTAAGAGTTATACCGCTACGCGTTAGCTTTAATGTTCTATTTGCAATACAAAGGTAAGGTTTACATTTAATTACAATCAAGTTAGTAGAAATATCCTAAAGTTTCTAAGAAACACATGGTATTACACCCTAACAATTAGTCGATTCAAGTGATGAAGGAGAAACATACTTTTAAACCACTCAACATAATAGGAACTTGACAATTAAGCAACTATTGAATCAAACAAGATATGGAACTTTACAAGTCAGTAGCTAATTCGCATTCAATGATATCAAACAAAATATACAAGAAAAATCATGGTTGAAACATAACTATGCGCAAAATTAAGTCAAAAATATCAATCATCGCTCTAAGGATTAGCTATCGCGGTACCTTAACCATATGGCTCCATTATAGATTCTAAATCAAGATTAAAACTACCTAAACATGTCAATATGCTAGTCAAGTAGTTAGTTGAAGGTTAGAACAAGTATTGAACATCGTATGTGAAAATAAATTCGAAGTGTTATAGAAAAGGTTGTTTATAAACGTATTATCAAAAATTGATTAAAAAAAATAATGAAAATTTATTAATAAAAATTCACAAAAATGTCAAAAATATCTTAAGATGCTAAAATGTCAGAAATTTATTTTTCTATATTTTTTACATGTCGAAACAATCGAAATCGGAAGCAAAATTGACTATGTATAGAAATTGTGTACTACCTAACTAATTAAACCAGTATTTTGGGCCTAAAAGGCAGGGCGTGCAAAAATGTGAAATCTCCTAAGCCCAAATACGAGTTGCACTAAGCCCATTCATCCCAAAAACTATCATTATTTTTCAGATTTCTGTGTGGTACATGTACTTGTCAATTGGTCAAATGTTAACTTAAATAATTAAATGTTAAAACTTCCTCAGCCAATCATGATTTAACATGTACTTGAATTATTGGGATGAAATTTAATCCAAGAAATAAAGGGCAGATTGAATACGTACAAGCCAATACGAAGCTTCCACGCCGAGGGTTTGAAGCCACAGTTGCCGAAACTAGCTTTTCTGATCATCTCTTCCGGCAACGAGAATGCCGTTCACTATGACGGTCGGAGACGATCAAGACGGAAAAAAGGAACCACCGCTCTGCTCGAATTTTCATAAGGATTCCGAATCTGACCAAATTTTTTCTTTGAATTTATCGCCTTATAACTCTCGATCCGTGACGCCGAATCAGTTTGAACTCTTTTGCAAAGTCGTAGCTTACCGCAAAGTGAACAACTTTGTATTTGGACATTTTTCCGTACGACGTCAATAGCTATGAGAAAATTGAAACTGAAGTCGTCAGCTTGACCATATTGACAAACATTCAGAAATTTTTCCAAGTGTTGGATATTGTGAACATGACAAATTCATAACTTTTGAGCTCCGTAACTTCCGATCTGAATCCCGAATGGATTGGACTTCTTCATCAAAGTTCGAGATTACCATGAGGTGAACAATTTTGGAGTTGAACATTTTCGATGTGGAGTCGATAGCTATGAGAACATGATAAATTCATAACTTTCAAATGAAACTTGTATAAGATATAAAAAACTCCAAATTTCATGTTCAGAGTTTTTCCGTGCGGCGACTGAATCGATTAGAAAAGTTGCCTCAAACATGCGCACAACAACTATTTGAATATTGTAAACATTATGAATTAAGATAAACTAAGATAAACAACTTCTTAGTTAAACATTTTTTAATACAGAGCTGATAACTAAGATGAAATCAAACCTGAAGTTGCCAGTCTGAACATATAAACAAACACTCCAAAAAAATTATGTGTTGAATATTGTAAATATGATAAACTCATAACTTCCAAGCTTCATAACTTTCGATACAAATCCCGAATGGATTCGAATTCTTCGGCAAAGTTGTGGACTGCCGCAAAATGAACAATTTTGAATTTGAAAGTTTTTCGAAACGGAGTCGGGAATCATATGAAAAACGAAGCTGAAGCTGTCAGCCTGACCACATAGCAAATACTCAAAAATTTCTCTAAGTGTCAAACAACGTAAGCATGTTGGATTCATAACTTCTAGACTTCATACTTTCGAACCGAGTCCCGAATGGATTCGACTTCTTCAGCAAAGTTGTACAATGTGACAAGGCGAACAACTTTGATTTTGAACTCGATGTAAAACGACCTTGGAAACACGTGTAAAATACCTCTGAAGTCGAGCATTTGACCATGTTAAAAAGTCTCCAAATTTTCACTGAGTATAAATTCCAAAAGTTGTGAACATCAAACTTCGGAGCTTCATAACTCGAAATCCGGGCATTTTCAAAGAAATCTTCACAAGGACAAATTCGAGGTACGAAATGTGCTCTTTCCAACAATTATAAATTCAAGAAATTTTGACCATAAACGAGTGAGATAGAGAGTCGACAACATCGCTCCGGGATCAAGAAACTGTTAAAACATAGAAATTTTTTCTAAGTCTAAGATTGCCAAAAATGGAAGAAATCCTATTTTCTTCCGATTCTTTTGACTTTTCTCAACGAATGGTCACATTTTCTTAGATATCGACTTTTAACCATAATTTTGACCAAAAGTCCACCTTTTCAAACTTTGAATTTTTGTTGACTTTTCAATACACACACTCAAATGTGTTTTTATCTGACCGCTCTTGACTTTTTGATGCATCGCGTGGATCGATAAGCCATATGCAAATACTTTAGGAATCATAGAAGGACATAGAATCATTTCGGGCTCAAATATTTGACCACATCTTGTTTTTGCTCAAAAACCTTAATCAATATCCATAGGATAGGAAATCAGAGCCTCAAAACTTAGATTCTCATGAGATAATCAGAAGCTTCTGGATGCACCCATCTTGTACATTGAGATGACGCTTAAAATAACAGAACCTCAAATATTCAAATTTTGGGAACCAAACCTCTTCTTCAGAATTGTTCACTCTCGCTCAATTAGAAAAATTAGATCCCATGGTTAATGCATGAATAATATGTATGCAATGCACCTATCGATTAAGTGTAAGCCAATTATTTATTGAAAAGTGAAGAGGGCGAATTTTGGGGTGCAAAATCTGCCCCTATTCAATCTTCTTCGACCGGGGGGTGAGATTGGCGCAAGCCTTTCAAACACTCAAGGTGGGAGAGGATTGAATACTTAATAGAACCATAAAATTCGCACTCTGAAGGCGAGTGGACATTGTTATATTTTTTGAGTTTTACATTATATTTGGAAGAAAGCATACCGTGTGAAGGTAAACTAAATGAAAGAAAAGTTTGCCAGGATAAGGCGAGCTTCTTGAAGAAAAAGTCATCGGGAGAAGTTGAAATCGACATCGAGAGGAAATGCGGGAAGAAAACGAGCCTTAACAGTAAGAAGAACGCTGCGAGAAGATGAACTGACAATGGAAAGAATGTCGAGAGAAGACAAAACTTATCGGGGGGAAGAAATCGCCAAGAGCAGGTGAAATCTACGTAGAAAAGAAACGTTGGGTGAAGACGAAACTTAGCAATAGAAAGAACGCCAGGAGAAGGCATACCAACTGGGAAGAAATCACCGGGAGAAGGTGAAGTCAACACCAAAGAGAGACATCGTGTGAAGACGAATTGTAACAATATATAGGGCACCGGGAGAAGGAGGACTCAACAAAAGGGTTGGACGTCAAGAGAAGACGAGCCAACTGAAGAAGGAAATCACCGGGAGAAGGAGAACTCAATAAAAGAGTTGGACGTCGGGAGAAGACGAGCCAACCGAAGGAAGATATCACCAGGAGAAGGTGACATCAACACCAAAAAGAAACACCGGGAGAAGGTGAACTTTTGCAATAGGTAGCACGTTAGGTGAAGGCGAACTAACCATGGAGAGAAAGTCAGGAGAAGACAAACTCGCTAAAGATAGAGATCACCGGGAAAAGGTGAAATCAATTGTCAAGCATAAACATCGGGAGAAGATGATTACCTGACAAACTAGAAGGAATGTCAGGAGAAGGCGGACCTTTATAGAAAAGACCACCAGGAGAAGGTGAGACTTTACCCAAGATAATGTCGGAGCGGAAAAGACTCTAAAAGGGAGCACCGGGTGAAGGTGAACTAACTAGGGAAGAAATCACCGGGTGAAGGTGAAATAACACCAAAGACATACGTCGAGAGAAGACAAGACTCTCGAAAACGAGCACTGAGAGAAGGTGAACTCGACAAAAAGGTTGGACATCCGGAGGAGACGAGCCAACAATAGAAATAGTGTCGGGAGAAGGCGAGACTTTCCAAAGAGAGCACCGGGAGAAGGTGAACTCAAAAAATAGGAAGAAAGCCGGGTGAAGGCGAACCTTGATAGCAAAGAGAACATCAGGTGAAGATGGACTCAATTGGGGAGAACGCCAGGAGAAGGAAAACCCTAAAAACAAAGAGGACATCGGGTGAAGATGAACTCAATCATAGAAAAAACGCCGAAGAAGGAGAACCCAACCAACAAAGAGAACATCTGGTGAAGATGAACCCTATCATAGGAAAAACTCTAGAGAAGGAGAACCTAACCAACAAAGAGGACATCGGCTGAAGATGAACTCAATCATAGGAAAAACGCCAGAGACGGAGAACCCTAACGAAAATGAGAGAGAACACTCTTACTAGAGAGATCAAAGGGACTCTTACAAGGACTGCCAAGACATTGGACTTTAAGAAGGTGCATGCAACAACACAAGAACTATAATATCCCTTAGGCCAAAGGCGGGGTATAATTCTTCAAGAGAGGCAATTATATGAATTACCACACACCAAGTATGGATACTTAAATACTTGAAAAACAAGAAAGGTTATACACCGACTCTTACTCACACTCTAACGGCAAGACAAACACAGGAAAAATAACCAAAGACTTGCATAATAAAGAAAAGTCTACGACTTACTGGGAAAAGGCGACATGGCCTGACCTGACTGAGGTAAAGAACGCCACAGAAGACTTCACTGGAGAGGGAATGGATTCTCATTAGACATTTAGTTTGAAGTGGAAATTAGGGAAGCAAAAATTTGTTGAGAAAAATCTTGAGGGTAAGCCACAAAGATTATTTATTTCTTCTAGATATACATGATTGGCAAACACTTAATATGCATGTTTCAATGTTTTTGGCGTAATGCTCCCAATCAATGGAATGCTACGCGTTGTTGGTGGATGCAATGTAATGAATGCATGCCTAAACAACTTCATGATAAGTAATAATGTTAGTGATCGACTGTTGAGAAGCCATTAACATCCAAGAGAGAGGTGTACCACTGAGAAGTGGACTTTGAAGAACACTTGCAAACATAAATTGCAATTCCTAGGCGGGAAGGGTTCTTCACTTGGGGAGAGAGTCATTACTCGTCACTGAGGATACGGAAAACTTCTCTAGAGAATTCTCCTACTTTTACTGGGAAATTTGGAAGCAACTTCAAAGGGAATTCCGAAAGAAACTTCGTTGGGAAATACGACTTCATGGGGAAATTAGTCATCCACCAGGGATATCATAACGACTTTTTTCTTCGTAGATAAAAATATAAATAGTAACACCAAACTGGGGAGACTTCGACTGAGCAATGCATATCAATGTATATGTTTTGCAACAGATGAATGATTAATCTTCATTGGAAAGAGAAATCCGATTCAGAAACATAGATCCACTGTGGAAATAAATACTCTCGTCGCAAGATAGCTTCTTCGAGAGTATATCTCTTGATGATGCTCAAAGTAAACCTCAAACGGAAGGATGCGACTTACACCGAGGAATAAAATCAATCGATTGGGCGCGCCTTATACATTGGGAACTTTGATGTGGCAAGGCACTATTCACTAGAGAATACTATAACAATTCATCTACCAATCATACTCACTAGGGATATCAACCCTCAATTAACGGTTCAAACACCATCTTCATTGAGAATAAAGGCTAGAACCTTCTATTATGGATGATTTGAGAATTCGACGGGCATTCACTAGGAAATTTCGCCTTAAATACGTATCCACGACCTCACCGAGGATTTATCTGAGATCGGTACCCATGACTTGCACTGGGAATTTACGTCATGCCTTAGGATGATACCCTATCAAAGATCTTAGGACCTGTATTTTTTTGAAAGGTAGCCTTCATTGGGGATAATCCCTGTCAATATTCATTGGGGATTATGATAATGTCAATATGTTGAAGTGTGTATCACTAGGGAACTAATCAACCCATCAGGCTCTTCTGGCGATGAATTCTGCTTGAGAATCAACCTCACTGGGGATAAGCCTCAACCAACATCGAGACTTATATTGGGGAGTACGAAAAATATTAATATGTCAAAGCATGAACCACCAGTAACAATCAGTCCATCGGGACCTTCTAGAAATGAATTCTGCTTGAGAATTGGCTCCACAGGGGAGAAACCTAGATTAAGATGTACTCTTCATTGGGGGAAATGGACCTCATACTGATAACCCATCACGTACCTGTAAGTTGCAAGTCATAACAATGTCTCTGAGCCTGGACTGGATTACAGAAAGACAACATGCCCCTATGTCTTCGGATTCTGAAACGATTCTCCTTTGATCAACAGATTCTCGGAGAGATTAAACCTTGGCACAAATGCCTCAGTTTAACTGAAACTTGAGGGATATAATCCTAACTTGAATTCCTCGAATTAATCATCACTTGAGAGATTTTTTTGAATCTCGACATAACTTCAATGGATCGATCATCACTTTGAGGGTGAAATTCCTGGCAGCAGATACTTGATGTCACGAAGAATGTTATGACACAGTATCTGACACTCTGTTAACAATTTACGCAATAAATTCAAACATTAGTAAAGAACACAATAAATTGTTTACCCAGTTCAGTGTCTAACTACACCTACATCTGGGGGCTACCAAGCCAGGGAGGAAATTCACTATTAGTAGAATTAATTCAGGAATAAACCAACCGCTTTATCTCCTTCACTTAAAACCTACCCAATGCAACTTCAATCTAAGTCCTACTTAGACCGAGTTCCTACTCACTCCCCTCAATCACAGTTGATATCAACCTATTGATTAATTGAATTGTGAAGACACACTTCAATAAACTATCTTGATTTTGCTTCAAAGCTTTAATCAAGACACAAACACTCGTGCTTCAAAGCTTTGAGTGATAAACTACCCTTACAAACAAATCCTAGTCCAAGGCACTTATCAATTGATAACCGCTGGCTCACAAGAGAAACTAGAATTACACAAATTACAACCCGCTAAATCTTCAATACATTCCCAAAAGCGCAGCAGCAGTAAGGGTTCTATTCCTTTATAGAAGCACCATGAAACTTTGGGCTTCCATAAAGATAGCTAGGTTCACTTAATTAATCCTAAAACTTGGTCTTTTCAACAACCAATTTAGGTCTAACTAAGATTAACCTAACATCCACGTGAGCATGCATTCTAATAACAAAAACATAATAAAGCACCAACAAACTTCCTAAAAATTTCAGAAACACAGTTCTGCATCGAATGTCACATCGAATGTCATAACATCCTTATGACATCGATATTTTCAATTCCAAACTTTTAGCTTCCGCCTCGAGCTGCACTTTAAACATCCTTGTCAAGTAGGATTTATCTTCAATCTCTGAATGTCATGACATTTATCAAGACATTGCCATAGCCTAGTTTTACCAAAAAATAATGCCAACTTAAAACACTAACAGAGGGATTGTTGAATCTCGACATAACTTCACCGGATTGATCATCACTTTGAGAGATTGTCTGAATCTCGACGTAAATTCCCCAGTTTAATCATCACTTGTTCCATGAAGCATTAACATGCCTCTCTACCCTTCAGGGTGATCAGATACTGAGGTACTTCTGCTCAACTAAATACCGTCATTGAAATATTTCCCCTGCGAAGCAAACCTCACCAAGGTAATTGTCTTATATTTGGAATGCATTCTCAGACACAATTTTGCTTCTCAACGTGATCTACTTCATACTCAAACAGATACTCGAAGAAACCCATCGATTAATATCAACTGAGAATGATACACCATTGTTCAAAAGAAACTTCTGGGAAATTGAAACTTTGACATAATTTGTTTTAAAGCATTCTTGAAACTGGTCTTCTTACGCACAACAAAGTCAATTAGAAGATACGCCCCAAATTAAGGTCACTCTTAAATAATGGTTCAATCTTCAACACATCCCTGAAGCAATTTGTCTCGCGGAATAATCAAGTTTTTCATTTGATTCTCATTATGCAAGCTCACTTGATGTTTAAGCACTTATTCATATGAAAATAATGTTTTGTTCTACGAATGGTAATTCTAATGCAAATTCTATGCTTGTCTTGAAGTTAAAACTTTTATTGAAAGGATGTCAAAACATCAAATTTTTGTTCAACGAAAGCAAAAAGATGGAGTGATACCAACACAAAAATTTAGCAAGCCTCATAGGAGTCAAGATATCATACTCTCGTTACATTTTAGCTTTCAAATTAACCCATGCTTCAATTAGGACTTTCAAAGGGTGTAACATGGCCTGGTTCATGGTTTTAGAAAAAAGTATTTAAGGCTCAAAATATTTGGTGCCCACCCATTCTCCGTGATGTTCTCCATTTCTACGTTCAATTAAATCAATACGAGCACCCATCTTTCACAAGGAGTTTACAATAATTAGGGAACCAACGAGGTATCTTATTTTCGGATATGGTAGTCACTCACCTTTTTCATTTAGTATTTGATCACACGACCTTATTTTTCAACTTGCAATATCATATTCTTTATTTTGTTTTTTTTTCTTTTTCTTTTTTCTTTCTTCCTTTTTTTCCTTTTTTTTCTTTGAAAAAATCGTGTGAAACTAAGTCATTCGACTCTTTGTTAAGGTGTAACTACCTAATTCTTTGATAGACGAGGAATACCCATTGGGTTTTTTCCATTTTCCTCGACTTCTTGATGAATGAAGGATAAAAATTGCAGTGTATCCTTGAATGTACTCTCCTGATGAGATTTAAATGTTCGATCAGGTTATTTGAAGACTACCATGCCCCGGGTTAAAAAATGAGGGTTTTTTCAAATAGAAAAGAAACTCATACTCCAAGGCTCAAAGGGGGTTAACGAGGGTTTCACTCCCTTATATATCCGGTGTTTGGGAATTTGAAATAATTCCTGTACATCATCAGCAAAGTTTTGTATTCGAAAGCAACACCGTTTGATATTCTTGGCATATTATTGATCATCCTCCCTATAAATGTTTTGCTTTATTTACAAGAGTTGAGCATCAAAAGCACAGAAAACAAATTAAGAGTGATAACAAATGGATCAATTCAAGACAAACATATTCAATACGTTACGATTAATATTCAAGAATGAATAAGTTTTGCATACAAGTAAGTAATGAACATACAAGAAAGTTTACAAATGAGAATGCAAAATAAAACTAGAAAATTTCCATCATTGAGGAGACTAGTTTCTAAATGGACTTATAGCTTTAGACGATGCATTTTGACGTCTTGACATTCACTTAATTAGCGGAGAATCCGGACATGACCATCCGATGTGAAACTTATAACCTTCATATCGAGCAGGTCTTGCACTTTATCACTGAACTCCCGAAAATTCTCAATCGAGTGGCTGGATACCCCAGAGTGGTACTCACAGGCTTTCTTTTTACTCCCCTCAAGAATCCATGTCAAAGTAGGAGGAAGCTCTTCCAACTTGACCATTTAAAGTTTAAGCAAGCAGGTCAACAACTGGTCATAAGGCATAGGAATCAAGTCAAACTCTCTTAGTGTCTTCCTTATCTTCTGCTTACCTGAATGAGCATAAGGGTGGTACCTCTCCTGGCCTAGTGTCTATTTCTTACGTCCTGTCCCTGATTTTAATTTAGGCAACCCGAGACACGGAGTAGAACCTCGAGGGTTAGAAGAAACCGTCATTTTCTCTGCTGCAGTTGGAATGTAATTGACCCTAATGTTCAAACAGTCTGGAGTGAACACAAATGCCCCTAATTCAAGCAAAACATGGACCTTATGCTTCAAAGCCTTACAGTTTTCAATATCATGACCAGTAATTCCAGAGTGGAAATCACAACGGGCATCAACATCCTCGTTATGAGGGAAATTTGTAGATAATTTTGCAGCACGAAGTTCAATCAATTGGAACTTAAGCAGGCGTGGAAATAAATGAGCGTAAAACATTGGAATTGTAACTTGGTTCATGACTCCTTCTGATCCTCCTTCCTCGGTGCATGACTCTTATCCCTTGATTCATTCTGAGGGAAAGTAACTTGTTGCTGGCGAGCAGACTTAAGAATCTCACGTTGTGGAGGAAACCCCTGATGTATTTCTTGAACGAAAGAGATCCTACAAGACGTGGAGAAATGGCTTCCATTGTAACAGGTCCCAAAGGACAAGGGGAAAGACAAGTTTTAGTTGCAGTATATGTATAATTGTCCCCCTTTCGCAACACTATCTTCAAAACTTCCATGACAAAATTCAACCGGGCCTTCAACCGACGATTCTCTTCTTCCATGAACCCCTTATTACGGATCAAAGCTTCAATATCCACCATATACAACCCCATTTGACCTTTAAAGTCATCCAATTCCCCATGAAGCTTTTGCATCACTTAATTCTGATCACATAGTGGTGAGAAGTCAAGATTTGCAATTGTTAAGTGTTATCACAGCATGACATGAATTGTCAAGTGTTAAGAGTAAATGATACGAGCTCTGCAATAAATGTGAACTCCAGGAAAGTGTGGAGAGTCATAAAAGGGAACTCTTGCCACTTTTTATTATTGACTCAATAAAGGAAGCAACACGATTCGCGTGTGCTGAGCTGATACAGACTAGAACTGAGCGGACCCTTTCTGTATGCCTTTCATATCATCATCATATAGCAGGAAATATAAAAAACGGGACTTTTCTTGGTGGTGCCATGTAAGGCTGCCTAACCACTCTTGACCTATGCAAGCACAAATGTAAACACTTACTGAGAATTACCTCCCTATGCACGGTCGAGGATTTTAAATAAACCAAACCCAATTGGCTCACAATTTGCAGAAATCCTAGCTATAGGTCTTTAAGCAGTGACTTTGAGCCCAACGCTCCTATCCTAAACATGGAAAAGAAAGGGTTAAACCCCTACTTCTCATGATATCTAGGAATGTTGTAAAAGAATGCGATAAACAAAGTCTAGCTAGTACCAAACGGATAATAAATCCGAAGAGCACTGCGAGCTAAAAATACTCCGGAAAACTTTGAGTAAGCTGCCATCAACAAAGCAATAATCAAAAATAGCTCGATCAATACAATCTACAAGGTAATATCGTTAAATATGTGCATATAGCAAACACTTCCTCGTAACAATCGGAACACCTGCCCAAAGGTACATATCCAGACAAAATAACAAAATATGTGTTTCTCGTAATATGAGAAAACACAAAGCAAAGTGCGTTTAAAACGCGAGCAGAACCATGGGTGAAGTGGTAACCATGGGATAAGTGGTATGTTAGTGTACCAAGATTAGGTACCTAACCAAAATATCTTCAATAAACATGTCAAAAATAATAAGGAGGCGGGGATAAAGTCACATACTCACATCGCAAGTCAAAATATGATCCAAATGCGAAGAAATGGAATGTGAACATGTATAGCAACATACAAATGAAAAATCGGCAAGACACACATACGCAATACAAAATAACCCATGAACAATATCAAAATAAAGATAAATCCATCACAATAGTCCTCGAATGAAATGTTAAACATAACTAGAGATCTAGTGAAGTTAGAAACCAAAAATCTACACTAAATTGGCCTAAAAAGCTTTATTCACAAAGAAATCGGGGCATGAAGTGTAGCTTCCTAATAGGGGGCAGCAACTACATGTTCTAGATATTATCAAATCATCTCTAAGATAGGGGAAAATATTTCAAAATAAACATGCAAGAGGAACCTAGGAGAACTATACAAGTATCTAACTAGTTTCTAAGAGTTATATTTTTATGGGTTAACTTTAAATCTCTATTTACAATACAAAGGTAAGGTTTACATTTAATTACAATCAAGTTAGTAGAAATATCCTAAAGTTTCTAAGAAACACATGGTATTACACCCTAACAATTAGTTGATTCAAGTGACAAAGAAGAAACATACTTTTAAACCACTCAACATTATCAAAACTTGATAATCAAGCAACTATTGAATCAAACAAGATATATAAATTTACAAGTCAGTAGATAATTCGCATTCAATGATCTCAAACAAAATATACAAGAAAAATCATGGTTGAAACATAACTATGCGAAAAATTAAGTCAAAACGATCAATCGTTGCTCTAAGGATTAGCTATCATAGTACCTTAATAATATGGCTCAATTATAGATTCTAAATCAAGATTAAAACTACCTAAACATGTCAACATGTTATTCAAGAATTTATTTGAAGGTTAGAACATGTATTGAACACCTTATGCGAAAAGAATTTCGAAATGTTATAGAAAAGGTCGTTTCTAAACGTATTATCGAAAATTGATTAAAAAAACTAATAAAAATTTATTAAGAAAAATTCAAAAAAATGTCAAAAATATATTAAGATGCTAAAATGTCAGAAACTTATTTTTCTACATTTTTTACATGTCGAAACAATCGAAATCGGAAGCAAAATTGACTATGTATAGAAATAGGGGGTGCAAAACTGATATATGAATGTACTACCTAATTAATTAAACTAGCAGTTTGGGCCTAAAAGGAAGGGGTGCAAAATTTTGAATTCTTCTAAGCCCAAATACGAGTTGCACTAAGCCCATTCATCCCAAAAACTATCATTATTTTTCAGATTTCTGTGTGGTACATGTACTTGTCAATTGGTCAAATGTTAACTTAAATAATTACATGCTAAAACTTCCTCAGCCAATCATGATTTAAAATGTACTTGCATTATCTAGATGAAATTTAAACCAAGAAATAAAAGGCAGATTGAATACGTACAAGCCAATACGGAGCTTCAACGTCGAGGGTTTGAAGCCACAGTCGTCGGAAATAGCTTTCCGATTTTCTCTTCCGGCAACGAGAATGCCATTCACGGCGGGGGTCGGAGATGATCAAGACGGAAAAAAAGGAACCACCGCTCTGCTCAAATTATCATAAGGATTCCAAATGTGACCTCCGTTTTGCCAAACTCTCACTCTATCATGACGAAATTCATGCGCTAATTCGAGATCTCGACGAGTTTTGAGACTTCTATATCTCCTTCCGTTAATTCTAAAAACTGCTCCTTGAATCCTTAATCGTGATAATATCTCTGAGAGGCTTTTGCTTGTTAGGAAAACTCATATTCAGGCTTGACGATGTCACAGACCTTTCTCTTGATGTAGCCATGAAGAAGATGTACAAATCCTCGAGAATCTCAGGATAGAGAGAGGCGAACAACAAGATGAGAGAGCGGCTTGGGTTTCTTTCGAGGAAGAAAAAGAAACTATTATCGCCACGAGTAGTGGCGGGAAGCGGTGGTTAAGGTGAGAGATAGAAAGAGCTGATTCTTGAATGATGAAGATGATACATCAAAGAGAAAGAGTGAAGTTGTTTTCGTTATGGTGGAGTGAAAGTATCTATGGCTAACAACGATGGTTAGAGGAGAAGGAAGAAATAGTGAGCGTGGGGTGTTGTTGTTGTTGTTTTTTCTTATGGCAGTCGTGAGATATTGTTGAAGATGGAGGGTGGTGAAGGTTGTTCCAGGTGTAAGAGAGGTTGTTACAGTTTTTTCTTATAGTTATGATGGTCAAAAAAAGAAAGAAAGAAAGAAGGGTTGGTTTGGTGGAAGAAAAGATGAGAGAGTGAGAATGGTTGCTGTTAGCGTGCCTTTTCAAACTGAACCAAACAGTTCCGCGTTACCAATTTTCGATCACAAGACCAATCCAAAAAACAGTTATACTACTCACTTCACTTCGTGAGCTCATAACTCGGAATGCACATGTTCTTAGGATAAGAACTTAAAACGAAAATCGTAGAGGAAACTTGCGTGAATAAAGTTCATGTTGAATATTTCTCGATTCGATGCCCACAATATGCTTTAAATCGGTCCTGAAGTTAAGAGAGTATAATGTCGTCAGATATTTCGTAAATGTTTTTCCTTGACTTTATCTCCTTATAACTCTCGATCCGCGACACCGAATGAGTTCGAACTCTTCTACAAAGTCGTAGCTTACCGCAAGGTGAACAACTTTGTATTTGGACATTTTTCCATACAAAGTCAATAACTATGATAAAATTGAACCCGAAGTCGTAAGCTTGATCATATTTACAAACATTCATAAATTTTTCCAAGTGTTGGATATTGTGAACATGACAAATTCATAACTTTTGAGCTCCGTAACTTTCGATCCGAATTCCGAATGGATTGGACTTCTTCAACAAAGTTCGAGATTACCATGAGGTGAACAATTTTGTAGTTGAACATTTTTCGTTGCTGAGTCAATATCTATGAGAACATTAAACCCTAAGTTGTCAGCCTGACCATGTTGCCAAACATTCCAAAACATTTTAAAGTGTTGAATGTTGAAAGATGATAAATTCATAACTTTCGAGCATAGTAACTTTCTCTGCGACGTCCGAAACGAAACAATTTCTAAATGAAACTTGTATAAGATATAACAAACTCCAAATTTCATGTTCAGAGTTTTTCCGTGCGACGATTGAACCGATGAGAAAACTAGCCTCAAACATGCGCACAACAGTTGTTTAAATATTGTAAACATGATGAATTCCTATTTTCCAACCTACGTAACTTTCGATCTGAGTCCCGAATGAAATCAATTCCTTCGATAAAGTTGTAGACTTCCGCGAGATGAACAACTTTTTAGTTGAACATTTTTTAATTCAAAGCTGATAACTAAGATAAAATCAAACCTAAAGTCGTCAGTCTGACCATATAAACAAACACTCCAAAAACTTTCTGTTGAATATTGTAAATATGACAAATTCATAACTTTCAAGCTTCGTAACTTTCGATACGAATCCCGAATGGATTCGACTTCTTCGGCAAAGTTATAGACTGGCGCAAAATGAACAATTTTTAATTTGAAAGTTTTCTGAAACGAAGTCGGGAATCATATGAAAAACGAACACGAAGCTGTCAGCCTGACCACATAGAAAATACTCAAAAATTTCTCCAAGTGTCAAACAACGCAAGCATGATGGATTCATAACTTCTGGACTTCATAACTTTCAAACCGAGTCCCCAATGGATTCGATTTATTCAGTAAAGTTGTACAATGTCATAAGGTGAACAACTTTGATTTTGAACTCGACGCAAAACGACGCTTGGAAACAAGTGTAAAATACCTCCGAAGGCGAGAATTTGACCATATTAAAAAGTATCCAAATTTTCACTGAGTAAAAATTCCAAAAGTTGTGAACATCAAACTTCAGAGCTTCATAACTCGAAATCCGGGCATTTTCAGAGAAATCTTCACAAGGACAGATTCAGAGTACGAAATGTACTCTTTCCAACAATTACAAATTCAACAAATTTTGACCACAGACGAGTGAGATAGAGAGTCGACAACATCGCTATGAGATCATGAAACTCTTAAAACAAAGAAATTTTTTCTAAGTCTAAGATTACTAAAAATGTAAGAAATCCCGTTTTCTTCCGATTCTTCCGACTTTTCTCAATGAATGGTCACATTTTCTCAGATATCGACTTTTAACCACAATTTTGACCAAAAGTCCACCTGGTCAAACTTTGACTTCTTGTTGACTTTTCAATACACGCACTCAAATGTGTTTTTATCCGACCGCTCTTGACTTTCTGATGAATCGCGTGGATCGATAAGCCATATGTAGATACTTCGGGACTCAAAGAAGGCCATATACTCATTTCGGGCTCAAATATTCCACCACAACATGCTTTTGCTCAAAAACCTTAATCAATATCCGTTGGATAGGAAATCAGAGCCTCAAAACCTCGATTTTCATTAGATAATTAGAAGCTTCTGGATGCACCCATCTTGTACATTGAGATGATGCTTGAAATAACAGAACCTCAAATATTCAGCTTTAAACCCCTTCTTCAGAATTGTGCACTCTCACTCAATTAGAAAAATTAGATCCCATAGTTAATGCATGAATGATATGTATGCATTGCACCTATCGATTAAGTGTAAGCCAATTACTTATTGAAAAATGAAGAGGGCAAATTTTGAGGTGCAACAGCCATTACTTAGAAAGAACTTGGTAGCGAATCTCCTTAGAAACTTCTTATCTTTGTCAGAATACCCCTCAGGGTATTCTTGAGCCTCGAGATACCTCTTTGCTTTGTAGAACCAAGGTTTCTTCTCAACTCCATCGGTGTCGAGTTCACAATAGTATGTTGGTTCGTATAGTCTTTCAATAGTGATCTAAGGAGCCTTGTTGTCCCATCTGACTGTGAACATAGATGACATGGTAGCTAACGCGTCTGCCAACTAATTCTCTTCTCGCAGAATATGATCAAAAGTAATTTCTTTGAAGTAAGGGATCAGATTTAACACATCTTCTCGATACGGAATGAGATTCAGATATTTCGTGTCCCATTCTCCTTAGATATGACTAATCACCAAGGCTGAGTCTCCATATACTTGCAAGAATTTGATCCTTAAGTAAATAGCAGCTTTGATACCCATAATGCATGCTTCGTATTCAGCCATATTGTTGGTGCAGTCAAGACATAATCGGGCGGTGAAGGTTGTATGGCCACTATTGGGAGATATAATTACGGAACCAACACCATTACCAAGTGCGTAAGAAGCTCCATCGAACATATGGTTCATCAGGATTGTGGCTCAGGTCATTCATTCGGTCCAGGTTTTTCCTAATCAGTGACTAACATAATATCCTCGTCTGGGAACTCAAAATGCATATACTGGTAGTCATCTACGGCTTGATTAGCCAAATGATAAGCTACTACACTTCCTTTGATCGCTTTATGGGTAGTGTATTGACTGTCGTATTCGATTAAGATCATTTTCCATCTTTCTATTCTTCCAGAGAGAGCATGTTTCTCGAATATGTATTTTATCGGATCCATTTTAGAGATTAATACAGTAGTGTGAGTAAGCATATAATGTCTTAGTCGACGAGAAGCCCAAGCCAAAGCGCAACAAGTTTTCTCAAGCAGTGAGTATCTTGTTTCGCAGTCGGTAAACTTTTTGCTAAGGTAGTATATTACATACTCTTTTCGACCAGACTCGTCATGTTGCCCCAACACACACCCCATCGAATTCTCCAACACTGTCAAGTACATGATTAAAGGTCTTCCTTCAACTTCTGGCATCAGGATAAGAGGTTCTTGAAGGTATTCCTTGATTTTGTCAAAAGCTGTTTGGAAATCTTCGTTCCATTTTACCACTTAATTTTTCTTCAACAGTTTGAAGATTGGCTCACAAGTAGTAGTTAGATGTGCAATAAATTTGGAAATGTAATTCAGTCTTCCTAAGAAACCTCTGACTTCCTTCTCGGTGCGGGAGTTGACATTTTTTGAATAACTTTAACTTTAGCTGGGTCAACTTCGATACCTTTACCACTGATA
Source organism: Vicia sativa (assembly GCA_021764765.1). NCBI lineage: Eukaryota > Viridiplantae > Streptophyta > Magnoliopsida > Fabales > Fabaceae > Vicia > Vicia sativa. The sequence continues at coordinate 22,919,475 of CM038797.1, forward strand.
ACGAATCCCAGGAGTTTGTGGGATCTAACTCCAAAGGTACATTTGTTCAGATTCAACCTCAATATGTATTTCTTCAGTCTGTTAAGGAGCTGATGCAAATGACCAAGATGCTCTTCTTCGGTTTGTGATTGAGCTATTATATCATCGACGTAGACCCATATCTCGTGATGGATCATATCATGGAATAAGGCTACCATAGCATGCTGATATGTTGCGCCAATATTCTTCAACCCAAATGTCATGACTTTGTAACAGAAAGTGCCCTATTGTGTAACAAAGGTAGTCTTTTCCATATCTTTGGGGACCATCTTGATCTAACTGTAACCAGAGAAACCATCAATGAAAGAAAAAACTTTATGTTGAGCAGTGTTGTCAACCAGGACATCGATATGTGGAAGCGGAAAGTCGTCTTTTGGGTTCGCCTTATTCAGATCTCGGTAGTCTACACGCATATGCACTCTGCCATCTTTCTTAGGTACGGACACAACATTTGCAACCCACTGTGGATAAGAAGCAACAGCTAAGAAACCGGGATTGAACTGCTTCATGACTTTGTCTTTAATCTTCTCAGACAACTCAGGATGCATACGGCGAACTTTCTGCTTTACAGGGAGAAAACCTTCTTTCGTTGGTAGTCGTTGTACCACAATGTCGGTATCTAAACCTGGCATGTCTTCGTAGGACCAAGCAAAAATCTCTATGTAATATCGCAACATCTGGATCAATCCTTTCTTAACACCGTTCTCAAGACCCGCTCCTATCTTAATTTCTTTTCTATCTTCGTCGGTACCTAGATTCACAACCTCGATTTGTTGTTCGTGCGACTATATATCCCTTTCCTTTTGCTGTAGTAATCTGGAAAGTTCTCATGGAACTTCATAATCTTCCTCGCCTTTGTCTTCGGCTTAATAGATCGGATTATCAAAGTCATATTTAGCAATAGCATAGTCGTTATCGACGGGATCCGGAGTGAATGTGGATCTGCAGTTTATTATGTGGGTGTGTGTAAGAACACATAGCTTTTGAAAAGATGATAAAGTAAAAGAAAAGACAGAGCGCAAAATATTTGAATGCAAAAGTCCAATAATTTATTGAATGAAAATATGCTAATGATAAACAATAACCCTCACAAATGAGCCATTTTCCCTGGGCAAGGCACTAGGCTTAACGTCTTATTTATTCAAAGCTATAAAGCATAAAACAAACAAACAATTACTCATGTCTAAAGGAGATTGGCATACCATCCTTAGACATCCAATTGTTGAGCCCATTGCCGGTAGTAGGAAAATCCAGTTGTTGATGTCGAAGTCACCATCATCGTCTTGTATAGCATGAACTCCATTCTTGTTGATGCAAAATGGAGGCCCACCAGCACATTCGTGGCGTATCATTTTCTGACATTTAGAAGTGAAGCCTAAACCAGTCTTGTCAGATTTGAATGGAAACTCGGGTAGCTGACCCTAAACAGTACAACCATCTTCTTCAATTACAGCTCTGGCGTCCTTCAGCGGGGCCATCTTTGTCGGAACTCTAGTAATATTAGAAGTGACAGGAGAGTCGGCAGGCATGACTCGTGAAACTAATTCGAAAGCTTGACAGGGAGTCTCGATAAATTCGCCTTCCATTTCAATGTATCGAAATGATTGCAGATGGCTCACCATATATTCTCCTTCTCCGCATACCGTAATGATCTTCCCCTTAACCGGGTACTTCAACTTCTGATGCAAAATGGCGGTAACAACGCCTGTCCTATGTATCTAAGGGCGTCAGAGCATGCAAGAATAAGCTGGACGAATATCAATCACAAAGAAAGTATAGTTAAAAGTTTAGGAACCCACTTTGATCGACAAGCTGAGCTCTCCAAGTACTGTCCTTTTCGAACCATCAAAATCTCTTACGATTATGTCACTAGGTTTCATGACCAATTATTTGGCATTAAGTTTGTCGAAAGCACTCTTCGGTAGGATATTCAGAGTAGAGTCAGTATACACCAACATATGAGACAATGTAGTTCCCTTACATTCGATAGAGATATGTAAGGCTTTGTTGTGTTTTTGGTCGGCAAGAGTCATATCAGTATCAGAAAAGCCCAAGCCATTGTCTACAGTCAGGCTAGCAATACAACTTTTGAATTGGTTAGCAGAAGTGTCTTGTGTTATGTGGGCATTCTTCAGAAACTTCACCAAGGCTTTAGCATGAGCCTCGGAGCACAACAACAATGCTAGCATAGAAATCTTGGATGGGGTTTATCCCAACTGCTCCACAATATTGTAATCACTTTTCTTAATAATCTTCAGAATTTCCTCCATCTCTTGCTTGGAGGTATCTTCAACAACTTCTCTTGGTACTTTCATCTAAGCAGGTTGAGTCACTTTCTATTTTCCCTGAGCCTCGGGAGTTGGTTCAACAGCAGGAATGCAGACTGGTGCAATAGTGTCTTTGGAGGAGAGACATATGGAGAAAACACTCTCCCGATTCTGCTTACCTTGCTTGATTCGGTAATATTGTTGACATCAGGATTGGTAGCTTCAACTGTGTTATCTTTGATAGTCAATGGATCTTTCTTGACGCCATAGTAGTAAAATTAGGCTCCATAATTCCAAGGTATAGCTTTGTCAGAGGAATAAAGAACTGGTCCAGGTGATGTAATAATCAGAGATTCCACTCTAGGTGCAGGGTCGACAGAGGTGATCCTTATTGTGTTCACATCAGCATATTCTTTCGGATAGTCGTCATCTCCCTATTCGGTTGCTTGGATGTCTTCAATTGCAATCTTGTAGCTTTCAAGGGCGGTATATTTCACCATGATATCAAATTTACCACTTGGCTTCCCCAGGTTATCCTAGACTTCTGGTATGGCTTCGCTTACGTCTTTGATTTTCAAGCTTTTGGAAACATCTTCGAACAAACTATCTACAGACGGATTTTTCATGAATAGCATTTCTCGATTGTCTATCAGGCATTGAACACCTCTCTTCAACTAGGCAGATCCATTGGCTTTAGATACGCAGTAACGAAAGTTGTCAAAACATCATGGAAATAAACTAGCTTGTAGCAGATTCTTCTTAACAATCATCAAGGGAGTGGTACTCTTGCCATGTCAACCAATTCCCTATTAGACAAGGGGGTTTGGACTCGGCCTGCTAGATCTCTCCATTTCTGAGTGTACTCTTTGAACTTATCTTCACGGCCCATAGACATATTATGTAGTTGCATATGGGTTGGTTCCAATTCAGCATTGTACTGGTATTGTTTGTAAAAATCATCTGCCAAATCATTCCAGGTATGAATGCGAGTATTCTCTAGTTGGTAATACCACTCTAACTATGCTCCGGACAAATTCTCTTGAAAGAAATGCATCCATAATTTCCTATCTGTAGTGTGTGGTTGAATCTTCTAAACAAAGGACTTCAGATGAAGCTTCGAACATCAAATGCCATCGAACTTAACAAAAGTAAGTATTTTGAATTTTCGGGGAATGACCACTACATGAACCAAACTTCAGTCGTCAAAGTTCAACCCTGATATTTTAAGATTTTCCATAGTATTTAGACGGTCTTCGTGTAACTTATACTTGTCGTCGTCATGAGGATATTGCTTGCTCATATAGTCTTCTCCTTCTTCTTCTTGAGACTCATGATGGCTTCCTTCATTGGCCTTGACACTTTCTTCAGTTTTTCCGCTCTTGTCTGAGAATTCAAGTTGTCTGACTACCTTGACTGGACCTTTAAACCTTTTCCCCATGTTGAGAATACCAGCGATCTTCTTCTTTTTCTTCTTGATGATGAGCTCTTTCAAATCTTTATGTCCTTGGGCCAAGTTGGTGAACATGTCTTGGAACTGAGCGTTCTAAGCTTGAAGATCTTTGAAAGTTTGTTTGAGAGCCATTTATGTTAAAATAAACAGCAAGAGAATAAGAAAACCGATCTTTAGAGTACCTGTTATGAAATGATATGCTATGATATGCTATGTTATGCAATGCGATGTTTTCAAGGAGCTTAGGAATTTAAATTTGGTTAACAAGCAAGAACAAATTTTTTATTAGTCTGATTAGTAAATACAAAAGAAAGTTCAAGTATAAAAGTAAAATTCCTAGTGTTTAGGCCTCCCATGGGCGCTTCCTCTTTATGTTGACGTAGGTGTTAATGCTCTGTTTTTCGTGAAGTAGCTTCGTTAGCTCTAATACTCTTTTCTCGCTTGCATAACACTGAGATTCGAATGTATCCCTTTCTTCTTTAAGCTGAATCCAGGATGTCTTCACTTCTTCGAAATCGATAGGCATATCTAGATGAAAAATGGTATAAGATTCATCACCTTCGGCAACAGGCTCCATAATAGCTAGCACAATAGCAGCATATGGCATCATGAGATTTTGAGCACGAGTTCGCACCCATTTGAGGTAAGGTTCCCAAGGAATGGAATTTTTATGCCCCAAGGTCTTTGTATCAGTTTTCTTCACCATTCCCCAAGCATGCACAAATATTTGATGGTAACCTTAGAGATCGTTATCATAGTCAAATACAGTGCCTTGGATAATCATAACATGAGGACCATCTCTTCGAGCATAACCAAACTGACGTAGCGCTAGAGAAGGGTTGTAAGTGATATTTCCCCTTATGCCAAGGAGTGGTACATTAGGGAATTCTCCACAACTCTCAATGAAAGTGTAGTCTTTTTTATAGTAGAGACACCAACAAATATCTCGATGAGAGAGTGACATCATCCTTTGAGACCACTTATAACCTTGTTCATTCCTTATCACTGACCGAGGAAGGTGTGAAATAAACCACCTGGATAATAACAGTATGTAACACATGGGAGTCCCTTGTCTTTTCATAGTACGAGTGTGGAGAGAATGCAGAATATCTCCGAGCAAGGTAGGCACATGTAAGTGAGAAATATCTTAATGGATTTCACACCTATGAATTGGTCCGGATTAGGGAATAGCACCAAACCATAGATTAACAAAGGCAAAATGTATTCGAAAGCGTGGAAACTCATAGCTTTTAAGAATTCTCGAGCCTTATTTATCAAAAACTTGGAAAGCAAACCCTTAACTCCACTTCTTGTTTCCCAATTAGCTTCAATGTCTGACCGTTTTAGATGTAAGGCCGTTGTAATGTCTTAAAACCTCAGAACTTTTTATGAACCGGTGAAAGGTATCTGATCAAGGATGTGTATCCCAAGTAGCTTATAGAATTCTTCCATTGTATGTACCAACTGATAGTTTGGGAAGTTAAAGCAGTGATGCTTCAGATCAAAGAACTGGAATACGAAGTTCATCATATCTTCTTCAATACCTGAGATAACCATGAAAAGTAGATAACCATGCCTCTTGATAAACTAAGAGTGGTCGGGAACTTTTGAAACTAACTCCTTGAGTTGAGAAGGTACACCCACGAAGTTGATTTGGATAGTCTTCCTGGAAGTCATAACCCTACAACACAAAGAAAAAGTAAATCCCTAGGTCCTTGAAATGGTTAAAAATGTTATTATGTTATGATGTCATGATGTCATGTTTAAATAGCAAGCACAAGAAATTCACACAACAACCATAGGTTTAAGGCTTGCATGAGGTATAGGTGCCTACCCTTTACCGAAGCTTAAGTTGGTTTAACATATCCTATTATAGTAATCGGGTTCTAGGAATCTCATATCATATATATTTCTTGCAGACTTTATTTCAGAACGGCTACCAAATGGTCGACAGAAACATCCCGAAAGTCGAGTCTCAATGAGTGTAGCATCGAGTATCAACCAACCTCAGTCTGCACCATAGCCGACTATATCACTACCTTCTAATGGCTAAAACGGGTCAATTAGGGTTCTAACAGTTTAGTTAGTGCTTGATGACACCACGCAGATGCCCAATATTTCCTCAACTGAACATGAGGAACATCACGACATCCAAAGTGTCGCACTAACTGTAGCCATCATTTTACCGTTTCGGTCTACACCGAACATTGCCGATGATCTATTGCTACTTACCTAAGGAAACCTGGATCCGGGTGTAGGATCCCCCACAAATACAATACCCAAGGAACCCTTAAAAGTAAAGCATAAAAGAAAACAAAAAGCGAGTAAAAGTGATCTATAGCCCTAAGGTAACCTCTCTTTGGGTGTCCTCCCCAAGAAAGTCGCCAGTTCTGTAACACGGTATGAGAACTGACTTTTTTGTTTTGCGCTTTATTGCAAATTTTGCGGATAGCAAGAGCCGCCACCAAATTTTCTTTTATCCAATAAAGGAAAGGTGAAAGAACAGGAAAGACCTTTGTTAGATTCTGAGTAAGGGAGGTAATTATGAAAAGGGAAGGTATTAGCACCCTTTCCATCCGTAGTTATCTACGGGCTATTAATTGCTTTAGCTCACTTTTTTGAAAACCTGCTTTCTGTGTGTGTGATTTGAAAAAGAAGTATTTTTCTTTGACTTCGTAATGATTCTTGTATTAGTCCTCAAGAATGTATACGAAGTGTTTGAAAATATTTGTTTGAAAATGTAACTTTGTAATGATTCTCGTATGAATGTATATAAAGTGTTTGTTTGTAAGTATTTTTGAAAAGAGTGTGAGGTGTGAAAATGATTTTTTATTGAATGGAGAAAGCAATTTAGAGTCTTATTACCTACTCAGAAAAGTCGTTCTTGTTATTTTCCTTCTCCTTTAGGATAGAGCTATCCATACCATTAGTTGGTAGTGAACTCTATCCGTTGGATGTGAAGGGACAAGCGTAGGGTCATCGTATGGTCATTGAAGGAAACATGTAAGGGTACCTTAGCAATTCGAAGGGACGATCATCAATTATTCGTAGGCAAAAACCGTGGGACGAGATCATATATTCGTAGGCAACAACCGACGGACGCAGTCATATTGTAATCTTGCAAAGGAATCTGGTCAAAATCACATGTTATGATAACTCAAAAAGAAGTTATCCAGATTGGTAAAACAAGAGGCAATAATCACATGTAACTACATGAGGTAAATCCTTGTCTTTAATACAGTCCTTCAAAACAGAATTCTCGTCAGCTTGGCCAACGACTAAAGACTGTGAATTCCTAAGCATCAGCTGAGCTATATATAGAGGACCCCTTAACCTCTATCCTTCAAAAAGAAAGTGATAACTATACCAAAATGAAGTTCATTCAAATCTTGATGTCATGTACCTGGATCTGGTTTTATGAAGGCTCCCAATGTCAAATTTTTACTAAAAAGGGGGAGATAAAATGTATTTGTATCCATGTTGCACAAATGTTGGAAAATGTATTTGTATCCATGTTTCACAAATGTTGAAACAAGAGAGAATACTCACAATAATCTCAAAAGGATCAGATCCCAGGCTGAAAGAAGAATGTTAACTATGACTTGTGATCTGAGTTTTGAACAGTCCACTCTGAGCTTCAATTAGGCTATTCAGGCGACAATATATCCCAAAGTCCAACTTCGAGTCTCTCCATTCACCACCACACTAACCCCAAATTAGTGCAAGGTAGGAGACAAGATGTCAAATGGGATGTCCTGACATGGGCAGGAACTCAAGATCTAAAGATGCATGTAGAAGAAAAAAGATATTTCTACTGAAGAAGACGTTAATTGTTAATTGTGTATTGTTGATGCTACTTTAAACTGGTTGTGATTGTATTTATTTGTTTTAGTTAAAATTTTCCAAAGGGGGAGATTGTAAGTTCCTGAATTACATGAATTGGCTTAATTTTAATAACACAAATAATAGCAGCAACAATGTATTTGTACAGTAGGATTCCTAACTGATAATCCTACCTAGAATGCCTTAACATGCTATGTTGAAAAGTTTCAACATCTAGAACAACATGTCATAGGAGATGTCGAGACATCAGTCATCAAGATATCACGCTACAAAAATTGTTAAGTTTTTTAAAGTTCTGTTTTAATTAGAGTAGAATATTCTGGGAATATTATACATCTTATGTGGCATGACTTTGAAGGCATTTGTGGAGGTCCAAGAGATAAAGAGAATGGTCAACAAGGACCTTGATTGAAGCAGAAGTTATCTGCTTGTTTATCTCTGCATAAGGTTTGTTACTACAGAAGTTTGTTACAACTTATGCTGTTATTTTGAAGGCCCAAATCCAGTTGGGTAATAGGTTATAAATAAGCTGTTGTAACCTAGTTTTAGTAAGCTAGCCGGTTTTGGAAACATGTAATCTTTAGGGTTATCCATATAAGTGAACCACCCGGATTGTGGGATGGTCACTGATTAGTACCTCGAATCTTGTAGGCAAGAAGATTATTTTACTCACTCAGAAGCTGTGAAGTAATGAGTGTAGTTGTATCCTTGGAAGAAGTTGTGAAGCAATTCCAAGTTTGTTTATGGCACATGTGTGATTATTTTGTATTGTGTTTGAAGTTTGGTATCTTCAAACTATTTTAGTTGTGTTTAGAGTGAGGTATCTCCAAGATGATTGTGTTAGGAGCCAAGGAGTTGATGTAGTTGCTAGTGTGGTAGTGACTGATAGACAACACTGAGGTGATTGGAAGTGAGTGGAGGTTCTCGTATCTAAGTTTGGTATATTAGGTAGAAGGGTCATTGGGTAGTCTAATTAATTGAGCAGGGTAAACATGGAGGTTTCCCTCTGAATTCATACTGCTGGTAGTGAACTTCATTCCTGGCTTGGTATTCCCCCAGATATAGGTTGGTTAGAACCGAACTAGGTTAATAACTCCTTGTGTTCTTTTGTTTCCTGCATTGTTAAATTGTATACTCTACCTTGTCTATTATATAATGTTAGATCAGATGTCACGACATCCTGAGTCTTCCTGTAACCAGAATTTCAGAAACTATGACACATTGGAATGTCTTGGAAGAAAACTTTCTTAACAGGTTCTTTCCTCACAATTGTTTCATGGATGCAAAAACATCAATAGCTGCATTCACGCAAAGTACAACGAAAACTCTTTTTGAAGCTTGGGAATGCTACAAGTCCATGTGGCGCAAATGTCGTAATCATGGTTTTGATAATCTCACATAAATTCATGTTTTTCGCAATGGATTTCAGCCCTAACCAAAGCTCCTACTTAATGCAACAGCTGGTGGTTCCTTATTATCCAAAAGTGTGGAGGAAGCAGTAGCTATCATCTACCATATGACTCTCAGTGATCACCAAGTTGAGTGCAATAGAGGTGCAACGCAAAAGAAATCTAGTATCATCAATCGTATAGCTCTTAGTGATCACAATTAAGTGAGCAACAAATTGGAACTTTCACCTCCACGGCTCCAACTAATCCAAAATAAACTTGCAATGCTGTTACAACAAAGATTAAAGACGTAGATGAAACAAAATTTAGGGAGAATGTCTAAGAAAAGAAAGTTGAAACGAAAGAAATTGTCAAAACTGATCCTGGAAGTGTTACATTACTAGTCATCATTGAAAACATCAATTTTGACAAATCCTTGGTGGACCTTGGGTCAAGCACCAACCTTATTCCATTGGCCATTCTTAAGAAGTTGGGTAAGCTTGAGTTACAACCAACAACAATAAAGTTACAAAACTTGCCGACAAATCAATTGTACAACTAGTTGGGATAGTGAAAGATGTAATGGTGAAACTTGAAAGTTTTCTATTCCCAACTAATTTTGTTGTGATGAATATGGATGAATATGATAGCATACCTCTTATATTAGGCCATCCATTCATAAAAGTAGTCCGGATAATGATCGAGGTGGATGAAGGAACGATTAGAGTAAGATACAAAGATGAAGAAGTCAACTTCAAATTGTTTCAACACAAAGAGGATGACTATCAAAAACTGGAAGCTCTTGATGAAATAAGCATTAAACTGAAGATGAAGGATGTCAATGAAAGGCCAAAGCATGGTGGCAAGGACACTTTGAAGAATTCATACAAGCCACCTTGATTTTTCAACGAAAATAGGCGCCGAGCTAATGACGTTAATCAAGCACTTGTTGGGAGGTAACCCAACCCTTTATTTCTTTATTTGCTTGCTTAATTAGTTCTTTTGTAGGAAGAAAATAGCATGAATAATCCAAATAAAATTCTACAAAACTGAATTCTGCAGAATTCGCTAAGCGAGCCCTATTTTGCAAAGCGAGCATAGCAGAAACAGCAAAAATGCCATTCATGCCATTTTCTCCACTTTAGTAAGTTTCTGTCTTTTAAATAGATTTTAATATGTATGTGTCCTATGATCAATCATTGACTAAATTGCTTGAGAATTTGTCATCTTCAACCAAAAATGGGAAAGGCAGGGAGTGAAAGACCAATTTCACATAAATCAACAAAAGTGCAAGGGTAAGGATTTTAATTTGAAAGAATTGACCAAACCAAGATATGTGCTTATTTATTTCTTGGCATTAGGCATGAGTATGACATGAGTAGTTTGCATAAAATCAGTCCATTCAATCCTTTTCCATGACATGTTTTCCTTATGAGTTACTTAGTTCCTAAACAAGAAAAGTGAGGTAACCTTCCATTGTTAACCATACGCTTAGGAGACTGACAAATTTATGTTTTAACACGTTTGATTCAAGCTTAATCTTGAACTCATGTTGATTATGGTAAATACATAGAATGGATCAAGGCAATTCTTTGATAATTGAGTATAACTAGAAATCCAAATTGTAGCCTCATATGTCCTTGTAAGTAGTGATCATTTGCAAACCACTTTTGAGCCATATGAGATGAATACATCAGTTATGAACTGAAATAATACATTAAGTACAACACTTATTATATATTATTCCCTATCTTTGAATAATTACAAAAGTTCATAATTTATATATTTTATTAAACCTTGCAACCATTGATATCTGGTACAAAATCTTGAAGAGCATTCAAAGAATAGTAGAGTTTTGTTCAAGTAGGAGAGGAAAAGAAAGAGGTTTAGTTCAAAAGAAAAATTGAAAAGTGGTAAGAATCAAAATAAAATGATGGAAAAAGAAAGATAAAAAGAAAGAGAAAATGAATACCAAAGAAGAATGAATAAAAAAAAAAGAAACAAGAAGGGATTGGAGGAAACATCCTAAAAAAGAAAACTCAAAAACCTCTTTGTTTCTAATTAGCCTTAGGAAATATGACTTCTTTGGTACCATGGCCACATTACAACCATGAAAAGACCTTATAGATCTTTGTCTTTGCATATCAACATGTTTTTCTTATATGAATACATGAATTAATTAAGATGTTAGCAAATTTTGTAATAAGAGAGATCAAAGTACCTCATCATTTTTACTTCTACAAAGAGTGTGTAGGTGTGATTCATAACTAACATGTTTATTGCTTTGTATTTCTTGATATGAATTTTATGTAGAAGACTTTTGTCATGAACTTGTCTAAATGTTAGGAAGTTACTAAGCATGGAATTCTTGGTTATGCAATTCAACATGATAAGCCTTGCACTTGGTTACTTCTTGGAAAACTTTGGTTGATTATGTGAATAATAATATAGAAACTCTTGCTCTTGATTTCATAGATTGAGGACAAACAAAGATTCAATTTGGGGAGAGTTTGATGAATGCTTAATTCATAGTAAATTATCACATTAAAACATGACATTTATCTTACTTAAATGGCAAGATTCTCACATAAAAACCCAAATTATTGAATAGATGTGGTTTGTACATGTTTACTTTGGCTTTGAGTTTCTTTTGTGCAGGTTTTGGTCATTCAAGAAAAATCAGAAAACAGATACTTCGCTAAACGAACGTTGCAGCGAACAGTTCGCTACGCAAACCTCCAGCGAATTCAAAACACAAGATTCAAACTCTAGAAGGAAACCCGATTCTCTTAGCAAATAATAGTTCACATAGCAAAACCGAATCAGAAAGAAAAACTTCCAGATTCTCCAACAACGAGCTAAAGTTAGCTTAGCGAAACAAGGCGGTCAGAAAAAGATATTTTGAAGACTTTAGGATGAAGAAAGCAACTTCTCTAAGCGAGCCATATTTCGCTTAGCGAACTTTGGCGGTAACAAGTTGACAAGTTGATTTTAAAACTTAGCACATAGGAAAGGACTTCACTTAGCGAAGTATAGTTCACTCAGCAAACTCAGGCGGCCAGATCTGCTATAAATAGAGCAGAACTCAATTAAGTTAAAGAGGCCAGTTTTGATCACTTGTACTATCATAGAATATCATCTATAATAGTAGTAAAAAAGAGTTTGAGGAGATTGTAAAGAGAATAAGGTGGATTCACATCAAGAGTTGGGAAATCATCGTTGATGAAGTTTTAAATTAAATTAGCTCTATACTTCTTTCGGAAATCCTCAAGACTCTCAATCACATCAATCAAGCTCCTAAATCCTATATCTTAGAATCTTTGAAATTGCACTTCCGAGTCTTTCTCTTTCCAAAATCCATGGTCAAAGTATACCTGAGATATTTGCAAATATTAGTCTTAAGTTTCTTGAAAAGTTGTTTTTAAGGAATGCTTATGGGTGCATAAATACATGATGCAACAATCACACAAAGATGACAAACATAGGGGTTCATAGGTTCGACTTCATGAGAATGAATCCAAAGGTACTACCCACAAGATATACTAAGAGCTTTGTCACCGATAGATCTAGGTTCTCAAAGGGAATTCCCAAAGTCTACATTCCTCCATCGAATACTTGGTAATTAAAAACACTTTCAAGAAAAATTCGTTTTAGTGCAGTATCGCGTGATAACTACTTCTGAATTGCTCTGTAATAGTATTCACACTACACCTAAAAAGGCCAAGATGGGTTAAGCGTTCTCTGGCTGCTTAGCTTCACTGACTCCCAGGTTGAAAGCAGTCATGTCTTCCTGATCACTCGGTAAACAAAATACCACATTTAAGGAGGTCTCCACTGAGTGGGGGATCTCAAGCCTCATTCTTTGAAATTACTCCCTAAAATTTATCATGACTATACTGCCCGTCGTATCTTAAGTTTGCCCAAGTCCGAGTATAATACTCAAAAGAGATCACCAAGCACCCTGAAAACCAGAATAATCCAGACAAACAGGTATACATATATACAACAATTCACATATATACACAAATAAACAAAGAAAGGCTCAACCCACTCAGAGAGCATGTCCCCGGTGAAGTTGCCACTTTTATGTAGCGGCAAAAATCTTTGATACTAAGCGATTGATTAACTCAACTAGTAAAAATAACAATGAAGTTGTCACCGCACTTTTATTTTATCCAAAGGGCAAGGAAAAAGAGCAAATAAAATCCTAAAAGAAAATAGAGATCAAGGTACGGGGTTTAGCTATGCAAAGGGAAGGTATTAGGCACCCTAAACATCAATGTACTCCACAGGAACCTCCTTGAAAATATTTGTATATATATGTACAAAATAGCTGGTGGAGATGAGAAAAGAAGTATTTTTTACAATTTTTCATTAGCTGGTGGAGATGAGTTCTAGACCTACATACTAACAAGGAGAATATAAATCATTATCGTATCTAAATGGTAAAGATACTTAATACCCACAATTATGAGAAAGGACCATTTCATCAACTCAAAGTGGAGGATACAGATAGATTTTTCTTCAACAAGCATCACTCAACACCAAGTGGAAAATGTCTCACTTCACTACATATTGTAGAAGCATAGTAGTTCTCATCACAATAAAGAATCAACAGGTTTTAAAGGAGAAAAGCCAAAATGGCTAAAAAATGATAGAGTAAGGTTAGTTGACTTTTAGTCTTAAGAAAGATGTCAAAGTATTATTAGATTAGTTAATGGTTTATTAAGAAAATAATTTTTGAAAATGCATGGACCTAAGTCCAAGTTTATTGCGAAAGCGGTTCAAGTTAGAACATAAGAAGCTTTTTTAAAAAAGGCAGAAGATTTTGAAAACTAAAGAATATACGAGGAGATAAAGGGAATATCATATGTACCAAAAACTAAAAGATGAGGGTAAAGAAAGATATAACCGAATGAGGAACCAATACTTGACATCAAGAAGCCAATAAAATATTCCCATCCTTTGGATTCAAAAAAAAACAACAAGTAACCAGACAAAAATACCAAGTCTCAGATGAATTTATGCCTCGAATGAAATCATGTCTTTAAAAATTGGGCAAAGTAATGGTTGTATTTAAAGTAAATCCACTCATATACGAGTATAAATAGAATAACCTGCACACAAAGAAAATAGCATCCCAAGAACACACAGAATAACAATAAGATCATACCGTCTCCGAGCTAAGGTCAAGGTCGTAATCCTAAGTCCAAGAATCAATCTCTGAGCACAGGAAAAGTATCTAAGTCCAAGTTAACAGTTTGTTAAGGTTTTAGTATTTTATTAATGAATCAAACAAAAATAAAGTAAAAAGGTCCAAGTGGACAAAAGGAAAATAGCGGAAACATAAACAAGATAATAAATGCTGAAATTAAAATAAAGCAGTAAAGAAAGCCTAAAAATAAAGCGAAATTTAAATGTTAGTTGTTAGTAATTAGTTCTTAGTTGGTTTCATATGAATGATCCATGACGTTGAGCCTAAGTCAAAGGTTATGAGGACTCATCATAAGATTGATAGAATCAAAACCTCTACACGATGAGCCGATAATTTTATTGGCTATATCTCAAAATCTAATCATCCTTGGGCTTACAAGTTCAGGTCTTGGGCCACAAAGAATCAATCATCCAAAGAAAGAAAAAATAAGATCGTATGATTTACAATGATTTAAGCCTTGAGCATAGGTAAAGGGTTATGGGGACTCATCAGAAGCTTGATAGAATCAAAACCTCTACGCGACAATTTTATTACCCTTATCCCAACACTTAATCATACTTGGACAATTTCAAACATAATGCTTGGCCCACAAAGAACCAACGTTGTTATCCGAGGGACAAACTGTAGAGCTATGTTAAGTAATCTCCAAGTAACTTATATAGAGGTCACCCTACAACGAGGACGGTCAATGATGATCTATGTGTTGAAAAGACAAACTAGAAGAATGTTATGTAGATCACCCTCTTGATGTTTGCAACACATGTAAAAAAAAGAATGGGATAAGATGAAGAGGGAGGGGATCAAATATCAAAATCCAGAATGCGTCAGATAAATTCATCTAGTCTAACTTCACCAAAACCAATCAACCATCTTGATGGATTTGGTCTTGAGACCTACCAACATCCAAGTTCTATTGATGTTGATGAAGTTTATGTCCTAAAATGAATCCAAGTAAGAAACGAATAATAAATAATTAAGAAAATAAAATAAAAATAGAAAAATGATTTAAAAATTGATTATTTAATTGGATTTTTATTGATGAAATACATAATGGTATCCATACATCAAAATAAAAATCCAAGAAAATTATCCAAGGTCAAACATGGGTCAACAAGTGTCGACAAAATTTTTTCAGGAATTTTAAAAGAAAGAAAGTATTTTAATAATTAAATAAAATAGTTAAATAAACCAAGAAATTGGGAAAAAAACAATAAAATCAAAAATAAAATGAAATGAGGTCACCAATATTTGTCAAGAAACTATTGGATCCTTCCCATTTTTTTCATAATTTAAAAATGTCAAAAAGTCTTTTTAAACGTTTAAACATTTCAAATAAAAGAAAAAATTATATAAAATAGAAAATCTGAAAAATAAAATTAAGAAAAAATAAAAATCACAAAAATATCTTCAATGAATTTTAAAAGTTTAAAACAATTAAATATAAAAATCAGAAAATAAAATAAAACCCAAAAAAATATGGACCATTAGATCATAGTTAAAACACGATAGTAAGATAATCAAAAAGGATCAGATGCACTGTGCTTGATATGGACCTCATTGAAAACCACACCGACTCAGTTTTTAAAATTAATATAAAATGAAAAAATGTGGACCATTAGATATTGTCAAAACGCGTTAGTATCACATCCAATGGACATGGCGCGTTGTACATATCATAACTCTAGTGAATAAACCACCGAATCAATTATTTATTTAAAACATATTTGAAAAAGCAGATGGCACACTCTCATTGGTTGATGATGACACACTGGTCATCTTCAACCACCGTCCAAACTCAATTTGCAAGTTTTGCAAACAGAAATATTAGAGCTCAAGATCGGTGCCATTCGATTCGTCTCTTCAAGAAGAAGAAAATTGTACCCTCGCGAAAAAATTCTATAAATATCAGTTTATTCATTTTGGAAAAAATTAGGAGAAAATTTGAAAAGGGAATTGAAAATTCATGAGCATATCTCACTTCCAGTTAAAAACAAACAATGTTATGAGTATCAAAGTGATGAGAACTACATCGTAGCAACAAAATTGGGACGAATTGGTGGAGAAATCTACCTGTTAGAACTCATGTATGAAACTCTAAAACTGGACTTATGGAGCTCGATTCAGGCCATGATTTCTTATGCAAGGAGTGTGGTTAGCTTTAAGGAAGTTCAAGGATGAAGAATGATCTTCACAAGACTAGAATGTGTGGCAATGTTATCTGCTGATTATTTGAAGAGCCGATTCAATTAAGGAGATACATACAAGTGTTGTCAAATATCTTGATGGGAGCTGGATATTTGTGATAATTGTATGGTAATCTGAAACAAGATGAGAAGAACTGTGTGATAAATAAACGAGAATGTCCTATATGGAGTTATAACATCACTACTGTTGAAGACACCAAAGAATGAAGAAGAAGATGAGGTTCAGACTTATCTTTTGAAGATATATAATTAGTTATACATGATTAACTATGAAGTTACTTTTATTGCAAGGTACAGAGTGTGGCAATTTGAATCTTGTGTAGCAAGCAAACTAAGGATTCCTAATTTGGAAACTGTGACAAATTCAAAATCAAGAATACTTCAAGTAATATAAGGATCAATATCAAAGAAGTCCTTATTTTGTATAACTCAGGGGGAGTAACAACATATGGTAAGCATTGTCTTAGAAGCTAAAAGCGGGACTTTTGATATTCAGGGGGAGCAAAAGTATCATTAGAGAGCAACAATGTACATGAGAAGCAATTGTGTATATGAAGAGGAATTGTTAATTATTAATTATGAAAGCTGCCTTGTCTAATGCAATTGGATATGTTTATTAAAGAAGTCGCAATTGTTCTATTTGTTGATGACCAGATAATGTCAAGGGGGAGATTGTTCATTAGCTTATGTAAAGGGGAGTTTATACTGCTATGTGGTGAAAATCTTGAAGAAGTTGTATTATTGTTGTCTTAGAGCCAAGGCAGATGGACTCTGTGTGAATGTCCCAAAAGATGTTCAAACATCTTAATTGGCATATTTAAACTTCACTAAGTATCATCAACCATAAGTGAAGTACATAAACAGTAGAAATAATCATCTGCCAGGTACGAAAAAGAAAACTCTTATATTAAGATAGTCTGAATGCACTAAAGCCTATTTGAATTAACTCAAACTGTAGTAACATGACTTATCCTCAATACAAAAGTAATGAGAAGGAAACAACACATAGAAGTATCACAAAACCAAAATATTATAATCTTCCAAAGGAATTTGGTCAAAATCACATGCTATGATAACTCAAAAAGAAGCAGTCCAGATTGGTGAAATAAGAGGCAATAATCACATGTAACTGCATGAGGTAACCTGTTCCTTTATTGGAACTAACTTCTCTCATCAAAAGGTGGTCATAGTTAGTTTGGTCGGTACATCCTTGTCTTTAATACAGTCCTTCAAAACAGAATTATCGTCATCTTGACCAACGACTAAAGACTGTGAATTCCTAAGCATCATTTGAGCTATATATAGAGGACCCCTCAACCTCTATCCTTCAAAAATGAAGTGACAACTTCATCAAAAATGAAGTTCATTCGAATTTGGATGTCATGTACCTAGATCTGGTTTTATGAAGGCTCCCATTGTCAAATTTTTACTAAAAAGGGGGAGAGAAAATGTATCTGTATCCACATTGCATAAATGTTAGAAAATGTATTTCTATCCACATTGCACAAATGTTGAAACATGAGAGAATAGTCACAATGCTCTCAAAAGGTCAGGTCCCACCCTGAAAGAACAATGTTAATTGTGACTTGTGATCTGAGTTTTGAACAGGCCACTCTGAGATTTGATTAGGCTACTCAGGCGGCAGTATATCCCAAACTCCAACTCTGAGTCTCTCCATTCAGCACTACACTAACCCTGTATTGGTGCAAGTTAGGAGACAAGATGTCAAATGGGATGCCCATACATGGGCATGAACTTAAGATCTGAAGATACATGCAGAAGACAAAAGATGTTTATGCTAAAGAAGATGTTAATTGTTAATTGTAAATTGTTGCTGCTACTTTAAACTACTTGTGATTGTATTTATTTGTTTTAGTTAAAATTTGCCAAAGGGGTAGATTGTGAATTCCTGAATTGCATGAATTGGCTTAATTTTAATAAACAAATAATAGCCGCAACAATGTATTTGTACAGTAAGATTCCTTACTGATAATCCTACCTAGAATGCCTTAACATGCTATTTTGAAAAGTTTCAACATCTAGAACAGCATGTCATACGAGATGTCAAGACATCAGACATCACGCTACAGAAATTGTTAAGTTTATTACAGTTCTGTTTTAATTAGAGTAGAATATTTTGGGAATATTATGCATCTTATGCAGTGTGACTTTGAAGGCATATATAGAGGTCCAAGAGATAAGGAGAAAGATCAGTAAGGACCTTGATTGTAGTAGAAGTTATCTGCTTGTTTATCTCTGCAGAAAGTTTTTTACTGCAGAAGTTTGTTACAACTTATGTTGTTATTTTGAAGGCCCAAATCCAGTTGGGTAATAGGTTATAATAAGAAGTTGTAACCTAGTTTTAATAAGCTATCCGGTTTTATAAATATGTAATCTTTAGGGTTAGCCATGTAAGTGAATCACCTGGATTGTGGGATGGTCACTGATTAGTACCTCGAAACCTGTAGGAAAGAGGATTATTTTAGTCACTTAGAAGTTGTGAAGCAATGCGCGCAGTTGTGTACTTGGAAGAAGTTGTGAAGTAATTCCAAGTTTGTTTATGTCATATGTGTGATTGTTTTGTATTGTGTTTGAAGTGTGGTATCTTCAAACTGTTTTAGTTGTGTTTGGAGTGAGGTATCTCCATGATGATTGTGTTAGGAGCCAAACAGTTGATGCAGTTCCTGGTGTGATAGTGACTGATAGACAACACTAAGGTGATTGGAAGTGAGCGGAGTTCTCATAACTAAGTGTGGTATCTTAGGAAGAAGGTTCATTGGGTAGTATGATTAAGTGAGGAGTGTAAACATGGAGGTTTCCCTCTAAATTAATACTACTAATAGTGAACTTCATTCCTGGCTTGGTATGCCCTCAGATGTAGGTTGGTTAGAACCGAATTAGGTTAACAACTCCTTGTGTTCTTTTATTTCCTGTATTCTTTATTGTATAATCTACCTTGTCTGTTTTATAATGTTAGATCAGATGTCACGACATCCTGAGTCTTCCTGTAACCAGAATTTCAGAAACTATGACAAATTGGAATGTCTTGGAAAAAATATTTCTTAATAGGTTCTTTCCTCACAATCGTTTTATGGATGCAAAAACAGCAATAGCCGCATTCACGCAAAGTGCAACGAAACTCTTTTTGAAGCTTGGGAATGCTACAAGTCCATGTGGCGCAAATGTCCTAATCGTGGTTTTGATAATCTCACACAAATTAATGTTTTCACAATGGATTGCAGCCCCAACCAAAGCTCCTACTTGACGCATCAGTTGGTGGTTCATTATTATCCAAAAGTGCGAAGGAAGCAATTGCTATCATCAACCGTATGGATCTCAATGATCACCAAGTTCAGTACAACAGAGGTGCAATGCAAAAGAAATCTGGTATTCTTGAGTTGGATATGAATGATGCAATCTTGGAACAAAACAAGCTTCTCACACAAACCGTGGAAGAATTGACAAAGCAATTCTCAAATCTTCCACAACAACTCAAACAAATGCATGAAACGCCTAAACCGCTATAAGTAGCATCGTGTGAGTTATGTAGAGGAGACCATCCAACTGGTTTTTGCCCCCCGATTAATGAAGAAGTGAATTATTTTGGAAATCAACAACAAAGGCAGGTTCTGTACCCAAATAATCAAGGTTATCTGTACAACAACAACGCAAACTATGGCCAAAACAGGCAGAATCAATATCAAAGTTACACTCAGCCTGACATGCTTTCAAAATTAGAAGATACTCTGAATGAATTTATGTAGGTTTCCATGGAAAATTGGAAAAAACACGGATGCTTCAATCAGAAATTTAGAAACGCAAGTCGGGCAAACAATTAAGTGAGCAACAAACGAGAACTTTCACTGCCACCTCTCAAACTAATCCAAAATAAACTTGCAATGGTGTTACAACAAATATTGAAGACGTAGACGAAACAAAATTTAGGGAGAATGGAAAAGAAAAGAAAGTTAAAACGAAAGAAATTGTCAAAACTGATCTTGGAAGTGTTACATTACCAGTCATCATTGAAAACATCAATTTTGACAAAGCCTTGGTCGACCTTGGATCAAGAACCAACCTTATTCAATTGGCCATTCTTAAGATGTTGGGTAAGCTTGAGTTACAACCAACAACAATGAAGTTACAACTTGCTGAAAAATCAATCGTACAACCAGTTGGCATAGTGAAAGATGTAATGGTGAAGCTTGAAAATTTTCTATTCCCAACTGATTTTGTTGAGATGAATGTGGATGAAGATGATAGAATACCTTTGATATTATGCCGTCCATTCATAAAAGAAGCTCGGGTAATGATCAATGTGGATGAAGGAACAATTAGAGTAAGATACAAAGATGAAGAAGTCAACTTCAAAGTGTTTCAACACAAAGAGGATGACTATCACAAACTGGAAGCTCCTGATGAAATAGGCCTGGAACTGAAGAGGAAGGATGACAATGAAAGGCCAAAGCATGGTGGTAAGGACAGTTTGAAGAATTCATACAAGCCACCATAATTTTTCAACAAAAACAGGCGTCGAGCTAATGACGTTAATCAAGCACTAGTTGGGAGGTAACCTAACCCTTTATATCTTTATTTTCTTGATTAATTAGTTCTTTTTGTAGGAATAAAATAGCATGTATAATCCAAAGAAAAATCTGTATCACTGAATTCGCTAAGCGAGCCCTATTTCGCTAAGCGAACATAGCAGAAACAACAAAAATTCCATTCATGCCATTTTCTCCACTTTAGTAAGTTTGTGTATTTTAAATAGATTTTAAGATGTATGTGTCCTATGATCAATCCTTGACAAAATTTCTTGAGAATTTGTCATCTTCAACCAAAAATGGGAAAGTCAAGGAGTGAAAGACCAATTTCACATAAATCAACAAAAGTGCAAGGGTAAGGATTTTAATTTGAAAGAATTGACCAAACCAAGGTATGTGCTTGTTTATTTCTTAGCATTTAGCATGAGTATGACATGAGTAGTTTGCATAAAATTAGTTCATTCAATCCTTTTCCATGACATGTTTTCCTTATGAATCACTTAGTTCCTAAACAAGAAAGTGAGGTAACCTTCCATTGTTCACCATAAGCTTAGGAGACTGACAAATTTATGTTTTAACTCGTTAGATTCATGCTTAATCTTGAACTCATGTTGATTATGGTAAAGACATAGAAGGGATCAACGCATTTCTTTGATAATTGAGCATAACTAGCAATCCAAATTGTAGCATCATATGTCCTTGTAAGTGTGATCATTTGCAAACCACTTTTGAGCCATATGAGATGAATACATCAGTTATGAACTGAATAATCATAAAATTTCATAATTGATATATTTACTGAACCTTGCTATCATTGATATCTTGTACAAAATTTTTAAGAGCATTCAAAGAATAGTAGAGTTTTGTTCAAGTTAGGTAGGAAAAGAAAGAGGTTTGGTTCAATAGAAAAATTGAAATGTGGTAAGAATCAAAATAAAATGAAGGAAGAAGAAAGATAAAAAGAAAGAGAAAATGAATACCAAAGAAAAATGAATCAAAAGAAAGAAACAAGGTATTGGGGGAGTATAATGGGTACAACAAAATCTAAGACATATGAATGCTCTCCTAAAAAAATAAAAATCAAAAACCTCTTTGTTTCTAATTAGCCTTAGGAAATATCACTTCTTTGGTACCTTGGTCACATTAAAACCATGAAAAGACCTTAGTGATATTTGTCTTTGCATATGAACATGTTTTGCTTATATGAATGCATGAATTAATTAAGATGTTAGCAAAGGTTGTCATAAGAGAGATCAAAGTACCGCATCATTTTTAATTATGCAAAAAATATGTGTAGGTGTGATTCATAACTAACATGTTTATTGCTTTGGATTTCTTGATATGAATTTTATGTACAAGACTTTTGTCATGAACTTGTCTAAATGTTAGGAAGGTACTAAGCATGGAATTCTTGGTTATGCAATTCAACATGATAATGCTTGAACTTGGTTACTTCTTTGAAAATCTTTGGTTGATTATGTGAATAATGATGTCGAAACTCTTGCTCTTGCATTGCTTTGATTGAGGACAAACAAAGATTCAAGTTGGGGAGAGTTTGATGAATGCTTAATTCATAGTAACTTATCACATTAAAACATGACATTTATCTTACTTAAATGACAAGATTCTCACATAAAAACCCAAATTATTGAATAGATATGGTTTGTACAGGTTTACTTTGGCTTTGAGTGTCTTTTGTGCAGGTTTTGGTCATTCAAGAAAAACCAAAAAATAGATACTTCGCTAAGAGAACGTTGCAGCGAACTGTTCACTTAGCAAAACTCCAGCGAATTTAAAACACAAGATTCAAACTCCAGAAGGAATCCCGATTGGCTTAGCGAATAATAGTTTGCTCAGCGAAACCAAGTTAGAAAGCAAAACTTCCAAATTCACCAGCAGCGAGCTAAAGTTAGCTTAGCGAAATAGGGCGGTCATAAAAAGATATTTTGAAGACTTTAGGATGAAGAAAGCAGCTTCTCTAAGCGAGCCATATTTCGCTTAGCGAACTTTGGCGGTAACAAGTTGATTTTAAAACTTAGCACATATGAAAGGACTTCACTTAGCGAAGTATAGTTCACTCAGCAAACTCAGGCGGCCAGATCTGCTATAAATAGAGCAGAACTCAATTAAGTTAAAGAGGCCAGTTTTGATCACTTGTACTATCATAGAATATCATCTATAATAGTAGTAAAATAGAGTTTGAGGAGATTGTAAAGAGAATAAGGTGGATTCACATCAAGAGTTGGGAAATCATCGTTGATGAAGTTTTAAATTAATTCTTCATTTATGCTTCAAACTACCATGAGTAGCTAAACACCTATCTTGTTGGGATTGGTTGTAGTTCACCAAATCAGTATACATTTACTTTGATCATGGTATTATATATAAGTTATGTTTGAATCATTATTGTTTTTATCTTTTCTTTACAGTTTATTTAATGGATTAAATCGATATTGACAAATACGGTTCTAATCTCGATCCAAGATAATGACTATTAAATTCTAGTTGTTATACATAGAGTTAGGTTTAATATTCACAAGTACCGAATCTTAATGTTGTCGTATCGTTTAATAGGCTAAGAAATCGTCGATTAAACCATAAGGTAAGAAATCACATCAAAGTTTAGACATAAGCTTTGTTTGTGTGTGATATGTGATGATCTTGAAACATTCATAAGTTATGTATAATTGATCTAAGTTTTTCATATCGAATCTGTGAATAAAAACCAATTCCCAACAAGTCTATTTCTCTGAATTTATCTTTCGTTATTTACGTAATTTACTTTTCGAAACTTTAAATCAAACAAACTTAAATCTTATGCTTAGAGATATAGAAATCGTTGAATGGTTTTGATATCGCTCCAATCCATGTAGATACGATAAAAAAATACTTCATATTATAATACACAACACCAACTAGCCTCAATCTCATACCTCCTCAGATGAGTAATAGTAGCAATCTCACAATACTTTGGCTCCTCTTCCAAACCAATAAAAGGAACAGAACTAGTAACATATTGATCCATCAGATAAGAATACTCCTCCAACGTAGGCATTCACTGATAGTCGGGAAAGTGAAGCAATGATACAACAGATCATAGAACTGGACCAATGTAGCAAGAATATTATACTTCTTTCGGAAATCCTCAAGACTCTCAATAATATTAATCAAGCTCCTCAATCCATCTATCCTAGAATCTTTTAAATTGCACTTCCGAGTATTTCTCTTTCCAAAATCCATGGTCAAAGTATACCTGAGATATTTGTAAATATCATTCTTAAGTTCCTTGAAAAGTTGTTTTTAAAGAATGTGTATGGGTGCACGAATACATGATGCAACAATCACACAAAGATGACAAACATAGGGGTTTATAGGTTCGACTTCACGAGCGCGAATCCAAAGGTACTACCCGCATGGTATACTAAGAGCTTTGTCACCACCGGTAGATCTAGGTTCTAAAAGGGAATTCCCAGAGTCTACATTCCTTAATCGAATACTACTAACTTTCTGATGTACTTGGTAATGAACAACACTTTCAAGAAAAACTCGTTTTAGTGCAGTATCGCGTGATAACTACATCTGAATTGCTCCGTAATAGTGTTCACACTACACCTAAAAATGCCAAGATGGGTTAAGGGTTCTACGGCTGCTTAGCTTCACTGACTCTCAGGCCGAAAGTAGTCATGTTTTCCCGATCGCTCGGTAAACAAAATACCACAGTCAAGGAGGTCTCCACTAAGTGGGGGATCTCATTCCTCCTTCTTCAAAATTACTCCCTAAAAGTTAACATGACTATATCGTCCGTCCTATCTTAAGTTTGCCCAAGTTCGAGTATAATACTTAAAAGAGATCACCAAGCACCCTGAAAACCGGAATAATCCAAAAAAAAAGGTATACATATATACATCAAATTACATATATACACAAATAAACAAATAATGGCTTAACCCACTTAGAAAGCATGTCCCCAATGAAGTCCCCACTTTTATATAGCGGCAAAAATCTTCCAGACTAAGTCGTTGATTGACTCAACTTGTAAAAATAACAATGAAGTTGCCACCGCACTTTTATTTTATCCAAAGGACTAGGAAAAAGAGCGAATAAAATCCTAAAAGAAAATAAAGATCAAGGTATGGGGGCTTAGTTATGTAAAGGGAAGGTATTAGGCACCCTAAACATCAATGTACTCCGTAGGAACCTCCTTGAAAATATCTATATATATATATATATATATATATATATATATATATATATATATATATATATATATATATATATATATACACACACAAAATAGCTGGTGGAGATGAGAAAAGTATTTTTTACAATTTTTGATTTGATAGAACTTCCAATGAGTTCTAGAACTACATACCAACAATGTGCATTATTTAAATCAAAACCCATGTAGTTCGGGTAAAAAAGACTAAAATTGGTGTGTTGGTTAATTTTTATGAAGAATAGACATCATTGTCGTATCCTAATGGTAAACATACTTACTACCTACAATTATGAGAAAAGACCATTTCATCAACTCAAAGTGGAGGATAGGGATTGATTTTTCATCAACAAGCATCACTCAACACTAAGAGGAAAATGTCTCACTTCAATACATATTGTAGAAGCATAGTAGTTCGCATCACTACAAAGAATCAACAAGATTATAATCTTTTAAGAAAATGGTTTTAAAGGAGAAAAGCCAAAATGGCTCAAAAAAGATTAAGTGAGGTTAGTTGACTTTTAGTCTTAAGAAAGATGTCAAAGTATTAGTAGATTGGTTAATGGTTTATTAAGAAAATAATTTAAAAAATGCAAGGACCTAAGTCCAAGTATATTGCGAAAGCGGTTCAAGTTAGAAAATAAGAAGATTTTTGAAAAAAGGCAGAAGATTTTGAAAATTAAAGAATATAGGAGGAGATGAAAGGGCTACATATGTAAGGAAAAGTAAAAGGTGAGGGTAAAGAAAAATATAATCGAATGAGGAATCAATACTTGACATCAAGAAGCCAATAAAATAGTTTCATCCTTTGGATTCACAAAACAAACCAACAAGTAACCAGACAAAAAACATCAAGTCTCAGATGAATTTATGCCTCAGATGAAGTCATGTCTTCAAAAATTGGGCTGAGTAATGGTTGTATTTAAAGGAAATCCACTCATAGACGAGTATAAACAGAATAACCTACACATAGAGAAAATAACAACCCAAGAACACACAGAATAACAACAAGATCATAAAGTCTCCGAGCTAAGGTCAAGGTCCTAATCCTAAGTCCAAGAATCAATCTCCGAGCACAAAAAAAAGTATCCAAGTCCAAGTTAACAGTTTGTTAAGGTTTTAGTATTTTATTAATGAATCAAACAAAAATAAAGTAAAAAGGTCCAAGTGGACAAAAGGAAAATAGCGGAAACATAAACATGATAATGAATGCTTAAATTAAAATAAAGCGCTAAAGTAAGCCTAAAAGTAAAGCGACATTTAAATGTTAGTTGTTAATAATTAGTTGTTAGTTGGTTTCATATGAATGATCCATGATGATTTAGACATTGAGCCTAAGTCAAAGGTTATGAGGACTCATCAGAAGATTGATATAATCAAAACCTTTACACGATAAGCCGACTATTTTATTGGCTATATCTCAAAATCTAATCATCCTTGGGCTTAAAAGTTCAAGTCTTGGGCCACGAAGAATCAATCATCAAAAGAAAGAAAAAATAAGATTGTACGATTCACAATGATTTAAGCCTTGAGCATAGGTCAAAGGTTATGGGGACTCATTAAAAGCTTGATAGAATCATAACCTCTACGCGATGAATCAACACTTTTATCGGCTATTCCCAACACTTAATCATACTTGGACAATTTCCAACATAAAGCTTGGCCCACAAAGAACCAACTTTCTTATCCGAGGGAAAAACTGTAGAGCTATGTTAAGTAATCGCCAAGTAACTTATATGGAGTTCACCCTACAACGAGGATGGTCGATGATGATTTATGTGTTGAAAAGACAAACTAGAAGAATGCTATGTAGATCATCCTCTTGATCTTTGCAACACATGTATAAAAAGTATAGGATTCGATGAAGAGGGAGGGGATCAAATCACAAAATCCACAATGCGTCAGATGAATTCATCTAGTCTAACTTCATCAAAACCAATCAACCATCTTGGTGGATTTGGTCTTGAGACCTATCAACACCCAAGTTCCATTGATGTTGATGAAGTTTATGTCCTAAAATGAATCCAAGTCAGAAACGAATAATAAATACTTAAGAAAATAAAATAAATATTGAAAAATGATTTTAAAATTGATTATTTAATTGGATTTTTATTGATGAAATACATAATGGTATCCATACATCAAAATAAAAATTCAAGAAAATTATCCAAGGTCAAACATGGGTCAACAAGTGTCGACAAGTTTTTTTTAGGAATTTTAAAAGTCAGAAAGTATTTTAATAATTAAATAAAATACTTCAATAAACCAAGAAATTGGAAAAATAATAATAAAATCAGAAATTAAATGAAATGAGATCACCAATATTTGTCAAGAGACTATTGGATCCTCCCTTTTTTTCATAATTTAAAAATGTCAAAAAGTATTTTTAAAAGTTTAAACATTTCAAATAAAAGAAAAAAATTATATAAATTAGAAAATCTGAAAAATAAAACTATGAAAAAATAAAAATCAGAAAGAACATTTGAAATATTTTTGTGAGCTTTTCATAATTTTTTAGTCATAAATGAATTTTCTACGAATTTTAAAAGTTTAAAACAATTAAATATAAAAATTAGAAAATAAAATAAAACCCAAAAAAATATGGACCATTAGATCTTAGTCAAAACACGTTTGTAAGATAATTGAAAAGGATCAGATGCGCTGTACTTGATATGGACCTCATTGAAAACCACACCGACTCAGTTTTTAAAAATAAAATAAAACGAAAAAATGTGGACTATCAGATATTGTCAAAACGCGTTAGTAATCACATCCAATGGACATGGCGCGTTGTACATATCATGGACTCTAGTGAATAAACCACCGAATCAATTATTTTTTAAAACATATTTGAAAAAGCAGATGGCACATTCTCATTGGTTGATGATGACACGCTGGTCATCTTCAACCTCCGTCCAAGCTCAATTTGCAGGTTTTGCAAATGGAAAAATTAGAGCTTGAAATCGGTGTCATTCGATTCGTCTCCTCAAGAAGAAGAAAATTGTACCCTCGCGAAAAATTTCTATAAATCACAGTTTAGTCATTTTGGAAAAAATCAGGAGAAAATTTAAAAAAAGAAATTGAAAATTTATGAGTAAATCTCACTTCTAGTTAAAAACAAACAATGTTATGAGTATTAGAGTGATGAGAACTACATCGTAGCAACAAAATTGGGACGAATTGGTGGAGAAATCTACCTGTTAGAACTCATGTATGAAGCTCTAAAACTGGACTTATGGAGCTCGATTCAGGCCACGATTTCTTATGCTATGAGTGTGTTAGCTTCAGGGAAGTCCAAGGATAAACAATGAGCAAAGAAATTGGCTTAAAGAGTGAAAAAGAGAATTTGAAAACTCAGAAATGTGAACTATGGAGAGAGTTTGGTAGGGTATTTATGGCTATCAAAACTTGAGGAAATGAGTGAGGGATGATCCTCTATTTATAGGAAAGCAAATGGTGATGAGAATTGGAAGAAAGAATGAGGTTTTGAGTGAATTCGTGTAAGGTCATGTGCACGAGATAAGTGTGACATGTTTGGCATCAAAACACGGTCACAACTTGTGTTTCAAGGTGCTAATTACTTCTGGATGGTTGCTAAACACGATTAGAAGCAAAAACACGCAAGAACTTTGTGTTTAGAGGCTAAACTAATCCAAATCAAATCTGAAAAAAATATGTTTCAAGAGGATAACTTCACAGCCATGGTATTAATAATGTAGGGCACTATATGATGTGATTCTTGAAGTATTTGAAAGATCTTATAACACTCTTTAGAATGTGCCAAAAATGGATGGTGGGGTGAGAAAAGAAGTATTTTTTACAATTTTGGATTTTATGGATCTTCTAATGAGTTCTAGGCCTACATACCAACAATGAGCAATGTTGAAATCAAAACCCAATGTAGTTCGGGTAAAAAAGACTGAAACTGTGTGTTGGTTGATTTTAAGAAAAATGTTTTTTATGAGAATAGCCACAAAGTGCTCAAAAAGTTTGAATGAGGTTATGTAATTTTTAATCTTAACAAAAAGTGGTCAAAGTATTATTAAATGAATTGAAAGTTTATTAAGAAAAAAAGTTTAAAAATGCATGGACCTAAGTCCAAATTTTTTATGAAAGCGGTTCGAGTTTTGAAAACAAGAATCCTTTGAAAAAGAGAGAAGATTTTGAAAATTAAAGAATATGGGAGGAGATGAAGATGCTAACCTATGTACAAAAAGTAAAAGGTAAGGGTAAAGAAAGATCTAACCGGGTGAAAAAGCTAGTACTTGACATCAAAAAGCCAATACCATATCTCATCCTTTGGATTACCACACAAGAAACAAATAACCATACAAAAAAACTAAGCTTCAGATAACTCAATGTCTCATATAAATTCATGTCTCAAAAAACGGGCATAGTAACGACTGTATTTGAAGGAAATCCACTCATGATTGAGTATAATCAGAATAACTTGCATTCAAGATAATAAACCAAGAAAGAAAGAATAACACCAAGATCACAAAAATCTTCGAGTTGAGGTAGAGGTCTTAATCCTTAGTTCAAAGATCAAACTCCGAGCATAGGGATAGTAACCAAGTCCAATTCAAAATCTTTTATGTTTAAGTTGAATTATTAGGTGTTTTTTTCAAAAAAGAAAATAAAGCTCAAGTGAGCAAATTCAAAATGACAAGAAAATAAAAATATTCTAATGAGCAAAGAAGAAATATGACATGAAATGAAAATGCTAAAAGTAAAGTGCGTAAAATAAATAGCGGAAAATAAAGGGCGGAAAAATAAAGGCAAAAAATAAAGGCATAAAAATAAAGTGCATAAAATAAAATTAGTTGTTAATGATTAGTAAGGTTAGCTAGATGGTTATCTGGAAGTTTGCGCATAAAAACTTTCTAGAAGCTTTGATAGAATCACAGCGACCACACAACATGTTTCAATTGCTTTTTTCTAGTATATCATCTATTTGGAAGAATCAACACTTGATCAAAGATGATTGGGAATTTCGAATGAAAAACGTTAGTGAAAACTTTCCAGAAGCTTGATTAAAAAAATCATAGAGACCACGCGACAAGTATCACGAGTGATGAACCAAGATCAAAACTCTAACATCTTTTGGGGCTTTTGCAAAACATAAAGTCTATGCCACCAATTGATCATTTTCCGATTCGGGACAAAAAAATAAAAAATAAGACGAAAAAAAAGCAATGTAGAGCTATGTTAAGCAATCGACAAGTGACTTATGTAGAAGTCACCCAACTACGAGGCCGGTCAAATATGATTTATGCGTTGAAAAAGCAAACAAGAAGAATGATATGTAGATCATTCTCTAATGTTTGTCAACACATGTAAAACTAAAAATAAAAGAAAATAAGATGTAGAGGGAAATGATATATCATAAAATCTTTAATGCGTTAGATGAATTTATTCTATCCAACTTTGTCAAAACCAACCAACTATCTTGGTGGATTTGGTCATGAGACCTATCAACACCCAAGTTCCATTCATGTTGAGAAAATTTATGACTCCAAGTAAATCCAAAAATCAGCAATGCATTTTTTTTAATAATAAAACAAATAAAAAATTGTTTGAAAATGAATTATTTAATTGGACTTTAATTGATGAAATACATAATGGTATCCAAGGTCAAACAAAGGTCAAATTTTCATAATTCTTAAAAGTCAGAAACTATATCTTTTTATCTTTTAAAAGTAAAGAAATTAATAAAACAAATCAAAAATTGACAAACATAGCATAATCAGAAATAAAAAATAAATTGAGGTCACCAATATTATTTGTCAAATGATTATTGGATCCTTTCATCATTTTTTCAGAATTTTTAAATGTCAAAAAGTATTTTAAAACATTTAAAAATGTCAAATAAAGGAGAAAAATCATAATAAATATCAAATCTGAAAATAAAATTATGAAAAAATAAAAATCAGAAAGAGAATATTTAAAATATTTTTGTGAATTTTTTCAAAAATGAATTTTCTACGAGTTTTTTGAAAATTAAATCATTTAAAATATAAAATTATAAAATAAAATAAAAATGTAGGTCATCAGATCACAGTCAAAACGCGTTAGTAAGCTAATCCAACGGATCAGACGCGATGTGCTTGATATGGACCTCCTTGCTTTTCACACCAGATTAAAAATTAAAATTAAAATTAATCGAAAATATGTGACGCGTTAGATCGAGTCTGACTCACTAAAGTAGTCAGATCCAAGGGCTCATATAACGCGCACATGGTAACACTTCATCACCGGATCAAATATGAAAAAATTACATGGTTGTCTGTCATTTGTTGAAATACATGGCTGAACTGTCGTGAATTAGATGTTGTTTGTGTGTTTTATAGTAGTGCAATAAGAGAATATCACATGAACTATGATTGAAAAGTTCTGGAGCTCAACAATAGTTTTGATGAAAAGTTTTGGAGCAAAAATAGTACAAAGAGAATATCACATAAACTGTCTATGAAAGATTCATTGGATGCAGTAGTGCAGTGTGCAATACAACTCAGAATGCTTCTCGTATTCATCAGGTTTTTAGAGTACAATCGTTTTAGAGAAAACAACAAAAGGAACATGGTGTTGACGAAATTTGGAATATTTGAATCAGTGACAATACCATAATTAGAAAATCACTAAATTCTAGTAGTAGCATGCTACTGAATCATGTATAGTCATGTTTCTTTCCATTTGTTGTTTCTAGTTTCTATTGATACATTAAACTTGTTTATAAAATCACTAAATTCTAGTAGTAGTAGTAGTTATTTATAAGTCATTTCATGAGTTCTGATAAATTTAATCAAACTTGTTTAATTGGATGCAGGAAAGAAGAAAATGAATACATTTTCTTTCTATTTTAAAGTGCAAATATATAATTGGTTAGAATAGAGAATACTATAAAGTAAGCATATTTATAAATACATCTAAGATACAAGTGACAAAGTTCGGTTAATTATGCAATGTGTTCGAAAGTTAAGTGGCTGTTGTAGTTTTTCTATGATGCAGGCTTGTGTACTATTGTAGTTTATTTACTAATAGACCAAGTGAAATATAAAATCCAACACCTGGAGAGATTTCAACATGCGTTATACGAATATATTTGAAAACATAAAACTGATTGATTAGAGAAAAAGAACACTCACCCTGGAAGAGATGAAGCTCATGGTGGCATAAGGGAAACTAACACGGTGGTTCCGTTTCAAACAACTCCATTTCAACACTGATTGAAAAGAAAATGGATGCGCTTGACACAGAGAACTAAAAGAAAGATGAAGACGACCTAAACATGTAATGGACAGAAAACTCACCTGTGACGAAAAAGTGGCGGCCGAAAACGAGAAAGGGTGGTCCGAGAATATATACTGAAAAAACTTGGGTGAGGCATTTTATCGAATACCTTGTGAGCAAGATCGAAAGCTGCATTTTCTTCTCCTCACCACTTCAATCGGTAAGAATTCCTCCATTCTAAGCATTTCACCATCCAATTCGAAAACAGAGGTAACGTAAATCATAAAATTGAATCAAAACGAAACCCTTATTGGAGAAGACTTTGGGGCTCGCTTGGAAGTTTGAGAGAGAAGATTGTAGTTGACAATAACTCGCTCGGAAGCGACTCCTTGATAGTGAATTTAGTGGTTTCTTCAATGTTGGAGCTTCCCCGTGAAGGTGGAGGCGAACTAGGGTTTTTAAGAGAAAGAAAAAGGGCTTTTGTGAAGTCTGAGTTTACAACTCATGTTAAAAATTAACTATTTTTTTACACAAAAAGACAATTAACATAAAGAGAGGTATTCTTTTTAGCAAATGTTTTTGTATATATTTAATTACACTACATTATTAATTAATTAATTGTTATTAAAAAATTTACAAACTAAAATATTTTCTTTTTGAAATTATTTCATATATATTTATTTATCGGCCAAACCAATGGATCAGTGGGTTCATAATCGAACAAATTGATCTTTTATGTTTATTTTTTAACTCCCGAAAACAATATCATTTTGAATAATTATAAAAAAAATTTATTATTTATCCTTAATATGTCCTCATATAAGTTAAAGAATTACTATTTTTTGTTTTTAATTAATATTTTCTTGAGCAATTTAGTTTGGATTGTTTGTGCCTTGTGTATGGTGATATGGATTAATATTAGCACCCTGGTTTTATTAGGGGGTGATTTGATTTTCAAATAAATGTTGGTTCATGTTTTACTTATTTTGAAGTCTTAAAATTCAAAATCAATGTAGTAGAAAAATTATAATGAGCGAAAAGTTAATAGGGTATATTCAAAGATGCATTTCCAACAAAATATCCCATAACATATGAAATAGAAATTAAAAATAAATTACTTAAAAAATTAAAAACTAATTAAAAATACCATAAAAATAATTATTAATTAGTTAATAGAAAAAATATGAATTAAAAATTTTAGACTAATTTTATAAATATCAACAATTATGAAATATATAGAAATATATATTCAATGAGAAAAAAAGGATAATACATTAATAGTATAAATTAATTCTACACTATCAATACATTTTTATTAAACTCATGCGACTAAAATATAAAATTATCTTTACAAAATTAAGTTTGAATTATAAACTAAATTATAAAACTCAGATTTATTTTTAGAAAACATTTTATTTTAAAAATAAAATTATTTTACATTATTTTTTCATTAAAAAAAATAAACTAGTTAACAATAAAATAATCTGCAGAAAAATCCGCAAAAACAATACCTGCGAAATTTGTATTTAGATACTTTGCATTCTTTTTATTTTATTAAAAGTAAAATTAAAAATTAATTAAAAAATATCATAAAAATAATTAATAAAATAGAAAATTAAGGATTAAAAATTAAAATTTTAATAAAAAACACCATCAAAATAAAAGATTAATTATCATGCACCGTCAATGTAAAACATTTTACATCATCAATGCATCACAATCATGGATAAATATTATTTTATTAATAATTAAATCTAATTTAAAATCAAACGGATATTATTTCACAAACGGTGTAAAATTTCTTTGCATTGTCGATGCATTCAAAATAAATACTCAAAATAATTAATAAAGTAGAAAAATAAGATTAATTATTTCTCGTAAAATTACACAAAAATACTAATATTTTAAAAAATACTTAAATATGTTAAATTTGTTTGAAAAAAATTATTTTAACAAAAATACAAGTTGAGGAATTATATAAATTATATATATTAAAATTTACATATCTTTTTCTTAAATAAAAATTAAAAAATTTAGAAAAAATTAAAATTCGTAGCAAAATCTGCAGGAAAGTTTCCTGCACAAAATTGTATTATATCTTTATTCATAATTTAAAACAGCAAAATCTGCGGATATATCTACGGAATTTTCTACGAATTCATATTTCACAGGAAATTTTGTATATGTTATAGAATCGCAGGAAAATCCGCAGGTAATTCTGCGGATATATTTTCGCAAAAAAATCCGCAGTAACTTCTAGTATTTTTAGTATTATGTAACATATACTTATTCACTTGTTATCTTTCTCACATGTTTACGTGTTCATCACAATGTATTAACTAATGTAAGGCGATTACATTTTGCAACAGTATGAAGCACAGTTAGTAAAATAAACAGTTAGTAAAATAAGTGAAAAGCTTCAGCAAATCCACATTGTTTGGTTCACTCATGTTTAGAATGTTATATCTTTCACTAACAAGTCATTGTGTCAATTAAAAATAGGAATCACACATTCTATTTTAAATAATATAAGTTTTAATTTTATATGGAGTTTTAATTTTTATTTTTGTATTTAAAAAAATTGTTTAAGATCGGATAGTTTAATGTTTATTTAAGCCTAGATTCAGATAATAATTTTTGAACACATATAACAATAACAAATTTTTTATCTCAATCCTAATAAATTCAAAGTTTGTCGGAGTCAATAAAATCAGATAGTCTATTTTAAAAACTTTAACTGTCATCATAAATAAATCATTTAAAGAGTCATCAAAACCAAAGAGAAATGTCATCAACACGTATTTAACGAGTGACATTATCAAATTACACCGTTATTAAAACTACAAAAATACTCTTATATTATATGCACAACACATAAAACAACACTCTCAAAAAATGATACATAGCTCTCAGTATTACAATAAGTGGTAGAGTTTGTCAACAAATAAGATGCTCCATAGGGTGACTAAGCAAATTTGACAGAAGAATATGAGCCAATTCAGAAAACAGAAATGAGCACGTAGTTTAATTGGTCAATATAGCGGTGACAAGAGGGATATGCAAGTAAGGAGTTGCAGGCCCAGCGTAGATTCTAGACACACAGGATTTCAATTTCCCAAAATCAACATTTTTAAAAATGTCGGCTAATAGTCAAAAGGCTAACCAACCGACTAATGCATTCAAAAGAGTGCGTCAAAATATTATCATGAATAAAAAATGAAGTCAAAAGGGGTAATTAGTAATACCCTATGCTTACAGTAATACCCATGTGCTATTTTATCTCCACTTATGATGTTCTTTTTTTTTTAACAGGCACAAACAAATTCTATTAGCATGGCATAAGGAATGCCTTAAAAACCAGTACAACAAAAGTTTCCAATATAACAGTAAGTAGAAAAAAGTACTATGACAGGAAACACCCCCTTTTAGGATTCCAAAACTACAGTTTAAATTACTCCCACAATTTCAAAAAACAGAACATCTCCTATATTACATTATGAAGCACATCCTGATCTCGACTTACAAACCCTCCGCCGGCAGGTAGAAATCACAGACGCCTTCCGCGATAGCAGCGGCCAGTCGAACCAACTATGCACTCACCCTGCATATCAATCATCGAGTCTGCCCAAACATGTCTTAGGGGTTTTGCACCACCTGACTAAATCATCCGCAATAGAGTTAGCTTTTAGTTTCATCCATCTCCAAGCCAATAACTTTGAATCCTCTACCAGCTTATCCAATTGAATATCCTCGTTCCAGAACACTTTATTATTCTGTACCTACAAATGCACCACACACACGCAGCCCAGATAACTCTCAGTTTCAAGTTTATCAATCTTTGAGTTCCAAGCAAGCCCTCAAACTGTTTGAGATGTTGCCATTCATCATTATGCAGATTTGAGTGAACACCAATCCAATTTCGAATGAGACTCCAAGTACCTGCAAATTTTGGGCAATCAAAAAAGATATGAGACATTGTTTCCTCTCTTCCGCACTCTCCGGTGTTGTACCCCAAAATTTACCCTATTCATTTTAATGCTTATGGCTTATAGTTTCATTCTCATAAACATATAAACATACATGCATATACATGCATAACATTGATCATGTTGTTACCAGGTTTATGGTATTTCGAATTGAGGAAGAAACTGTGTGTTTCGACCATCTCAGATCATTTCGAGCCAAAACTTGATATTTTTCGGTTCATATGCTTGAGGCAGGATTTTCTGGTTAGAAGGTCATTTTGATTTGGTTCTACAGGCGTTAGAATCATGTCAATATGCTCTCTAGTTTATCTTTTCAGATCGGAGGCCGTTTCGTCGAGAAAAAAACTTTATTTGTTCATTTTCTTAATAAAGCGGATTTTGGGTTTTTGGTGCATTTCGGGCACTCCGGAAGGCATATCTCTCAGCTCGTCGGGTATTTTCAGATGATTTTTGACTGGAAAGTCCCTCTCACTATTATCTACAACTTTCTTTCCCAAGTCGGAAGCAAATTGTATGAAGAAAGTTGTAACACCCCAAATCTACCCATCGAATATTATTCAAATCAGAGCGCGGAAAGATAAACATACAAGGGATGTCACAATTTCTTCGCAAAACTACGTGTATTTAATCACAATCATACAAATACATAACACTTAGATCATGGATGAACTTATAACAACATATTTCCATTAGATCAATTAAATAGATAAACAACATGATTAAAATTCTTCAACAGTAACAACTTGTTCTTTTATTCAACGAGAAACAACTTCAAATTATTATTATTATTCACTTAACAAATATTCACATTATTCATAAACTCAACAGCTTAAGCAACAACGATAATTAAATAACAACCTTCATCCCCCGAGTGTTACGTATCAGAGCAAGACACCAATTCGAACTAACAACAACTAACGACTTCATAATGCTACTTCGAACTTCCACGGTTATCCTTGAGTACCTGCCCATTTCCCATGGTAGGGGAAATATCAGCAGAAGGGGTGAGATAACCAATAATATAAACAAGTGTATGATAAATAATATGCTAGGATTAAATCATACAAATTTATCACATCGCAATTAACACGTCATAACAACTTCCCAATTAGCAACAACATAATTCACTTCACAGTTAATCAACAACATAATTCACTTCACGGTTAATCAACAACATAATTCACTTCACCGTTAATCAACATCATAATTCACTTCACGGTTAATCAACAACATAATTTAAATTCACAGTTAACAACAACACAATTTAAATGAGACACAACAATGCATATGCATGTGGTACCAGTGGAGTAAACTACCAACTTAAAACAATTGCTAGGTTATCGAGGCACAAGGCATAAACCTTCAACGTGTTGCCATTAAGGTCAAGGCATAAGCCTTCTTCACAATCTGCCAATACAGGCCTTCACAATGCAAATATAATGCGATGCTAACAACATACAACGACATCATAAATTCACTTCACAAGGCATATGCATATATCACTACTTCACTGGCCATAGGCATGCAACGTCATCAACGTATTCAACAACATATCACAACAAAATTAATACCAGTACATAACATCTTGCAACTTCACATAAATCCACAATAACGTACAACAACATACACATCACTGATATATCATAAGAAAACAACAACACGACGTATTCACATAATATCACAAAAAAACTTAGCCACAATTACCTACTAATATATACGAACTACCACGACAAGTTTCGGTTAATTCCGAACAACTAATTTTACAGTCTAATTTTACTAAGCCAGTTAATTCGGCACTGTTTTAAGCCCTCTTACTACTACCAAATAATATTTTATCGTCATCTAATTATATTGCTGATATTATACTTTTTCGGGTATCTAAATTACACTACTATCCAAGATCTTCTATCAAAACCCACTACTCCTGTCAAATTTCTAATTTTACTGAAACTTAAAATTACTATTTTCTTTTATTAATACAATTATACTGCTACCACTCAAACTGGTATCCTATTACAAGATTATTTCTATTTACCTTCTGCTATACTATCATACTGCTAAATTTTAGTAGGCCAATTATTACTATGTTAGATAGTCCCTGCTATATTTTTATACTGCTACTCAATTACCTCTGTTAGATATTGCATCACTTCCAACCATTCATGTTACCAATAAGTTTCTGCTACCTGTCATTAATCATGCTAAAATCGGTACATGCTCCTCAACTAACTATTATACATTCATTCCCATTATTATTACTCCACTGCTGAGTCCCATTATTATCCTAAATCACTGCTAAATATGCCAAACAGTCTTACCTCGTAACAGAAAACGAAAAACAGAAGCACATGTGGCCCCCACATGACCCAGGACGTCCGCCCTTGAGCCTCTCACTACTATGAGGTGTGACACCCCGAAAATAATTCGGTAATTAAGTAATTATGATTTTTAATTATTAAATTAATTGAGAACATAATTTATTTAATATATTGAATTATTGAGATTAATTATGGATTTATTGGATGTATGTTGAGTAAGTGGGGTGTGAGGAGTAAAAGACCCTACTCACATTAATTGATTTATTTAATTTATGTTAAAAGGAATAAAAGAAATTAAATAAGGAAAAGGAGGAAAAGAGGAATCATTTTTGGAGAAACAAGAATACGTGAAGTGAGAAGAGGAGAAAAGGAGGAAGAAAACCTAGAAGCGTCAGAAGTCGAAGAACCCACAAGGTAAGGGGTGATTTCGATTGGTTATTGTTTATTATAGGTTTTGATTTTAATATTATGGATCATGGCATGTTAGGAAATCTATGTTTAGGAAATTCTAGGTTCCCATGGATGTGTACCTAATAGTGTCAGTTGGTGTCAGATTGAGTCTGATTGTGTCAGAATATGTATGGAATATGATTAAGGTGTCAGTTAATGAATAGAAATGATGGAAAAATGATAATTGATGTAATGAATGATGCAAAATGATGTATTTTGGTGTTTCCAATGATGGGATTCGTATGGGTCGAATGGGTTTGAGTAAAATGGATGAATGTCAAAATGCGAAAATCACTTTTTAGTACGAGGAACCGGTTCCTGGGGAGGAACCGGTTCCACGTTGAAAAATCAGAAAACCTGAAAATGCACTCAAGAACCGTTCCTATATGGGTAGGAACCGGTTCCCATATTTTCCGTAGCGCCTTTTTGAACTCGCAGAACCGGTTCTCGATAGGTAGGAACCGGTTCCGCTTTAATTTTTAAAAATTCTAAAACTTCAAAATTCATAACTTTCAAACCGTAAGTCCGCTTTTGAGCGCTGCTTTGGACGTTATTTCCTAAATTTAATGCTCTACCTTATGAAATGAAAATATTTTAGAAAACTTGAAATTATTTTGGGAAGGTTGAATTTCAAATAAATGATTATTAACACATAAGGATGTATGTGTAGTAGAGGAACTTTGGTGATGAGGACACTGGTAATGTGTAGATGTGATAGCATGTTATGCTGATGTTAGATGTATGCATGATTGGTTGATATATCATGTTGATTGGTTTGCATGTTTATGCTGATGTTAGATGTATGCATGATTAGTTGATATATCATGTTGATTGTTGTGATTCAGTTATGTTAAATGAATGTGTACATAGACTGATTGATGTTGCATGCTAGTGATGTGCGTGCATTTGCATTGTTTGGTGAAGTTAATTCCCATTGTGCGGAATTTGACTTGGATTGTCGATAACCGATACCCGAGTGAGGATGGGTGGTTAGGCTGGATTCGTGTCTGAGTGGTTATGGACGAATCGATGGTACCGTATCCGTAGATGATGGATCGTTGGGTGACTTGGTCACGAGTCGGTACCGCATGCATTGAGTCCATTGTATTTGTATGAAGTGGTAACATGTTAGGATGTCTTCCTGTTACTCTTCGTTGATTATTTTGATTAAGCATGATGAATATGGTGTGTGTGTGAATCAATTTATGTTAGTGGGTGAAATAATATGCTTGTGATATATTATTGATTGAAAGACTTATAATATGCTTTAATTATGAGAAGTCTCACCCTTACTTTACCATTTCAGATTAAATTAGCAGCTGAGGAGTCGGTGAGGATGGCTCTAGAGCTTATCTTTTAGTCCGTGTGTCAGTGTCATGCTCTGATTAGATTGTAACACTGGGGAACGCTTAGTTAAGAGAATCATTATTGTTTAATTATTTTGGATTTGAATTCCTTGAGAACCTTGATGTTTTATTAAATTTTAGTTTTGGTATTTCCGCTGTGTAAGACATGGTCTTACAATGATTGAATATGTTGGATGATGATCCTCAGTGTAGCATGGCTACTGCTTGATTGAAGGTTTATTCTATTTATTAATTGTGACATCCCGTGATTACCGTGTTAAACTCTAATTAAAGATGATTTAAATGTTAATTTAATTAATATATTCGGGGTATTTAGATGGGGTGTTACAATAGTGGTATCAGAGCATAGTCGGTCTTGTCCTGTGTCGTTATCCCTTTAGTATGCGACTAGTGTGAAGTGACACTGTCGATACTTGTGTGCTGGTGTAGATTGTTTTGTTATGTTACAGAACAATGGCCGGAAGAGGTAACGGAAGGAATGATGATGCTATTGCTGAGGCTTTGGGAATGTTACGGAGTGCTCGGAGGGAACCAAAGCAGGAGTCGCGATTGTGCCGATGCATAATTGGGGATTTTCAGAGGAATAATCCTCCATTGTTCAAGGGCACGCATGATCCTGAAGGTGCTCAGAAGTGGTTGAAGGAGATCGAGAGGATCTTCAGAGTGATTGACTGTGTAGAGGGGATGAAGGTGAGATATGGAACTCACATGTTGGCTGAGGAAGTCGATGATCGTGGGTTGCTACCGAATCGAATGGAAGAAGATGGTGTTGCATTGAATTGGGCTGTGTTCAGGAGAGCTTTTCTGAGGAGGTACTTTCCTGAGGACGTCAGAGGTAAGAAGGAGATTGAGTTTTGGAACTCAAGCAGGGTACCAAGACCGCGTGAGTATGCTTCAAGTTTTCGAGTTAGCAAAGTATTATGCTCATTACCCTAACGATGCGATGGAGAATTTTCCAAATGTATCAAGTTTGAGAATGGTCTTCGTGACGAGATTGCGGTATTCGTATCGCCGATCCAAGATTTTTCGATCCGTTGATTGTAGTAGGATTCTTGAGGAGGATCTTGCTAACACTAAGTCGAATGCTCGAGGGTATGTTGACAGGAAAGGTAAGCAACAGATGGATCGTGGTAAGCCTTATGATAGGAGCAATCAGAGATCTGGCGGTTGGAAGAAATCTGGCGGGGGAGATTCTAGTTCTTCCGCTAGGTGTTACAAGTGTGGTGAGACAGGACATCGTATGGTGGATTGTAAGAGCAATGATAAGAAGTGTTTCAAGTGTGGAAAGTTCGGCCATGTGGCCAATGACTGCAGAGTGAAAGTGGTGACTTGCTACAACTGTGGTGAAGAGGGTCATACTCGTCCTCAGTGCACAAAACCAAGAAAGAGCAAGCTGGTGGTAAAGTGTTTGCATTGTCTGGATCAGAGACTAAACCAGATGATCGGCTGATTAAAGGTACATGTTTTATTAATGGCATACCTTTGATTGCGATTATTGATACTGGGGCTACGCATTCTTTTATTGCGTTAGATTGTGCTAAGAGATTGAATTTGGAAATTTCTAATATGGATGGAAGTATGGTTATTGATACCCCGCGGTTCAAAGGACTACTCAGATGTTTGTAGGAATTGTCTGCTGTGATTTTTGATAGGGGTTTCGGTATGGATTTAGTGTGCCTACCGCTAGAACAACTTGATATCATCCTTGGAATGAATCGTTGGAATTCAACCAGTTCATATCAACTATTTTGAGAAGAGTCATTTTTCCCAAGAGGTTAAGATCGAAATGAGATTATGTCAGCGTATGAACCTAGTGAAGGATGTGTGTGGTGTTTATGTTGTATTCCGCGATTGAAGCGAAGGGAAAGGCAAAGAGTGATGGATCGCTGGTGAATGAATTTCCGGAGGTGTTTCCTAAGACGTTAGTGAATTGCCACCGAGAGAGGTAGAATTTACTATAGATTTGATTCCCGGAACTAGTCCGTGTCGATGGCGCCTTATCGCATGTCGGCATCGAATTAGTGAATCAAGAAGCTAGAAGAATTGCGGAGAAGAAGTTTATTCGTCCGAGTGTTTCGCCGTGGTGCTCCGTGTTATTGGTTAAGAAGAAGGAAGGTTCAATGAGGTTATGTGTTGACTACCAGTTGA
This sequence comes from Vicia sativa, assembly GCA_021764765.1. NCBI lineage: Eukaryota > Viridiplantae > Streptophyta > Magnoliopsida > Fabales > Fabaceae > Vicia > Vicia sativa. The sequence goes on from CM038797.1 coordinate 22,962,140, forward strand.
ATAAAGTTACAATCAAGAATCGGTATCCTTGCCGAGAATTGATGATTTGATGGATCAACTCGCTGGAGCTTGTGTATTTAGTAAGATTGATCCGAGATCCGATATCATCGATTCGTGTGAAGTCGAGGATATTCGAAAACCGCATTCGAACGAGGTATGGACATTATGAATATTCTATGCCGCTTGGAGTTACTAACGCACCTAGTGTTTTCATGGAGTATATGAATAGGATATTTCATCCATATCTTGACAAGTTCGTAGTAGTGTTCATTGATGATATTCTGATTTATTCGAAAAGCGATGAGGAGCATGCAGAATATCTCAGAGTTGTGTTGGAATTGTGAAGGAAAAGAAACTTTATGCGAAGTTGTCCAAGTGTGAATTCGTTGAGGAGGTGAGTTTTCTTGGTCATGTAATTTCCAAGAATGGAATTGTGGATCCTACGAAAGTAGAAGCGGTGTCTCTGGGAAGCGCCAAGAATGCTTTGAGATCCGTAGTTTCTCGGGTCTTGTAGGATACTACCGAAGTTTATCGAAGGATTTTCCAAATCGGCGCTGCTGACTAAGTTGACCAGAAGGGTCGATATTTGTTTGGGATGTTGAGTGAGAAAGGATTTCAAGAGTCAAGAGGAGGTTGACAAGTGCTCGATCTTGATTTTGCCGATCCGACTAAGTCTTTTGTGGTGTATTGTGACGCATCATTAATGGGATTAGGTGGTGTGTTGATGCAAGATAAGGTGTTGTGGCTTATGCATGACATTGAAAGTGCATGAAAGGAATTATCCGACCCATGATTTGGAGTTGGCAGCTGTTGTGTTTGTTTTGAAGTTATGGAGGCATTATTTATATGGTTCTCGGTTCGAGGTATTCAGTGATCATAAGAGTCTGAGGTATCTCTTTGATCAGAAGGAGTTGAACATGAGGCAGAGAAGATGGTTAGAATTCTTAAAAGATTATGATTTCGGTTTGAATTATCATCTTGGTAAAGCAAACGTGGTTGCAGATGCTTTGAGTAGAAAGTCTTTGCACATGTCGATGTTAATGGTTCGTGAGTTAGATTTGGTTGAGCAGTTCAGAGATCTGAGTTTGGTTTGTGAAACTACTCGAATAGTGTGAAATTGGGTAATTTTGAAGCTGACTAGTGGTATTCTGGAAGAGATTAGAAATGGACAGAAATCCAATGTTGGTTTAGTTGATAAGTTGACATTGATCAACCAAGGTCAAGGAGGCGAGTTCCGAATTGACGAGAATGGTGTTATGAGATTTGGTGATCGGGTGTGTGTTCCGGATGTTGCCGAGATTCGGAAGAGCATTTTAGAGGAAGGGCATCGTAGCGGGTTGAGTATTCATCTCGGTGGGAATGAAAAAGGAAATTGATGAGTTTGTGTATGCTTGTTTAGTTTGCCAGAAGTCGAAAATAGAGCATCAGAAACCATCAAGGTTGATGGAGCCGTTATTTGTTCCAGAATGGAAGTGGGATGGAATCTCAATGGATTTTGTGTCTGGTTTGCCAAGGACAGCTAAGAATTGTGATTCTATCTGGGTTATTGTGGATAGGTTGACAAAATCTGCTCACTTCATTCCGATAAGAATGGATTATCCGATGGAGAGATTAGCAGAATTGTATGTCGAAAAGGTTGTGAGTTTGCATGGTATTCCGTCTAGCATTGTGTCGGATCGAGATCCGAGGTTTACATCTAAGTTCTGGACAGGGTTGCAAGAAGCTTTGGGTACCAAGTTGCGTTTGAGTTCCGCTTATCATCCACAGACAGATGGTCAGACGGAAAGAACGATTCAGTCGTTGGAAGATTTGCTGAGAGCTTGTGTGTTAGAGAAGGGCGGAGCTTGGGATAGTTATCTGCCGTTGATTGAGTTTACCTACAACAATAGCTTTCACCGAGTATTGGTATGGCTCCGTTTGAGGCATTGTATGGTAGGAGGTGTCGACACCATTGTGTTGGTATGAAACCGAGAGTGTTGTAATTGGACCGAAATTGTTCAACAAACTCGAAAAGATTAAGATGATTCAGAGAAGATGAGGACTTCGAGTCGTCGAGAAAAGTTATCATGATAAGAGAAGGAAAGACCTTGAGTTGAAGGAGAGCATGTGTTTATGCGAGTTACTCCGATGATCGGTATTGGTCGAGCTTTGAAGTCAAAGAAGTTGACTCCACGATTTATTGGTCCTTTTCGATTACCAAAAGAGTTGGGAAGGTTGCATATCGATTGCTTTGCCGCCGCCACTTGCGAATCATGATGTTTTCATGTGACTCACCGAGGAAGTACATTGCGATCCGTCTCATGAGATTCGGTAGATGACATACGTACGGAGAATTTGACGTGGAAGCGGTACCGCGAGGATTGAGGATCGGAAGTTGAAGCATTGAGGCAAAGAGATTGCATTAGTAAGAGTGGCTTGGGAGGACCGGTGATGGAAATGTCACTGGGAGCGGAGAGTCGATGAAGGACTCAGATCCCGAACTATTCGTTCGAGGTATGTTTTCGAGGACGAAAACTCTTTAAGTTGGGGAGTTGTGACACCCGAAAATAATTCGTAATTAAGTAATTATGATTTTAATTATTAAATTAATTGAGAACATAATTTATTTAATATATTGAATTATTGAGATTAATTATGGATTTATTGAATGTATGTTGAGAGTAAGTGAGGAGTAAAAGACCCTACTCACATTAATTGATTTATTTAATTTATGTTAAAAGGAATAAAAGAAATTAAATAAGGAAAAGGAGGAAAAGAGGAATCATTTTGGAGAAACAAGAATACGTGAAGTGAGAAGAGGAGAAAGGAGGAAGAAAACCTAGAAGCGCCAAGTCGAAGAACCCACAAGGTGGGTGATTTCGATTGGTTATTATTTATTATAGGTTTTGATTTTAATATTATGGATCATGGCATGTTAGGAAATCTATGTTTAGGAAATTCTAGGTTCCCATGGATGTGTACCTAATAGTGTCGGTTGGTGTCGATTGAGTCCGATTGTCGAATATGTATGGAATATGATTAAGGTGTCGCTTAATGAATAGAAATGATGGAAAGATGATAATTGATGTAATGAATGATGCAAAATGATGTATTTTGGTGTTTCCAATGATGGATTCGTATGGGTCAGAATGGGTTTGAGTAAAATGGATGAATGTCAAAATGCGAAAATCACTTTTTACGTAGGAACCGGTTCCCTGGGGAGGAACCGGTTCCACGTTGAAAAATCAGAAAACTGAAAATGCACTCAGAACCGCCTCGTATGGGTAGGAACCGGGTTCCCATACATTTTCCGAGCGCTTTTTGAACTCAGAACCGGTTCCTGATAGGTAGGAACCGGTTTTTAATTTCTTTAAAAATTCTAAAACTTCAAAATTCATAACTTTCAAACCGTAAGTCCGTTTTGAGCGCCGCTTTGGACGTTATTTCCTAAATTTAATGCTCTACCTTATGAAATGAAAATATTTTAGAAAACTTGAAATTATTTTGGGAAGGGTTGAATTTCGAAATAAATGATTATTAATCGACACATAAGGATGTATAACTTTGGTGATGAGGACACCGTAATGTGTAGATGTGATAGCATGTTATGTGATGTTAGATGTATGCATGATTGGTTGATATATCATGTTGATTGGTTTGCATGTTTATGCCGATGTTAGATGTATGCATGATTGGTTGATATATCATGTTGATTGTTGTGATTCGCTTATGTTAAATGAATGTGTACAGACCGATTGATGTTGCATGCTAGTGATGTGCGTGCATTTGCATTGTTTGGTGAAGTTAATTCCCAATGCGGAATTTGACTTGGATTGCCGATAACCGATACCGAGTGAGGATGGATGGTTAGGGATTCGTGTCCAGTGGTTATGGACGAATCGATGGTACCTATCCTAGATGATGGATCGTGTTGGGTGACTTGGTCACAGTCGGTACCACATGCATTGAGTCTCATTGTATTTGTATGAAGTGGTAACATGTTAGGATGTCTTCCAGTGTTACTCTTCGTTGATTGTTACGATTAAGCATGATGAATATGGTTGTGTGTGTGAATCTGAATTTATGTTAAGTGGGTGAAATAATATGCTTGTGATATATTATTGATTGAAAGACTTATAATATGCTTTAATTATGAGAAGTCTCACCCTTACTTTACCATTTCAGATTAAATTAGCAGCTGAGGAGTCGGTGAGGATGGCTCTAGAGCTTATCTTTTAGTCCGTGTGTCAGTGTCATGCTCTGATTAGATTGTAACACTGGGGAACGCTTAGTTAAGAGAATCATTATTGTTTAATTATTTTGGATTTGAATTCCTTGAGAACCTTGATGTTTTATTAAATTTTAGTTTTGGTATTTCCGCTGTGTAAGACATGGTCTTACAATGATTGAATATGTTGGATGATGATCCTCAGTGTAGCATGGCTACTGCTTGATTGAAGGTTTATTCTATTTATTAATTGTGACATCCCGTGATTACCGTGTTAAACTCTGATTAAAGATGATTTAAATGTTAATTTAATTAATATATTCGGGGTATTTAGATGGGGTGTTACATGAGGCATCCGCCTCATCCTTCCTTAAGCCTAGAAGGCGCCCGCCATATATCCCAAGTGGCAAAGCCACTTCCTACCATATCATGGGGTGTCCGCCCCCAAGTTGGTGGCCCCTGCCTACAAAAATTTATTTTCTTCCTTCACCGTATCCTACATCGATCAGTTTTCCAGGGTATTCTTTCGCACATCAACGACAATCACACCATTTAAAATAATTTAACCCAACACCTTATTCCCATAATTGCTTCATTCACAATATTCAATAAATTTAACAAAACCTAATTTAATAATTCATAATTTAAGAATAATTCAATGTAACAAATCACATGGCGAGAATTTATATAGCCTTAATCCCATATATGATTCATCATAAACCCGAAGAGTTAGAACCTCACCCTTACTTTGATTCGGAAGTTCAACTCCCCGATCAAATTCCTAATTTTTGGTCGATTCGATTCGGCTTTTCGGTCTGCAATCTTCTCCCAGCGGCTAATTCCCAAACCTTGTTCCTCTTCTTTTTCCCACGTACAACAACCTTCTTCTTTTTCTTTCTTCCCAAACCGAATTCCTTATATTTTCTTTTAATCCAATAAATCAAATAATAATAATATAATTACTATTATTTTCTTAATGGGCTTTGTCATACCCCAAAATTTGCCCTCCTACTTCTCAAGACATTCCATACATCCCTACTCAAGGATTCCTCAAGGGTTGATCAGACAAACCCTCTCCTAGACAATCAACCCAAACTAGGGTTTGGCAATTCTCAGATCCAAATAGACTTCCAACATCTCCAATGATCATCATGCCTCCTCATATGCTTCAAAGACTCTCCATGTCAAGTTTCAAGCCTCACAAGTCAAATTTCCTCAAACAATTGCTCATAGGGTTGAAAATCAGTTGTATTGGACAAAAGGTCAACTGTGGTCAACATACAGTCAAACTTCCTGATTTTTGGTCAATATCCTCATTTTGAAATCACATTCATCATTTGATCAAGGGTTGATCATGATTCATCAATAAAACTCAAGATTTGCTCAAAAGTCAAACTTTCCAAATTATGGTTTTTTAGTGAGAAGTCAACTGAACTTTGACTGAGCATAACTTCTTCATACTTTCTCATAAATTTTTCCACCACCTCTCATTTTGAAGGAAATTAAATTCTCTACAACTTCATGTCTCACAAGAATGTTCAAAAAATGCTTCATTTGGAAAGTATGGATCAAAACATTACAGGTCCTTTTCAAAGTCAACAAAAAGTCAACTTTTTGTTTTGAAGATTTATTGAGCATGGAAACTCCAATTGAGATGAAACCAAATATGTTGGTTAGAGGACACTTGGAGCTTTCTAAAAAGTCCAAGAACACTAAAAAATGTGGAAAATTGAGCAAAATACACATTGTACAAGTTGGGCATTTTGAACAATTGCACAAAAGGAGATATTTGTCAAAATCCAATTTTTTCCAAATGGGCCTATAATTTTATGATCCAAACTTGATCATAATATTATTTGTGACCTATTGATGCCTTTCCATGACCACTTTCTATTTTATTGATTTATTTTTGAATTTAAAACCATTTAATTCAAATTTAACTTATATAAAATATGAAAACAATATATTTTTTTCAAAAGGATTGGATTTTTATCAAACTTGAGGTCCAAGATAGCCCACAATACTTGCCAATTTCGTGCTAGCTTGCATATGGAAGAGAAAATCAAATTTTTTCCAAAATTTGATTTTCTTTGAAAAGAATTAAGTGCACATTGAATACCATATCTTTTTTCCTTCTTTTTGCTCCCGCATTACACTCTATAAATACCTAGTACTTTGTCAAGAACAAGGGACGAAACCCTAGCCCCAACAACAACCCTTATTTTGCTAAATTTTTTCTCAAAGTTGCAAAAACCGAATTTTAATTTCCAGCAGGTTTCAAGGAGTTCTAAGCCTTCCATTGTGTTCCTTGATATCCCAGCAAGCATTCCCAGCCCTTACACGAAGCCAAGTCATCCTGAATCGTGCCCAATACCTTGCTCCGATTTGGTATTTTTCTCAATTTTGGTTTTTTCGATTCATGCGTTTTTAACTGTTTTTGTTTGCATATTTGAACTCAGGACATCCATTAGAATGCATTTGAATCATTACATGTAAGCTTGCACGTCCAGAATTCATATTGCCATTGTTAGGGTTCAAAAACTGGAAAGCTTCGAACCGGCTTATCCAGGACGACTCAGGGCAAGAGAACCTCACCATCGTGTTCGCAGCCCTCGATTTAGGGGGGTAGGGTCCCCCTTTGCTCTTTATTCGTGTTATTTTGCAGGTTCCAGAAATTTGGTCGCCGGAGAAGACGACCGGAGCTAGGGCTCCGACGTCGTTGACTGAAGCGAAGACTGGCGAGGCACGCGTGGCAAAAGCGAGCGATCCAATTCGTCCATTCGTTCAACCTGGGGTCCACTTGCTGACTGTGTGTTGAATTCAAAAATATGTGACACGCGTACACTTATATTCACACCTTTGCAAATTCATGACACGAAATGCACAATGGCTCAGTGGTTAAGGCGTTGGCATGTGAAGATGCTCTCCAAGGTCTCCAGTTCGATCCCTGGCAAGACCAATTCTTTTTCTCCTTTACAAACTAACTAATATTTTTCATATTTTCTTATTTTTCTTTAATATTTTCCATCCATTATATTTTATCTTCTAATATTTTTATCATGCATTTAAAAAACACCAAAAATATTTATTTTTTGCATAATCATCAGAAAAATGTTTATTTAATTTTTAAAATTAAAATTATTATTTTTGCATGCATATTTTATTTAATTGCTAATTAATCATTTAAATAGCTTTTAATTGTTTTTAAATTATCAAATCAACTCCAAAAATTCCCAAAAAAATTATTCTATCATATTAATGTCATTATTAACACAAAAAAATTTTCTCATTCAAAAATACTTATTTTTACTAACATTTTCCTCTTATGCAATTTTCTTTCGTTTTCCGATTTTGCATCTGTACACAGGTTATACCGTTTCGGACGATTTTTATCGCTTTTCTTTTCCAATTATGTAATTTCCTATGGAATGTAATAGTTTAATTAGGAGTTTTATTTTCCGCACTTTCAATTATGTATCTGCCCCAAAGCCATGTAATAGCGTAGGATTTATCTTTCCGCACTTTACTTTCCGCAATTTACTTTCTGCACCCTATAAACTGCTAGTAACTAGGCGTGTATGGCAAGATAAAATTGAACATAGACCACTCTAAATTTCAAGATAAAAATATCTGAATTGACACACTCTTTTCACACATGCACCCCTTAGGGTAATTCTCTCTTGTTGCCTTTACGAACACAAATGGTCAAGTCCCTCGAACGTAGAGGTATTCTAGCACCGTTGCTTTCAAAACAAATCATCATAGTCCCTTCGATACAAAGATCATAGACCCACGATGTCGCCTACGAATACATGATCTTGACCCTCGATTGTCGCCTATGAAAAATGATGATAGTCCCTTCGAATGTGCTAGGATACTTCCTACAAGTTGCCTTCTATGACCATCCGATGTCCCTTCGAATGTCCCACTTACATCCAACGAATAAGGTTACCTACCAACTAATGGTATGGATAGCACTATTCTAAAGGAACATAAAATAGTACGAAAACGACCAATTCTGAGTAGGTAATAAGACTTTTAGTTGCTTGCTCAAATCAAATACTTTTCACACCTCACATTTTTGTCAAAGTTCAAACTCTTTTCAAAACGAAACATTTCCAAACACTTTGTATACATTCCTACATGAATCATTACAAAGTCAAAGCGAAATGCCTTTTTCAAAACATTTTTTTCAAACACACATAAAACACTTTTGAAAATGATCTAGAAGCAACTAAGAGCCCATAGATAACTACGGATGGAAAGGGGTGCTAATACCTTCCCTTTTCATAACCTTCTCCCTTACTCAGAATCTAACGAAGGTCTTTTTCTGTACTTTTTACCTTCCCTTAATTGGATAAAATAAAATTCGGTGGCGACTCTTGCTATCCGCACATTTGCGATACAAAAATCTCAAATCAGTTCACCAGACATGTAATCGGCGACCGGGAGACACCCTAAAGAGAGAATACCTTAGGGATTTCTAGATCACCTTTATTGCTTTTTGTTTGACTTGCTTGCTCTACTTTTAAGGGTTGCTTGGGTATCATATTTGTGGGGGATCCTACACCCGGATCCTGGTTTCCTTTTAGGTAAGTAGCAATAAATCATCGCGACCGTTAGACGTATATCGAAACGGTCAACATGATGGCTACGTTAGTGTGACACTTTGGATGTCCTGATACTCTTCATTTCCAAGTTGAGGATAGTATTTGGCTTCTGTGTGGTGTCATCAAGCACTAACTAAACTTTTAGAACCTTAATTGACCCATCTTGGCCATTAGAAGGTAGTGAGATGGTCGGCTTTGGTGTAGACCGAGGTTGGCTGATACTCGATGCTACGCTCATTAAGATCAGACTTTTGGGATATTTTTGGTCGACCACTTGGTAGTCGTATTGAAATAAACGCCTACGAGAAAGATCAATGATATGAGATTCCTAGAACCCGGTTACTATCATAGGAGAGGATGAACCAACTCAAACTTTTGGTGGGGTAATCACCTATACCTCATGCAAGCCTTAAACCTAGGCTCATTGTGTGAATTGTTTGTGTGTGCTAAACATGACATCATGACATCATGACATCATCGCATTGCATATCATTTCTAACTATTTCAAGGACCTAGGGATTTACCTTTGCTTTGTTTTGTAGGGATTATGGCTTCTAGAAAGACTATCCGAATCAACTTCATGGGTATACCTTCTCAACTCAAAGAATTGGTTTCAGAGATTCTCGATCATGCTCAGTTTATCAAAAGACATGGTTATTTGCTTGACTTGGTTATCTCCGGTTTTGAGGAAGATATGATGCATGTCTTATTCCAGTTCTTCGATCCGAAACACCATTGCTTTACATTCCTAGATTATCAGTTGGTTCCTACCTTGGAAGAGTTCTCTAAGCTACTTGGGGTACCTATTCTTGACCAAATGCCATTCACCAGTTTAGAAAAGGTTCCTAGGTACGAAGACATTGCATCAGCTCTACATCTAAAGCGCTCAGACATTGAAGCCAATTGGGAAACCAGAAGTGGAGTTAAGGGTTGACTTGCTAAGTTCCTAATTAAGAAAGCCCGAAAATTCCTCAAAGTTATGAGTTTCCATGCATTTGAAGATATTGTAGCCTTGTTAATCTATGGTTTGATTCTATTTCCTAACTCGGATCAATTCATAGATGCCAACGCCATCAAGTTATTCCTTACCCATAATCCTGTGCCTACTTTACTTAGAGATGTCCTACATTCTCTCCACACCCGTACTATCAAAAGACAAGGAACTCTCATGTGTTGTATACCGTTACTTTCCAGGTGATTTATTTCGCACCTTCCTCCATCAGTCTTGAAGAACGAGCAAAGGTTGAAGTGGTCTCAAAGACTAATGTCACTCTCTCATTCAGATATCCGTTGGTGTCTTTTCTCTCAAAAGGACTTCACATTCATTGAGCGTTGTGGAGAATTCCCTAATGTACCACTCCTTGGTATAAGGGGAGGTATCACTTATAATCCTTCTCTAGCTCTACCTCAGTTTGGTTTTGCTCGAAGAGATGGTCCACATGATATGCTTCTCCAAGACATTGTGTTCGACTACAACCACGATCTCCAGAATTACCGACGAAGGTTCATACACGCTTGGGGCATGGTAAAGAAGACTGATACCAAGACTTTGGGGCACCAAAACTCCATTCCTTGGGAACCTTATCTCAAATGGGTGCGAGCTCGAGCTCAAAACCTCATGATGCCATTCACGCCTGTTTTACCAGTAATTATGGAACCTGTTGCTATAGGTGACGAATCCTATACTGTTCTCCATCTTGACATGCCTACTGATTTTGAAGATTTGAAGAGATCTTGGATTCAGCTTAAAGAAGAAAGGGATACATTCAAAACTCAGTGCTATGCAAGTGAGAAGAAGGTACTAGAGCTGACCAAGCTACTTCACGAGGAGCGAAACATCAACGCCTACCTCGACACCAAGAGGAAGCGCCCATGGGAGACTTAGAGCTTTAGGATTTTTATGCTTTTCTTTTATTGTTTTGAACTATCTTTTGTACTTAAAAAGAAAAAGAATAAAAAGGGAACTAATAAATGTTTGTTCGTGCTTGTTTTGAACTATCTCTAAGGTCCTTGAAAACATTGCATTGCATTCGCATAAACATCGCATATCATAGCATAACATCTCATAACAGGTACATTGAAGATTGGTTTTCTCATTTTCTCGCTATTTATTTTAGCAGAAATGGCTCTTGAACAGTCTGTCAAAGATCTCCAAGCTCAGAATGCTCAGTTCCAGGAGATGTTAACTAGCTTGGTCCAAGGCCAAGAAGATTTGAAGAAGCTCATCAACAGAAAGAAGAGGGTCGTTGGTGTTCTCAACATGGGTAGACGTTACAAAGGTGGTCCTAAAGTAGTCAGCCGGATAGAGCTCTCAGAAGGAAGTGTCAAGAATGAGGGGAGTGTCAAGGGCAATGAAGAAGGCAGTCAACGTGAGTCTGAGAAAGAGAGAGAAGATCGCTATGATAATGACCAAGACGATGAAGATGACAAGTACAAGCAACTTGAAGACCGTCTGAGTGCTGTGGAAAACCTGAAGATGTCCGGGCTGAATTTTGATGATCTGAGTCTCATTCCTGGTGTGGTGATTCCTCCCAAGTTCAAAGTTCCAACTTTTGCCAAGTCTGATGGCATGTCTTGTCCGAAGCTCGCACTTGAAGTCCTATGTTCGGAAGATCAACCCCACACCGATGATGAAAGTTGTGGATGCATTATTTTCAAGAGAGTTTGTCCGAACTCAATTGGAGTGGTATTATCGACTAGAGAATGACCGTATCCGTACTTGAGTGACTTAGCATATGCCTTCTACAGCGGATGAGTACAATCTTGAATTGACACCCACTGCATGCAACTACAGAGCATGTCTATGGGTCGTGAGAAGTTCAAAGAGTATGCTCGAAATGGAGAGATCTAGCAGTGAGTTTAGCCACCCTTGTCCAATAGGAGTTGGTTGATATGTTTATGGGAACACCGACAGCCCGTTCTTCAATCATCCGATTGAAACTCTTGATCGGATTCACCGGTGATATTGACAGGAGAGCGTATTGAAGTCGGTATCAAGAGCGAAAGATTCGTAGAGTCGTCCTCAAATGTCCAAGAGATCTTTTGGTGGTAAGAAAGAAGCCAATGTATGGTCGAAAAGCCGAGCCAAGACCGACCGTGCTCAATCCGTGGGGAAGTTGTGATCTCTAGTCCTACATCAAGACAACCTCACGAGACAACGCAGAAAACGCGCCACGAAGGTTTACAAAGATCAACATGCCATTGTCGCAAGCCTTGCAACACATGTTGAAAGCCGTGATTACCTTGAGGATCCTCCTCGAACATCAACATTTCTTCTCCAGATACAATCCTATCGCTAAGTGTGCTTACCACTCCAATAGTCCGTGGCACGACACGACAACCGTTGGGCTCTGAAGAACAAGATTCAAGATATGATTGAAGCTAAGCAGATCGAGTTTGATCCTCCTGTTGAGACTCCGAATGTGATCAACGCGCCTATGCCTAACCATGACAAAAGTTCCAATGCTATTGGTGAGAACACTTACGTTTTCAACATAGATGACTTGACTATTCCTCTGATGACTGTTAAGAAGAATTTGCTGCAAGCCGGTGTCAATCCAGGATGCCCAGAGAATTGCCGTTAGTGCCCATCTGCACCCAATGGTTGTGCTTGGTTGAGAAGACGTGTTCAGTGCATGATGGATAACCGTGAAATACTATTCCTAAAACCGCCTGTGGAGAGTCTGTGTGAAGACATGTCTATGAAACTGAAGATCAAAGGTGTGAACGAAACTGTACCGTCTGCATGGGATACCTTGGGGCAGCCAAGTGGAAAGTTTGATTACATGGTGAAGTATACTGTTCCTGAGAGCTACAAGATTCCTATTGAAGATGTTAAGGCAACCGGATGGGGTGATGATTTCCCTGAAGACTATGCTGATGTTAACACAATAAGAATTTCCTCTGTTGATTATGTGCCTAGAGTGGCACCTCTCATCATTACTTCTCCCAGACCAGTTCCATATTTCTCTGACAAGGCTATCCCTTGGAATTATGGAGTTGATGTTTACTATCATGGCGTCAAGCAAGACCCTCTGACTATTGAAGATCTTACAGTTGAAGCTACCATTCCTGACATTGACAACATCATCGGATCAAGTAAGGTGACCAGAACCGGAAGGGTTTTCTCTCCAGATATCTCTCCTCCAAAAGACATCGACTCCTCGCATTCCAGCTATTCAACCCATTCCCCAAGCTAGAGGGAAAGAACCAGTGACTCATCCTGCTCAGCCAGAAGTACCAAAGGAAGTTACTGAAGACACCTCCAAACGAGAAATGGAGGAAATTATGAATATTATCAAGAAGAGTGACTACAATGTTGTGGAACAATTGGGACAGACTCCGTCCAAGATATCCATGCTTGCTCTGCTCTTGTACTCCAAGGCTCATGCTAACGCCTTGGTGAAGTTTCTGAAGAATGCTCATGTACCGCAAGACACTACCACTGACTAGTTCGAAGTTTGTATTGCTAGCCTGGCTGCCAACAACGGCCTAGGTTTCTCTGATGCTGATTTGACTCCTGCCGGAAAGAAACACAACAAAGCCTTGCACATCTCTGTTGAATGCAAGGGCACTACATTATCTCATGTTTTGGTGGATACCGGTTCTGCTTTGAATATCCTACCAAAGACTGCTTTTGATCGACTTGATATTGAAGGGTTGGTTCTGAAACCTAGCGACATTATTGTGAGAGCTTTTGATGGTTCTAAGCGAGCAGTACTTGGAGAGCTCATTCTGCCTATTAAAGTCGGTTCCCAGACTTTTGATTCCATTTTCTTTGTCATGGACATCCCGCTTACTTTGCCTACCCCTTGGATACATGGGCGGCCGTTACTCTACCTTACATCGGTCAAGTACCCGGTGAAAGGGAAGGTTGTTACGATGTGGTGAAGAAGAATATATGGTCACCATCTACAATCATTCCGATACTCGAGGTGGAAGGTGAATTCTTGAGACTCCTGTCAAACTTTTGAAACAATACCCGAGTCATGCCTGCTGACTCTCTTGTCACTCCCGGTTGCTAAAGTTCCGCCTAGGATGGCCTCGTTGAAGGATGCTCTCGCTGAAGAAGGAGGTAGTACTATTTGGGACAGCCCCGATCTTCCTTTCAAATCGATAAGACGATTTAGGCTTCACCATCAAAGGTCGAAGATGATACGACGTGTCGGCCAACTTCCTTTCCACATCAACCAGTGGAATCCATGCTATAGAAGACGACAACGACTTGAATCGCAAGTGGATCTTCCCAACTCCCGATGGACTCGAATTGGAAGATCAAGACGCTATACCAATCTCCTTTAGACAGAGTAATTGCTCTTGTTTTTGTTTTGCTTTTCGTATTTTCTATGTTTCAACAATAAACTCTAAAGCCTAGTGCCTTGCCCGGGGCATCATGGTTCGTTTGTTTGGGTTATTATCATCATTTGCATATTTTCATTCAATAAAATCGTTGGACTTTTACATTCAATTGTTGTTTTCTTTCTTTACTTTATCACCCCTTCAAAAGCTATGTGTTTCTTACACACACCCACGTGATACAATCGCAAAATCACTCGAATCTCGTTGATAACTATGCTATTGCTAAATATGACTTGATAATCGATCTACCAAGTCAAGACGAAAGTGAGGAAGATTGTGAAGTGGGAGAACTTGTCGATGCTACAACAAGAAGATCGAGTTATATAGCCACCGAAGAGCAAGTTGAGGTTGAGAATTTGGGTACTGATGAAGACAGAAAAGAGATCAAGATAGGAGCGAGTCTTGAGAACAGTGTTAAAGAAAGATTTGTTCAGCTACGAGACTATATTGAGGTTTTTGCCTGGTCATACGAAGACATGCCTGGTTTGGACATTGATATTGTAGTACACCGTTGCCGACAAAAGAAGGTTTTCCTAGTGAAATGAAGGTTCTGCATGCGTCCTGAGATGTCAGAGAAAATCAAAGCCGAAGTTATGAAGCAGTTCAACGCCGGTTTTCTAGCTATTACTTCTTATCCACAGTGGGTTGCAAATGTGGTACCCGTACCTAAGAAGGATGGCAAGGTACGAATGTGTGTGGATTACAGAGATCTGAACTAAGCAAGTCCGAAAGATGACTTTCCACTTCCTCATATTGATGTTTTGGTTGACAACACCGTCAAAGGGTTTTCCTTCATGGATGGTTTCTCCGGTTACAATCAGATCAAAATGGCTCCCGAAGACACGGAGAAGACTACTTTCGTTACACAGTGGGGCACGTTCTGCTACAAGGTTATGCCGTTCGGACTGAAGAACGCGGGTGCCACTTATCAATGTGCCATGGTGACGTTATTTCATGACATGATTCATCACGAGATAGAGGTCTACATCGACAACATGATAGCTCGGTCACAGACTGAAGAAGAACATCTTGATCATCTACGGAAACTATTTGACAGATTGAAGAGGTACAGACTGAGACTTAATCCCAACAAGTGCACCTTTGGAGTCAGATCTGGTAAACTCCTAGGGTTTGTTGTCAGTGGAAAAGGTATTGAGGTTGACCCCGCCAAGGTAAAAGCTATTCAAGAGATGCCAGCTCCCCGCACCGAGAAGGAAGTCAGAGGTTTCTTCGATTGAATTACATTGCCGATTCATTGCACACCAATACTACTTGTGAGCCAATCTTCAAGTTACTTAAGAAAGATCAAGTAGTGGAATGGAGCGACGATTTCCAGATCGCTTTTGACAAAATCAAAGAGTACCTACAGAATCCTCCTATTATGATGCCGCCTGCCGAAGGAAGACCTCTTATCATGTACTTGACAGTGTTAGAGAACTCAATGGGGTGTGTGTTGGGGCAACATGACGAGTCTGGTCGAAAAGAGTATGAAATATACTACCTTAGCAAAAGTTTCTTGTTGTGAAACAAGATACTCACAAATCGAGAAAACTTGCAACGCTTTTTTGCTCACGACTAAGACAGATATGTTGACTCACACTACCTTGTTGATCTCCAAGATGGATCCGATAAAATACATATTTGAGAAACCACTCTCGGAAGAATAGCAAGATGGCAAATGATCTTGATGAATACGACATCCAAGACACTTCTCAAAAGGCGATCAAAGGAAGTGTAGTAGCCGATCATTTGGCTCATCAAGCCGTAGATGACTACCTATGCATTCAATTTCCGATGAATATGTTTTACTAGTTGATTGCGAAGAACCAGACGACGAAGGACACGAACAGGATCCCGATGGACCATGGTCTTTGACGAGCCTCAAACGTATTTGGCAATGGCATTGGCGCCATCATTACATCCCTACAGGACATCGCCTTTCACCGCCATATTATGTTTCATTGCACTAACAACATGGCCGAATACGCTGCATCATGGGTATCAAAGTCGCTATTGACTTAAGAATCAAGTTCTTGCAAGTGTACGGAGACTTAGCTTTGGTGATCAGTCAGATTAAGGGCGAGGGATACGAAGCATCTGAATCTCATTCCATATCGAGAGCATGTTCTGAGTTTGATCCCCTACTTCGAAGAGATCACTTTCAATCATATTCCACGAGAAGAGAATCAGTTGGTAGACGCGTTAGCTACTATATCATCTATGTTCAAGGTCAGATGGGACAACGAGGCTCCCCAGATCATCATTGAAAAGTTTGACGAACCAGCATATTGTTATGAACTTGATACAAAAGAGAAACCTTGGTACTACGATGTGAAAAGGTATCTTGAGACTCAGGAATATCCCGCAGGGGCATCTGTCAACGATAAGAAGTTCTTGAGAAGATTTGCATCCAAATTCTTCCTCAGCAATGACATATTATACAAGCGCAATCACGATTTGTGCTTACTCCGCTATGTAGACCGGAAAACAGCGGAACGCATCATGGAAGAGTTACACGAAGGCGTATTTGGTACTCACTCCAGTGGACATACGATGGCTAAGAAGATTTTGAGAACAGTTACTATTGGTCCACCATGGAAGTCGATTGTCACCGCCACGCCGATCTTGTCACAAATGCCGATATATGCCGACAAAGTGCACGTACCTCCAGAACCTCTGAATGTTCTAACAGCTCCTTGGCCTCTTGCAATGTGGGGCATTGACATGATCGGAGAAGTCAAGCCCACAACTTCCAACGGACACCGTTTCATCCTTGTGGCAATTGACTATTTCACCAAGTGGGTAGAGGCAGCCTCGTTTGCATCTGTTACCAAGAATGTTGTGGCTCGATTCATCAAGCATAATCTTATGTCGAATGGCACTCCCGAAAGGATTATCACAGATAACGGCTCTAATCTCAACAATAAGATGATCACCGAACTCTGCACGCAGTTCAAGATCAAACATCACAACTCTTCTCCGTATCAGCCTAAGATGAATGGCGCAGTGGAAGCCGCCAACAAGAACATTAAGAAGATTATACAGAAAATGACAGTGACTCACAAGGATTGGCATGAGATGTTGCCATTTGCTCTTCATGGTTATCGACCACAAGCGAACATCAACAGGGGCAACCCCCTTCTCTCTTGTATACAGTATGGAAGCAGTTCTACCCATCGAGGTTCAGATACCCTCAACTAGAGTCCTCCAGGACGCAGAGTTAGGCGAAGACGATTGGATTCAAACTCGCCTTGACCAGATTAACTTGATTGATGAGAAACGACTCGCGTCCATCTGCCATAGACAGATCTATCAGAAGCGAATGATCAGAGCATTTAACAAGAAAGTCAAGCACCGAGTCTATCAAGTCGGTGATCTAGTAGTCAAGCGCATCATTCTTCCACAAGGTGATCCCAGGGGCAAATGGACTCCCACCTATGAGGGACCGTTTGTAGTCAAGACAGTATTTTCTGGCGGAGCTATGATACTTAGCACCATGGATGGTGAAGACTTCCCACACCGTGAACACGACATAGTCAAAAATACTACGCATAAAGAGACCCGCTAGGTCGGTGGCCTAGGCAAAAATAAGGGCATCTGGCGAACCAAAAGGGTTCGGGCAAAAGTTAAGGATATATACAAAGCGTGTACACCCGCAAGTCGAAAACCGCAAAGGCTTGGGCAAAAGGGTATCCGAGACGAAAACCCAAAAGGGCGGTCTAGGCAAAATTTAGGGATTTAAGCGTACGACTATGTCTCTTCCAGATCACCTATCTACTTCCAGACTACTATCAGCATTCAAGATTCAAATGGCGACAATCAGTCCACTCACTTTCTACTGACAGCAAGGGGATGAGATAGTCGAAATATATGAGTACTAGCATAGTTGGAACTTAACGAGATTGTTTCCGCATAGCTTTTTACCTTTCTTGTGTACAAACTACTTGGCCATACACCACATTTCAAATAAATACAAGTTCTTTCTCTTCACAATTCTTGCTATTGTTGTTTGCATAAAGTCCAACGTTTGCTTTGAATGATTATATGCATTTGACAATAAAAATCTGTATACAAACATGCGAAAAGTGAACATACAAAAGTAATTACTACAGGCTCCAGGAATTGAGATGACGACGAAAGTCACCTAAACGTTCCCCTGCAGAGCATGATCCCCACAGAGGTGTCGCTCATAACAAACCTTCCCCAGCAGAGTATACGTTAGTCCCCGAGCAGTGATTCCACTCAACTAAGCCATGTTACATCAGTCTCTAAGTAGTAACGATTCATCTCCAACAGAGATATCTATCCCCAACAGAATGTCTCTCAGCAATCATCATTTCCCCGGCAGCAGCAATATCCAGACTCAAGACATGGTCAGATAGTGCATCGGAGGAAACCTACATCTTCTATTCCCCAGCCAGAGATTTCGACGGGCTCCAGATCCTTCTAACCCGGTCTCCTAGAAACTATCATATACTCTCCAACAAGATTTAAAGATCCCCAGTAGAGTACCTCATAGATTCTCCCCCAACAAGGCTTATGCACAAGATCCTCAACCATATCTAGGCTCAAGACTCGGTCAGATAGTGCATCGGAGGAATCAAGGTTATCTTTCTTCTCAGGGTTTCCGTCCGTTTCATCCCCAAACAGAAGTCGGAAATCTCCAAGCAGAACATCCACATCTACTTCAAGATGGATATGTTTTGAAATACCACAACATCTATCATTCATACATTACTCATAAAAAGTCGTAATTTGTGCATATGTCATTCATACACATTGTCATGCATCATACTTTGCATAAGACTAACAATATTCTATCAAAGTTTCTTTTGTTTTCCCAAACAGGTGAAAATCACTTCTGAAACAAACAGATTAATGCCCGAAGCCAGACGGGAAAACTATCTGAACGACCGCCCTAGTTCTGGTCCAAGATTAATGCCCGAAGCCAGACGGGAAAACCATCTGAACGACCGCCCTAGTTGTCCTCCGACAACTGGTCCAAGATTAATGCCCGAAGCCAGACGGGAAAACTATCTGAATGACCGCCTTAGTTGTCCTCCGACAACTGGTCCAGGATTAATGCCCGAAGCCAGACGGGGAAAATCATCTAAACGATCACAAGTTATCCTCCGATAACAAGCATTGGATCAATACCCGAAGCACAACAAGGAAGCTGTCCACATTTTGCCAACTACTATCCCCTTAGAGTAATCAGCACGAAGATTTGTTTTGACTCTCTCTTATTATCAACAGCAACTACAGAGTCTAGCGTACGACTCAGTTGCCTTGGATGGCATCTTAAGCCCATCTCCGACTATTTGTCGACACCTCTCCGCCTTCAGAATGCTGCATATTTGGTTAAAAAAACCAATGCAAACCAATAACTTCATTCAAAGATGAGCACGAAGTCTAACATACGACTCCCTCCGGATGGAATCTTAAGCCCATCTCCGTGCTCCTTTCACTTTCGGAAACGTCTACAGAGCCTAGCGTACGGCTCACTCCCCAGCATCGATCTTTCCAGATGGCATCTTAAGCCCATCTCCGTCAGTTCCCCTATCCATACAACAATCTCGAGTCTAGCGTACGACTCATTCTCCAGCTTCTCCAAATGGCATCTATATGCCCATTCCCGCATCCATCACCAGCGAGTACAAATTTTCAGGTGTACTCGAGTATTCAATCATCTTCTACCTCCCGGTCACGAAAGGCAAGCATGCCAATCTAACCTTTCCGGTACTAGAAGATTGAACAGGGGCAGCTGTCATACCCCAAAATTTTCCCTCCTACTTCTCAAGACATTCCATACATCCCTACTCAAGGATTCCTCAAGGGTTGATCAGACAAACCCTCTCCTAGACAATCAACCCAAACTAGGGTTTGGCAATTCTCGATCAAATGGACTTCCAACATCTCCAATGATCATCATGCCTCCTCATATGCTTCAAAGACTCTCCATGTCAAGTTTCAAGCCTCACAAGTCAAATTTCCTCAAACAATTGCTCGGAGGGTTGAAAATCCATATTGGACAAAAGGTCAACTGTGGTCAACATACAGTCAAACTTCCTGATTTTTGGTCAACATCCTCATTTTGAAGGCACATTCATCATTTGATCAAGGGTTGATCATGATTCATCAATAAAACTCAAGATTTGCTCAAAAGTCAAACTTTCCAAATTATGGTTTTTTAGTGAGAAGTCAACTGAACTTTGACTGAGCATAACTTCTTCATACTTTCTCATAAATTTTTCCACCACCTCTCATTTTGAAGGAAATTAAATTCTCTACAACTTCATGTCTCACAAGAATGTTCAAAAAATGCTTCATTTGGAAAGTATGGATCAAAACATTACAGGTCCTTTTCAAAGTCAACAAAAAGTCAACTTTTTGTTTTGAAGATTTATTGAGCATGGAAACTCCAATTGAGATGAAACCAAATATGTTGGTTAGAGGACACTTGGAGCTTTCTAAAAAGTCCAAGAACACTAAAAAATGTGGAAAATTGAGCAAAATACACATTGTACAAGTTGGGCATTTTTGAACAATTGCACAAAAGGAGATATTTGTCAAAATCCAATTTTTTCCAAATGGGCCTATAATTTTATGATCCAAACTTGATCATAATATTATTTGTGACCTATTGATGCCTTTCCATGACCACTTTCTATTTTATTGATTTATTTTTGAATTTAAAACCATTTAATTCAAATTTAACTTATATAAAATATGAAAACAATATATTTTTTTCAAAAGGATTGGATTTTTATCAAACTTGAGGTCCAAGATAGCCCACAATACTTGCCAATTTCGTGCTAGCTTGCATATGGAAGAGAAAATCAAATTTTTTCCAAAATTTGATTTTCTTTGAAAAGAATTAAGTGCACATTGAATACCATATCTTTTTTCCTTCTTTTTGCTCCCGCATTACACTCTATAAATACCTAGTACTTTGTCAAGAACAAGGGACGAAACCCTAGCCCCAACAACAACCCTTATTTTGCTAAAATTTTTCTCAAAGTTGCAAAAACCGAATTTTAATTTCCAGCAGGTTTCAAGGAGTTCTAAGCCTTCCATTGTGTTCCTTGATATCCCAAGCATTCCAAGCCCTTACACGAAGCCAAGTCATCCTGAATCGTGCCCAATACCTTGCTCCGATTTGGTATTTTTCTCAATTTTGGTTTTTTCGATTCATGCGTTTTTAACTGTTTTTGTTTACATATTTGAACTCAGGACATCCATTAGAATGCATTTGAATCATTACATGTAAGCTTGCACGTCCAGAATTCATATTGCCATTGTTAGGGTTCAAAAACTGGAAAGCTTCGAACCGGCTTATCCAGGACGACTCAGGGCAAGAGAACCTCACCATCGTGTTCGCAGCCCTCGAGTTAGGGGGTAGGGTCCCCCTTTGCTCTTTATTCGTGTTATTTTGCAGGTTCCAGAAATTTGGTCGCCGGAGAAGACGACCGGAGCTAGGGCTCCGACGTCGTTGACTGAAGCGAAGACTGGCGAGGCACGCGTGGCAAAAGCGAGCGATCCAATTCGTCCATTCGTTCAACCTGGGGTCCACTTGCTGACTGTGTGTTGAATTCAAAAATATGTGACACGCGTACACTTATATTCACACCTTTGCAAATTCATGACACGAAATGCACAATGGCTCAGTGGTTAAGGCGTTGGCATGTGAAGATGCTCTCCAAGGTCTCCAGTTCGATCCCTGGCAAGACCAATTCTTTTTCTCCTTTACAAACTAACTAATATTTTTCATATTTTCTTATTTTTCTTTAATATTTTCCATCCATTATATTTTATCTTCTAATATTTTTATCATGCATTTAAAAAACACCAAAAATATTTATTTTTTGCATAATCATCAGAAAAATGTTTATTTAATTTTTAAAATTAAAATTATTATTTTTGCATGCATATTTTATTTAATTGCTAATTAATCATTTAAATAGCTTTTAATTGTTTTTAAATTATCAAATCAACTCCAAAAATTCCCAAAAAAATTATTCTATCATATTAATGTCATTATTAACACAAAAAAATTTTCTCATTCAAAAATACTTATTTTTACTAACATTTTCCTCTTATGCAATTTTCTTTCGTTTTCCGATTTTGCATCTGTACACAGGTTATACCGTTTCGGACGATTTTTATCGCTTTTCTTTTCCAATTATGTAATTTCCTATGGAATGTAATAGTTTAATTAGGAGTTTTATTTTCCGCACTTTCAATTATGTATCTGCCCCAAAGCCATGTAATAGCGTAGGATTTATCTTTCCGCACTTTACTTTCCGCAATTTACTTTCTGCACCCTATAAACTGCTAGTAACTAGGCGTGTATGGCAAGATAAAATTGAACATAGACCACTCTAAATTTCAAGATAAAAATATCTGAATTGACACACTCTTTTCACACATGCACCCCTTAGGGTAATTCTCTCTTGTTGCCTTTACGAACACAAATGGTCAAGTCCCTCGAACGTAGAGGTATTCTAGCACCGTTGCTTTCAAAACAAATCATCATAGTCCCTTCGATACAAAGATCATAGACCCACGATGTCGCCTACGAATACATGATCTTGACCCTCGATTGTCGCCTATGAAAAATGATGATAGTCCCTTCGAATGTGCTAGGATACTTCCTACAAGTTGCCTTCTATGACCATCCGATGTCCCTTCGAATGTCCCACTTACATCCAACGAATAAGGTTACCTACCAACTAATGGTATGGATAGCACTATTCTAAAGGAACATAAAATAGTACGAAAACGACCAATTCTGAGTAGGTAATAAGACTTTTAGTTGCTTGCTCAAATCAAATACTTTTCACACCTCACATTTTTGTCAAAGTTCAAACTCTTTTCAAAACGAAACATTTCCAAACACTTTGTATACATTCCTACATGAATCATTACAAAGTCAAAGCAAAATGCCTTTTTCAAAACATTTTTTTCAAACACACAGAAAGCACTTTTGAAAATGATCTAGAAGCAACTAAGAGCCCGTAGATAACTACGGATGGAAAGGGGTGTTAATACCTTCCCTTTTCATAACCTTCTCCCTTACTCAGAATCTAACGAAGGTCTTTTATGTACTTTTTACCTTCCCTTAATTGGATAAAAGAAAACTCGGTGGCGACTCTTGCTATCCGCACATTTGCGATACAAAAATCTCAAAGTCAGTTCACCGTATTACAGGCTTAATATACTCACACCTCCACTTCGCTATTCGCTACTCACAATCCAACTTAATCTAATGAAATAAAATATTCAAAATAATTAAATAATATTATTCTTAATATTATTCCTCCAATTTAACCGATTAAATCAAACTTTAATTTAATTAATTCAAACACGCCTCTTACAATAATACTGACAAATCCTATTACTCCGATAAATTCTCAACTTCGTCTTATTCCAACAAATAAATCTTGTAATAATTTAATTAAACAATTAATTAAGTTCAGGGCGTTACAAAAGTCCCCAAGAAAATTGATCTTTTAAGTGGGGTAAACTGAGTTTTAGTGTTGAACCGTGTTCTCAGTACGCTAAAAAGGTCATAACTCCTGGTTGGAATATTGAAACTAAGCAGGGTTGGTTTCTAAAATTCCATATCGAAGTCCTCTATGAATTTCATTCACAAGTCCAGAGCTGATGCTTCACCATTTAAGAGTAGTTTATCATTCTTCAGAGTTGATTTTTAGATGAACCGAGCATTTTTCATCTGATACGCGATGTTCGAAAAATCATATCACTCGATTTTTATCAAAACAATGTGGGTCCACTGCCAAAAGTTCACAAATTCCGTTGGCTTCTTTTGTTACGAAGACTTCGCGATCGAAATTTGATTAGAAGATCCTCGCTCGAGGCTATTTCTTCGAAGAGCGCAATAAAATTCTACACGTGTCAGATGCCTTAAAACTGTGTTGAAACTTCAAAAATTCATATCTCCTCAACCTTTCGTCCGATAGAGTCGAAATTTTGACTCACACAAATAATTTCGCGTTCAGGATATTTTTCGTTTGGAGTCTGACTTCAATTTCCGAACGAATTTGGCTATTTTGGTCTGTGTATGGATTTAGTGTAATCATGATTTGGGCCTAATTGTGGATCCAAGACACTCCAAGGCCCAAATTTTCCAACTATAAATATATTTTGCCTCTCACAAATTGGGAGGAGAACATTCATTTGTCAAATTACACCAAAAACATACTCTTTTATTCTCTCTCAATTCTCAAGAATCAAATCAACCTTTTCTTCAAGTTTTCTCAAGAACACTCAACAACATTGAAGGTGTCGAGGTGATGATTTAAAGTTTTCCTCTCTTCTTCCCCAAGCTTGCGCATCTCTTCTATATTACCTCCCCTCCGGTTTTCTTCTATTCGACATCATCGATCTCTTCTCCTCATTCTCCTCTTCGTTTTGATGGTAAGTTTTCTTGATTTAAGCACTTTTGCAATAATTGATTCTTGAATAAGCACTTTTCTAGAATTGAAAATTAATCAAGATTTTAGTTGAGGAATATAATTGAGATTACGGATTAGGTGTTGAATTTTTATTTGATGTGATCATAATGTTGAAATCCGGAATTAGATGATAAAAGTACTTGTTGCTTAATTGATTTTCATGAGAAAAGTGCTTATTTAATTGGTTAATTATTGATACTTATGACTTGTCGATGTGTAACCTTGATTTGCATGTGCTTAGCCTTAGGATTGAACCTTGCATCTTGTACAAAAATTATGTGTTGATAGGTGTAGGTTAGGTATTTTATTAAATGCTCTAACCATAAGCTTTAAGCCAAATCTCCTTTGAAAAAGCTGCTGTTTCGTGAGAGAATTTGGTTCCTCTCTGCACAGAAATCGGTTTCCATGTCAAAAATACTGAAAATTGGAAATTTTGAAGAAGAAACCGGTTTCCACTTTTGGAGAAACCGATTTCTTGTACTAATTTTAGCCAGAAATTTCATTTTCGAAGAAGAAATCGGTTTCCACTTCTGGAGAAACCGGTTTCCTATGCAGACTTTTGCCAAAATGCTTCTGGATCGAAGTAGAAACCGGTTTCCCAAAAGCCAGTTTCCTCTACTAGAACCCCAACTTTTCATTGTTAAAAATGATCGTCTCCCCATTTTACTTTAAGTTTCCTTTTTGATTTGCTCTACTATTTTCCTTGTTATTTTTTTACATGTGTGTTAATAATGTGAGGTACCTTGAGCATCATACTTGAGATTTGGATATACACATATCTTGATCTTGCACACATGTGTGTGCACTCTTTGTTTGCTTGTTTGGTTTTCATATTTTTTGCAGGTTTATCATCTGATTTGAATGTGTACGAACGGACATTCTGTTCTTATTAGCATACAAACACGCACTCTCTGTCTGCTTGTTTAGTTTTCACCTTTCTTTTAGGTTTATCATTTGATTTGAATATGTACGAACGCACATTCCAATCTCATTTGCGTACGAATGTACACTCTTTGTCTACTTGTTTGGTTTTTACCTTTCTTGCAGGTTTATCATTTGACTCGAATGTGTACAAACGCACATTCCAATCTTATCTGTGTACGAACGCACATTCTTTGTTTGCTTGGTTCCTTTCTTGCAGATGTATTTGCGTCAGATGTGTATGAACACACATTCTGATACTTGCGTACGAACGCGCATTCTTTTGTCTACATTGTCTGGTTTGTGATTTCTTTCAAGTTATTGGATTGTTTTGAATGTGTAAGAACGCACATACCGATACCGCATACTTTATGAATTCTTTTGTATGCTTTGCTCAGTTTTCACCTTCTCGCAGGTTTATCGGTTTATCTTAGATGTGTACGAACGTACATTTTGATTGTGCATATGCTATGTGCATTCTTTGCCTGTATTGTATGGATTGCAATCCCTTGCGGGTTTATTTGCCTCGGATGTGTACGAACGCACTTTGATACCCCCGCGTATTACTCACCGGTTTTCTTTATTGCTTGGCAGCTATACTTGAAATTTTCTGGAGTATTTCTTTTCTTGCTTTTGATTTACGGATTGTTATCTGTTTGATATTTTCAAGACCTTTTTATCGCATTCTTTTACCGTTTTTCTAGAGAGCATGAGAAGTAGTGTTTTACCGCTTTCTTTTTTCATGAGAAGTAGGAATAGAGATGCATGACGGGGCTTCCTTAGTCGGAGCATGTTCAGGAACCCCTCTGGTTTATTTAAAGACCCATTTAGGGAAATTCTGTTTGCTACTTGTGTGTGGTTTGTTTAAAATCCTCTTCCGTGCATAGGGAGGTACTTTTGATCGTGTGTTTACTTTTGTGCTTGCATAGGTTAAGAGTGGTTAGGCAAAACTCTAAGCGGAACCACCAAGCAAAGACCTGCTTTGATGATATCTACAGGTGTTGTATGTGATGATGATATTATGGCCACACGGAAAGGGTTCGCAATCAACCCCACACGTTCTAGTTAGTTCGCTTCAAACGCGAATCGTGTTGCTTCCTTTATCGAGTCAATAATAAAAATGGAAAGAGTCCCCTATTCTGATTCTCCACGCTTTCTCTTGGGGTTCACATTCATTTCTTTGACACCCTCACTCATTACTCCTCACACTTGCTAATTCATATCATGCTATGATACCTTTCTCCCAGATGAAACTCATGTTTGACATGGTTAATTCCATTCGTGGCTATGGTTTTCCTTCGAAAGTTGGCTCATGTTTGACTCTGGTATGCTCGTTACCATTGAGGTTATGGTACTTCTTTCTTATTCACCGCACATGTGTGTATCATTTGATTGTGCATTGCATTGTTTGTGTGCTTCTACCAAAGCACTTGCCTGCCTCCTCCCCTTTGCATCCCTTGGTTGTCCAACCAAGACGGATATAGGATAGCTTCCCCTAGGACCCCTCGGTTAGGATAGCTCTCGATCCTACACATTAGGATTTTAATCCTTGGCATGTCAACATAGGTAGAGATTCCCTTACATCCTCAACCTTAGGTCCAACTTTGCATGATAACATTAGGGTAGAACTAGTTAGTTTCCCTTTGCATGTTTTCTTGTTTTTTTAGCATCCTTGCATGTAATAAAACTAAAACTTGTTTTCTTTTCTTTTGAAAATCAAAACACATAATAATGATTTAAACTCCTTTTTCAAGGTAAAATAAACCAACCTCATTGCAAACTTTTTTTGCCTACGGGCCTTCTTTGTTTAAAACCATTTTAAAAAGGGCATTCCTTTTCAAATCCGAGCAAATTGCTAAGTGTGCGAGCGGCCGAGCATAAGAATTATTATAGCTGCAACACCAAGCACGAGTTGCAATTATATGAGTCGAACTTCCCATAAAAAAACATTGCAACCCACCAAAACATATGAGTTGAAATACGGCGCTCTGACTTTCCTATTGCACGCGAGAATACGTAGACATCTTGTCATGGGGCTCGACCAAGCAAAATTTGTAAATACTTCTTTCTTTTCCTCGTGTTTTCTTTATTTTCTTTCTTTCACATGTATTATAGCGATTAATAGATAGATAGATATAACACACCCTTTAGATAGAAAGTAGAAGTGGATATCATATAGTACTACGGTGTGTGGGGTGCTAATACCTTCCCCTCGCGTAACAGACTCCCCTACCCGATCTCTCGGTCTTACTTCAAGTTTACTCGATGTTTTCCTTTCTTATAAGTCATTCTTTCTTTTCCGGTTATGATATGATAAATGCGAAAAAGTAAAGAACACAAGAATGTATCATGGTTCCCCTTACAACGAGAGTACTCCCCTTACGACATGCAAGAGATTTCACTATATTTAGAATTTTGTACAGCTTATTCACACCAATGGTGATGTTTACTATCTAACCTATAGGAAGATCAGAGGCTTTTAAAACCTTTAAGATCTAAAACACTAAGTGCAAGAAGAACAATCCTCTTCAATGCACACACTTGCTTCCAACAATCCTGGACAACAAGGAAACAACAAGATATATTTTAATTTAATAAGAGCTCGGAATATGTAGAATACTATTAGAGCACAGATGGGGTCTAATTCCTTTAGCAACTTAGCATCTTCTAGATGCTATATCAGACCATTCTTCGTCAGAATGTCTAAAAGCAATCTTGCCAATGGTATCCAGTTCCTCTTAGCCTTTGGGTTCTTTGTCCTTTCTGCTTCCCTTGTTTCTTTTACATGGAGCCAAAGATGCCTAAATAGAAGATAGGCTAGATCCATCTTCACATTTGTGCCAACACAGAATAACAGATACTGCTGATCTGCATTGATATAGTCAGGTGAACTTGTCTCCTTCCTATGATGAATACATCCATGAAAAATCTTGGCCAAAATTTTGTAAGCATCATTTAGGTCTTTAATCTTGGTAGAAGCTTCTCAAGCAGTGAAAATTTCAGCATTGATTGGTTCCAACTCAATTCTTCCTTTTGGAACACCAACCTCTCATTCACCTTCTAGCCCCAACTATCTTCTGATAACACACTCAGTGATAGAAATTTCTTTGCCCATTACAAATGAAAGAATAGCTTTTGGTGTTATAGTGGCATGAATCCAAAATTCTTTCACTAGGTTTGGGTAAACAGGACCAACAAGACGGTCAAAGAAATTTTTCCATCCATGAAACTCAATGGCTGGGAACAAGTTAAAGCCATTGCCCTTCAGATTCACAAAATCAATAATCATTTCACACACCACTTCCATCATGCGCATTTAATGCTGCGTCTGACAATTAAAGGGATATCTTGAGAATTGATTGATTGCAAGAGTTACCTAGGAGCATTATATCAATAGCCAGCACACATTTAAGTGACCTATAAGAAGTTTGAGAAGTTGTCTAACTTCTAGGTTAATAGAGCAACAGTTGTTTGATGTGTTGAACTTCTGAACCATACTTGTAATGAAATATACACAGTATTTCAGAACTTCTATGTATGGCTTCTAATTGAACTTCTCTTCTAACTTTTAAAGAGATGTTTAATTAGAAAGTTCAAACAGAACTTCTGACTATATATAAAGTAAAAAGAATTTCATTCAGGGTATAATTCCATACTTATATTTTTCAAAATGTATTTAAATCTATCTTCAAAAAGTGGTTTAGTGAAAATATCAACCTATTGATGGTCTGTATCTACAAAGTTTAAACTTAAAATTCCTTTCTGAACATAGTCCTTTATGAAATGATGTTTCATTTCAATATGCTTTTCCTTAGAATGTAAAATAGGATTTTTAGAAAGGCAAATTGCAGAAGTATTATCATAGAAGATAGGAATTTTACACTCATACAGATGATAATCTTCTAGTTGACTCTTCATCCAAAGCATCTGAGTACTGCAGCCAACAACAGCTACATATTCTGCTTCTGTAGTTGAAAGTGCTATGGTGGCTTGCTTCTTGCTGTACCATGAGATTAAATTGTCACCAAGGAACTGACAACTTCCAGAGGTGCTCTTTCTTTCTACTTTATCTCCAGCAAAGTCAGCATCATAATAACCTACTAATTGAAAGTCTTTTGATTTTCTCATCTTTACCCAAATTACACGTGGGATGCATTGGGGTCTTTGCTTCCTTACTTTCTGATAACTGGAATTTCTTCAAAAGTTCTTTGACATACTTGGTTTGATGTATATAAGTACCTTCTGAACATTGATTAATTTGAATTCCTAGAAAGAATTTCAATTCTTCCATCATGCTCATCTCAAACTCTGCTTGCATAGACTCAGCAAATTCTCTTCCAACAGGGACATTAGAAGTACCAAAAATAATATCATCTACATAAATCTGGCATATCAAAATATCATTTTTAAATGTCTTTCTAAAAAGAGTTGTGTCCACTTTTCTTCTGGTGAAATTATTTTCTAGAAGAAAATTACTTAAACGTTCATACCAAGCTCCGGGAGCTTGCTTTAAGCCATATAAAGTTTTGTTGAGTTTAAAGACATGTTCTGGAAATTTTGAATCCTCAAAACCAGGAGGTTGACGGACATAAACTTCTTCTTCTATATAGCCATTTAAAAATGCACTTTTGACATCCATTTGATATAAGGTAATATTATGTTGAACAGCAAAAGAAATTAATAATCTAACTGAATCTAACCTGGAAACTGGAGCAAAGGTTTCATTATAATCAATACCTTCTTGTTGACTATACCCTTGTGCTACCGAACGTGCCTTGTTTCTGACAACTTCTCCTCGTTCATTCAGCTTATTTATGAACACCCACTTTGTTCCAATAATATTAAATCCTTTAGGCCTTAGAACAAGATCCCACACATAATTTATTGTAAATTAATTCAGTTCTTCTTGCATAGCAATTATCCAGTCATTGCCTTGAAGGGCTTCATCTACAGAAGTTGGCTCAATCATAGAAACTAGACCAAACAATGATTCCTTATTATTCCTTAATGCAAACCTAGTTCTAATTGGATCATCCTTCCTTCCAATGATGACATCTTCTGGATGTGATGAAGTAATTCTTGAAAAACTTCTTTGTGGAGGTTCTTCAGAAATTTGTAAGTTGTTCAGAACTTCTGTAACAACTGGAACTTCTGAGTGATCCTTCTATTCTATTCCTTTAGAGTTTGGAAAATGAACTTTTGTACCTGCAACATTTTTTATTTGCTTTGGCGTTTGTTGGCCAAGCTTATCATCAAATCTTACTTTGATTGATTCTTCCACAATCAGAGTTTATGTGTTGTACACTCTATAGCGTTTTGAGCGTTTAGATTATCCAATAAGAATACACTTCTGTGCTTTAGAATCAAACTTGTTCAAATGTTCTTTAGTGTTAAGAATATAACAGATGCATCCAAATGGATAAAAGTAAGAAATGTTGGGCTTTCTGTCCTTCCAAAATTCATATGGAGTCTTTTCAAGAATAGGTCTTATAGAAACTCTATTCTGAATATAATAAGCTGTGTTCACAGCTTATGCACATAAATTTTTAGCCATAATTGGTTTCATTGATCATAGTTCTAGACATTTCATGCAAATTTCTATTCTTTCGTTCTACAACTCCATTTTGTTGGGGAGTTCTAGGACAAGAGAAATCATGTGAAATTCCATTTTCGTTAAAATATTTTTCAAAAAATTGATTTTCAAATTCACCACCATGATCACTTTTAACCTTTATAATTCTAAACTCTTTTTCATTCTGGATTTGGTTACAAAAGTCAAAGAACACAAAATATGACTCATCCTAGTGTTTTAAGAACTTTACCCAAGTCCATCTGCTGCATAACATAGTCGTGTCTCATGGAGTCGGTTATGTTTATGTTTGAACTGTTTGGCGTTGGGTTTTAATTGATGGATTATGTCGAATTGCGATGATATATGATACTTTGTGTTGATACGAGTATAATGATTAAGTGACAAAATTAAAGTATTAATCCTATACACTAAACGCTAAGTTAAAACATGTAAGATTGTGATACATGTTGACATACGCTTATTAACTTATATCATTTATAATTCCAAAACTATTTATATATTTTATCATGCCTTTAATTATATGTTTATCTCACCCTTTACTTGTTTCGCCATTGCCTTTATATTGGTAACGTGCAGGTGATCCACGAGGATGATGAGGATTAGCTCGAGTCTCTTTATTTTGAGTCGCTCTGCTCTGATCGTAGTAACACTCGGGTTTTGGGCGACGTTATAATTTTGATAGGATAGTTTATGTATATTATCTTATGATGTTATAACTTTATGTATTGATGATAACATGATGATATGTATATTTTGTGAACACATCCGCTGTGTTGTGAATAGACATATGTTTATATGATGATTTATGATATGAATCGGTATATCCGAATTTTGATTTTTGTGATGTGCATTATAATGCAAAGTGATGAAAACACAAATATGTGATGCCTCAATTTATGTTGGATGAAATTTTGAAACTCTGATTTTATTATTAATTGCGAGGGGTAGAATTGGGGTGTTACATGTTCTGCATGCGTGATTGATCTGCATTTATTTCATCTGCTAACTTCTGATTAAAATACAAAAAATATTTGTTTTTGTTTTTGTATATTTGTGTTTTGTAGGTATCATCAATCCAAGACATCAGGCGTATGTAAGTTTTTCCGATCTTTTTCCCCAAACTTGATTTAAAACCAATTTTTCAAAAGAAAAAAAAGAAAAGAAATAGTTTGCAATCGATTTGCACTTTGGAGCAATAGATAGCTCACTGTGATTTTCAGCCAATTTTTCAAAAAATACACTTAGTGCAATCGATTTGCACTAGACTGCAATCGATTGCACTGCGCGAAATGTTGAAAAATTGGGAAATTTTCAAGTTTGTGGGCTTAGGCTCTAATTTCTTTTTATATTTTCTTTTAATTTCAAAATTAATTACTAATTGATTCAATTTTGGATCCAAAATCAATTTCCAAGCCTAATTATAATTTCCAAACCGAACTCCAAACCACCACTCATTCCCTAACCAAAACCTTATAAATAGAGGTCTCCTCTCATTCAAATCTCAAGATTTTTATAGCCAAACTCACGTTGCCAAAATATTTCTCTACTCTCCTCATTCTCTCATGTTCTCCCAATTCTCTCATTTCCCTCAAAGCTCTTTCTTCTTCATAAGACTGGTGAATTCTTCATTGAAATTCTCCAATTATTTGAGCTAAACCTTCATCCACTATATTTTTCTTCATCAATTCTTTAGATCTAGACTTGTGATACTGATTTTTGAAGTTGAAGTGAAGCAATTTGAAGTGTTATTCTTGCATATTTCTCTTAAGATCTACAGGTGGTGAGTGTTGATCTTCATCTTTGATTATGTGATCTCTTGATAATTGTTGTTGTTTGATTCATTGAGAAAACTTGTTCTTAGTTCCTTTGGGGTTAAATTATCAAAAATTAATTGGAATTTTCGTGCTCAAGTGAATCAAGGATCACAAGGTGTTTGTGAAAAGTTTTGAACAAGGATTAACCATTTTTGAAAGTGATTATTCTGGTTTTTACAGTGTGAAACCGATTGCACCTGTAGTGCAATCGATAGCACGATCCACGTTTTAAAAAATTTGAAAAAATAACAGTGTGCAATCGATTTGTATCCTGCTGCAATCAATTGCACAATGTTTAAATTGTGATTTTCACTTGTTTTTGACTTGTTTTGGATCTTTACTCTTTTTCTACTACATTCTTTTTATGATTGCCTTGGATTGTAGTCTTGTACCCTTAATTCCTCTTTAATCTTAATGGATTTTTGGTGTTGATGAGGTTGGAGAAATGTATTGGTGATTTAAATCTATCAAAGGATTAATTATACAATTAATTCTTGGTGTTTTGAGTCAACAATATATTTTGTGCCTTAATCCACCAAGATGAGTGATTGAACTTAAAGATGGAAGAAATTGGAGAAGATAATCCAAGTTGATCTATCATTTTTTTTTACATGTGTTGACAAAAATTAGAAGATGATCTACATGTCATTCTTCTCGTTTGCTTTTTCAACACATACATCACTATTGACCGACCTCGTTGTAGGGTGGCTTCTACATAAGTCACTTAGTGATTGCTTAACATAGCACTATAGTGCTTATTCTTCATCTTATTTTCTTTTGTCCCGAATTGGAAATTGATTAATTGGTGGCATGAACTTCAATGTTCTAACATAATCCCCAAAAGATGACTTGAGCTTTGATTTTGGTTCAATACTTGTGGTGCTTGTCGTGTGGTTGCGTTAATTTCTAATCAAGATTCTGGCAAGTTTCCACTAACCTTGTCCATTTGAAATTCTCAATCATCTTTAATAAAGTGATATGATAATTCCAAAAACCAGTGATATACTTGACAAAAAACAATTGAAACTTGTTGTGTGGTCGCGTTGATTCTATCAAGCTTCTGGCAAATCTTCATGCGTAGGCTTCAAGATGGTCACCTTGCTGACGACTAACAATTAACAATTCGATGATATACATGACAAGTTTCAAGATGAATAGAAACCTTGTCTTTATGGAAGGTAGTTTATCGAAGATTTGTTGTTCCGATGAATGGAAACCTTGTCTTTATGGAAGGTAGTTTATCGAAGATTTGTTATTCCGATGAATGGCAACCTTGTCTTTATGGAAGGTAGTTTATCAAAGATTTGTTGTTTTGGTGAATGGCAACCTTGTCTTTATGGAAGGTAGTTTATCGAAGATTTGTTGTTCCGATGAATGGCAACCTTTTCTTTCTGGAAGGTAGTTTATCGAAGATTTGTTGTTCCGATGAATGGCAACCTTGTCTTTATAGAAGGTAGTTTATCGAAGGTTTGTTGTTCCGATGAATGGCAACCTTGTCTTTATGGAAGGTAGTTTATCGAAGATTTATTGTCTAAATGAATGGAAACCTTGTATTTATGGAAGGTAGTTTATCTAAGATTTGTTGTCCCGATAGATGGCAACCTTGCCTTTATGGAAGGTAGTTTATCGAAGATTTGTTGTTCCGATGAATGGCAACCTTGTCTTTATGGATGTTAGTTTATCGAAGATTTGTTATTCCAATGAATTGAAACCTTGCCTTTATGGAAGGTAGTTTATTGAAGATTTGTTGTTCCGATGGATGACAATCTCGTCATTATGGGAGATAGTTCGTCGTTGATTTG
Organism: Vicia sativa; assembly: GCA_021764765.1. Taxonomy (NCBI): domain Eukaryota; kingdom Viridiplantae; phylum Streptophyta; class Magnoliopsida; order Fabales; family Fabaceae; genus Vicia; species Vicia sativa. The sequence continues at coordinate 22,996,923 of CM038797.1, forward strand.
TTGAATACTCCAATGGGTGGAATTTTAGCACTAGTTGAATGATTACTTTGTTACCTTTTATAGATGAAGTAACATGGTTAAAGAAGGAGCTCCAGCCCGTCTTTGGTGAAACTCCAGAGCTCTTTGGAAAGTCAGTCTATGGTTGATGTTGTCTTCTTACCATGTTTTGGTTAGAATCAATTTTTGGTGTTTATTCGGGGTTGATAGTTTTCTATCTTTAGAAAGTTGGTGTCACTCCCTTGTTTTTTATAACTCCTCTATGAGGAGATAGTTCGTCGTCTATCTAAGGATTGTTGTTGTTATTTCCTTTCTGTTTCCTTGTCCTGTATTAAGTCGATATTATTATAAAAAGTTGGGTTCTCATTCCCCAGTAGAGTCATGTTTTTCTATCTCCTATAGGATTGAGCTTCTTTCCCCAGTAGTTCGTCATCTTCGATGGGTTATCATTCTTAGTGTATCTTCATTATCTTTGCTTCCCCCAACGGCGTTCTGTTTCCCCTGTGAAGATCATTATATTATATTGCATAACCATTAATCAATGCATAATATCTTAGGGCCAAAAATAGGGCTCATATTATATTTAAGTATCTTCTATCCCGTTGACACGAAGGTTCCCTACTTATCTCCGGATAGAAGACACTTAAATAACGATAGTTGTTGTACCCCAATTTCCCCCCTAAGTATCACTCATACTTCATACCATTGCATTACACAAAGATCAAATGGTCTCTCTCTCTCTCTCTCTCTCTCTCTTATCTTTGGGTTTGCCTTTGGGAGATCACCAAGCACCATTGAGTGTATGTGATGATTGATGTTTGACTAGCAATAATGTGTGTATACTTCACTCTCTAAATGTTGTAGGTGAATGGTTCACAAGTCTCTTGTTCAAGGAGTCAATAGATTCATGTGTATGTCCATGCCTTCTCTCCTCAATTATCAAGATTTTTGAAAGTATTGTCTCCCATTGAAGATTTCTCTTGTCATCAGCTATGGTCTCTCATCTTGAGTATATGCTTCATGTTTGAAAGAGGTCATCAAATTCAAAGAATTCACCATTCTATGGCCATCTACATTGAATTAGGGTTTTGGACTTCTGAGGATCATATCTTGGTATTTGTGTGAAGTTTATGGATGATTTTAAATTATTTGATTCCTAAGAGGACTTCAAATATGAATATGCTTGTATCCAATGAGTTTGATTGATGAGAAGATTGTTTTAGAAGTCTATGATTGCCCACTCTCTCTATTGATGCCTCATTTATCTTGTATGACTTCAAAGGATCATAACTTGGTTATCCCTTGTCTCCTTGAGCTCATTATTCTTTCACAATGAACCTAAGGATGTCTAATACAACTTAGTTCAAATGGTAGAAAGATAAAATGCTTGGAAAAATGCCTATGAAGTCAAAAGATTATAAATCCTTGATGAATTTCTCAATTGTTGGTCAATCAACTTCAAAAGATCATATCTTGATCATCATTTATCACCTTGAGGTCATTCTTTTTGCACAAAAATCTTGAGAAAGTAAACTTTATCTCCATATTAAATTGTAGTCCAGTGTGAAAACCAAGGAGGTCCAAATCAAGCACAACGTGTGTGATCCTTTGGATATGCTTACTCACGCGTTTTGACTGTGATCAGATGGTCCATATTTTTTTGGCTTTTATTTTATTTTTTGATTTTATTTTTTAAATGTTTTAAACTTCAAAAAATCATATAAAACTATACGAATTAAGAATGTTTATATGTTATATAAAATAAGAAAATTTGTATAATTGTATCAACAAAATGTGAAATTACAATTTTACAAATTAATAGAGATTACTTAATTTTCCAAGATAAAACTCTCAAACTAATAAGATTTCTAATATACTCATAAAACTATATTTTTATTTATTTATTTAAGTATATAACAAGAAATCAATTTTTGACGATAAATAACGTGTTTTTAGTTCACAATATTTTGGAAAATTAATAATTTTATATAAATGCCCTTTTATATTTTTCAAAAGGAGTTGATAATATTAGAAACAATTTCTCCTTATATGCAATTATATAATAGTATAAGTCGAAGGTTTTAAAATAATTAAATTATACTAACCTCATACGATAAGACATGCATTCTTGCTCTTGATCCACTAAATTTTGATGAGTTTAGAGTATCATAATATCATCTCAAATGATTCATAAATCAATAGAAAATTATTATAACAAATAAAATATTCTTATATGATAAATTGCAAGAATGATATCCTTTTCATCTGTCTTCGAAATTACTGAAATTAATAAGCCAGTGTAGAATTTAATAATTTTAAATTTAAAAAATAATTTGGTGTCTAAAACAATTAAATTGAATCTAAAATAAATTCAAAATGCAACACTTTATTAAAATAATTCAGAATAGTATTACTATAAAAAAAATTTCACCAAATATTTTAAAATAAAATATTGAAAATATATTATGTAAAATATGCATAATTCTCAATTTAATCAACATGATATTTACATAAATTTCACAAAGAAATCTGCAATCCAAAAATCAAGAATATAACATTAAGACAATCAAATATTCTGATACTGATTATAAAAAATATTCTAATCATAAATGAATCATTCCTTAAAGAAAATAAAATATTAAATCATTTTATTATAGAATCAAAACAAATTAATATTTAGAATGACACATCAAATCAAATCGATATAATCTCATTTAATTTTAAATAATGAGAAACAAAAAATTGAAGAACAGATTATTACTAACTCTTGTCTAAAAAATCATTAAACTTTTGATGACTTTTAGAATCATCTGAAATGATCCATAAATTAACAACAAAATATAATTTATTTCATAAATAAAATTCAGAGAAATTTTAATTTCTAGAATATATTTAAAATCGTAATTTTATTTTATAAATAAAATAAACATATTTATATTTATATAAATCAAATCAAATTCTTTTATATCATGATGAAAACAGATACCAATGATTTTACTAGCCACATTTAATCTTTTAATAGATGAAATTTGTCATATAATAGAAAATTTGCAGTTATGACAAAATAATAGGATTTGCTCAAGTAACATTACCAAAATTTATAATTCTAGCAATATACAAGTATATATATAACAGGTAAGTAAACATAATATTAAGTTTTAAATTGATTTCATGCAGCAAGCATTAATTAATTTTTAAAGTGACTATACATAATATTAAAATAAAAACTTGATTAACTTTTCAATCCACAGAATTCAATTTAATTATCCCTCACTCCAAGTTTCCATTAATTTATCCTAAAATATTTGTAACTCTACATTATCAAGGCAATTTTGTATTTAATCGTTTAATTATACTCTTTAATAAATATTTTTAATTTATCGTTTTTATACTTAATATTAATGCTAATTTGAATAAACTAATAATTAATTCGAATTATTTAATAAATTTATTATTCTTTTTTATTATTTTATTTTTTTTATAATTTGTGTGAAATGACTCACAGTGACAAATAATATGGAAAGGAGAATATTATTTCTAACATCATTTTAAAAAATTAGTTTCAGTAATTAGTGGCTTGAAACTTGTGAGCATATAATACTACGGCAAACTATAATTAAATATTAGAGAATGATAATATTCATATAAATAGCCATAAAATGTATTTATAAAACTTTGAAACCAATTGTTAAATTTAATTTAAATCCCATACATAGTATATTATAATATCACAGAATAATTAATGACAATGATTACTACCCTCATTGTTGGTTAGAGTTTCAAACTAAATTAATTGTTTAATAGAGTAATACTTAAATAATTAAACAATTAAGTGCAGGATTCATTGAACTTAAATAAATGATTGAATCTATCAATATAATTAATTCAACATGTTTCACCTATAATTTTATTGTGCGTGATTACAACCCATTAAAAGAAACAAAATTACAGGCTCAAATAAATATAAAGTTAGTGTAATTTTAGTTTTTGATAAATTATAAAATTTTAAGACGTGGATAAATAGACTATCTCACATAATTTAGTGATTATGTTTTAGTTTTAAAAATTGAGCTTAGGTAAAAGTTTTAAACTATCCAAAATTCATTTTTTAGAGATTGATTAGTTATAGACTCGTCTTCTTGACAATATCTACTCTATTTCATTATATTTTCTTATGGATATTTATAAAGGAAATTTATGAGAATAAATTTAGTTTCTGTGTTTTAAAAATTAGATCGGATATCAGATTAAAGAAGGTATTAGGTTATTGGTTTATTGATTGAATTATTGGTCGAATCGCATGACTAAACCGAATGAAACCGAATAATTTAGATGAATATACAGGTATTTATAACAAAATTATATAGGTATAACATTTTTCAAACCGAATGACTCAATCTATACAAAATATAATTAAGACTTAAGTTTTTAAAAAATATCATATCATAAATAAATTTACAATTTGATAATTTAAATTTAAATTTTAAATATTTTAAAAATATTATATTATAAATAAATTTGTAATTTGATAATTTAAATTTAATTTTAAATATATATATATATATATATATATATATATATATATATATATATATATATATATATATATATAATAATATATAAAAAAATAATTTTATTGTCTATTAAATTTAGTTTGAAGGAGTAAAAATTATTTTAATATTGAGATATCTTTAATATCAAATCTATCTTAAACAAAATCAACCGCATTTATAATATTTTTTCTATTAATAATATAATTAATTAATTTAATTTTTTATTTTCTATTTTTTATTTAAATATATTATTTTAATAAAATAATCAAAATTGCAGATTTTTTAAAAAATAAAAAATATTGAAAAAACAAAAATAAATAAAACAGTTGAACTACCGATTTTGAAAAACCTACAATTTTTTTAATTTTTATTAGTTATTATCGATTCGTGTCGGTTTAACGACATATCCGATTCAATAATGTCGGATTCAATAATTGAATGAGATAGTCCGATATTCAAATCATGGCTTAGTTTTGCGTTGTCCAAGTTCATGCAATACCTTAGCATTTCTCATGATTTAATGGAAAACTCATAACTCACATTCTCTCTCCCTTTTAGAAATAAATAAATAAATGAAAGAGCATATTTTAACGTGTATTGACTTTCCTACCATTTGAAAACTATAAATAACAACACCTCTACCATTCTCTCTCTCAACCAAGCCAATACATTCATTTTCTCAACTCTCCACCAAAAAAGCAACAACTTCTCAAAAAGTCCAAACTTTCTGCTTCTGAATATTCACACACAATGGATCAAGAGCTCGATGTTTCACCATTTTTCCTTTGCCCTATTTCACTACAAATTATGAACGATCCGGTTACTGTCTCTACTGGCATAACCTACGACCGACAATCCATCGAAAAATGGCTCTTTTCATCCCAAAACAATACATGTCCTGTTACTAAACAACAACTCTTACATGATCATGAAAACCTCATTATTCTCACACCAAACCACACTCTTCGTAGACTCATTCAAGCATGGTGCACCATCAACTCCCCTTATGGAGTCAAGAGGATTCCAACTCCAAAACCACCAACAACACAAACCCTCATAGAAAAGCACCTCAAAGAAGCTTCTGAATCTTCAGATTCACCTCACTTGCTTATTCAATCACTCAAAAAGCTCAAAACAATAGCCTCCGAGAGTGAAACTAATCGACGGTGTATCGAATCTGCCGGTGCTGTAGACTTCTTAGCATTAGTAGTGACAAAAAACAACACGAGCTGCTCATCTTCATGTTCAACAAAAGATGACGATGATGTTGAAGTTTTTGCTTATGACTTTGATATTGGTGCAGATGATGAAGCTATAAACATCCTTTACAATCTTCATTTAACCGAAAAAGGTTTGAAAACTCTCTTAAACTTCAAAAATGGAGAATTTTTAGACTCTTTAATAAGATTACTGCAAAAGGGTAATTACGATTCAAGAACATACGCAGTTTTTTTGTTGAAATCTATGTCCAAGGTTGCTGATCCGTCAAAAGTAGCAAATCTAAAAACCGAGTTTTTCGTCGAACTAGTTCAGCTTCTCAAAGATCAGATATCAAAAAATGCTTCAAAAGCAACACTACAAACGTTGATTCAGCTCGTTGAATTTGGGAGAAATAGAGTAAGAGCAGTGGAATCAGGTTGTGTTCAAGTTTTGATAGAACTTCTTCTTGACTGCAAAGAAAGAAAACCGTGTGAGATGATTTTGGTGCTTTTGGAGATGTTATGTCAATGTGCTGATGGAAGAGCTGAACTTTTAAGCCATGGATGTGGTTTAGCTATTGTTTCAAAAAAGATTTTGAGGATTTCAACAATGGCTAATGATAGAGCAGTGAGAATCCTTCTATCGGTTGCTAGATTCTCCGCAACACATATAGTTGTTCAAGAAATGCTGCAAATAGGTGTTGTTGCAAAGCTTTGTTTGGTTCTTCAAGTTGATAGTGGAAATAAGGCCAAGGAGAAAGCAAGGGAGATTCTTAAACTTCATGCAAAGTCTTGGAGGAATTCTCATTGTGTACCTTTTAGTTTGCTTGCTTCATACCCAACAAGTAGTTGAAAAAATTAGAGGGTTTTTTTCACTTTTCATTTATTTTAGTGTGTATAGAAATTAGACTTGTTTAAAGAATATTAATGGGAAAATGGGAAAGGTGTGGCTATAAAATATTGTCCATGAAAAATGAGTAGGTAACAAATTGGGATTAGTTGTATATTGTGAGTCACTACACCATATAACTACACCATATAATGATACAACAAAGTTTATGCCAGATGTTGTTACTTGTTTTAATTTCATTCTCTTTTTTAAAGTTTTAATTAAATGATATTGCTTGAAATGATTTAAGCATGCATGTTATTGATAAATATTATGATACTTGTGATGACATAATATTTTGATGTGGTGATATGTAATGTTTACTTTATTTCAAATAAAAATTTAAGATTAGTGGATGATGTCTTAATCTAAGGCAAATACTACTAAAAAAAAGAGTTTTTTTATCGAGGATTTTAATTTGTTCGGATGGACGAGTTAACGTAAGATGTAATATGGAAAGTATTTATTTTTAGAATTTCTTATTTTAAACTATATTTTTTTTTACACACCACACGAATGTCTTAAAATGTCTCTTAAATCGAAAGTATATTTTCGATTCGCACCATATATCATGCAAATCACGTTGAAAGGATTGGATATAAACTGAATGTATAACTCTGATTCCAAATTGTAAAAATATTTTTAGTTCCGGGACGCACTTAAGGGCGCCAGAAACTCTTCCCATCCCACAACAATAATTTATTTCAAAAAGAAACATAAACTCTCTCAAACTCTCTTTTCAACCCTTCTCACCAAAATCAATTTTTTTCTCAAACAATCAACACAAATCATCAAGCATTGGATAAATATAACATCTGTCGGAATCAAGCAAGCAACAACCACTACCAATCAATTAAGTAAGTGATTTAAGATATTTTTAGAGTTTATGTAATTTCTACTCCAATTAGTGAAATAGGATTTTAAATGTGTTGTTTTATCTAGTTTATATCATTAGGAGTCATTAAAACACAATTTATAAACTTTATTTGACGATCAATGCTTTTTTCTTTTACACATTTGAGATTTTGGGACGCTCACCTGCGTTGTTCTATTTTGCAGAGAAAATCAGAAGTTTACTTCCGGTTTTGGGGATGAACAAAACCAGAAGTATAGTTCTGGTTTCTGTCTGCATTTTTTGTGTGTCTTTTTTCCCACTTTATGTCATATGCTAAGGTTCACTCTTACTTCTATAGGAGATATGGATGAGAGACTGTTACGTTTGAGGCACAGGAGGGTTGCGCAACATGCTTTTGTGCGGAGAGAGGAGTCAGACAACACAACCTCCTTCGACATCTGTACCGTCGACATCCGGGCAGGCCATGTCGGATGCATATTCTTTTGGTTCTGATTCTACTTCTACTACATCATCCTCCCGCAAAAGAAGAGATTCTCTAATGCATCCTTCACCGCCCCGTCCTCCCGCAGACACACATCCTCACCACCTAGGATTTTTTAGACGGGGTCATTATCTATTACACAGGCGCAACCATCTGAGGTGAAACATGATGTTACACCCGCAACACCTTAGGCAGTGATGTCATCCGAGACACCAGTGGCACCAGAGATATCAGAGGCAACAGAGGCACCCCATGCCCCTCAGGTCTTTGAAGGGGGTTTTCTGACTTATCTCTGCTCCCTCTTTATCCCACTCATGTATCTAGATATATATGGGATGAACATATATAAAATTTACATTTATATTACAGTTATGAGTTATGATTTTTCTTATGAATATTATTATGAATCCTAAAAATGAATTTTTTTGTAGGATTGTGATACAGTGAAGGCCATAAACCATGAAAGGGAGATCAACAGACTTATTACTCCTCCCGAGCCATTGTTTGATGATCTTCTACGCCTTACAGGGTTGAGAGATTTGACCCTCTGTGGATATGGCATGGTCAACTAGGGGATGAGATGATGTCGCGTGTCTCTTTCACCTGCCGATCAAAGAGGCCTTTCTGGATCACCAAAAGTTAGGAAAAGATGAGGCCATTAGTTTATTGGTTGAGAGGTTGGGAGTTACCCTAGATAGCACCTTGAAGGAGGTTGATAAGACATGTGGTTGCGACGTGAGGTATAGCTACTTGGTGGAGGTTTTTAGGGATGAGCTTGTGCGTCCTACAACCGTTGATGGTTATGCTGAGCAGGTTACCCTTCATAGGGGGTATTCTATGAGAGCATACCTCTTGTATCTGCACACAAATATTTATGGACACCAGATCCACTTACACTAACATCATGTACCTTAGGTACTTTGGTGATTTTGAGACAATCAGTGGGTGGAACCGGAGGGTTGTCTGCTTGGTTTATTTGTATAGCAAGTTGAATGAGGGGATTAAGTGGAATATGAGGCAGATGACAAGTAGTATGTCACTCATGATAGTATAAATTATTTCTCTTAGCTGCCTTTGTTAATTATTCTGATTCTGAAACTAACTGGTTTAATTTTGTTATTTCAGTGATGGATCCTATAACACTTCCCCCGCATTTCAGAATAGTCACTTGTTGAGGGTTATATTGAGGATATGACGCGTGCATGTGCATACGAGCCACTCAGAGAGAACCATGTGATATTGTCATTCCGAGTTTACTTGGATCAAATAGTCCAAGAGGACATTCACTTCAGTGTCTACGTTGACCACCGTGAGAAGATACCGTTTGATGAGGTTTTGTTGTTTATAGGTTGGTTGGCTTGTGGGACTCGCAGGACTGCTCTTTATATGCCTGAGAGGGTGATGCATCATTCGAGTTTACCCAGATCATTCCCCGGGATCCTGCTGTATGTGCTCCTCCAATAGTGAAGAGGAGGGACATGGATGCTCTATTTGATGATTTTGAGAATCATCTTGTACCTGATGAGGCCAGGAGTACCGTTGATCCAAACAACTGGAGTTACGAGTATGATTACATGATATGGTTCTTCAGGGTGTCATGTCCATACATGGTAGAGGATGCTCCATGGAACCCACCCAGGCCAGTTCATCAGGAGATCCTAGAGGAAGAGAAGGCGATGAGGGATCATGCTCATGACGTGTTGCCTAGGTGCCACTGTATCATGGAGCTTGCGAGAGATGTCATTGATAGAGGGTTTTTTCTTGACGAATCCGATGTTAGAAGAGTTTTAGAGGCCATCATGGCAGAGACTTAAGGTTCCCTATCATACAGGAGGCAGCCGAGAGACACCTTGAGGGTGACAAACTGACTCATCATCCGCCTTACTCAGTAGTTTAGGTTGATCATCCACTTGTATTTTGATTTTTGTTTTTTGATTTTGTATTGAATCGAATTTTTATTTTGGATAGCATTATATTGAAATGCATTTTGGATAACATTTTTGGTCTTTTGTTCAATTTATAATTTTTATAATTTGTTAAACTTCTAATTTGTATAATTTTTTCAATTATTGGTTTTGTTCAATTTTCTGCTAATTGTCATGCCCGGAACCGAAAATATACATCCGGTATGGAATCGAAACTATACTTCCGGTTTTAACACAAATATTTCAGAAAATGGTGTGCACCAGAAGTGTACTTCCATTTTTAGAGGGACATTTTGGAAAATGCATAGGGTTTAATTTCACCTCATGGGATGGATTAAGAAATTCTCTTTTTTTCCCGGTCTATTTGGCCGAGATGAAAAAAATGAAAATCCGTTATTTTTCTCATCAGTTGAAAATGTTAATTGACAAAAAAAATCTCATTTCCTCTCGATTGGTTTTAATATTCAAGGTAATAGTTGGATATTTTGTTTAGGGTAAAGCTTTTTACCTCCGTTGGGAGTTTTGATAAAATTATGAGAGAATTCATTGTTCTTTACATACATAGTGCAACCATATAAAAAGGTACAACAAATCAACATTAATTTGCTTGGCATTGATTCCATATAAAAAGAAAGCATATAACACAATTTTCTATTAATACAATTTTCTCTTACTAACAAATATATTGTAAGTCATGAAATTGTTTGCACCTCAAGCTTTAATAAATGTATTTGCAAGATGTGCATGAGTGGGAATATAAGACGGTTGCAAATTGCAATGAAAAATCTCATCACATATGAAGTGACAATTTATGTCGAAATGATTTGTTCTTTCATGAAGGACGAGATTATTCACAATATGTAATGTGGCTTGACTGTCACATTAAAGTTGTATGGGCATGGAATGAGTGATCCCATGGCTTCAGAGGACACCCTTAATCCATTTCATTTTGCATGTGGTACTATTCATTGAATGACACTCAGCTACCGCGGATGAATGAGCCAATGTGTTGTTTTTCCTCTTTTAAGATATGGAGAGTTTCCAAAAAAGCAATCCATCTCGTAAGTTATTTGCAAGTAAGAGTTCGTGTTTCCCATTAAAAGCCACACCATCCAAAAAGTAAAAGATCACAATGACTATCCAAGTGGAGCCCTTGTCTTAGGTTTCAATTGAGGTATTTGACTACTCGTAAAGCAACTTCCCAGTGTTATATTTGCGGTTGATGCATGAACTAGAACAACACATGAATGCAATATGATAGTTTAGGTCGAGGTGGAACAAAGATAAACGAGGCGTCCCACCAAAAGACGATAGCGACTAGGAGTAGAAATAAGGTCTCCATTAGTAACACCAATATGATTGTTTTGTTCTAGACGGGTACTGTTGTACCCTAATTTTTGCCCCTAAGATACTTTATCCTCTCATGCCATCACATTACACAAAGATCACAAGTTAGGGTTGGCTCCCTCTCATATCTCTATGTTTTCTCTTAATGCGGATCACCAACCACCTTGTTTATGTATATTTTGTATATGATGATTGATATTTTCCTAGCCATAAGATATGTATATCATTTCCTCTCTAGATGTTGTGTGGTAGGTGGATGATACAAAGTTTCTTCTTCAAGAAACCCATAAGTTCATGTGTTTATTTTTATGCCTTCTCCACCAACTCTCAAGGAATTGCCAAGTTCTATCTTGTGGTGTTTATCAATATATCTTCATTGAGAAGGTTTATTGAAGCTCATCATATTCTATCTTGCAAAAGAAGTTCATAATGCAAAGTTGATTCAAATGATTGACCTAATTTGGGCAAGTTCTTGAGTTATGGATCACAAGTGCATAGTTTCATCAATTCCTAATATTTTTATGTGTTTATTCTTGCTATGATGTCCCACAATCATCTACAACCATCTCTTCTCATGTGAATATGCTCTATATGTAAGAAAGATCATCAAAATTGAATAATTATCCATGTCATGACCAATGCTCTTGGAACTAGGGTTTTGGGACTTCTGAGTACCATATCTTGGTTGTTGATTGATATTTGTGAGTGATTCCAAGTCTATTATTCTCTTAAAAGGATCTTTAACAAGTCTCTTAATTGGTTCAAGGTTTTCATTTGATTAAAAAATGCTTTCAGAGTCAAGGATTGCAAGATCCCTAGATTAATATTTCATCTTTCTTGTGTGACTTCAAAAGATCATAACTTGGTCATCCTTTATCTCCTAGAGCTCATTAGTTTTTTAGAATGAACCTAAGTATATCTACTACAACTTAGTTCTAGTGGAAAGATTGGAAAATGCTTGGAAAATCACTTTGGAAGTCAAAAGATTACAAGTCCTTGGTGTCATCAACTTCAAGGGATCATAGCTTGTCCATCCTTTATCACTTTGAGTTCATTATTTTTCCACAATAATATTGAGTATGTGAACTTTATCTCCATTTGTGTTTCAAGACTTGAAGATATTTGGAGGATGCTTGAAAAGTTCAAAAGATTATAGGTCATTTCTTGAATTTCCATCAACTTCACAAGGCCATAACTTTCTCAATTTTTGGAGTTTTTGAGTGGTTCTTTTTCCACAATGCATTTAAGGGGTCTACTCCATGCCATATTTGTTGGACAAGAGCAAATTTTGAGTGAAAAACTTTTTTTAAAGAAAAACATTATAAGTCATTTTTTGTGCCAAACTTAGAAACTTTTCGAAGTATGGAAAATCTGAGTGTTTTTTTATTTCAAATGACCATAACTTTTGATTCAAGACACCAAATGAAATATTTCCAAGCAAATTGCAAAGTTTGCAATCCTAGATTTCCAAAGAGTCCAAGATTACATCATAAAGGTCCCTGAGTAATGAGCTATGCATGTTTGAAGTAGGCTCTATGGCATTCATTTTTGCTTTAAATCAGAAAATTTACCATGAGTAAACTTGGATTACAAGGAGAATTACTCAAAGTTTAGTTTCTAAACATGTTTAACTTATAGCGCAAATGCGTTTTGACAAAGTTTGCACTTGGAATGAGGTCGTTTTGATGCTTTTTGAGTCACACGTTTGGCATGATTTCAGCTAGCTTGATTTGCATGATTTCATCACAATTTCTCCTCACTTTCATCACCATTCACTTATGAAACTACTGGTGAAATCATCGAATAGAATATCAAGAAAGTCGCCATCGAACGTCTTTTATCCCACAAGAGGAAAAGGAAAATGTCGAGTAAACCTGAGAGGGAGAAATCATGGTCTTACGACCAAGAGATCAGGTAAGGGAGTTAGTTACACGAAGGGAAGGTATTAGCACCCCACACACCCGTAGTACTCTATGGTATCCACTTCTATTTTCTATCTAAAGGGTATGAGTGTCTATTTACAACCTATGTCTAAGGTAAAATGAATGAACGCAAAGTATTATGTACAAAAAGAAAGGTTTTTTATTCATGCTTGTCGCGGTTGCGAACATTTAGTGCCTACGTACCCCATTCGTGAAATTAGGAATCAAATCACTGCGTAGTTCTCCTTAAAAGCTTTGGTGGGTTGCAATGGTTTTTATGAGACATTCCATTTCGTATCCTTGCGATTAGGATTGCAATTTGTGCTTGGCATTGCAGCTTATCGAAAGACTCATGCTCGACCGCTCCATACTTATAAACTCGCTTGGATTTGAAAGGAACACCCTTATCGAAAAGGTTTTCATAGAAAAAGGTCCTAAGACAAAATTGTTTGAAGTTGGTCAATTGTTTTTACCTTGGCGAAACGATTTGAGTTTATTAACATGTTTTGAGATTTGATAAAGAATTTTTTTTAGTTTTATTATGCAAAAGGGGAAGCAAAGAATCTAAGGGGAACTATCTAGCTATATCCCTAATATTATCATACAAAGGTGACCCTAAGTCTAGGATGAAAAGGTAATCTCTACCTATGTTAACGTGCATGGATGACTATCTTAATGTCTAAGCTCGAAAGCTACCATAATCAAGCGGTCCTAGGGGAGACTATCCTAATATCCATATTGGTTGAAGAACCAAGTGATATAGAGGGAGGAGGAAAACAAGTGCTTTGAAAAAGCACACAAACAGTGCAATGCATAAACAAATACGGGAAACACGGGGAGGGGGAATGAAAGAAATACCATAGCCAAGGGCGGTGCGTCACCTGAGTAAACCAGGAGCTTTCCAAGTTCAAAGTCCCCAATTTTGAGAAGTATAGAGGTAACTCTTGCCCGCAAAGCCATCTTGTGATGTATGCTAGGAAAATGTCTACTCACAATGATGATCATCAATTGATCATTCACTACTTTTAAGACAGCCTTACTGGCACCGCTCTAAAATGGTACATGGGATTGGATAGTACTAACATTCAAACTTTCAACGACCTAGGCGAAGCCTTCGTTCAACAATATAAATACAACTTGGACATGGCTCCAGATCGAGACCAACTCAGAGCAATTTCTCAAAAAGATAAAGATACTTTCAAAGATTATGCCCAACGATGGAGGGAAATTGATGCCTAAATCAATCCACCATTGGAAGAGAAAGAGATTACCAAAATCTTCTTGAATACTCTTAGCCCTTTCTACTATGAGCGCATGATCGCCAGTGCTCCGAATGATTTCACCGAGATGGTAAACATGGGGATGCAATTAGAAGAAGGAGTCCGAGCAGGACGTTTAATCACCGACGATAGATAGCCGCTATCGCAAAGAAGAAGAAGGAACAAGATGTTGGAATGGTATCCCAAGGGAGCTCAAGAAGAAACATTAATCACCGACGACAGGTAGCCTCTATCGCACTAGTTGTTAGTTCAAATTCAAACATGGGATTTACCCCACAATTTCAACAACAAAATTAGCAGCTTCGACAATAGGCTCATCCACTCAACAACAATCAGAATCGTGCTCCTAGAATTTTATAGTTTGACCAAATTCTGATGTCTTACACGAAATTATATCCTACTTTAATTGAGAGGAATCTTGTTCAAACTAGATCACCATCGCCAGTTCCCGATAAGTTACCTTGGGGGTACAAAGCTGATGGGTCTTGTCCTTTTCATCAAGGGGCACCTGGCCATGATCTCGAACATTGCATAGCTTTGAAAGCTGAATTTCAAAGATTGGTTAGAGTTAACCTTCTTTCTTTTAAGAATATAAATCCGAACATACAAGCTAATCCGCTGCCTAATCATGGAAGGCATGCTGTAAACATAATGTACGAATGTCCTGGCCAATATCAAGTATTTGACATAAACTTGGTAATAACAGATCTAGTATAGATGCATGCCACATTCTGCATAATGGATGGTTTTGCACAACACAACTACGTATCTTGTAGGATTTGTTCTAGAGATTCTCGTGGATGTTCTACTGTGAAAACAGATCTTCAATAATGGATAGTGGCGACATCCGAATCCTCAGAAATAGGAATGAGAATGAGGTGAATATGATAGGATGTTACCTACATGACCTTTTAGTCTCAGATATCAACTCGGTAACTCCTGAAGTAAATGTCATCATTCCTCATTTCAACATGCCTGAGCGCATAGAAGTTACATACAATAATCCAAGGGTTCCTGTTTCTCCTTTGATCATCTGTCTACCTGGACCTATTCCTTATGACTCTGACAAAGCAGTTCCCTACCAATACAATGCAACAATGATGGAAAATGGGATCGAAGTTCCCATACCTACTCTTTCATCAGTAGTTAACATCTCCAAAGTAAGTTGAGTAACTAGGAGTGGGTGTGTGCATACCACGTTTCCACCAAACCAGCCTATCGCTAGCCTATCGCTCCTGCACCTAGGAAAAGTCCTATCGATGTACCCGTTGTGAATCCTGTGGGAATTCCCGTTGGTAATCTAGACTTAAACATTGGTCCGTCTAATGGAACCAATATCAATCCAGACTTTGATGAAATTCTAAAGCTGATCAAGAAGAGTGAAAACAAAGTTGTGGATCAACTGATGCAAACTCCTTCAAAAATCTCAATACTCTATTTGCTTTTAAACTCTGAAGCCCATCAATAGGCCCCGGTGAGAGTTTTGGATCAAGCCTTCGTAGATCACGATGTAACTACCGATCAATTTGGTGGAACCGTAGCTAGCATAACGGCTTGCAACAATCTGAGCTTCAGTGATGAGGAACTCCCTGAAGAGGATAGGGATTACAATTTTGCTCTGCATATCTCTATGAACTGCCAATCTGACTCTTTGTCCAATGTGTTAGTGGACGCTGGCTCTTCCTTAAACGTAATGCCAAAAACGACTCTCGCTTGTTTGTCTTACAAAGGAACACCTATGAACTTCAATGGTGTAGTAGCCAAAGCTTTTGATGGATCAAGAAAATCTGTTATTGGAGAAATCGACCTTACGATGACAATTGGTCCACATACTTTTCAAGTTACCTTCCAGGTTATAGATGTTCAAGCCGCCTACAGCTGTTTTCTAGGTCGACCAAAAAATTGAAATTTGTAACAAATGGAAAGTTGGTAACGATAAGTGGGGAACAAGCCTTGTTGGTAAGCCACATATCCACTTTGTCTTTCATCACTGCTGATGATGTAGAAGGAACTCAGTTCCAAGGTCTCTCGTTAGAAGATGAATCTACTAAAATAAACATATCATCTATCTCCTCTTATAAAGAAGCAACGCAAATAGTGAAAGACGATACTGCCACCAGTTGGGGACAAGTTGTGATTCCTGTCAACAACAAAACCAAAACGGGACTTGGATTTACACCAGTACTCGCAAAAGCAACTGAGAAGGATGAAAATCTTCTTCCAATCAAAGAAGTGTTCCACAACGGAGGTTTCCTTAACCCTGTTCCTCAAGAGGTCAATGTCCTTATTGATGAAATCACTGAAGAAAATCTCTCAGGTTCTAAAGAATGGAAAACTTATCTCAACGACTCTGGATACATATCTCAGGAAGAATCGTATACGCCATTCTATCCTCCTTCAGACAAGTTCGAAGGCATGTTCCAGCAAGATGATAAAGAAGAAATTCCACCTATCCCACCTGAGGTCTGCGATACCTTGGGGCAGTCATGTGGAAAATTTTACTTCATGGTAAAATATACCACCCATGAAAGTTTGAGAATTTCAATCGAAGACATCCAACCAACTAGATGGGAAGATCCTCTTGAATATCTCAGTCAACCAGAAGAGGCATACATGCCCTCTCAATCGCATCATCAATTTGAGATCACAACTGAAGATCTTTGCTTCAATACATCTGCCAAGGTTGTTGAACCTGAATTTGTCTATTCCCAGATAAATGCAATTGGAGACGATTGAGAAGATGGTCCCGAAAATGACTTAGAAAGTTTCTTTGATAATGAGTATCTTCATCCAGAAGATTGGGAATTACACCCTAAAAGTCCATAATACATGTCGCCTGAAGACACATGTACCTCATTTTATACTCCTCGTCCTGTCAAACAGTCGGAATACATAGTCTACCAAGGAGTTCGTCACTATTGGAAAGCTATTGAATCTCTGACTATTGTTGACCATTCAAAGTAATCATCTCGCTTTTATTTTGAAGTCTCGCCCAGCCCAAGGCAAAGAGGTGTTTAATAGGGCCAACTTTTTAAATGTTTTTCTCTTTGTCTCGTCCAAGACAAAAGAGTTTGTGTTTAGGGCCTTGTTTCATATCCGAGTCATAAATAAAGCATCGTTTTATTTTCCCACACTTATGTATTTATTTTTTTCTTTGTTTTTTGCCTTTTTTTTTGGAAATGGTAATCTTAAAAAACCTAATTAAAACAAACATTTTCAAATAATCTGCATACACTTTTTGCATTTCCTTTTTTCTAAAAAGACGAACATAAATCACATGTGCAGATAAAAAATGCATAAAACCATTGAATGCAATAACCCTATGTCCTCTCCCAAATTTGAATTTCCTATGTTCGAAGCCGATGAGGAGGAAGAACAAGGGATCTCAGATGAGATTTTTTGACTACTTAAGCATGAGGAAAGAGCCATTCAGCCTCACGAAGAGCCTTTAGAAATAATCAACTTGGGTTCTGAGGAAAACATAAAAGAAGTAAGCATCGGAGCTCTACTCGATGACGATGTCAAGAGCAAACTGATAGATCTTCTCAAAGAATACGTCAATGTGTTTGCTTGGTCCTACCGGAACATGCCAGGGTTGGATACCAACATCGTAGAGCATCAGTTGCCATTAAAACCTGAATGTCTGCCAGTTAAGCAAAAACTGAGGAGCACTCACTCAGACATGGCTGATAAGATAAAAAGGAGGTTCAAAAGCAACTCGATGCAGGTTTTCTCTTCACCTCCGAATATCCTTAATGGTTATCCAACATAGTGCTTGTTTTGAAGAAAGATGGAAAAGTCAGGATGTGTGTTGACTACCGGGACTTGAACAAAGCTAGTCCAAAAGACGATTTCCCATTACTGCATATTGACATGCTGGTTGATAACACTACTAAGTTCAATTTCTTTTCCATCATGGATGATTTCTCTAGTTATAATCAGACTAGGATGGCTCCTGAAGACATGGAGAAGACATCTTTTATCACGCTATAGGGCACATTTTTCTACAAAGTAATTCCGTTTGGATTAAAGAACGCAGATGTAACTTACCAAAGGGAAATGACTACTCTCTTTCATGACATGATGCACAAAGAGATCGAAGTCTACATGGAAGACATGATAGCAAAGTTCGACACTGAAGAAGAACATGTAGAATATCGCTTGAAGTTGTTTCAACGACTAAGGAGATATCAGCTTCGTTTGAATCCCAACAGATGCAACTTTGGGATGAGATCTGGGAAGGTCATAGGTTTCATTGTCAGCCAAAGAGGTATTGATGTTGATCTTGACAAAGTCAAAGCTATTCAAGAGATTCCTGCACCACAAACTGAAAAGCAAGTAAGAGGATATCATGGACGATTGAATTATATCTCCAGATTTGTCTCTCAAATGATTGCTACTTGTGAGCCAATATTCAAGCTTCTCTACAAAAATCAAGAGGTTGTATGGATAGAAGATTGTCAGAAAGAGTTTGATAGTATCAAGGAATACCTGTAAGAACCTCCAATATTGATTCCTCATATCGAAGGAAGACCTCTAATCATATACCTTACCATGTTAGAAGATTCTATAGGTTGCGTGTTTGGACAGCAAGATGAAACCGGTAAGAAGGAGCATGCCATCTATTACTTGAGTAAAAAGCTCATAGATTGTGAAACTCGACTTGGTTAATCTACAAAATGGATCCAATCAAGTACGTCTTTGAAAAGCCTGCCTTAACAAGGAGAATTACCCGATGGCAGATGTTATTATCTGAACATGACATCAAGTACCGCGCCCAAAAAGCGGTCAAAGGAAGCATTCTCGCCGATCACTTGGCTTATCAACTAATCAACAAATACCAATCTCTCAAGTTTTACTTCTCTGACGAGGAAGTTATGTACTTAAAGATGAAAGATTGTGACGAACCGTTACTTGAAGAAGGTCCTGACCCTGAATCAAGATGGGGCCTAATTTTTGATGGATCAGTTAACGTTTTTGGCAATGGAATTGGGGAAGTTGTCATTACTCCCGAGGGTACTCATATCCCATTTTTCGCAAGATTGCTATTTGATTGCACTAACAACATCGCAAAATACGGAGCTTGTATCATGGGTATCGAAGAAGCCATCGGCTTAAGGATCAAAATCCTTGACATATATGGAGATTTAGCCCTTGTGATCAATCAAATCAAAGACAAGTACGAAACTCATCACCTTGGTTTGATTCCCTTCCGAGACTATGCAAGACGTTTATTGACTTTCTTCAACAAAGTTGAATTGCATCACATTCCTCGAGATTAGAATCGAATGGAAGACGCCTTGGCTACTCTATCTTCCACGTTCAAAGTCAACCATTGGAATGATATGCCTAAGATCAACATCAGACGTCTTGAAAGACCTGCCTATGTATTTGCAACTGAAGTAGTCATCAATGGTAAACCGTGGTTCCACGACATCAAACACTTCCTTCAAACTTAAGAGTACCCAATCGGGGCATCGTATAAAGATAGGAAAACTCTAAGGAGGCTTTCTGGAAATTTCTTCCTGAATGGAGATGTGCTATGCAAAAGAAATTTCGACATGGTCTTGCTTAGATGCGTGGACAGACACGAAGCAGATATGTTAATACATGACGTGCATGAAGGATCCTTTGGAACCCATTCAAATGGGCATGCAATGTCTAGAAAAATCTTAAGAGTAGGTTATTATTGGATAACAATGGAATTCGATTGTTGTAAACACGTTAAGAGATGTCACAAGTGCCAAATCTACGCAGATAGGATCCATGTGCCACCGACTCTACTCGACATTCTCTCCTCTCTATGGCCTTTCTCCATGAGGGGTATCGACATGATTAGAATGATTGAACCAAAAGCTTCAAATGGTCATTGTCATACCCCAGAAATTTTCCCTCCTATTCCTCAATACATTTCAAACATCCATACTCAAGGATTCCTCAAGGGTTGATCAGACAAACTCTCTCCTAGACAATCAACCCAAACTAGGGTTTGACAATTCTCAGATCTAGATGGACTTCCAACATCTCCAATGGTCATAATGCCTCCTCATATGCTTCAAAGATTCTCCATGTCAAGTTTCAAGCCTCACATGTCAAATTTCCTCAGACAGTTGCTCAGATGGTTGAAAATTAGTTGTATTGGACAAAAAGTCAACTGTGGTCTAGTTAAACTTCATGATTTTTGGTCAACATCCTCATTTTGAAGTTACATTCATCATTTGATCAAGGGTTGATCATGATTCATCAAGAAAAACTCAAGATTTGCACAAAAGTCAAACTTTCCAAATTAGGGTTTTTCTAGTGAAAAGTCAACTAAACTTTGACTGAGCATAACTTCTTCATACTTTCTCAGACATTTTTCCACCACCTATCATTTTGAAGGAAATTCAATTCTCTACAACTTCATGTCTCACAAGAATGTTCAAAAAATGCTTCATTTGGAAGGTATGGGTCAAAACATTACAGGTCCTTTTCAAAGTCAACAAAAAGTCAACTTTTTGTTTTGAAGATTTATTGAGCATGGAAACTCCAATTGAGATGAAACCAAAGAGGTTGTTTAGAGGACACCTAGAGATTTCTAAAATGTCCAAGAACACTCAAAAATGTGGAAAATTGAGCAAAATACACCTTACAGAAGTTGGGCATTTTTGAACAATTGCACAAAAGAAGATATTTGTCAAAATCCAATTGTTTCCAATTGGGCGTATAATTTTATGATCCAAACTTGATCATAATATTATTTGTGACCTATTGATGCCTTGCCATGACCACATTCTATTTTTTTGATTTATTTTTGAAATTAAAACCATTTAATTCAAATTTAAATTATATAAAATATGAAAACAAGATATATTTTCAAATGGATTGGATTTTTATCAAACTTGAGGTCCAAGATAGCCCACAAGACTTGCCAAATTCGTGCTAGCTTGCATATGGAAGAGAAAATCAAATTTTCAAAAATTTGATTTTATTTGAAAGGAAATAATTTTACATTGAATGTCATATCTTTTTTCACTCTTTTTGCCCTCACTCTTCACTCTATAAATACCCAGCTCATTGCACAAAGCCAAGGACGAAACCCTAGCCCATACAAGCAACCCTAAAATTCTCAAAAATTCTTCAAAGTTGTGATTTTCGAATTCCACTCTCCAGCCGGTTTCAAGGGATTTCAATCACTCCATTGCCTTCCTGGACTTCCCAGCAACCGATTCCAGCCTTTACACGAAGTAGAAACAACCCAGATCGTGCTCTCTAGCACCCACCGGTTTGTTATTTTTCTTGAAATCGATTTCCATAATCCATGCATTGTTGACTGTTTTTGCTTGTTTGTTTGAGTTCAGGGCACTCATTAGAATGTGTTTGACGTATAACATGCAAGGTTTAACGCCAGAATGAGAACTTGCCATTGTTAGGGCAGTTTTTATTATCTTCTTCGAAACTCAATCCACAGGCCGATTCAATGCAAATGGATACCACCATTGAATTCGCAGGGGTCGAATTAGGGGGGTAGGGTTCTCCTTGTGCTTTGATTTTGGCTATTTTGCAGGTTTTCAAAAAAACACTCGCCGGAGAAGATGATCGGCGTTAGGGTTCCGGTGGCTGACTCCGGCGCTGACCTCTTGACTGCATGCGTGGTGCTATCGTGGCATCTGATTGGCTTCTACGTTATGAATGGGGTCCACGCGTGCTGACTCTGCGTTGAACTCACCAACTCAAGACACGTATTCGCTTATAATGCGTTCTTTACATTTTCCAAACACCAAAAGCACTTTGGCTGAGTGGTAGAGGCAAGCAGTCTTAAGGTTTCACCAAGAGGTCTCCAGTTCGATCCCTGGCAAGACCATCCTTTTTACTCTTTTACAAAACCAGCATATTTTCATATTTTCTTTAATATTTTTATGTTATTTTAATTTATCTTCAAACATTTTTATCATGCATTTAAAAAACACCAAAAATATTTATTTTTTGCATAATCATCAAAAAAATGTTTATTTAATTTTTAAAATTAAAATTATTATTTTTGCATGCATATTTAATTTAATTACTAATTAATCATTTAAATGACTTTTAATTGTTTTTAAATTATCAAATCGATTCCAAAAATTACCAAAAATTTATCTTATCATATTAATGTCATTACTAACATAAAACCCTTTTCCTCATTCAAAAATACTTATCTTTACTAACATTTTCTTCTTATGCAATTTTCTCGTATTTCCCGATTTTGTATCTGTTCACAGGTTGTACCGTTTCAGACGATTTTTATTGCTTTTCTTTTCCAATTATGTAACTGCCTATGGGATGTAATAGTTTAATTAGGACTTTTATTTTCCGCACTCTCATTATGTATCTTCCCCAAACCCATGTAATAGCGTAGGACATTTACTTACCGCACTTTACTTTCCGCAATTTACTTTCTGCACCCTATAAACTGCTAGTAACTAGGCATGTATGGCAAGATAAAAATGAACATAGATCACTTCTAATTCCAAGATAATATATCTGAACTTGACACACTCTCTTCACACACGCACCCCCTAGAGTATTCTCTCTCGTTGCCTTACGAATACAAATGGTCAAGTCCCTTGAACGTAGAGGTATTCTAGAACCGTTGCCTTCAAAACAAATCATCATAGTCCATTCGATACAAATATCATAGACCCACGATGTCGCCTACGAATACATGATCTTGACCCTCGATTGTCGCCTACGAAAAATGATGATAGTCCCTTCGAATGTGCTAGGATACTTCCTACAAGTTGCCTTCTATGACCATACGATGTCCCTTCGAATGTCCCGCTTACATCCAACGAATAGGGTTACCTACCAACTAATGGTATGGATAGCGCTATTCTAAAGGAACGTAAAATAACACAAAAACGACCAATTCTGAGTAGGTAATAAGACTTTTAGTTGCTTGCTCTATCAAAATACTTTTTACACCTTACACTTTTGTCAAAGTTCAAACTCTTTTCAAAACAAAAACATTTCCGAACACTTTGTATACATTCCTACATGAATCATTACAAAGTCAAAGCGAAATGCCTTTTCAAAACATTTTTTCAAACACACAGAAAACACAATTTTAAAGTGATCTAAGAGAAACTAAGAGCCCGTAGATAACTACGGATGGAAAGGGGTGCTAATACCTTCCCTTTTCATAACCTTCTCCCTTACTCAGAATCTAACGAAGGTCTTTTCCTGTTCTTTTCACCTTCCCTTAATTGGATAAAAGAAAAGTCGGTGGCGACTCTTGCTATCCGCAACATTTACGATCAAACGCAAAACAAACAAGTCATTTCTCCCACCGTATTACAGAACTGGCGACTCTGCTGGGGAGACACCCTAAAGAGAGAATGCCTTAGGGATTTCTAGATCACCTTTACTGTTTTCTGTTTGATTTGTATGCTTTATCTTTAAGGGTTGCTTGGGTATTATACTTGTGGGGGATCCTACACCCGGATCCGGGTTTCCTTTTAGGTAAGTATCAATAAATCGTCGCGACCGTTAGGCGTATACCGAAACGATCAACATGATGGCTACGTTAGTGTGACACTTTGGATGTCCTGATACTCTTCATTTCCAAGTTGAGGATAGTATTTAGCTTCTGCGTGGCGTCATCAGCACTAACTAAACTTTTAGAACCTTAATTGACCCATCTTGGCCATTAGAAGGTAGTGAGATGGCCGGCTTTGGTGCAGACTAAGGTTGGCTGATACTCGATGCTACGCTCATTAAGATCAGACTTTTGGGATATTTTCGGTCGACCACTTGGTAGTCGTATTGAAATAAACGCCTACGAGAAAGATCAATGATATGAGATTCCTAGAACCCGGTTACTATTATAGGACAGGATGAACCAACTCAAACTTTTGGTGGGGTAATCACCTATACCTCTTGCAAGCCTTAAACCTAGGCTCATTGTGTGAATTGTTTGTGTGTGCTAAACATGACATCATGACATCATTGCATTTCATATCATTTTGAACCATTTCAAGGACCTAGGGATTTATCTTTGCTCTGTTTTGTTGGGATTATGGCTTCTAGAAAGACTATCCGAATCAACTTCATGGGTGTACCTTCTCAGCTCAAAGAATTGGTTTCAGAAATTCCCGACCATGCTCAGTTCATCAAAAGACATGGTTATCTGCTAGGCTTGGTTATCTCCGGTTTTGAAGAAGATATGATGCATGTCCTATTCCAGTTCTTTGATCCGAAACACCATTGCTTTACATTCCCAGAATGTCAGTTGGTTCCTACCTTGGAAGAGTTCTCTAAGCTACTTGGGGTACCTATTCTTGACCAAATGCCATTCACCGGTTTAGAAAAGGTTCCTAGGTACGAAGACATTGCATCAGCATTACATCTAAAGCGCTCAGACATTGAAGCCAATTGGGAAACAAGAAGTGGAGTTAAGGGTTTACTTGCTAAGTTCCTGATAAAGAAAGCCCGAGAATTCCTCAAAGTTATGAGTTTCCATGCATTCGAAGACATTGTGGCCTTGTTAATCTATGGTTTGGTTCTATTCCCTAACTCGGATCAATTCATAGATGTCAACGCCATCAAGTTGTTTCTTACCCGCAATCCTGTGCCTACTTTACTTGGAGACATTCTACATTCTCTCCACACTCGTACTATCAAGAGACAAGGAACTCTCATGTGTTGCATACCGTTACTTTCCAGGTGGTTTATTTCGCACCTTCCTCCATCAGTTTTGAAGAATGAACAAAGATTGAAGTGGTCTCAAAGATTAATGTCGCTCTCTCATTCAGATATCCGTTGGAGTCTTTTATCTCAAAAGGACTTCACATTCATTGAGCGTTGTGGAGAATTCCCTAATGTACCACTGCTTGGTATAAGTGGAGGTATTACTTACAATCCTTCTCTAGCTCTACGTCAGTTTGGTTTTGCTCGAAGAGATGGTCCACATGATATGCTTCTCCAAGATATTGTGTTCTATTACAACCACGATCTCCAGAGTTACCGACGAAGGTCCATACACGCTTAGGGCATGGTAAAGAAGACTGATACCAAGACTTTGGGACACCAAAACTCCATTCCTTGGGAACCTTACCTCAAATGGGTGAGAGCTCGAGCTCAAAACCTCATGATGCCATTCACGCCTGTTCTACCAGTAATTATGGAACCTGTTGCTATGGGTGACAAACCCTATACTGTTCTCCATCTTGACATGCCTACTGATTTTGAAAACTTGAAGAGATCCTGGATTCAACTTAAAGAAGAAAGGGATACATTCGAAGCTTAATGTTATGCAAGTGAGAAGAAGGTACTAGAGTTGACCAAGCTACTTCACGAGGAGCGAAACATCAACGCCTACCTCGGCACCAAGAGGAAGCGCCCATGGGAGACTTAGAGCTTTAGGATTTTTATGTTTTTATTGTTTTGAACTATTTTTTGTACTTAAAAAGAAAAAGAATAATAAAAAGAGAACTAATATATGTTTGTTCGTGCTTGTTTAACAAATTTAAATCTCTAAGGTCCTTGAAAACATTGCATTGCATTTGCATAAACATCGCATATCATAGCATAACATCTCATAACATGTACATTGAAGATTGGTTTTCTCATTTTATCGCTATTTATTTTAGCAGAAATGGCTCTTGAACAGACTGTCAAAGATCTCCAGGTTCAGAATGCTCAATTCCAAGAGATGTTCACTAGCTTGGTCCAAGGCCAAGAAGATCTGAAGAAGCTCATCAACAGAAAGAAGAGGGTCGTCGGTGTTCTCAACATGGGTAGACGTTACAAAGGTGGTCCTAAAGTGGTCAGCCGTATAGAGCCCTCATAAGGAAGTGTCAAGGACAATGAAGAAGGCAGTCAGCGTGAGCCTGAGAAAGACAGAGAGGATCACTATGATAATGACCAGTACTCTGATGAAGATGACAAGTACAAGCAACTTGAAGACCGTCTGAATGCCGTGGAAAACCTGAAGATGTCCGGGCAGAATTTTGATGATCTGAGTCTTGTCCCTTGTGTGGTGATTCCTCCCAAGTTCAAAGTTCCTACTTTTGCCAAGTATGATGGCATTTCCTGTCCGAAGTTGCATCTGAAGTCCTATGTTCAGAAGATCAACCCCCACACTAATGACAGAAAGTTGTGGATGCACTATTTTCAAGAGAGTTTGTCCGAAACTCAATTGGAGTGGTATTATCAGCTAGAGAATGACCGTATCCGTACTTGGAGTGACTTAGCAGATGCTTTCTACAGACAATATGAGTACAATGCTAAATTGACACCCACTCGCATGCAACTACAGAACATGTCTATGGGTCGTGACGAGAAGTTCAAAGAGTATGCTCAGAAATGGAGAGACCTAGCAGGCAGAGTTCAGCCACCCTTGTCCAATAGGGAATTGGTTGATATGTTTATGGGAACACTGACAGGTCCATTTTTTAATCATCTGATTGGAAACTCTTCAGCCGGATTCACCGAGCTGATATTGATAGGAGAACGCATTGAAGCTGGTATCAAGAGTGGGAAGATTCATGTAGAGTCATCTTCAAATGTTGTGAAGAGATCTTTTCGTGGTAAGAAAGAAGCCAATGCTGTGTATGGTCAGAAAAGTCGAGCCAAGACCGACCGCGCTCAATCTGTGGGGGCAGTTGCGATGTCCAACCCTACATCAGCACAACCTCAGCGAGACAACACATGTTGCCAGAATGCGCCACGAAGATAGTTTACGAAGATGAACATGCCATTGTCGCAAGCCTTGCAACACATGTTGAAAGTAGAGCTGATTACTTTGAAGGATCCTCCTCAGAGTGTCAACACTTCCTCTCCGAGATACAATCCTAATGCTAAGTGTGCTTACCACTCCAATAGCCCAGGGCACGACACTGACAATTGTTGGGCTCTGAAGAACAAGATTCAAGATATGATTGAAGCTAAGCAGATTGAGTTTGACCCTCCTGTTGAGACTCCGAATGTGATCAACGCTCCTATGCCTAACCATGACAAGAGTTCCAATGCTATTGGTGAGAACTCTTATGTTTTCAACATAGATGACTTGACCATTCCTCTGTTGACTGTTAAGAAGAATTTGCTGCAAGTCGGTGTCAACCTAGGATGCCCAGAGAATTGCCGTTGGTGCCCATCTGCACCTGATGGTTGTGCTTGGTTAAGAAGACGTGTTTAGTGCATGATGGATAACCGTGAAATACTATTCCTGAAACCACCTGTGGAGAGTCTGTTTAAAGACATGTCTAGGAAACTGAAGATCGAAGATGTGAATGAAGTTGTACCGTTTGCATGGGATACCTTGGGGCAGCCAAGTGGAAAGTATGATTACATGGTGAAGTACACTGTTCCTGAGAGCTACAAGATTCCTATTGAAGATGTTAAGGCGATCGGATGGGGTGACGATTTCCCAGAAGATTATGCTGATGTTAACACAATAAGGATTTCCTCTGCTGATCCTATGCCTAGAGTGGCGCCTCTCATCATTACTTCTCCCAGACCAGTTCCATATTCCTCTGACAAAGCTATCCCTTGGAATTATGGATCTGAGGTTTATTATCATGGCGTCAAGCAAGACCCTCTGACCATTGAAGATCTCACAGTTGAAGCTACCATTCCTGACATTGACAACATCACCGGATCAGGTAAGGTGACCAGAACGAACCGGAAGGGTATTCTCTCTAGAAATCTCTCCTCCAAAAGACACTGCGACTCCAGCTCGCATTCCAGCTATTAAACCAGTTCCCGAGACTAGAGGGAAAGAACCAGTGACTCATCCTGCTCAGACAGAAGTACCAAAGGAAGTTACTGAAGACACCTCCAAACGAGAAATGGAGGAAATTCTGAAGATCATCAAGAAGAGTGACTACAATGTTGTGGAACAGTTGGGACAGACTCTGTCCAAGATCTCCATGCTTGCTCTGCTCTTGTGCTCTGAGGCTCATGCTAAAGCCTTGGTGAAGTTTCTGAAGAATGCTCACGTACCGCAAGACACTACTACTGACCAGTTTGAAGTTTGTATTGCTAGCCTGGCTGCCAACAACGGCCTAGGCTTCTCTGATGCTGATTTGACTCCGGCCGGAAGGAAACACAACAAAGCCTTGCACATCTCTGTTGAATGCAAGGGCGTTACATTGTCTCATGTTTTGGTGGATACCAGTTCTGCTCTGAATATCCTACCGAAGACTGCTTTTGATCGGCTTGATGTTGAAGGGTTGGTTCTGAAACCCAGTGACATAATTGTGAGAGCTTTTGATGGTTTTAAGCGAACAGTACTTGGAGAGCTCATTCTGTCTGTTAAAGTCGGTTCCCAGACTTTTGATTTCACTTTCTTTGTCATGGACATCCGTCCAGCTTACTCTTGCCTACTTGGACGCCCTTGGATACATGGGGCAGGCGCTGTTACCTCTACCTTGCATCAGAAGTTGAAGTATCCGGTGAAAGGGAAGGTTGTTACAATATGTGGTGAAGAAGAATATATGGTTAGTCATCTACAGTCATTCTGATACCTCGAGGTGGAGGGTGAATTCTTCGAGACTCCCTGCCAAGCTTTTGAAACAATACCCAGAGTCATGCCTGCTGACTTTCCTGTCACTCCTGAAGTTACACAAGCTCCGCCTAGGATGGTCTCGCTGAAGGATGCTCAAGCAGCAGTTAAAGAAGGAGGTAGTGTTATTTGGGGTCAGCTCCCTGATCTTCCTTTCAAATCTGACAAAACTGGTTTCGGCTTCACCATCAGAGGTCAGAAGATGATACGCTGCGAACGTGCCAGCCAACTTCCTTTCCGCATCAGCCAGAGAGTGGAATCCATGCTATAGAAGACAACGACAACGACTTCGACATCAGCAAGTGGATCTTCTCAACTCCCGACAACGGACTTAGCAATTGGAAGACTGAAGACGTCATACCAATCTCCTTTAGACATGAGTAATTGCTCTTGTTTTTGTTTTGCTTTTCGTATTTTCTATGTTCTCTAAAGCCTAGTGCCTTGCCCGGGGTATCATGGCTCGTTTGTGAGGGTTATTATCTGTCATTTGCATATTTTCATTCAATAAAATCGTTGGACTTTTGCATTTAATTGTTGCTTTCCTTCTTTTACTTTATCACCCCTTCAAAAAGCTATGTGTTTCTTACACACACACCCACGTGATACACTACAGAATCACTCCGAATCTCGTTGATAACAACTATGCTATTGCTAAATATGACTTCGATAATCTGATCTACCAAGCCGAAGACGAAGGTGAGGAAGATTGTGAAGTGCTAGTAGAACTTGTCAGACTGTTACAGCAAGAAGAACGAGTTATACAGCCACACAAAGAGCCGGTTGAGGTTGTGAATTTGGGTACTGATGAAGACAGGAAAGAGATCAAGATAGGCGCGGGTCTTGAGAACAGTGTTAAAGAAAGATTGATTCAGATGCTACGAGACTATATTGAGGTTTTTGCTTGGTCATACGAAGACATGCCAGGTCTAGACATTGATATTGTGGTACACCAGTTACCGACGAAAGAAGGTTTTCTCCCAGTGAAACAGAAGGTTCGTCGCATGCGTCCTGAGATGTCAGAGAAAATCAAGGCCGAAGTTATGAAGCAATTCAACGCCGGTTTCTTAGCCGTTACTTCTTATCCTGATGCCGCCTGCCGAAGGAAGACCTCTTATCATGTACTTAACAGTATTAGAGAACTCAATGGGGTGTGTGTTGGGGCAACATGACGAGTCTGGTCGAAAAGAGTATGCAATATACTACCTTAGCAAAAAGTTTACCGACTGTGAAACAAGATACTCACAGCTCGAGAAAACTTGCAGCGCTTTGGCTTGGGCTGCTCGCCGACTAAGACAGTATATGTTAACTCACACTACCCTATTGATTTCTAAGATGGACCCGATAAAATACATATTTGAGAAACCAACTCTCTCCGGAAGAATAGCAAGATGGCAGATGATCTTGACCGAGTACGACATCCAGTACACTTCTCAGAAAGCGATCAAAGGAAGTGTAGTAGCCGATCATTTGGCTCATCAAGTCGTAGATGACTATCAGTCTATGCAGTTCGAATTTCCAGACGAAGATGTTTTGTTAGTTACAGATTGTGAAGAACTAGGCCTAGACGAAGGACCTGAACAAGGATCCCGATGGACCATGGTCTTTGATGGAGCCTCAAACGCACTTGGCAATGGCATTAGCGCCATCATTACATCCCCTACAGGCGGACACACGCCTTTCACCACCAGATTATGTTTCAGTTGCACTAACAACATGTCCGAATACGAAGCGTGCATCATGGGTATCAAAGCTGCTATTGACTTAAGAATCAAGTTCTTACAAGTGTATGGAGACTCAGCTTTAGTGATCAGTCAGATTAAAGGCGATTGGGATACGAAGCACCCGAATCTCATTCCGTATTGAGAGCATGTTTTGAGTTTGATCCCCTACTTCGAAGAGATTACTTTCAATCACATTCCACGAGAAGAGAATCAATTGGCAGACGCATTGGCTACTATGTCGTCTATGTTCAAGGTCAGATGGGACAACGAGGCTCCCCAGATCATCATTGAGAAGTTTGACGAACCGACATATTGTTATAAGCTTGACACAGAAGAGAAACCTTGGTACTATGATGTGAAGAGGTATCTTGAGACTCAGGAATATCCCGCAGGGGCATCTGTCAATGATAAGAAGTTCTTGAGAAGATTTGCATCCAAATTCTTCCTCAACAACGACATTTTATAAAGCGCAACCACGACTTGTGCTTACTCCGCTGTGTAGACCAGAAAACAGCGGAACGTATCATGGAAGAGTTACACGAAGGCGCATTTGGTACCCATTCCAGTGGACATACCATGGCTAAGAAGATTCTAAGAACAGGTTACTATTGGTCCACCATGGAAGCTGATTGTCACCGCTATGCTCGATCTTGTCTCAAATGCCAGATTTATGCCGACAAAGTGCACGTACCTCCAGTACCTCTGAATGTTCTGACAGCTCCTTGGCCATTCGCGATGTGGGGCATTGACATGATCGGAGAAATCAAGCCCACAGCTTCCAATGGACATCGTTTCATCCTTGTGGCAATCGACTATTTCACTAAGTGGGTATAAGTAGCCTCGTTCGCATCTGTTACCAAGAATGTTGTGGCTCGATTCATCAAACATAATCTTATCTGTGCATATGGCACTCCCGAAAGGATTATCACAGATAATGGCTCCAATCTCAACAACAAAATGATCACTGAACTCTACACGCAGTTCAAGATCAGGCATCACAACTCTTCTCCTTATCGGCCTAAGATGAATGGCGCAGTGGAAGCCGCCAACAAGAACATTAAGAAGATTATACAGAAGATGACAGTGACTTACAAAGATTGGCATGAGATGTTACCATTTGCTCTTCATGGTTATCGTACTACAGTACGAACATCCACAGGGGCAACCCCCTTCTCTCTTGTATACGGTATGGAAGCAGTCGTACCCATCGAGGTTCAAATACCCTCAACCAGAGTCCTCCAGGACGCAGAGTTAAGCGAAGACGATTGGATCTAGACTCGCCTTGACCAGGTTAACTTGATTGATGAGAAACGACTCGCATCCATTTGCCATGGACAGATCTATCAGAAGAAAATGATCATAGCATTTAACAAGAAAGTCAAGCACCGGGTCTACCAAGTCGGTGATCTAGTAGTCAAGCGCATCATTCTTCCACAAGGTGATCCCAGGGGCAAATGGACTCCCACCTATGAGGGACCGTTTGTAGTCAAGACAGTATTTTCTGGCGGAGCCATGATACTTAGCACCATGGATGGTGAAGACTTCCCACACATTGTGAACGCAGACATAGTCAAAAAATACTACGCATAAAAGAGACCCGCTAGGTCGACTGACCTAGGCAAAAATAAGGGCATCCTGGCGAACCAAAAGGGTTCGGGCAAAAGTAAAGGATATATATAAAACATGTACACCCGGCAAGTCGAAAACCTGCAAAGGCGGCTTGGGCAAAAAAGGGTATCCCGGTAGACAGAAAACCCGAAAGGGAGGTCTAGGCAAAAGTTAGGGATTTAAGCGTACGACTATGTCTCGTCCAGATCACCTATCTACAGACTACTATCAGCATTCAAGATTCAAATGGCGAACAATCCACTCACTTTCTACTGACAGCAAGGAGATGAGATAGTTGAAATGTATGAGTACTAGCATAGTTGGAACTTAACGAGATTGTTTCCGCATAGCTTTTTACCTTTCTTGTGTATAAACTACTTGGCCATACGCCACATTTCAAATAAATACGAGTTCTTTTTCTTTATAATTTCTGCTATTTGTTATTTGCATAAAGTCCAATGTTTGCTTTGAATGATTATATGCATTTGACAATAAAAAATCTGTTTACAAACATGCGAAAAGTGAACATACAAGGGTAATTACTACAGGCTCTAGGAGTTGAGATGACGACGAAAGTCACCAATACATTCCCCTACAAAGTACAACCCCCGCAGAGATGTCACTCGTCGCGAAAATTCCCCAACAGATTTCCAAGCAGTAATGATTCATCACAACTATCAGGATTTATGCGCAAGATCCCCAGTAGAGTACCTCCTAGATTCTCCCCAACAGGGTCTACGCACAAGATTCTCAGCAGTATGCATCTCGGTCTCTAATAGCATAGTATCTAGGCTCGAAACTTGGTCAGATAGTGCATCGGAGGAATCAAGGATATCTTTCTTCTCTTTCAAAAGCAGGGTTTTTATCTGTTTCATCTCCAAACAGAAGTTAGAAATTCCCAAGAAGAATGTCCGCATCTTCTTCAAGATGGATATGTTTTGAAATACCACAACATCTATCATTAATACATTACTCATAAAAGTCATAATTTGTGCATATGTCATTCATACACGTTGTCATGCATCATAATTTGCATAAGACTAACGATATTCTATCAAAGTTTTTTTCCAAAACAGTGAAAATCATACAAGCAAACGGTCGGGATTAATGCCCGGCCGACGGAAAACTATCGAACGACCGCCTAGTTGTCCTCGACAAGGTCCAAGATTAATGCGAAGCAGACGGAAAAC
The DNA here is from genome assembly GCA_021764765.1 of Vicia sativa. Classification (NCBI taxonomy): domain Eukaryota; kingdom Viridiplantae; phylum Streptophyta; class Magnoliopsida; order Fabales; family Fabaceae; genus Vicia; species Vicia sativa. Next base: position 23,030,415 of record CM038797.1, read on the forward strand.
TATCTGAACGACCGCCCTAGTTGTCCTCCGACAACTGGTCCAGGATTAATGCCCAAAGCCAGACGGGAAAACTATCTGAACGACCGCCCTAGTTGTCCTCCGATAACTGGTCCAGGATTAATACCCGAAGCCAGACGGGAAAACTATCTAAACGATCACAAGTTATCCTCCGATAACAGGCATTGGATTAGTACCCGAAGCACAACAGGGAAGCTGTCCACATTTTGCCAACTACTATCCCCTCAGAGTAATCAGCACGAAGATGTATTCTGACTCTCTCTTATTATCAACAACAACTACAGAGTCTAGCGTACGACTCAGTTGCCTTGGATGGCATCTTAAGCCCATCTCCGACTACTTGTCAATGTTTCCCCGCTTTCAGAATGCTACATATTTGGTTAAAAAATCGATACAAACCAATAACTTCATTCAAAGATGAGCACGAAGTCTAATGTACGACTCCCTCCGGATGGCATCTTAAGCCCATCTCCGTGCTCCTTTCACTTTCAAAAACGTCTGCAGAGCCTAGTGTACGGCTCACTCCCCAGCAACGGTCTCTCCGGATGGCATCTTAAGCCCATCTCCGACAATTCTCCTATCCAGACAACAATCTCGAGTCTAGCGTATGACTCATTCGCCAGCGAAATCTCCAATTTCTCCAAATGGCATCTATAAGCCCATTCCCGCATCAATCAACAGTGAGTGCAAATTTTTCAGGTGTACTCGAGTGTTCAATCATCTTCTACCTCCAGGTCACGAAAGGCAAGCATGCCAATCTAACCCTTCCAGTACAAGAAGATTGAACAGGGGCAGCTGTCATACCCCAAAATATGCCCTCCTATTCCTCAATACATTTCATACATCCATACTCAAGGATTCCTCAAGGGTTTATCAGACAAACCCTCTCCTAGACAATTAACCCAAACTAGGGTTTGGCAATTCTCAGATCCAGATGGACTTCCAACATCTCCAATGGTCATCATTCCTCCTCATATGCTTCAAAGATTCTCCATGTCAAGTTTCAAGCCTCACATGTCCAATTTCCTCAGACAGTTGCTCAGATTGTTGAAAATCAGTTGTATTGGACAAAAAGTCAACTGTTGTCAACATACAGTCAAACTTCATGATTTTTGGTCAACATCGTCATTTTGAAGTTACATTCATCATTTGATCAAGGGTTGATCATGATTCATCAAGAAAAACTCAAGATTTGCACAAAAGTCAAACTTTCCAAATTAGGGTTTTTCTAGTGAAAAGTCAACTAAACTTTGACTGAGCATAACTTCATACTTTCTCAAAAAATTTTCCACCACCTCTAATTTTGAAGGAAATTCAATTCTCTACAACTTCATGTCTCACAAGAATGTTCAAAAAATGCTTCATTTGGAAGGTATGGGTCAAAACATTACATGTCCTTTTCAAAGTCAACAAAAAGTCAACTTTTTGTTTTGAAGATTTGTTGAGCATGGAAACTCCAATTGAGATGAAACCAAAGAGGTTGTTTAGAGGACACCTAGAGCTTTCTATGAATTCCAAGAACACTAAAAAATGTGGAAAATTGAGCAAAATACACCTTACAGAAGTTGGGCATTTTTGAACAATTGCACAAAAGAAGATATTTGTCAAAATCCAATTTTTTCCAAATGGGCCTATAATTTTATGATCCAAACTTGATCATAATATTATTTGTGACCTATTGATGCCTTGCCATGACCACATTCTATTTTTTTGATTTATTTTTGAAATTAAAACCATTTAATTCAAATTTAAATTATATAAAATATGAAAACAAGATATATTTTCAAATGGATTGGATTTTTATCAAACTTGAGGTCCAAGATAGCCCACAAGATTTGCCAAATTCGTGCTAGCTTGCATATGGAAGAGAAAATCAAATTTTCAAAAATTTGATTTTATTTGAAAGGAAATAATTTTACATTGAATGTCATATCTTTTTTCACTCTTTTTGCCCTCACTATTCACTCTATAAATACCCAGCTCATTGCACAAAGCCAAGGACGAAACCCTAGCCCATACAAGCAACCCTAAAATTCTCAAAAATTCTTCAAAGTTGTGATTTTCGAATTCCACTCTCCAGCCGGTTTCAAGGGATTTCAATCACTCCATTGCCTTCCTGGACTTCCCAGCAACCGATTCCAGCCTTTACACGAAGTTGAAACAACCCAGATCGTGCTCTCTAGCACCCACTGGTTTGTTATTTTTCTTGAAATCGATTTTCATAATCCATGCATTCTTGACTATTTTTGCTTGTTTGTTTGAGTTCAGGGCACTCATTAGAATGTGTTTGACGTATAACATGCAACGTTTAACGTCGGAATGAGAACTTGCCATTGTTAGGGCAGTTTTTATTATCTTCTTCGAAACTCAATCCACAGGTCGATTCAATGCAAATGGATACCACCATTGAATTCGCAGGGGTCGAATTAGGGGGGTAGGGTTCTCCTTGTGCTTTGATTTTGGCTATTTTGCAGGTTTTCAAAAAAACACTCGCCGGAGAAGATGATCGGCGTTAGGGTTCCGGTGGCTGACTCCGGCGCTGACCTCTTGACTGCATGCGTGGTGCTATCGTGGCATCTGATTGGCTTCTACGTTATGAATGGGGTCCACGCGTGCTGACTCTGCGTTGAACTCACCAACTCAAGACACGTATTCGCTTATAATGCGTTATTTGCATTTTCCAAACACCAAAAGCACTTTGGCTGAGTGGTAGAGGCAAGCAGTCTTAAGGTTTCACCAAGAGGTCTCCAGTTCGATCCCTGGCAAGACCATCCTTTTTACTCTTTTACAAAACCAGCCTATTTTCATATTTTCTTTAATATTTTTATGTTATTTTAATTTATCTTCAAACATTTTTATCATGCATTTAAAAAACACCAAAAATATTTATTTTTTGCATAATCATCAAAAAAATGTTTATTTAATTTTTAAAATTAAAATTATTATTTTTGCATGCATATTTAATTTAATTACTAATTAATCATTTAAATGACTTTTAATTGTTTTTAAATTATCAAATCGATTCCAAAACTTACCAAAAATTTATCTTATCATATTAATGTCATTACTAACATAAAACCCTTTTCCTCATTCAAAAATACTTATCTTTACTAACATTTTCTTCTTATGCAATTTTCTCGTATTTCCCGATTTTGTATCTGTTCACAGGTTGTACCGTTTCGGACGATTTTTATTGCTTTTCTTTTCCAATTATGTAACTGCCTATGGGATGTAATAGTTTAATTAGGACTTTTATTTTCCGCACTCTCATTATGTATCTTCCCCAAACCCATGTAATAGCGTAGGACATTTACTTTCCGCACTTTACTTTCCGCAATTTACTTTCTGCACCCTATAAACTGCTAGTAACTAGGCGTGTATGGCAAGATAAAAATGAACGTAGATCACTTCTAATTCCAAGATAATATATCTGAATTTGACACACTCTCTTCACACACGCACCCCCTAGAGTATTCTCTCTCGTTGCCTTACGAATACAAATGGTCAAGTCCCTTGAACGTAGAGGTATTCTAGAACCGTTGCCTTCAAAACAAATCATCATAGTCCATTCGATACAAATATCATAGACCCACGATGTCGCCTACGAATACATGATCTTGACCCTCGATTGTCGCCTACGAAAAATGATGATAGTCCCTTCGAATGTGCTAGGATACTTCCTACAAGTTGCCTTCTATGACCATACGATGTCCCTTCGAATGTCCCGCTTACATCCAACGAATAGGGTTACCTACCAACTAATGGTATGGATAGCGCTATTCTAAAGGAACGTAAAATAACACAAAAACGACCAATTCTGAGTAGGTAATAAGACTTTTAGTTGCTTGCTCTATCAAAATACTTTTTACACCTTACACTTTTGTCAAAGTTCAAACTCTTTCCAAAACAAAAACATTTCCGAACACTTTGTATACATTCCTACATGAATCATTACAAAGTCAAAGCGAAATGCCTTTTCAAAACATTTTTTCAAACACACAGAAAACACAATTTTAAAGTGATCTAAGAGAAACTAAGAGCCCGTAGATAACTACGGATGGAAAGGGGTGCTAATACCTTCCCTTTTCATAACCTTCTCCCTTACTCAGAATCTAACGAAGGTCTTTTCCTGTTCTTTTCACCTTCCCTTAATTGGATAAAAGAAAAGTCGGTGGCGACTCTTGCTATCCGCACATTTGTGATACAAAAATCTCAAAGTCAGTTCACCGTATTACAATCATCGTTTCATCTTAGTGGCCATTTATTACTCCACCAAATGGGTCGAAGCAGCATCTTACGCCAACGTTACAAGACAAGTGGTTGTGAGGTTCATCAAGAACAACCTCGTTTATCGATATGGAATTCCAAGCAAGATCATTACAAACAATGGATCGAACTTGAACAACAAAATGATGAAAGAACTGTGTGAGGAATTCAAGATTAAGCATCATAACTCTTCTCCTTAATGACCAAAAATGAATGGCGCTGTGGAAGCCGCCAACAAGAACATTAAGAAGATCATCCATAAAATGGTCGTCACTTACAAAGACTGGCATGAAATGTTGCCATTTGCTTTACATGGGTATCACACTTCAGTACACACTTCAACAAGGGCAACCCCTTTTTCTTTAGTGTACAACATGGAAGCAATGCTCCCCATGGAAGTTGAAATTCCATCAACGAGAGTCCTCATGAAGCTGAATGGTGTCAAAGCAGATACGATCAATTGAACTTAATAGAGAAAAATGTATGATTGCTTTGTGTCATGGACAGTTGTATCAAAGAAGGAGGAAGAAAGCCTTCGACAAAAAGGTTCGACCTCGAAAATTTCAAGAAGGTGACCTCAAGCTTAAAAAGATCTTGTCTTTTCAACCAGATTCTAGGGGAAATGGTCTCCTAATTACGAAGGTTCGTACGTTGTAAAGAGAACCTTCTCTGGCGGTGCTATGACTCTTACAACCATGGACGGCGATGAACTCTCGCATCCTGTAAATGCTGATGCAATCAAGAAATATTTTGTCTAAAAAGACAGACGAACAGCTCGGTAAGTCGAAAACCCGAAAAGCGCGGCTTAGGCAAAAATGAACATCTCGGTGGACTAAAACCCTGAAAGGGCGGTCCAGACAAAAATTAGAGACAATAAATAGAAATTTTTTATCTTGGTAGATTGAAAACCTAAAAAGGCAATATAGGAAAAATTAAGGATTAAATGATAATGTAACTACATCAGTCCGTACTTCGTCAACCTAAAAATCTTCCATCAACGGATCTTCAATCATATTTTCTGAAGTAACAAGCATAGTTGGAATTCAAAGTTGTTAGGGAGAATAGTGGTTATTGCTTTCAATGTAGCCTTTTCCCAATATATTACCATTTCCAACTTTAGTAAATAGTCCATGGAATCACGCCTTTGGTTGATTACCATTCTATCAATAAATTTGAGCCTTGTTCCCACTTGTTTGCAATTCTTTCTTTATTCTATTTTGCAAAATAACGCTATTTCTTGTGATAATCACTTTTGAAATAAAAACGAAAAAAAAAAGTTTTAAATGAATTTTTACTTCAAAACTTTTTGAAATAAAAGCGAAATTTTCCTTCGAACTGTGAACATAGAAGGAACATCAACAATTATCTCCATGAGCGTTTCGACCTCAAAAAAGGATAAACAACTGCTGAGAATTTTTCTCTTCCTTAAAAGAGATTATCAAGCAACGATATTCTTATCCAAAAAGAATCTCCATCAGGATCGCCAACAAAAATGTTTTTTCTCCTCGGAAAAATTTAAGCATGCAACTCTGATTCACCATCAATGATATCTACACATTGCTGAAGATTTTGCTGAGTATTTGATTGAACTGCGACGTAGTCCTTTTCCAAGTATGCTTAGTTGTCTTGTCAAGTATCGTCAGCATGCATATGACATTTATGACATTCATTATTTATACATAATTGCATCATTTATGCATTCTTCAATGTTTGTTAAATATCACTTGTTTAGGTTGCATTTATTCCCGAAAACAAGTATAGATGTGTCATATCTCCATTAGACTGTCACTCTTAAGCAGAAAGAACACATTCTTTATCCAGTTCCCCAGGAGAGTTCGTTCCTCATTGTGTACAAAATCTTGTTTGACTGGTTCTTTCCAGTTCATTCCTAGATAGAATCTCGTCTCCAACTAATTTAGGTTTAGATTTCACAAAATTCTACCTGCAAACAATAAGCAATAGCCTCGTCATCCGAGCCGCTTATTTCCTTTTCATCTCTGACCTTATCATAGAAAGATTGTTCTTCCTAACAAGTCCAATCATTGAAAGTTCAAGAAATTCCCACAATTGTCTTTCTCTCTGAGAAACTTGTATCCTTAAAATCAAAACGCCCGCATCTTCTCAAAAACATCCCCGACACGATTGTAATTGGGAAAATAGAAGCTCATTTGAGATCTGTTTCCATTACTGTGTGTTATTCACGAGGCTAAAGACTAAGTAAAAAATTTCTCAAGAATTACCTTGTTATACTTATCACTTTGCTAATAATTGGTAATATCTTCAGAACTCATACCATTTACCATCACAAGGCTGATAAGCGGTAAATAAGTCTTCATTCAATATCATCTTAAATTACCTTGAACATTGTCATAAGGTTGACAGAAGGTAATCTCCTTGTTTCCCAAAGCGAAATAGATATTCACTTCCTTTGTGAATCTTTATTCCCTGTGAAAAATATACTTGTTTCCCAACAAATAGGATTATCCTTTCTTAGACAGATTGAGACATCCTCAAAAATGTTTTTTCCCCAAGAATGTCACCATTTGGTACTTCCTTGGTAAACTTCTCATAATAACTTTGCACCATTTGCATGTTTTGGTATCCTAGGCCCAAAATTTGTGTATTATGATATTTAAGTCTCTTCCCACCTTCCGCGACGAAGATTTTCATCTTCATATCTCAGGTGGAAGAAACTTAAATAGGGGCATCTGTCATACCCAAATTTTTGACCTAAGATACCATCTCATATCATTCACATATAAATCATTGCATCACTGACAATTTCAGAACAATTTAGTTTATGTGTGCTCCTTGAGCCAAATTAGGGTTTTGAATCAAAATCTTTCATCAGTTCAAGATATGAGCAATTAGGGTTTGAGTCTCCACTCACCTCAATTGATCTATCTTCATAAATCATCAACATTTGATCTTCAAATTCCCATCATTTCCTCAAGATCTATCTTGAATCGACCAAATTAGGGTTTTGATCGAGGATGGTGTATCATTGAAATTTTTCTAACTGAATGACCTAATTGATTGGAGAATGATCTCAAAATCACCAATGCAATATCTTGACCTAATTTCTTGATTCAAAACGTTTCCAATGTCATGGTTGATCATCATAGAAATTATGAATCATCTAACAAAAAGTCAAATGTCCAGATCTGTCAAACTTTGACTTTTGGCCAACTTTTGAAATTAATTTTTTTTTCAATCATCAAATCATTTCAAATTATCCATCATGATCATAAAAAATCAAAAATGTGTGAAAAAGTCAACAAAAAGTCAAAACTTGAAAATTTTCACACTTAGAAAAATATTCAAGTGTTTTTATCACTTTTTCATCATTTTCATGGCCATTTTTCACTTACAACCATTTTGATTCAAGAAAAACTTTCAACATGAAAGTTGTAGATCTTATTCCAATCTTTCCAAAATGTCCAAGAAGTTGCAAAAAATTTTGTGTAGCTAGGGTTTTGAAATTGAAACTTAGAGGTCCATAACCATAATTTAATTTCTCTTCTAGAAGCCTTTCTAGAAGCCTTGTCACCCATTAAGGATAGGTTTTATCTCAAAAATATCCAAAGAAAATGATTGATAGGATGATAAGATCACTTTAGTGAATTAACCATGGTTTGAATTTTTAACCATGTGCATTAAATGGAAAGATTCCATTCTTACCACTTAAGGCAACTTGCACAAATCATCAATCTTATCCTTGCCTTGCTTTCCAAACATCTTGGCCTATAAATAGAGGCCTTTCCTCATTTGGAAATCACACCAAATAATTCATCAACTTGCTTTCTCAGTTCTTTCTTCTTTTCCAAGTTTCGAAGTTCCAAAATGTGAGAATTTGCAAATCTCCAAACCTTACAATTTATGAGCAATCTCAGGTTTCAAACACTCTCCAAATATCGTTAGGAAGTTGTTAGAATCATCAAGCCATCACAAAAATAGCCAAAACGCAGTATCATATTCCAAATTCCATAAACTTGCATTTTGAGCCTTAAATTGCAAACTCTTAATCCACTCGTGTGTTTTCCTTTCCAATCATTCAAACATCATCCATACACCGTATAGAAGTGATCCAAACCATCCTTCCACTTCTGTAAAGCCAAAATCATTATATCCATGTTCAACATGATCAAGATGCAGTAGGGGTCGGGTAGCAAGTTCCAGGCCATCTCCAAGCAAGCTAAGCATTCAAACACGATCCTTGATGGTCCAAGAAGCTATCCAGATCATCAGACTAGCTCTATAACACCTCCTTCAAAGAATCAGATTCTCACTTTAAGAGGTAAGTGCTCAAACTATAAACTCTATGATTTCTGCATTACAGTTCAAATATTTCCATGCTATCATGTTTCTGCACTTATGATGATCATAAACCCTCAATAAATTGCTTGAATTGTTGCACAAACACGATTTTATGACCAAATTCATAAAACTAGGGTTCATCTGTTTTCTTCGAATTCAATCATCATAGGCTTAAAATAAATAAAATTAATTTCCACCATCATGCTCCTGGGTAAAAAATGAGCAAGTTTGATGTTTACATGATTCAATTTCATTGAGAAACGAAGGAGATACGAATTGGAAGGATTGAGGAAGAAGAAGAAGAAGCCATGCGCGCATTTTCCTGATTTTCAAATAATTCAAATTCTCGTTTTAATACTTATTCAATGGTTATTGGTAAGTGACTGGATGAAACAGCCACCCTAGTGGCAGCCAGCGCGATCTTAAGTCACTTGCCATGCCATAGGTCCAGGGTTCGAATCCCCCTGAGACCTTTTGTTTTTCATCTTTTCATTTTTTCAACTATTTTCAACAAATTTTCAAACTATTTTCCAAACTAATTTTCACATATAATTAAACGAAGGCGTGTTAATAACAAGCCACGCATGTGGCCCAGTGGCTAACTTTTTCACCTTTGAGATTCAGGTCCTGAGTTCAAACCTTCTTAAGACCAAAATCAATTTTTTATCACTTGTTTTCTTCATTTTTCTATCAAACTTCAACATTTTCACAAACCAATCAAAACATCTCATTTTGAGATGATTTTTGCACACTTGTCATTTAATATATCTATTTTATGATTATGTCAAAAAAAGCCAAAAAATATTTTCTTTTGATATATTTTTATTAGGTTTAAAATAGACGTTTTTAAGTATTTTAAATACTTTTCGAAAATGTTTTCTTCTTGATTTTTCAAACCTAAATCTTTTTCAAAACTTCTTGTGAATAATTTTCACTTTTCAAACCTTTTCAAAATATTTTAATTGACTTACGCACCTCTTTTCCATGATCGATTCGATTTAATCTTTAAAAATAGAAACCCAACTAGGTTTTTTCCTCGAAAATCTTTTGAATTCAAAATCAAATTGATCATGGGCCTCCCTTACGGTGTAAGTCCCAATCCTCCTATGTACATATTTATTTTTCCTGTACTTATCCACCCTTTTGTGTACATGGTTAATTCCTTGTACATATTCAACTTTTTTGTTGTTGCAAATATTCCAGTATAAACTAGTATCACTCGGTAGTTTTTATCCACTTGTTTATACACCAATTCCACTGGTATTAAGAGGAGCATTATTCCCGATGAAACTGCTCTTATTCCAGTGGCCCTCCCTTAAGGTGTAAGTCCCACTCCTTTGTATATATCCAAGTATACTAGCTTATCTGCTTGTTTTAAACACTTGTTTATATATTTCTTTCACACTCCTTTGTATATATCCAAGTTCACTAGCTTTCATTGCTTGTTTTATACAATTGTTTATATATTTCCTTCATAAACTCTTATGAATGCACACACACTTTGTCATATATATACTTGTTCATATATAGTTGTTCATGTTTATTTATGTTATTACAACTAGTATAACAACTAGGTTCCCCATAGCCTCCTCTTGGGCTTCGTATAAAAGAACTCACTTGTTGAGTTAGCCTCCTTTTGGGCTTCATACAAAAGAACTCACTTGTTGTGTTAGCATCCTCTTGGACTTCGTACAAAATAACTCCCTCGTTGAGTTTAGCCTTCTCTTGGTCCTCATACAAGAAAGAGACCTGGAAATCTCTAACAGCCTCCTATTGGGCTTCCAATACAAAGAATCACCTTCGCTAGGATAGAACCCTAAGAGTATGGTTTCCCGATAAAATCCCTTTTAAAGCCAAGCAATCCATACCCTATAGCCTCATCTTGGGATTCATATAAGGACCCTCGATGTCCCTTGGAAATCCTCCTCTTGGGCTTACAAACAAGGACCCTCAATGTCCCTCGGATAACCTCCTCTTGGGCTTACAATATAAGGACCCACGAGCTTCTTAAAACCATTCCCCTAATCAATAACAAAACATTTCTCCTTAGAGATAAGACATGAATCATCTCTATGGAAGAAGTATCTCATCTCTAGCATCACATACAAATCAAACATTTTTTCAAACCAAACATTTTTCAAATCAAACACTTTTTCAAACAAAACATCTTTCTTAATTGTAAGTGGTAACGCTTGTACACTCAAGCAAAACACCCAATGCTTAGAATGAAAGATTCAACGTTTTTAGAACATCTTTCTTAACTTATAATTGGTAACTCTTGTACACTCAAGCAAAACACCCAATGCTTAGAATGAAAGATTTAAACAATCAAATTTTCAAAAATGTATGTGATGAAATAGATTAGATACATTTTTCATTAAGATGACACTTGTCGTTGTCTCTTAAAATCTTTTCTTCCACTAGCATATAAGTGGGAACTACAATTGCTCTGACTTTCTCAACCTCCTTTTGAGAATACGTAGGCACAAGATCTTACACTTGGCGAGCATACTTATTTCTCCCTCAAACCAAACAAAACTTAGTTCCCTTAGATTCGAACTACAGTTGCTCTGATTCCCACTAGGATATATGTATGCAGAGGATCCCAATGATCTTTGAGAGCATAATAATAATAAACTTAGGTTCCTGCCTAACCTACCTTTCTTAAATCCGAAAGGAGAAATTTTCCCAAAATAGCATAGCAAATAAAACACACAAACACACACAAAATTTCCTATAGAAAACTATAGATATATAGGGTGCTAATACCTTCCCTTTATATAACCAACCCTCTTAACTTGGTCTCTCCCCAATACATTGTGTTTAGTTCACGCTAGTCGCATCGCATATCTCTTATTTAGGGTATTTTAGCTTTCCCCTTTTCCTTTCCTTTCTTGTTTGGAAACAATAAAGCTTGGTGCTCGCGACATCTTTTAAACAAAAAAAAATCAAAAAGAGTAAATCGTTTAGAGCCGGTGATTCGAATTCGATTCGATTCCCTAGTTCTTCACTTTTTACCACGAACATTGACCATCCAACCTCTCTAACATCTGATCAATAAATGGAAGAGGGAAGTGATCCTTCCTTGTAGTTGTATTCAATCTTCTATAACATTAGCACACTCTCCATCCTGTAACTATCCTGGTTGGAATCAACTCGTTTTTCTCATTCATTATGACCGTTGTGCCTCCCTTTTTGGGTAAATGAGCCCCACATCCAACAACTTCACAACTTCCTTGCGCACAACTTCCTTCATGACCGGATTATGTCTCCTTTGAGGTTGCACTACATGCTTCTGATTATCTTTCATTAAAATATTGTGCTTACAAATTGTTGGGATGATTCCTTTTAAGTCTTCAATTTCCCATCCGATAACACCAGTATACTTCTTGAGAACATGAATAAGTTTCTCCTCTTGCACAACTTTCAAGGTAGAGTTGATGATAGCTGGACATTTTTCTTTAGAATTAAGAAAGATGTACTTCAAATTTTCGGGTAATTGTTTCAACTCTGTTCCTTTCTTTGCTTCCTTATTTTCTTCAATAGATGGTGGTTGTCTTAAATCATCCCACCTGTATGGTTTAGATCTTGGCCACTAAGGTTGAGCTTCCATCATATCTAAAACTTCGAACTCCCTCTTATCAATATCTTCTTCCTTCTCAAAAATAGACAAACTCAAAACTCTCTCGAGAGGCAACTCAGGCACATGGCAAGTCACTGATTTGATGAACACGGTGTCCACAACTTCAATATTCTTACTTGTGCCTATCTCTTCTTTAAACTTCATTGACTCTCTAAAAATGATTTTTAGCACCTCATCATAGACTTTAAGGGTCATCGTACTTTCCTCCATGTCTATCATCACTCTTCCAGTCTCAAGAAAAGGTCGTCCAAAAATTATTGGAATTTCCTTATCCTCTAGCATATGCAGAACTACAAAATCAACCGGAAACACAAACTTGTCAATCTTCACGAGAATGTCTGTTACGATCCCATGAGGCTTTTTCATTGAGTTATCAACAAACTACAACATCATCCTTGTATCCTTAACTTCCAATTCCCAGCTTGTTATAAATTGAGAGTGGCATAAGACTTACTCCAGCTCCGAGATCAATAAACACGTTTTTAAACGACCTAACCCCTATTGCGCAAGGAATAATAACTGCACCTTTATCTTTCTCCTTAATGAAACTTTCAGAACCTGCAAAATAACACTACATCTTTAAGTTAGCACAATTGGTTCAGTCTCTATGGAGCGCTTCTTTGAGATAATATCTTTCATGAATTTGGCATATATAGGCATTTGCTCTAACGCCTCAGAAAATAGAATGTTGATATGGAGCATCTTGAACAACTCCAAAAATTTCTCGAAGTTCTTCTTATTACGATCTTTATTCTTTGTCCTTGGAGGGTATGGAAGAACAAACTTAGGCTTAATTTCCTTTGGTTTTTTTTCTACACCACTAGTTGCATCACATCTTCTTCAGTCTTTTCTTATCCTCTCTGATTTCCAGGTTTTCTTCAAGTAAACCTTCATCTTCAACTGCCTCCTTCTCAATATCTCCTACATATTTCCCACTTCTTGTCACAATAGCCTTCACACCATGGTTATCTCTTAGATTTGGTATCGTCGCACTAGGAAGAGAACCTGGCGCTTGAAGATTCGCCAATTATTATGCTATTTGACCTATTTAGACCTCTAAATTTTTGGTGGAGGCAGAGATGTTCTTGTGATTGTTCCTTGTTTCATCTTGGAATTGAATATTGTAAGCTGCCATATTCTCAATGGCTAACTCCCAATCTGCTTTTTTGGAGTTTATTGCTGCTCTTGTTGATTCTGGTTTTGGAATTGACTTTGGCCTTGCTGCTGAGTGTTCCTTTTTTGATCCCTCCACCAAAAATTTGGATGGTTCTTCCAACCTGGATTGTGAGTATTGGAGTAGGGGTTGTTCTGCTTTAGGAACTTTATATCTTCAATCTGTTGAGGTGTTGCAAAATAATGCACTGTTAAATGAGGTCTGCCACAAATATCACATATAGCACTTTGGCCTTCTTGGATTTGAGCCACTTGTTGAGTAGTAATATTCATTGCTTTGAGTTTATTTTCTATTTCGGCAACTATTGTCTCTTCAATTTTCAGCTCCTTATTGTCCTCCAACTTCAAGTCAATTATTCCCTCTGGCTTGCTTGAAACCCTGTCGTATAGTTCCAGATGCTTATTTACGGCTATAACTTCAATAATCTTCTTGATGCCAGTGGCTGTTGAGAAGTTAGATGATCCAATAACTGTTGTGTCAATGAGTTGTTTTATTTTGATTCTAAGACCATTAATAAACATCTGCATCTACTCAGTCTGATCCAAGTCCTGAGTAGGGCATGCCACCAGGAGTCTCATAAATCTCTTGTAAGAGTCCCCTAATTATTCACCCTCCTTCTGCTTAAAATTTAGTATCTCATATCGTTTTCTCATGAACACCGATGCTGGGAAATACTCGTTGAGAAAAGTTGTTTCCATCTCTTCCCAAGATGTGATGTTGTCTGTTGGAATAGAATAGAACCATTCTTCTACTTCATCTGCCAAAGTGAACGGGAACATTCGCAACTTTTTATGTTCTTCAGTATGCCCATTTATTTTAAAGTGGTGCTCATCGTCAGAAATCATTGCACATGCTTGTTAGCGTCTTCATTAACCCTTCCAAAAAAGGATCTTTTCTCCAACTGAGTAATGGTGCTCGCGTGGAGCTGCAAGTTAGGAACATTCATCGGTTGGTTGACAATGGTTAATCTACCACCCAGTGCATTTGTGCCTCCATAGTCACCTAGCAGTCTTTCTGGTGTGGCCTCCATGGTCTTAGGTTCTGATTCTGAACTTGAGTGTCTTGACTGTCTATCTTCCTCTGTTGCCAGTCTTGCTTGCTTTTCTTTCCTTCACCGAGCGTGAAATGTTCTCTCTATCTCGGCGTCAAAAAGAAGTTTAGCTGAGGCCTGACCTCGCATAAAAGATTAGACAGAATATTAGTACGAATAAAATTAACAGAAAAAAATTAAATAAAATTTTAATTGCAGAGCAATAAAATTTTAATTGATTAGTAATCAACTTTGTATTTTGGCAATCCCCGACAATGGCACCAAAAACTTGATCGGAAAAATAGTAAGTGTATTATTTTCACCGATGTAGTAATAATGGGTTTTTACCCCAAGTATTGATCTCGAGGATTGTGCAGGAAATACTAAGTGTGATGACTTACTCAATTGAACAAAAACAATAGTTTGATGTTGATTGGATTAAATCCTTGCAGAAATATAAATTGGACACAATGTAAAAATTGACTTCTTGTTTGACTAAAACATGTTAGGGTAAGTGTATAATTTTCCATGTAAAAATATTGCTTTTTGATTTATTCAACAAGTTCATATGCCTCAACTACCAATTCTCAATATTATCTTTTCCTAATTCCTTAGTGAAAAAACCTTTAACCTTTTTTCCTAATTTCAATGTCCACTTAATTTAGCAAAGAGGTTAAGCATTTAGTAATAAAATATTATACTGGTTATTGTAGGATTAGCCTATTTCGTCGACATCTTAAAGTTCACTCATATCCGTACCCCCTCTGATGATTAACTAATTTCCTCTTCTCTCAAGAAGACTGATTCTTCTGTAAGTATATTTTCATTATATTCAACACTCTATGGCTTGAAAGATACTAATGTTTCTTTTTTGTACTAGAGTCGGAAACGCTCAGCGTATTCACTGCTCCCTCCACCAAATCCCAAAAGTCCAAGAGGGACCAGAAACACCGCTCTGAGAAGACTGAGGTAAGCATTGTGTAATCAGTTAACTTCGACCAATGCCATGACTTCGACTTATACATTTTTTATACTCAGCCATCACCTGATGATCAGTCTCCTCAACATTCCCAAAAATCTAAAAGCCACAAGAGGAAGCAAACTTCCTCTTCTAAAGACAACATGGCAAAAAAGAAGAAAAAGAAAGCCTTTCTAGCCCAAGACCTTGGCACGAAGGTCGACAACCAATTTGAAGCAATAGCCGACGTCGACGATCACCCTCTTGTCACAAAAGGAGCGGTAAAGTTCTCATGGATAAACATTTTGCAGTCAACCTAAACTTAGGTACTGACAATATAATGATAAATACAACCTTCATCACTCCGACCCAAGTCCCCGTAACTGACGAAGCTAAAAATCTAGTAGGGAATACTGTTGTTGTTTCTGTCGAAAAGGGTGAGCCTGTAAATCCTAGCCCAACGCCACATGTATTTACTAATATTTTTACTTCTTATTTTCTCTTTTGTTTGCCACATTCATATGGCTAATATATGTCTTGTTTTCCTTTGGTTGAAGCTTCTGACCCTCAACAGAGCATGGCAGACTACACTCCCCTGTCAGAAGTTTCTTCACCTCATCACCGTCAAACTCTCGACGTAGGTGTTGGTGATTTTGTTGACCTGACTGTTTTGGCTACTCTTAGTGACTCTGATTCGGTCACTAGTCCTACCAAACATAAGGGTTATAGTTTTCTAGCTCTAACTCTAGTCTTTCAGATTCCCTACAGGATTCAGAGGTGACCAATAATGTCACCACTTCTCAACATTCTCCTCCTCCTAAGCTTATGCTTCAAAATCCTATTGAGGAAAAGAGGACTGACTCAGATGTCCCTTCAAGAGAAAAGAAATTTAATTCACCAAAGCCCTCTACAGAAGAGAAGGTTGACTCGCTAGTGTCGACCGAAGAAGATATCGACGCTTCTACATTAGAAGCACTAGCAAGGTTGTGCAACTTCGTGAATACTCACACTCTCTTCTGGTTCCGACCAGTCCCAAACTCACAATGATAAATTAGGGCCTGAGGCTACAAATCTTAAGAAATTGATTGAAAAAATCTGAACTCACGCTTTGAGCCCTAATCTGCCTCACTTGCTTCACAACTCAACTCTTAGCTCAGAACGTTTAGATGCTCTTACTCAGCTGAAGGGCCTTGAGACTTAGAGTCATCCAAACTCATGATGGCAACATTTGAGAAATTCCTCTTTCTTTATTTGAAAATGTCAATTGTGTAAAGAAGAATGAAGCAATGGTCGAGGAGAAACAAGCTTTGGTTAATGGGAATGTGAATGTGGTGGTAAAGGTCAAAGAAGTAATTGAAGGATTAATGGAACAGATT
The DNA here is from genome assembly GCA_021764765.1 of Vicia sativa. NCBI lineage: Eukaryota > Viridiplantae > Streptophyta > Magnoliopsida > Fabales > Fabaceae > Vicia > Vicia sativa. Next base: position 23,047,197 of record CM038797.1, read on the forward strand.
AATCAGAAATGTAAGAACTAACTCCTACAAGGTAAAGAGCTGTTGAAATATGCAGTCGAATGGCCGAATTATCCAAGGAAATGGCCGCTTTACGCGAAGAACTAAAACTTGTTACTAAGCAAGAAGAGGAGCTCAACCAAATTATCGCTGACTCAAACAGAAGTGCACAAAATGATTATGGATGTTGTAGCCGTTAGTAGTGCTACCTCTAAAATTGAAGCAGAGATAGTGGCGCTTAAGGCGAGGGCAGAAAGCTTTAAAAATCATGTTGTACACCTCCATAGTGAACTAAAGTCTTTTCAGAACAAATTCCAACATTTGTGATTAATGTAACCATTATTTTATGGCCTTTTTATGTAAAGTTTGAACAATGGATTTCTAGCCAAATATAATGTAATGCTTTTTTTTTTGCTTTACATATTTATCTTTTGCACACATCTTATGCATGCCTGATTTGCTAGTTTCGACAAACATTTACTCTGTCGAAATTGTAACTTCTTGAAGAATAGGTTTCTACTTTTTTAAGTACTTACCATTTACCCTTAAAATCCGTCGATTTGGGGCTAATTCTTCAAGTTTATAACTATTATTTGAAAATGCTTGAATTACCTTAAAAGGTCCTTCTCAATTTGGGGACCACTTTCCTAAGACTCTATCACTCCTGTCCATAGGTAATATTACTTTCCAAACTAGGTCATCGACAACAAATACCATATCTTTCACCTTTTTATTATAGGCTCTGGCAACTCTTTCCTTCTATCTTCTTAACGAATCGAGTGCTAGCATCCTCTCTTCATCTAAGTGGACTAGTTAGTCTACCATCATTTTCCAATAGTCTTCAGATGGTATCTCATGTATCTTTGAATCCTTACAGATTGAACATGTATTTCAACAGGAAACATAACATCATGTCCATAAGCAAGTCGAAACAGAGTAGCTCTTGTTGCTTCCTTGGGAGAAGTCCTACATGCCCATAAAGCTTGATCAAGTGTTTTATGCCAATTTCTTGGATTCTTTCCTACATGCTTCTTAATTAAGCTAATTAACACCTTATTGGCCACTTCGACTTGGTCGTTTGCTTGAGCATAGTAAGGAGTTGAAGTTAATAATTTAATCCCAACTTCTTGCATAAATTCTTGTATTTTTCACCCAGTAAACACTGATCCTTGGTCGGTTGTAATTGTTTCTTGAAGTCCAAACTGACATATGATGTGATTTTGTATAAAATCAATAACAGCCTCTTGGTCGACATTTGTCAAGGCCACAACTTCGACCCATTTTGTAAAATAATCAATGCCGACTAATATGTATCTTTGTTGTTTTGATGAAGCTGGTTTTATTTCTCCAATCACATATAAAGCCCATCCTCTAAATGGCCAAGGTTTTACAATGGAATGCAGCTCACTTGCAGGGACATTTTGTATGCCCCCATGCATTTGGCATTCTTGGCAGCCTTTAGCAAACTCAATGCAATATTTCAACATTGAAGGCCAATACACACTTGAGCGCATCAAAAGCCATTTCATTTTGTGTCCAGCCTGATGTGTGCCACACGCTCCACTGTGCACACTCGACACTACTATATACGCCTTACTCTCTCCAAGGCATTTGAGTAATATTCCTTCAGCAATTTTCTTAAATAATTCATTCTCTATCAGAACATAACTGAGGGCACAATATTTGATTTTTCGCTCTATCAAAGTCGTAGGAGAATGTAAATAATCGACCAATGGCTTACTCCAATCATTATCTTGCCCATTGTCAATTGTTAAAATTTGAAAATTTTCAGCATCTATAGCCCCTAATTTTATAATTGACAAAAGGAGATAATAAAGTTGCTCGAACCTTCTCTCTTACCTGAATAGGTTCTTCATTTTTATCTTTCTTGTATCCTGAAGCTTCTTGTGCTAAATCATTCGCTTCTTGATTTTCTCGTCGAGGTATGTGTCAAAGACACACTTGTTCGATTTGCTTAAGAAGTCTAACAGTAATCACAAAGTACATGATTAGATTCTCTTTAACACATCTATACTCCTTTGAGACTAGTAATCACCAATTCTGAATCTCCCAGACTAGTAGTAGTTCTAATCCAGTTATTAAAGACTCGTATTCTACTTCATTATTAGTGCAAATGTCGATGATTGTGTACTTGAACTCTGCTAGAATTCAATTGGGAGAAATTATGATTCCTCCTATTCTAGTGTCATCTTTATGGCTAAACCTTTGAAGTATAACTTCCATGGAACTAAATCGACATGATTTTTGGGCATAGCAACCATTGAATGGTCGACAAGAAAGTCTGCCACTATTTGCCCTTTCATTGCTTTTAAAGGAAAATATGTTAGGGAATATTTTGTCAGCGCGAGTGCCCATTTACCAATTCTATTGTGCAAAATTGGTTTAGACAACGCATGCTTAATAATATAAAAATGAGAAGATACATACACATCAACTGGCTTTATATATTGCTTCAGTTTAATACAAGAGAAATACAAACATAGGCATAGTTTTTCTATATCATTATACCTAGTTTCAGGATCATTTAGAATTCAACTAAGGTAATATACAAGTCTTTCGACACCATTTTCATCTTCTTGAACTAACATACTTCCTATAATAGTATCTGAGGCCGCAATATACAACCTCATAGACCTATTTCTAACGGGAGACGCTATGATTGAAGGATTCACTAAATATTCCTTGATCTTGTCAAAAGCCTCTTGGTGTTCCTTTTTCCAAATGAAGTCCTCATTCTTTATTCGAAGTAGTGGTGAAAAGGCTCTAGTTTTCCCACTCAAGTTGGAAATGAACCTCCTCAGGAAATTTATTTTACCCAACAAAGACTAAAGCTCTTTTTTGGTCGACGGAGGTTTGACGTCCATGATGGCTCTGGTTTTGCTTTGATTTACTTCTATGCCCTTTTTGTGCACCACAAAGCCAAGAAAATCACCTGCCTGTACACAAAAAGCACACTTTAATGGATTCATTTGTAATCCATATTTCCTGATCCTTTCAAAGGATTTTCGGAGATGTTGCAGATGCATCGATTTATTATTCAACTTTATTACAATATCATAAATATAAACCTGCATAAAATCCTCAATAAAATCATGGAACATAGAATTCATTACCCTTTGATATGTTGCTCTGGTATTTTTTAGGCCGAATGGCATGACCACCCATTCATTTGTTCCTAATGCTCTTGGGCAACGAAATGCCGTCTTCAGCACATCTTCATCTGCAATAAAAATTTGGTTATAACCAGTATAACCATCAAGCATACTTAAATATTCTATACCAGCTGCAGAATCGACCAACATTTTTTCCACAGGCATAGCATATTCGTCTTTAGGAGTGGCAACATTTAAATCTCTAAAATCAATACACACTCTTAATTTTCCATTTTTCTTCATGACTGGCACAATATTTGCCAGCCATTTGACGTGCCTTGCAGTTCTTATAAACCTTCTCTTAAGGAGCCTTTCGACTTCCTCCTTGATCTTTGATATTATTGCTGGAGCAAAACGTCGAGGTGTTTGCTTTACTGGCTTCTTTCCAGCTTTTATTTGCAATTTTAATTCGACCAAATCCCTGCTTAAACCAGGCATTTCACTATAGTCCCAAGCAAAACAATCTTTAAATTCTTTTAATAAAGATATTATCTCAGACTTTAGTGTTTGGTTGATGTTGGTGCTGATATAAGTTGGTCGTTTCTCCCCATCTTCGCCAAGATTTACTTCTTCTAAGGGGTCTTGTGGCTGCATCTTTTCAAGCGCCATATGATCCTTTTTGAAGCCCAAAGGCTCATCATCATATATGTAGTCGAAACGCTGCTCATTGACGTATTCTTCAATTTCTTTATTCTTATCTGGTGGTTTTGGCTCAATATCCAAAATTACATCTCCCTCCAAAATTTGTGTTTTATTGGCTTCGAAAGCCATATTTTCTTCAGCTTCCAATGTCGAATTTATCTTGTTTTTGGCAATATCTGCCTTCGTAGTATGATAAGACCATGTTATGGGGCCTGATATCAGTGTCGAACTTATCGATTGTCTTCAAGATATGGTGTGGCATGATATTGATAGTCGGCATACAACCAATACCTTGTTGATAGCAGTCCCCTCGACTTTTGCCCAGGTTAACAAGGGCTTTAAATGGCTTCTCAAAGCCATGTCAGGCCTATCAAATAAGGCATATTTGTTCTCAATCGAACCATTATTCATGACAAAGTAACAAGTTGGCTTATGTAAAGCCATTTCCTCAGCATCGACATCAACGAAATCTTCCACTTCTATCGGACAATCATACTCTGCAGGGAGAATCGACACCATATTAACCAAGATGTCGAGACTCTCTTATGAGTCGGAAGCAAAATCATCAGTTGCGTCTTCAGAACATCTGGCAACAGGTCAGTTCACAAATTCTTTGATTTGCTCTTTGACAGTAGGGTCGACTTTCACCCTGTATTGTTTCTGGTTGCTCACTTTATTTGTGGCAGCTTGTCTAGCAGCAACTACGGCTTATCTTTTAGCTTGCTTCTTGCGTTGAAAACACCTCCACTGAGTTCTACTAATGGGATTATTTCCCAGATAATTCTCATATATGTGGCTCTTCTTTTCTAATGTGAATTCATGTCGGTAACTCATAGCCGACTTTCCCTTTGGATCTCTTACAAAAGCATCAGCATTTGGTGCCCCTAATTTCCCTTGAGGCTTAATCCATGTGCCTCTAGGAGCAACAACATAAGCGATGAAACTCTTTGGCTTTCTTGAGAGTTCCATTTTCTCCTAGGATCCCTTGGGTTAGGGAACCTTTGGTTGTGGACTTTGGCTTTGCCCTTCCCTAATTGCAGCTTTTGAAAATTCTCAACAGCAACTTTGTCATACAGAGCCCCACACCTAGGGCACAAACAAAACTTTGAACCCTTATTTTTGCAGCGGTATAGGAAATCTATCAAGTTCTCATATGGCCTGGGGTAGACATCAGCTTCAGCTAAGCCGACATCAGCATTCTCCCTTGTACTCTCTTCAACCATGTTATTTGGAAATTCAGTAATCTCGACCATATTGATCTCGATAGGTTCAGCGAAGAGAGCTTCCTCCTGCATAAGAGGGTCAATGTCGATCTTCATCTTTCTGGAAGCGAATTTCAGACGACCCTCTTGCAGTGATTTCTGAACAAGATCCCTGAAAAGAAAACTTTGAGAGGTTGTGTGACCAAGATAATTATGATATTTACAAAACCCTCTTTTCTGTTGTTGTTCTAATTGTGGCATTTTAGCATTAGGAGGTACTAAATTTGACCATCAAATGTATAAGTTTTTGTAGGAAATTTAGAATTGTTTTCGACAGTAATATTTTTCCTTTAGAAGGAAACAGAGATTTACATTAATACGCAGGCCCTGACTTCATTTCAGCCACATCGACATTTGCCTCGGTCGGTTAGATGTAGTCGGCCTCGTATATGGGATCTGCATCATCATAATCTATGTAGGATACTTTTTATTTCTTAGCTTTAGCCTTAGTATGCCTAACCTTCTCTAGCCGTAAATGCTCAAGGTGCCGAACCCTATCAGCTAGTTTGTGACATACTCTTAACAAAAGTTGGGTCAATTTTCTTTCTAATAGAATAATCTAATCCTCCAGCAGCCATTTGAACAAGTTCATGTTCTAGCACTTGGGTAAAACATCTCACCTTTAATGACCTAAATCGATTTAGATAATCATATGTGGTCTCAACAAACCTCCTCTTGATGTTTGATAACTCTACCAAACTAATTTTTGAATATCCCTCATAAAATTGTTCATGAAAAAGCTTTTCCAACTTAGTCCATGAATCAATTAAAATAGAAGGTAATGTGGTAAACCACGTGAAGGCTGCCTTAGTGAGAGACGAAGGAAAATGTTTTACCCTTAAACTTTCATTATTCGCTATATCACTAGATTCTGTTAAATACCTAGCAATATGTTCGACTGTCGATTCACCAGACTCGACCCCGAACTTAGTATATTTAGGAATTTTCCATCCTCTAGGGTTTTTAGCCTGTAAAATATACTCAGACAAAGGGGACGAATATGTTGGCCTCTGTAGTGTGCTATTCATACCGTTCCTAGCCATAAATCTTCTTGTCAAAGTTCATCAAGATTTTGATCAGCCTCTTGTTGTCGATTAACTAATACCCTTAGGGGTTCGACAACAACATTTCTATGAGGCCTTACAACTTGTCCTTGATGGACAATTTCATCTTCTATTGCCCCCATGTCTACTTGACCAGGGGATTTAATCGAACAGGTGGCGCCTGTTGAACAGGCGCTGGGGGAGAATTCCAAAAATTACATAGACGTGTTAATTGGGCGCTCACCTATCGATTTGTTTCAACGGTCTGTCTATTAGTCTCAGCCGACTCTTGCACTATGGGGTTAAATACATTACCCATTTGGTTAGTCAAGATATTAACTAACTCATGATTAATATCATCCATTTGTTGCCTTAACACTGCCATCGAAGTATTAGTTAGAGGCAACACTAGTTTTTGCGCAAATATTCCTCTATTTCCCCCTGCTACAGATCCTTGTAAAGGAGAATTCATATTTTGCACGTTATCTGACACCACTACTGCACTTGAATTCGACTGATATCCCGACATTAAGGAATAAGGCATTCCATAAGAGGGGTTAGCAGTACCAAATCAAGGTTTCGATGTGTTCGGAATGGCATTCGTAGCCACCACAGGCCCTGGACTCACTGGTGTGTTATGGGGAATAGGTACTGATACTGAAATAGTTGATCCTGATACATTCGTGTTGTTTAGTGGGGGAAATGGCGCAACTTAAATAACTAGTAGGTCAGATGTACCCAACATTCGTGATGCAATTTCCTCCATGTTCGAAGTAGTGTTTGACAACCACTGGTCCCACCAGGTGTGCCAATTTGTAACTCGTGATCGATGGAGACAAAAACCTAAATAACTTGACAAATCTGAGTATTCACTATATTTTGACCTACCAAGGTGACTCGTGACCGACAGAAGGCTATGAATTCTGGTCTGTTCTAAATGAAATAAGGGTCGAAAGACTCTTTTGTCTACTCGAAACTTCTAACAAAGAAAGCATCAACATACACGAAAACACAAAGTGATTGCTGAAAAGTAAATAGAATGCATATAAAAGTTTCAAAGAAAACAACTGAAATGTAAAGGTTTTGCATTGAAATAAAGGTGGTGATTCACGTACATCAAATACTTTCGCAACTCTTTCTTCCTGATGCTCGGAATTGGGCAGAGTTTTTGCAAGTACTTTGAGTATACAAGTGAACACACTAATTTTACATTGAGATGACTTATTTATAATGTTTACAAAGTAACTGCCTAAAAATAATCTACGGCTGATATTCGAAACTTGAAGAAACCACTTCACAGGACTTCGCCACCTATTTGGTGCTTAAACAACATGAAGCTTTTGATAATTGCCCACGATCTTGAACTTTGAATCTTTCCCGCTTCTGGCTTCTAAGAGTAAACCACTCCCAACTTCGACGCTTTCCTTCAACAAGAGAAAAATAATGAAATTTCTCTAAGTCCAGAATCCTCCATAATCGATCGGGCTCAACTTCGACTATTTCCTTTGCTGTTTAACATTTGGTCGAATCGACCAACTTCTATATTTTACCCCTCTGGTCAACCTACCTCTTTTTCGACGCCCTTGTCTTAACATTTTTCTTGGTCATAAATTTAAATCTTCTAAGGAACCCTTATCTTTAAGGATCAACCCTTAGCTCACACGGACATCTGCATTTAATATGTACCTTTGAATTCCTTAAGAAATTTCAAGGTAACACGTGGTAAGTTGAAAATGTAGATGATCACTGCGCAGGGACACACGTGATAGGTTGAAAATGTAGATGATCATTATGCGGGGACTGACGTGATGAATTTGAAAATATAGATAATCACTACGCGGGGACTAACGTGATAGGTTGAAAATGATGATCTGTTACTGGTCGACGACCAATGTAACAAAGTTGACATTCACTACACGGGGACTGACGTGACAATGTAGATGATCATTGCTCGGGGCCAACGTGATAAGTTGAAAGTTGACCTGTTACGGCTCGGGGACCAATTTAACAAAGTTGACACTCACTGCACAGGGACTGATGTGACAATGTAGATGATCACTACTCGGGGACCAATGTGATAAGTTGAGAGATGTTCTATTACTGCTCTGGGACCAATGTAACAAAGTTTACGTTCACTATGTGGGGACTGATGTGACAATGTAGATGATCACTACTCGAGGACTTAACGGATGAATTAAGATATGATCTGTTACTGCTCGGGGAGTAATGTAATAAAGTTGACGTTCACTACATGGGGACTGACGTGACAATGTAGATGATCACTGCTCAGGGACTAACATGATGAATTAAGAATGTTGATGATCTGTTACTGCTCGGGAACCAACGTAACAAAGTTGACATTCATGGCACGGGGACTTACGTGAAAATGTAGATGATCACTGCTCGGGGACTAACGTGATACTTGAGGGTTGGCTTGCCACCGCTCGGGGACCAATATGGCAAGAAGAAGTTTAGGTGACCACTGCGTGGGGACTTACGCATTGAGTTGAAAGTTGTCTTGCTACTGCTCGGGGACTAATGTAACAAGAAGGAATGTAAACACTATTGTGAAAGGATGATCTTGTTGAGGATATGACAGTGTAGTAATCTTGTTGGAAAATCCGCCTCTATCGAGGGAGCGATGGCTCTGCGGGGATTATAGAAATTATTTTGTGGGAATATTTTTGTGAAAATGACTTTGTGGGGATGTGTTGGTAACTTGAATCATTATCCGGACTCCTAGAGCCTATAGTAACTGCTATTTCTTGTAGTCGAAAGAAAATGATTGGATTGATCTGTACCATTTGACCTAGAAGCTGATAACATGCGGTGTGTAAGTATATGATCTGGCGGGACATAGCCATACGCTTTAATCCCTAATTTTTTCCTGGACTGCCCTTTCGGGTTTTCAGTCCACCGGGATACCCGTTTTTGCCCAAGCCGCCTTTTCAGGTTTTCGACTTGCTGGGTGTACAATTCTTTTATATATATATATATCCCTTATTTTTGCCTGAACCTTTTTGGTTCGTCGGGATGGCCCTTATTTTTGCCTAGGCCAATCAACCTAGCGGGTCTTTTTTATGCGTACTATTTCTTCGTTGTCCATGTTAGTAATTGTTGTAGCACTGTCAGAAAATATTTTCTTAACCAGACATGGCCCTTTGTATGTGGGAGTTTATCTGCCTCTGGGATCAATATCCTGGTATACTTGACATTTGAAGCTACTGGTCAACCACCAGATTTAGAACTTCTGATTGTCTTGACCTTTTCTGGTAGTTTTCAGAGGAATGTTATGAAATAATGATACTGACACCATCTGATACTACTGGCACAAACAAGTAACTCAATGGCTTTTGCTGAAACTTGTGATCAATGTAACATGCCCTAAGTGATTCAAATGTAAGATTTCCCCCTGACTATTCAGCGCTTTTGATAGATTCTTTGAATCTTGACTTGACTTCCCTAGATGAATTGGACAATAACATGTCATGCCCCTTAATTTGAAAGGCTTGTTATCGGAGGTGTCTTTCTCTTTGACGCATCATTTGTAGTAATTTTATCCATTGGGAGGATCTTCATTCATTGAATATTCATCGTGCGGATTTCTCTTTTGTCAAACACTTAGTCATATGCAAAAAGTGGTAATAAAATGACAAAATGCAAGTCTTATGTTATACCCCAAAAATTTTCCTACTATTTCTCTAGTCAATCCACATTTCCATATTCAAGAATTTCTAGGGTTGACCAGATGACCGCTCTCCTAAGCAATCAACCCATAATTAGGGTTTTGAATCTCTCAAGCCAAAGATAAATTAAGTTGTCTCAAGTGGTCATCATACCTCCTCATATGTCTCAAGGTATCACCATGTCAAGTTTCAAGCCTCACAACTCAAGTTTGGCCAATCAATTGCTCAGATGGTTGAAAATTAGTTATATTGAACAAAAAGTCAATTATGGTCAACATACAGTCAACCTTCATCATTTTTGGTTAACATCAAGATTTTGAAGTCACATCCATCATTTGATCAAGGGTTGATCATGATTCATCAAGGAAACTCAAGATTTAATCAAAAGTCAAAGTTTCTAAATTAGGGTTTCTTGACAAAAATTCAACAGAACTTTGACCAAGCATAACTTTCACATACTTTATCAGAAATTTTTCCACAAAAGCTCATTTCGAAGAGAGTTCAATTCTCTACAACTTTGTGTTTGACAAGCTTTGGCCAAAAATGCTCCATTTGAGAGTTATGGATCAAGACATTATAGGTCCTTCTAAAATTCAACAAAAAGTCATCTTTTTCAAAAGAAGTGTAAATGAGCATGGAAACTTCAATGAAGATGAAACCAAAAGGAGTGTTAGAGGACATATTTAGCTTTCTAAAAATTCTAAGAAAACTTCAAAATGTTGAAAATTGAACAAGATACAACTTGTGTAAGTTTGGGAAATTTGAAGAAGTGCATGAAGAGAAATGCTAATCAAATTCAAATTTTTTCCAAATGGGCCCAAATTTTTATGGTTCAAACTTGTTTCTAACATTGCCAAGGACTTCTAAAGCCCATTTTCATGCCATGCTTCCAACTTATTTATTTATTTTTGAACTTATCAATTTAATTCAATTTTAATTAAAATAAATTGCAAAAATCAAATCAATAAGTGCAAGTCTTATTATTGAGCATTCTTGAGGTCCAATATACTCTTTGAAAGCTGTCAATTTCGAAGATACTTGATTGGCATGAGATTGAGACAAAATTTGAAGCTTTGGATGCAAATTCGAAAGATTGAAAAATAAAATATTTTCTATCCAATGCAATATATGTTCTTCACATCTCTTGATCTAATTTCAAGCCTGAGGCAGACCAAATCGACCGCACGAAGTCACGGTTTGCACATCTTTTTCAATAATCGAATTTTCAAATTTATGCATTATTAACATGTTTCAATTGTATATTCATGCTTAGAATGATGTTTGCAAGCTATCTGGATGGTTTGATTTAAGTCTAATTGTAGGTACGAAGAACCACAATTGTTAGGGTTCATGAGCTCCAATTTGGGGGTTCTCAAAATAGGTAAAATTGGAGGAAACCATTGGTACCATCGTGCTCACGAGGGAAAACCGGATTGATTCATGCCCTCACCATGAATTTATATTGCTTATACTGAATTTTACAAATATGCAGGTGCTATAGCTACAAACGTGTCTGCCGGTATAGCCTTTATCGGTGGAAAGGTCGTGGATAATTTCCCAGAAAAATTCAAATGGGGACGATGACTCCTTGGCGCATTTTTGGTTTGAATGGATTTCAGGAAAATATTTTCTTTTATATTATATTCGTTTCGTTTTACTAACACCAATGACAGATGGTGCAGTGGCTAGGTTTTGTGCATGCAACCCCAAGGGCGTGGGTTCAAACCTTGGCAGGACCAAACCTTATTTTTTGGCACTAATTCCTTTCATTTTTCCTTTTCCTTTTAATTTTTCTAACTTATTTTAATTTCTTTCCACAAATTAATTTTCACACATAAAAAGAATCACAAAAAATATTTTATTTTCAGAATTAGGTTGAATAAGCATTTAATTAATTTTCGGCATAAAAACAATTTATTTTTCTCATAATTTAAATTATTTTTCATAATTAATTGTTAATTAAATTAGAATTAGGTTTTTATTAACTAAAATCGATTTCAAAAAATATAAAAAGTATTTTTCTTTTACAATTAGGGTTTAGATGTTCTTTCCTATCATTATACATTTATCTTTCAATTTATTTACTTTATTTTGCATTTAAATATTTTGTAATAGCGTAGATTTATTTTTCTGCCTTTACTTTCCACAACTCATATTATGTAACTTCCCCATAGCCATGTAATAGCGTTGGATATTTATTTTCTGCACTTTATTTTCCTGCAAATATTAAACTGCTTAGATGTATGCTAACTAGGGTTTGTATGGCAAGGTTAAAATCAATCTTAGAATAACCCTAACTCAAAGATAAATATCTAAATTGAACACACTCTTTGCACCCACTCACACCCTCTAGGGTATCCTCACTTGTTGCCTTCGGATAACAATGATCATGTCCCTCGAACGTAGGGGTGCCATTAACAAAGACGCTTGCGAATAACATCATCATAGTCCATTCGATATAAAGATTATAGTCCCTCGATGACCCTCGATGTTGCCTACGAATATATGATCTCGTCCCTCGGTTGTTGCTTATGAATAAGTGGTGATCATCCCTACGAAATTGCTTTAGTATCCTTATAATGTTGCCTTCAATGACCCTACGATTTTCCCTTCACATCCAACGGATAAAGTTACCTACCAACTAATGGTATGGATAACCTTATTCTAAAGGAGAAGGAAAATAATAAGAACGACCCTTTCTGAGTAGGTAATAAGAATTTTAATTGCTTGTTCAATCAAAATCAAAAATAATTTTTACTCCTCACAATTCTTTTCAAAAAACCTTTTCAAAAAACACTTTGTATACATTCCAACGAGAATCATTATAAAGTTAGACATTTTCCAAAAAAATATTTCCCAACACTTCGTATACATTCCAACGAGAATCATTACAAAGTCAAAGTGAAATACTTTTCAAAATACTTTTCAAATCACATACACACAGAAAGCAAATATTCAAAATTTTCACCATTTGGTAGTCGTATTGAAATAAAGCCTGCGAGAAAGATCTGTGATATGAGATTCCTAAAACCCGGTTACTATTGTAGCACAGGTTGAACCAACTTAAACTCCTAGGGATGTTGTGTGAATTTCTTGTGCTTACTATTTAAACATGACATCATAACATCATATCATTTCTAACCATTTCAAGGACCTAGTGATTTATCTTTGCTATGTGTTGTAGGGTTATTTATGGCTTCCAAGAAGACTATCAAAATCAACTTTGTAGGTATACCTTCTCAACTCAAGGAGTTAGTCTTAGAAACTCTCGATCACGCTCAGTTCATCAAAAGGTATAGTTATCTACTCGACTTGGTTACCTCAAGTTTTGAAGAAGATACAATAAGCATCGTATTCCAATTCTTTGATCCGAAGCATCATTGCTTTACTTTCCCAAATTATCAATTGGTACCTACAATGGAAGAGTTCTCCAAGCTACTTGGGATACCCATTCTTGATCAAATACCACTCATCGGTTCAGAAAAGGTTCCGAGGTTTGAAGGCATCGCATCAGCGTTATATCTAAAGCGGTCAGACAATGAAGACAATTGGGAGACAAGAAGTGGAGTTAAGGGCTTGCTTGCTAAGTTTTTGATAAATAAAGCTCGAGAATTCCTAAAGGCTATGAGTTTCCATGGTTTCGAAGACGTTTTGGCTTTTCTAATCTATGGTTTGGTGCTATTTCCTAATCCAGGTCAATTCATAGATGTAAACACCATCAAGATATTCCTCACTCACAATCTTGTGCCTACTTTACTTGGAGATATTTTGCATTCTCTCCACACTCGTACTATAAAAAGACAAGGGATGCTCATGTGTTGTATACCGTTGTTATCCAGGTGGTTTATTTCGCACCTTCCCCAATCAGTATTGAATAATGAACAAGGTTTGAAATGGTCTCAAAGGTTGATGTCACTCTCTCATTCAGAGATTCCTTGGTATCTCTACTCTCAAAAAGACTCCACTTTCATTGAGTGTTGCGGAAAATTCCCTAATGTACCACTCCTTGGCATAAGGAGAGGTATCACTTACAACCCTTCTCTAGCATTACGTTAGTTTGGTTATGCTCGAAGAGATGGTCCTCATGAGATGCTTATCCAGGGCATTGTATTTGACTACGCCAATGATCTCCATGGTTATCGCTGAAGATTTGTGCATGCATGGGGCATTGTGAAGAAAACTGATGCCAAGACATTGGGGCATAAAAATTCCATTCCCTGGGAACCTTACCTTAAATGGGTGTGAGCTCGTGCTCAAAATCTCATTATGTCATATGGTGCCGAAGGCGATGAATCCTATACATTTCTCCATCGAGACATGCCTACTAATTTCGAAGAATTGAAGAGATCCTGGATTCAACTCAAAGAAGAAATGGATACATTCGAAGCTCAGTGCTATGCAAGCGAGAAAAGAGTATTAGAGCTGAGGAAGCATCTTCACGAGGAAAAAAGCATTAACACCTAAGTCAACACAAAGATGAAGCACCCATGGGAGGCCTAAGCACTAGGAATTTCATTTTATGTACTTGGATTCCTAATCAAACTAATAAAAAAATTTGCTCATGCTTTGTTTACCAAATTTAAATTCCTAAGGTCCTTAAAAACATTGCATTGCATAATATTGCATATCATAGCATAACATTTCATAACACGTACTCTAAAGACCAGTTTTCTAATTCTCTCGCTGTTTATTTCAACAGAAATGGCTGCCGAACAGACTGTCAAAGATCTCCAGGTTCAAAATTCTTAGTTCTAGGAGATGTTCACCAATTTGGACCAAGGTCATAAAGATTTGAAAATTTCATCACAAAAAAGAAGAAGATTGCTGGCATTATCAACCTGGGAAGAAAGCACAGAGGTCCCGTCAAAGTAGTCAGACAACTTGAGTTCTCAGGCAAGAGCGGCAAAACTGAGGGAAGCGCCAAGGCCGATGAAGGAAGCCATCATGGGTCTCAAGAAGAAGAGTAAGAAGACTATATGAGCGAGCAATATCCTCCAGAAAATGAGAAGTATAAGCAACTTGAAGACCGTCTGAATGTTGTGGAAAATCTGAAAATGTCAGGACAGAATTTGATGATTTAAGCCTGTTGTAGACGAATTGACTACTCCTTTGATGACTGTCAAAAAGGATTTTCTACGAGCTGGATTATTTCCATGATGGTTTGACAATGGTTGTTATTGTGTATCCAAGCCTAGTGGATGTTCCTGGTTTAAGAGAGGTGGTCAACGCTTGATAGACAACCGAGAAGTACTATTCCTGAAAACTCAGTCTGTGGAAAGTTTATGTGGAGATGTTTCCAAAAGCTTGAAGATCAAAGACATAAGAGAAGCCGTACCAGAAGTCTGGGATACCTTGGGGAAGCCAAGTGGGAGGTGCAATTTTATGGTGAAATATACCGCCCATGAGAGCTACAAGATTGCAATTGTAGACATCAAGGCAACCGGATGGGGAGATGATGATCGTCCCAAAGAATATGCTGATGTGAACACAATAAGGATCACCTATGTTGATCCTTCACCCAGAGTGGCACCTCTCATTATTACATCACCCAGATTAATTCCATATTCCTATGACAAAGCTATACCTTGGAATTATGGAGCCGAAGTTTACCACTATGGCATCAAGCAAAAGCCATTGGCCATTGAAGATAATACAGTTGGAGCTACCAGTCCTGATGTCAATAATATCACCGGATCAAGCAAAGTAACCAGAACTAGAAGAGTGTTTTCTCTAGATATCTCTCCTCCAAAGGATACTACTACACCAGTTCATGTTCCTGCTATTGAACCAACTCTTGAGGCTCGAGGGAAAGAGAAAGTGACTCATCCTACTCAGGAAGAAGTACCAAAGGAAGTTGTTGAAGGCACATCCAAACAAGAGATAGAGGAAACTCTAAAGATCATTAAGAAGAGAGACTACAATGTTATGGAGCAGTTGGGACAAACCCTGTCCAAGATTTCCATGCTAGCTCTGTTATTGTGCTCTGAGGCTCATGCTAAAGCCTTGGTGAAATTCCTGAATAATGCTCATATACCGCAAGACACTTCTGCTGACCAATTTGAAAATTGTATTGCTAGCCTGACTGTAGACAATGGTTTGGGCTTTTCTGATGTTGACTTAACTCCTTTCGGAAGAAAACACAACAAAGCCTTGCTCATTTCTATAGAGTGTAAGGGCATTACTTTGTCTCACGTATTGGTGGATACTGGCTCCACTTTGAATGTCCTGTCAAAGTGGGTCATGAAACCCAACGACATAATCGTGAGAGCTTTTGATGGTTCAAAGAGAATAGTACTTGGAGAGCTCAACCTCCCGATCAAAGTGGGTCCCCAGACTTTTGACTCTACTTTCTTTGTGATGGATATTCGTCCAACTTATTCTTTCCTGCTCTAACGCCCTTGGATATATAGGGCAGGCACTATTACCTCTACTCTACATCAGAAGTTGAAATACACAACAAAAGGGAAGATTGTTTCAGTATGCGGAGAAGAAGAATACATGGTAAGCCATATGCAGTCATTCCAATACATTGAAATAGAAGGTGAATTTGTCGAGACTCCCTGTCAAGCTTCCGAAGTAGTTCCACAAGTCATGCATGTCGACTCTCCTGCCACTCCTAATATTACTAGAGATTCACCGAAGATGGCATCGCTGAAGGACGCTAGAGCCGTAGTAGAAAAAGTAGGTTGTACTATTTGGGGTCAACTACCCGAGTTTCCATTTAAATCTGATAAGACTAGTTTAGGCTTCACTCCAAAAGGACAGAATATGGTACGCCGTGAATGTGTCGGTGGACCTCTATTATGCATCAACAGGAATGGTGTTCATGCTATAGAAGACGATGATGCTGACTTCGACATCAACAATTGAATCCTCCTGTTGTACCCTAAAATTTACCCTCTTCTTTCTCGTATTTCTGGCTTATAATTCGATTGCATAAACATACATGTAGTTTCATACATAGCATTGAGCATGGCGTTACCAGGTTCAAGTTATCCCAAGTTGTGAATGTAATGGCGCATTTCGGTTATCTCAGATCGCTTTGAGTACTGTATCGATATTCCTCGATTCGAATGCTCAATACAACTTATTCTGGTCAGAAAGCTATTTTGGCGTGGTTCCATAAGCTTTGGGATCATTTCAATTTGTTCTTCAGTTTATCTATTCAGATTAGAGGTCGTTTCGTTAAGAAAAAGAATTTATTCGCTTATTTCTCAATAAAGTGAGTTTTGGGTTTTCAGCGCATGTTGGGCACCCCATAAGGCACATCTCTCAGTTTGTCAGGTATTTTCTGATGATTTTCGATTGGCAAGTCCTTATTATTATCTACAACTTTCATTTGAAATCCGGAGGCAAATTATGTGAGGCAAGTCCCCGAAAAAATTGATTTCTCAAGTGATCTAAACTGAATTTTAGTGTTGTTCCGTGCGCTCAGTGCACTGAAACATTCATATCTCCTAGATGGAAACTCGAAATTGAGCAGAGCCAATTTCTAAAATTCCGTATCGAAATTATCTTCGACTTTCATTTGCAACTCAAGAGTTGATTCCTCATCAATCAATACCAGAATTTTATTCTTTGGAGTTGATTTTGAGCTTAACCGAGTAATTTTCATATGATACGCAAAGTTTGAAAAACATATCTTGCTTGACTTTTATCAAACTCCCTTACCTAGATCTCTCGGTCGTGAGACCGTGGTTTCTTCCCTCTCAGGTTTACTCGATGTTTTCCTTTCTCCTTCGCGAGATAAAAGACGATTGATGGCGACTCCATTGATACACCCCTATTAGTCGGAAGTTCAACTGGGTGATTTCAGCTAGCAACTCCACTGGGGATAGTTTACCTATTACTGGTACATCCAGGAGTTGATCCTAGCTTTTATTTTTGTGTCTATTGGGTGTTTATTTATCTATTCGTTTTATCACACCATCTCTTGTATTCTTTGCATTGCATTCTATATGGAATTTTATCGCTTTCATATATCTTGTATATTGGCTGCTTCTATACTGGTTAATCTCTTGATTAGGTGGGAGTTACATGAGGTAAAAGGCCCCCTACCCCGGCCAGAGACATATAGTATAGATGGATGTTCATGTCGAATCCCGCACCCCGTGGTGCGTGTGAGGAGGCATGAAGTACCGAACTCAGACGAGATTCAATTGACGATACTTTCTCCCTACACTTTGTTGTGTATATAGCGAAGTACTCGATAAAGGATCATCGACTCTATTTATCATTAGGGACCCCGTTGTGTCTAGAATTACCCTATGAGTTGGGGCGAGATATCGTTACTACAGGTACTGATGGTGACCATTGGTGATTTGTTATTGATGGTGACTTGGTATTTTCTATGGAGTTCCAGTTTGATGCCGGACCTTTGACTCTATGATATCGAGATCTGGTTTCTATATGATATTTCGAGTGGGTGTCGAGCTTTTGACCTTGTTATATTTGTCCGGGAATTCAATACAGCAGTGGTTTAACATATAGGAGATACGGTTCTAATGCATTGCATTCATAAAAACTTTTAATTTGCATATTTTAACATACATATTTTTTTATTTCCAGGATTTTTCTAGCCTTTGAGTCTACACCTGAGAATGTTAGCATGTTTACGAAAGATTATGGAAGAATTCTGACATGGTTGAAGTCTCCCCTTACCAAGTATTAGAAAGATGGACTCCAAGCTTTGTTCCAATTCTATGACCGTGAGCTGAGGTGTTTTGTATTCCCCGATTACTTGTTAATGCCGATGTTGGAAGAGTATTATAGCACTTTGGACATTCCTATACTACATCAATTACCTTTCCACGCCTCTATGGAGAACTCGACCGATGATCAGATCGTCAAAGTTCTTTATTTGGAGAAATTTTTGGTGTTAGTTAACGTTGCGATCAAGGGAGCCGTGAGAGGTTTTCATTTGGGTTTTTTGCTGCGGGAAGGTAATGCCAACGTTGTCAAGAAAAATTGGAAGAGTTTTAATGTCATTCTAGCTTGTTGCATCTATGGGATTTTTTTATTTCCGAATGATCCCAAGTTTGTTGACATGAACGCTATTTCCATATTCGTTCAGCAAAATCCTATTCCAACTCTTTTGGGAGATGTTTATCATTCCATACAGTCCAGGAGCTTTAAGGGGAAGGGTGGAATCGTAAACTGTTGTGCACCATTGTTGTACCATTGGTTTTAGGGTTTTCTCCACCGTAGTGGTGCTTTTATTGACACTCAATATACTATGAGGTGGGTTCCAAGATTGTTGGGTCTCACGTCTCAAGATATTGGGTGGAATCGGAAATGTCCAAGACTGAAAGTGAAAAGATCATCGTCTATTGCGGAGATTTCCCTAATGTCCCTCTCATGGGCATAAAGGGCGGTGCCAACTACAATCTGACTCTCGCTTTGAGGCAATTGGGTTACGCTCTGATGGGACCTCCTGATGCAAGTTTTATGCGGGAAACTCTATATTATGACATGCATCATGTAACCGGGACGATGACTAAGGTTGTTCAAGCATGGAAAAGCATCCTCCTTGAAGGAGGCTAGTATTTTGGCAAGAAAGATCCTACGGCCTATGCTTCCTACATCTAGTGGATTAGAGAGAGAAATGGTGATCATCAGTGGACTTCCATTACAGAAGCTGCAGGTTTTTACCCTCAAGAGTTAGTTTCATACCCCAAAATTTTCCCTCCTACTTCTCAAGACAATTCACAAGGATTTCACAAGGGTTGACCAAACAAACCCTCTCCTAAGCAATTAATCCAAACTAGGGTTTTGCTCCTCTCAGGTCAAAATGGATTTCTAATGCTTCAAGTGGTCACCATACCTCATCATATGCTTCAAGGGATCACCATGTCAAGTTTCAAGCCTTACAAGTCAAATTTGCTCAGTCAATTGCTTAGATGGTTGAGAATCAACTATATATTGTGGTAAACATATAGTCAAACTTCATAATTTTTGGTCAACATCAATATTTTGAAGTAATATTCATAATTTGATCAAGGTTTGACCATGATTCCTCAAGGAAAGTCAAGATTTGATCAAAGTCAAAGTTTCTAGTTAGGGTTTTTTAGACAAAAGTCCACAGAACTTTGACCAAGCATAACTTTCACATACTTTATCAGAAATTTTTCCACCAAAGCTTATTTTGAAGGGAATTAAATTCTATACAACTTCAGGTTTCACAAGCTTTGGTAAAAAATGCTTCATTTGGAAGTTATGGACCAAAACATTACAGGTCCTTTTAAAAAGTCAACAAAAAATCATCTTTTTGCAAAGAATTGTTCATGAACATGGAAACTTCAATGAAGATGAAACCAAAAGGAGTGTTTAGAGGACATCTTGAGCTTTCAAAAAAGTCCAAGAACACTAAAAAATGTTGAAAATTGAGTAAGATACGAATTGTACAAGTTGAGCATTTTTAAGGAGGTGCACAAAGGAAAATACCTAGCAAATGCAAATATTTTCCAAATGGGATTAAGTTTTCATGATCCAAACTTGATCTTGACATTATCCATGACATTCACACTCATTGTCACGCCTCCTTCTTTTTTATTTTATTTATTTTTGAATTAAATGGTTTAAATTCAAATTTAATTAAATAAAATATAAAGATAATTGGCAAGATGAGTTTGGCTTGGTTTCTACTTGTCTTGAGGACCAAGGAAGCCCATGAAAGTTGTCAAATTCGTGCAAGAAGGTTTAAGGCAATATTGAGCCAAGTTTGGTATGATTTCATACAAATTTCAAATCAAATATTTCTTCCATCAATGCATGATATTTCCTTATTATTTCTGACCAAATCTCATGCTCTATATATACTCTACACAATCACAACCAAAGGACACGAAACCCTAGCCTCAAGAACAAACCCTAAAACTCACAAAAATCTCAAGAAATTTGCAAACTCGGTTTCAAAGTTCCATCAACTTTCATCCACTTTCAAGCACTCTATCGTGCTCCTAAGGTATCATTGAGTAAGCCTAGGCCAAGAACCATGGCCAAACATGCTTAAATCATGCACGACATGGACCTCCGATTGCATTTTTTCTATAAATTCATGTTTTATTTTCTAACGTGATTTGCTTGCAACTAACGATTCTAATGTGTTTATGGTATGTTATAGAGAAGATCTGGGCAGTCGTTTGAAGCTTTTCATGGCTTAATCGTGTCATGCCATTATTAGGGCAGCTTAGCTCATTTTCTTCGAAACTCATTCCATGGGAAATTTCAGGTCAAAACAATGGCACCATTGGATTCGCAATGGTCGAATTAGGGGGATAGGGTACCCTTTTGCTTTTTATTTTGACTATTTTGCAGGTTACAGGTTCGGATCGGCCGGAGATGACGTCTGGAGCTTTGCTCCGGCGTCTCTGAATTCCTTTGACCGGCGAGGACTTCTGACCTAGGCGTGGCGTGTTCTCATTCGCTCGTTCCAGCATCTGGGTCCCACGCGTGTTTTGTTTGAAAATTCAAGAACTAAGACAAGTCAACGCATATAATCCTATGGTTGTAATTTCAGAACAACTAAGCATCCTAGCTCAGTTTGCAGCGCACGCGTGGGTATAACCTGGGGGTCCTGGGTTCGATTCCTGGTGACCCCCTTTCTTTTTCTCACTTTTCACTTTTCTTATTTTTTCTTATTTTTCTTAATTTTCACTTAATTTTCTTTTCAAATTAATTTAACCACTTTCAAACATCACAAAAAACATTTTAATTTTAGATTTAGGTTAATTAAACATTTAATTAATTTTTGACATAAAAATAATTTATTTTTCTTATAATTTAAATTATTTTTCATAATTAACTTAAAATTAGGTTTTATACATTAAAATCAATCCAAAAAAATATCAAAAAATATTTTTTCTTTGCAATTAAGGTTTAGATATTTCCTTTTGTTGTTAGACATTTTTTCTGCAATTTATTTCTTTTACTTCGCATTTAAATATTAGAAATCGATGTATAGGTCGCAAGGATATTTTTATAATAGCATAGGATTTATTTTCTGCCTTTACTTTCTGCACCTCTATTATGTATCTGCCCCAAAGCCATGTAATAGCGTAGGACCTTTACATTTCTGCACTTTACTTTCTGCAATTTACTTTCTGCAATTTACTTTCTACTAGTAACTAGGCGTGTATGACATGATTAAATCAAGCAATATATATCACTTCTAACACAAGATAAATATCTGAATAAATACACTTTTCACACTCTTGTTGCCTTTCGAATGCATGGTCATGTCCCTCGAACGTGGGGATATCTTAGCTAAGACGCTTACGAACATATCATCATGGTCCCTTCGATATAAAGATCATAGTCCCTCGACGACCCTCGATGTTGCCTATGAATACATGATCTCGTCCCTCGATTGTTGCCTACGAAAAGTGATGATCGTCCCTACGAATATGCTAAGGTATCCCTACAAGTTGCCTTCTATGACCATCTGATGTCCCTTCGAATATCCCTTTAGATCCAACGGATAAAGTTACCTACCAACTTATGATATGGATAACGCTACCCTAAAGGAAAGCAAAATAACATGGAAACGACCATTCTGAGTAGGTAATAAGACTCTTTTGCTTACTCAAAATCTATCAAAATACTTTTTACACCTCACACTCTTTTCAAAAAAATTTCAAACACTTTGAATACATTCCAGCGTGAATCATTACAAAGTCTTTTCCAAAACAAAACATTTCCAAACACTTCGTATACATTCCATCGAGAATCATTACGAAGTCAAAGTGAAATGCCTTTTCAAAAAACTTCTTTTCAAACACACACACAAAAAGCAATTTGTAAAGTGAGCTAAGAAATTAAGAGCCCATGGATAACTACGGATGAAAAGGGTGTTAATACCTTCCCTTTCCATAATTGTCTCCCGTACTCAGAATCTAACAAAGGTCTTTTCCTGTTCTTTTCGCCTTCCCTTAATTGGATAAAATAAAAGTCGATGGCGAGTCTTGCTATCCGCAACATTTGCGATAAAACACAAAACAAACAAGTCAGTTCTCCCACCGTATTACAGAGAGTTCCAAACGTTGTCTCAAAAGGAGATTATGAGCGGGTGCGTTCTCAGAATCGTCTTTTGTTTGAAGAAAAGGAGATACTAGCGGTGAATTGTGTTGTTGCCACTCAAACAAAGAATCAACTGGCTCATGAGATCAAACATTTCAAAGGGGAAGTATCTGATTCAGCAAGGAAGAGGTCTAGGGTTGAAGATTTCACATTTCCCATAGAAGAGTACAAGAAAGTTGTTATCGGTTGGGAAAAGAAATACAAACAGAAAAGTTAAGATTGTGAGACCCTTAAGACTTCTAAAGCAGATGTGGAAAAGAAGTACAAGGCTCAGATCGAAGAGTTGAAGAAGCAAATGCATAATCAAAAGTTGACATATGAAGCCCAGATCCAAGAGAAAGAAGCCCAATTATACCTTGTCGTTGGAGAGTTGGAGCATCTCAAGATTCAATTGGGAGTGCAAGATGCTGAAGGATTTCCCATGTCCAATTTTTAGATTTATGCTTTATTTGTCTTCTGTCGAAAATCACCATCAGGCTTGTTGATGGGATTACTCCTTTTATTGTATAAATTGCAAAACAGATGCTTAGATGATTTTAAGACCTCTTTGATTTGATTTAATGATGATTAGACTTTTCAGTATCCATTATCTCGTTTGTTGGCTTAGACCTAAAACTTGAGTCAAAGTGTTAGAATCCTGGAAATATTCAAATATATCATTACATGCATAACATTCATATAGATACATACCATGCATAACCGGTTTGGATCGAAGTTCTCATCCTCGACTTCTGCTTTTATTTAGCAGAAAATTGCAAACTTTCACCCTTACCCGACTCAAAACAACGAACTGCGATAGATGGAACAACTTCAAGAAGAAGTAGCAGCAATGAAAGCGTAGATGGAGGCGCAGATGACTCAGTTCATGGAGGTTATCACTAACATGAACCGGGGACAACAAGAGTTGAGGGCTTTGGTTGAAAGATCTCGTCTGGAGGATGATTGTCGCAATCCGTTTGACAACACTTCTGTGGGACAACCACGTGTGGACCATAAATCACACAATGTTGATTTGGGTGTTAATGACCACCTTCGTGATTAGGGTCTAAATCTTAATGGTCGGTTTCCGCCACCACCACCTACTCCGCCACATGGGCCTTATTTTTTTGACGATGGGATGGAGTGGCGTCGTATCAGGGGTTGTCCTCGTTCTCAAGGTCTAGATACGATGCGACTGCCCAACTGATGATCAAAGGTACTGTTTGCTTCAGGAAAGGTTGAAAGCTATTGAGGGACAGAAAATGTCAGGGTTGGACTTATCTTATTTGGGGTTGACACCTAGAGTGAGGTTTCGTCCAAAGTTCAAAGTCCCTGTATTTGACAAGTACAACGGGGCAGCATGTCCGAAAACTCACATTACTGCCTATTTCTGCAAGATGGCGGTGTACACTGAAGATGAAAGGCTTCTCATGCACTTTTTCATGAAAGTTTGACTAGAGCATCACTAGAATGGTATATGCATCTTGAGAGAAACCACATAAGGAGATGGCAAGACCTGGTGAATGCTTTTATCCAACAATACCAAATCAACATTGACAAGGATCCAAGCCGTTCACAGTTGTTGAGTTTATCTCAAAAATCGGGTCAGACATTCAAGGAATATGCTCAGAAATGGAGAGAGCTCACTGCTAGAGTTCAACCACCCATGATGGAGCGGGAGATGATTGATATGTTCACCAGCACTCTATCTGGACATTATTATATTGCTTGTAGCACTTCCGCTAGTTTTTCTAAGATGGTCCATTATGGTGAGCGAATCGAGAATGGGCTGAAATCTGGAAAGATCCATTATGCTGAGGGAGGAAGTTCCTTCGGTGCAAAGAAAGCTTACAGAAGTCATCCCAAGAAAGAGAAGGGAAAATCCAGTGTTTTATATGGAGGAAGGGGCAAAGCACAAGTCAATGCAGTGACTATATCCGCTCCTCAGTCACAAGCTCAGCAAGAACCTCGTCAACAAAACTAGAGGCAGCAAGAGAATCACACTCCTAGGAGGTTTGATGTCGTTCCAATGAGTTATGTTGATTTGTTTACCCAATTGACTGATCTCATGTTGGTAGTGCCAAAGGCTGCATTCCCACTTCCTCCTCCGGGCAAGCGTCCTAGGAATTACGATGTCAATGCCAGTTGTGAGTTCCATTCCGGAACATTGGGGCATAATATTGAGAACTGTTATGCGCTCAAATGAAAAATACAAGACTTGATTGATTCAAAAGCTATTAAACTGGAAGCTCAACCGCAACATGCTAAGCCTAATGTTACCCAAAACCCGATGTCACGACATGCCGATGGGGTTGTCTAAGCCATAATGGAAGATGGTGAGGTCCTGAATTTGATAATGGATGTTTACTTGGTAAAGACACCACTACCTTTTGTTAAGGAATACCTGATCAAGAGAGGTGTTTTTGCTGGTTGTGAAGTTGGTTGTGTAAGATGTGAACATTATTCGAATGGTTGTGCAAAGTTAAAAGACGGTATTCAGTATCTAATTAATAGTGGCCAATTGCAGTTTGATCGGATTAAGAAGGATAAGAAGGCTGGCATACAAGATGTATTTGTGATTACTATCTCTTACTCTCCGATTGTTATATCTCCACCAACAAAACCTATTCCATTGGAAATCACCAAACCCGGGCCCCTGCCGTATGAAAGTGATAAAGCTATACCATGACATTATGGGTGGATGTTTATTATCATGGTGTAAAATAGGAAGATGTCTTCTCCTCTGCTAAGAAGGGTGACAAATTGAATGTTGCCAACACTGATAAACTTGCTGGTAGTAGTGGCCTGACAAGAAGTGGTCGAATGTTCTCTGCTCCAGTGAACAATCAAATGCAAATGCTTTGGCTAAGGCCAAAGGCAAGCAGGCCATGAAACAACCTGAACTGCAAGGTGCCAATCCTGACCTGGAGAAGGATGTTGAGTAAATTATGAAGTTTATTCGCAAAAGTGATTATCGGGTGATTGATCAACTTGCCCAGACGCCCGCTAAAATTTTTATCCTCTCTTTGCTGCGAGACTCAGAAGCGCATAAGAATGCCTTAATGAAGCTGTTGAGCACTGCCTTTGTGCCACAAGATATATCCATGGGGCAGTTTGAGAATGTGTTTTCAAGTATTTCAACTAACAATGGTTTGGGTTTTACTGATTTTGATCTTTCGCCAGAGGGTCAAAACCATAACAAAGCGCTGCATATTTCCATGGAATGCCGAGGCACTGCTTTGTCCCGTGTATTGGTGGATACCGGTTCCTCTTTGAATGTAATTCCCAAGTCAGCATTGATGAACATCGACTATGGTGGTCTTGAACTCTGACCTAGTGATTTGATTGTTAAAGCATTTGATGGTTCTAGGCGTTCTGTCTTTGGAGAGTTGGATCTTCCCATCAAAATAGGTCCCCAGCTGTTCACTACAACTTTTTTCGTCATAGACATCCAACCTGCCTACTGTTGCCTCTTAGGCCGTCCATGGATTCACAAAGCTGGAGCGATTACATCCACCCTTCAATAGAAGCTGAAATACCCTATTGATGGGAAAACAATCACAATCTACGTTGATGAGGAAAATATTGTGAGTCACCTTGCTTTATTCTGGTATATTGAGATTGATGGTGAGATTATGAAACTTTGTTTCAAGGTTTTGAGACTGTTCATATGCTGAAGACCCCTCAACAGGAGAAAGTTAAGAAAGACAAGCTGGAATCTTCCATGGCATCCTTGAAAGATGCTAAAGCTGTGGTTGAGGCTGGACACCCTAAAGGATGGGGAAATGTGGTAAAGGTTACACCCAAATTCAACAAGTTTGGGTTGGTCTTTGATCCCGTTTTGATCCACCAGATTCTTAAAGTACCCAACTTGGTTACTCCTATGAAGTTTCAAGCGCTGGCATCAATCCTAGACAAGCAAATGCAGTTGATGACTCAGATAATGAATTTGACATTGACAAGTGGATCCGCCCCAGTGTCCCTGGCGTGGAATTGAATAATTGGACTTCGGAAGACTGTGTCCCAGTCATGATGGTCAAAGAGTAATTTTATTTTGTTTCTGTTATCATGCAAATAATTCCTGTGCTCTGCGCAAGGCACGTTGAATCATATGTAGGGCCACCATGTTTGTATTTGCAGTTTTTTACCATTAAATAAAGAACATCTTTTCATTAAAATATTTTCTTCCCTTTCCTTCAATTTTACATCACAATTTTAAAACGCAAAATGGGAATGCTTTATTTTCTTTTTATCATCTAAAAAAACTAAAATAAGCATAAAATCATTCATGCAAATATAATCCCACACTCTTAATGGATCCCTTCGATAACGACTCTGCTATCACTCTACATGACTTTGATAATCCGATCAACCAAGCCGAAGACAAAGGTGAGGAAGATTGTGAACTCCCTGGAGAGCTAGAAAGAATGTTAAGACAAGAGGAAAAGGTTATCCAACCGCATTAGGAAGAGATTGAGAAAGTGAACCTGGGAAATTCGATGTGATTAGAGAGTTTAAAGTTAGGGTTGCTTTAGAAAGCGATGTGAAGAAAAGATTGATTGAACTACTCCAAGAGTATTTAGATATCTTCGCCTGGTCTTACGAAGATATGCTTGGGTTAGATACTGACATTGTTGTGCACAAGTTTCCATTGAGAGAATATTGTCCTCCTGTTAAGCAAAATATTCGAAGAACTCATCCTGAGATGTCTAAGAAGATCAAAGAGGAAGTCTAGAAACGACTTGATGCTCTTTGAATGTCATCTCTTATCTTCCATGGGTTTCCAACATTATGCCCATGCCCAAGAAAGATGGCAAGGTTAGAATGTGTGTGGATTATCGGGATTTGAACAGAGCCAGTCCGAAAGATGACTTTCCGCTTCCCCATATTGACATATTGGTGGACAACACAGCTCATTTAAAAGTGTTTTCATTCATGGATGGCTTCTCTGAGTACAATCAGATCAAGATGGCACTGGAAGACATGGCTGAAATAACTTTTATCACCCCGTGGGGGACTTTCCTTTACAAAGTGATGCCTTTCGGATTGAAAAATGTCGGGGCAACATACCAGTGTGAAATGGTAAAATTTTTCATGATATGACTCATAAGGAGATTGGAGTGTATGTCGACGACGTGATTACAAAATCTCAAGATTTAGAAGAGCATCTGGTACATCTGCAAAAGTTTTTTGATAGATTGAGGCTGAATCCGAACAAGTGTACATTCGGCATACGATTTGGAAAGTTGTTAGGCTTCGTTGTAAGTGGAAGAGGCATCAAGGTTGATCCTGCTAAAGTAAAGGCAATTCAAGAAATGCCTGAAACAAGAGCGAAAAAAGAGGTATGTGGCTTTCTAGGGAGGTTAAACTACATCTCTAGATTCATCTCTCACAAGACTGCCACATGCGAACCTATTTTCAAATTGCTGAGAAAAGATCAAGTGGTCAGGTGGAATGATGATTGACAAGTCGCATTCAATAAGATAAAAGAGTATTTGTAGGAACCTCCGATTCTAATGCCTCCCGTGGAGGGCAGGCCGTTGATCATGTATTTAATAGTGCTCGAAGGCTCAATGGGGTGTGTATTGGGACAACATGACGAGTCTAGTCGAAAATAGCATGCAATATACTACCTAAGCAAAAGGTTTACCGACTGTGAGATGAAATACTCATTGCTCGAGAAGACTTGTTGTGCTTTAGCGTGGGCTGCTCTCCGACTAAGACAGTATATGTTGACTCATACTACCTTGTTGATATCCAAGATGGATCCAATCAAGTACATATTAAAAAGCCAGCTTTGACATGCCAAATTTCTAGATGGAAAATGATTTTAACAGAGTATGGCATCTAGTATACTACTGAAAAAGCTATCAAGAGTAGTATATTGGCGGATTATGTTGCTCACCAGCCAGTAGATGATTATCAGCCAATGAAATTTGAATTTCACGACGAGGATATCATGTACATCCGGGATTGTAACATCCCTGGTCCAGATGAAGGACTCGAACCAGGATCAAAGTGGTCTTTTGTATTTGATGGGGCATCCAATGCATTGGGTAACGGTGTCGGTGTAGTAATTACTACTCTGGACGGTCATCACATCCTGTTCACAACCTGGATCTGTTTCAGTTGCACCAATAACATGGCTGAATACAAAGCTTTCTTCTTTTGTATCGAGGCAGCGATTAATTTGAGAATTAAACATCTAAAAGTGTACAGAGACTGCACTTGTGATTAGCTAGATTAACGGCAACTAGGAGACTCGTCACCCAAATTTGATTCCTTACTGCGAGCACGTGATGAAATTGATTCCTTACTTCGAGGAGATCACTTTCGATTATATCTCGCAAGAAGAGAACAACCTGGCTGATGCTTTAGCTACCCTAGCATCAATGTTTAAATTCAAATGGGATAATGAAGCGCCTTCGATAACCATTCAGAGGTTGGTTGAGAAAGCATTTTGCTTTGAGATTGAGGTAGAGAAAGATGGAAATCCACGGTTTTTTGATGTCAAGCGATATCTTGAAACTCAAGAGTATCATGAGGAAGCTTCTATGACAGATAAGATGTTCTTGAGAAGATTCTCAGTAAAATTCTTCCTCAATAACGGTATGCTATACTGTAGACATCATGACGGGTTGTTGCTCAGGTGTGTTGATAAAGATGAAGCTACAAAATCATCGAAGAGATGTAGGAGGGCTTATTTGGAACTCATTCCAGTGGGCACATTATGGCTAAAAAGATCTTGCAATCTGGGTATTACTGGTCTACCATGGAGGTCGATTACTTTAATCATGCCCGAGTTTGCTACAAATTCCAAGTATATGCCGACAAGATGCATGTGCCACCATCACCTTTGAATGTTTTAACCTCTCCTTGGGAATTTTCTATGTGGGACATTGATATGATCGAAAAGATTGAGCCGACATCGTCTAACGGACATTGCTTCATTCTGGTTGCAATAGATTATTTCACCAAGTGGGTTGAAGCAACATCCTACATAAGCGTCACCAAACAGGTGGTTGCCCGGTTTATCAAGCATAATATCATCTGTCGTTACGGGATTCCTGACAAGATTATCACTAATAATGGGTTGAATCTTAACAACAAGATGATGAAGGAGCTTTGTGAGTCCTTCAAGATCAAGCATCATAATTCGTCTTTGTATCTCCCAAAGATTAATGGTGTTGTTGAAGCGGCAAATAAGAACATCAAGAAGATTATGCAGACGATGGTAGTAACCTATCGAGATTGGCATGAGATGATGCCTTTTGCTTTCCATGGTTACAGGACTACTACTCGCACTTCAACTAGGGCAACCCCGTTTCTCTTGTTTATGGAATGGAAGTAGTGCTTCCAATTGAAGTTCAGATCCCTTCATTAAGAATCATGAAAGATGAAGAGCTTGATGAAGACGAGTGGGTACAGAATCGCTTAGACCAGTTGTGCCTCATTGATGAGAAACGGTTGGCAGTTGTCGGCCATGGACAAGTTTATCAATAGAGGATGAAAAAAGAATACGACAAGAGGGTGCGACCTCAAAATTATAAGCCTGGTGACCTCGTGCTAAAGAGGATAATTCTTCCTCAAGGTAACCCAAGAGGTAAGTGGACGCCTAATTACGAAGGGCCATTTATTATGAAGAAAGTTTTCTCTGGTGGCACCATGATGCTCACAACAATGGACAGAGAAGATTTTCCACTACCCGTAAACGCGGACGTGGTCAAGAAATACTATGCATAGTCTTGTATAGTCGAGAAAGGGAATAAGAGCAAGCGGCCATGTCCCACGTCAGATCAATGGTCACACTTTGTGTCAACATCTCAATCTATTCCGAAGGGCAGTGATCAATGCAATCATCTTTTTCGGGAAAAGCAAAGTGATGAGATAGTTGGAGTTATAAGAGTGACAACAGGGTTGAAACCCGATGAGGATTCATTATCACATTGCCATGTGTTTTAGTTTTCCTATTGTTTTACTTTTGTAATTGCCTCATTCCAGGAATTTCCTCCTATTGTACTTGCCTATTTACAGGCCTATTTCCAATTAATAAAATGATTTTTTTCTTGTCAATTAGTTTCTTGCATTTGCTGATTTGTTTGCAAAGGACGTTCAAAGTTTGTGGTAAAATTTTGCATATAAAAAATTGTTGGTTTTACCATGATCAGAAACTTTTGAATGTTATTCCGAAACTTGAGTGACCCGGATGGTAGACAAAGTTGTCGCACCATGCCAGGGGCATTCCACTAATAATGTGTTGCAGGGAGTTCCTTTGATTGCAAACATCCAGATGCACTAAGATGGAGATCAACTAAAGTTTTCCCCAGTGAGTCTGCTCCTAGGCAGAAATGGTCTCTAGAAGTTCGGCAAGTATCCTCCCTTTGATCGGTGAAGTCAACAAGCGCTTTGTGCCAAGGATCATAGATTGATCTCTTCTTTAGTGAGTTGCTCTTTATGGGTATCCTATCATCATCCTCAATAGAGTTCATTTTCTCTTTCCCAATGAACATGGATGAGAGATCCCCAAGTGAAGATGCTTTTAGTAGAGGATCGGATGTAATGGTTGTCATCAGCATGGTATCCTTGATGAAATTCCCCAACGGATGTTAGTATTGGAAAAAGTTATTCAAAGCATTGTACAAATCCACAGTGCGAGTTGCGATGCCTATTTCATTGGAATTCCCAATGAATGCTCATTGGAGTTTCAAAAGTACTCTGATAGAAGGCCGCATGACTCTTATCCCTTGAGAAGATGGTATTTGAATCATTGATCACGGATGTTCATCCCTGGGTTCGCATTTCGATATCCCGGTGGGTGAGCACCGATCTACTGGTTTGCCTAGTTGGAGTTGGTGTGTCTCTCATGGTGTCTCCGATGAGTCTCGCATCATTTTCATCCCTAGTCGAAGTCATGATGGGTAACGATGGAAGCTCTTCTTCAAGTATCTCCATTTGTTCCCCAACGAATTGTTGTCCGAGATAATTTCCCATGAAATCAATTCCTCGGTATGTTCACTTGACGACATTTGATCTCTCGAGTGATCTTTTTTTAAATCAACGGTTTGGTCATATCTCTAGCAGCATGCCAATGCTATCTTCCCCGGCGGATTGTCAGATTTAAGTTTGATTGTTTTGTTACCTAGGGTCGCCGGTTTCTTTTTATCTTTTTGTAAGCATGCATCATCTTATTGCATTAATTTACACTAAATTCACGCACTTCATATAGTTATAAGCCAGGAATATAAACTTTTGTCCCTAGTGGTGTTCCTACCTCTCTCTGAAATCCCAACAAGGATAATTTATTTGGTGTGTGGCATCCCTTTGGAATCCGTTGTGTCCCAATTCTTCCTGGCGCAATATGTCTATTGTCTCCTTTGGTGTTGAAACTGCCAGCTCTTACCCTGGTGCAACACATATTCAGCGTTGAAATCAAGCCCTACACTTGTTTTCTCCCCTACACACAAGAGTTGATTCGCTATCAATTCTTGTTTAGGTCTGAGTATTACGCTCTCTCCTATACGCATGATGCAGGATACTCTATATTGTGTGTGGAGTCTGCTCAGCATTTCCAGTCTTCATTTTCGTTGAAACTACAAGTCCATCCCCTGGTGCAACATTCTTAGGACAGGTTCTTCCCCTGTACCTTTTCGGAAACAAGAATACACTTGTCTCTCTCCTTAGAGTACAACGTTCTGAGTTAGTAAATCCTAATCGGCATTTTCTAGCCTTTGCATCACAAACTCGTCCGATTATTCCCTAGTGTAATGTGGTTAGTCTAGTCAGTGTATCTATTCTTCGTTCCGCTAGCATGTCAGTTCTCCCCTGACATTGTGGGTTACCTTTTGAGAAGAAGAAAACACTTGTTTCTCTTCTTTGTAAAGCCGAATCGGCGTTTCCTAGTCTATGCATCACATTTGTCCAACTATCCTATAGCGTAATGTGATTAGTCTAGTTAACATATCTAGTCTTTGCTTCCGCTTGCATGTCAGCTCTCCCCTAGCATTGTTGGATTGAATTGGGTAGAGGACAATTCTTTTTAGGTCAGGATTACACCTGTACCTGTCTTCTCAGAATTCAACATTTATTATGTGCTATCTCTTGTTGTGACCCAGTTAAGCCCTGGTGCAACATATCCTTTTCTCCAATGAGGCTCGTTGGAGTTTTAAAAGTCTGCACTCATATTTTGATACATCTTTTGGGATTCAGAGTGTAAATTTTTTATTCTATTTTTGGTATTCAATCACCTCACATCTTGTCGCTCGGAAGGCAAACGCCAACCTTGCTCCCAAGTTCGAGGATGATTGAATAGGGGAGATGTTGTACCCCAAAATTTACCCTCTTCTTTCTCGTATTTCTGGCTTATAATTTGATTGCATAAACATACATGTAGTCGTATACATAGCATTGAGCATGGGGTTACCAGGTTCAAGGTATCCCAAGTTGTGAATAAAATGGCGTGTTTCGGTTATCTCAGATCGCTTTGAGTCCAGTATCGATATTCCTCGATTCGTATGCTCAATACAACGTATTCTGGTCGGAAAGCTATTTTGGTGTGGTTCCATAAGCTCTGGGATCATTTCAATTTGTTCTCCAGTTTATCTGTTCATATCGGAGGTCGTTTGGTCAAGAAAAAGAATTTATTCCCTTATTTCTCAATAAAGTGAGTTTTGGGTTTTCAGCGCATGTTGGGCACTGCAGAAGGCACATCTCTCAGTTCGTCGGGTATTTTTTGATGATTTTCAACTGGCAAGTCCCTCTCATTATTATCTACAACTTTCCTTTGAAAGCCGGAGGCAAATCATGTGAGGAAAGTCCCCAAAAAAATTGATTTCTCAAGTGATCTAAACTGAATTTCAGTGTTGTTTCGTGCGCTCAGTGCACTGAAACATTCATACATCCTAGCTGGAAACTCGAAAATGAGCGGGGCCAATTTATAAAATTCCATGTTGAAATTATGTCGACTTTCATTTGCAACTCAAGAGTTGATTCCTCACCAATCAATACCAGAATTTTATTCTTTGGAGTTGATTTTAAGCTGAACCGAGTAATTTTCATCTGATACGCAAAGTTTGAAAAATCATATCTTGCTCGATTTTTATCGAAACGAAGTGGATACCATATAGTACTAAGGACGTGTGGGGTGTTAATCCCTTCCCCTCGCGTAACAAACTCCTTTCCCTAGATCTCTCGGTTGTGAGACCATGGTTTCTTCTCTCTTAGGTGTTGTACCCCAAAATTTACCCTCCCCTTTTCTGCATTTATGGCTTATAATACGATTGCATAAACATACATGTAGTCACATGCATAAACATTGATCATGAGGTTACCAGGTTCAAGGCATCCCAAACGCCAAATAAAAAGAGTTTACCCATTTATTTCTCAATAAGACGGATTTCGAGTTTTCGACGCATTTTGGGCGCTTCAGAAGGCGTATTTCTCAACTTGTCGGGTATTTTCTGAAGATTTTCAACTGGCATTTCCTTCTCATTATTATCTAAAATTTAGTTTGAAAGCGGAAGTAGATCTTGTGAGGAAGGTTCCCAAAGAAATTGATTTCTCTAGTGGATTAAACCGTATTCTGGATACTTTTCGTTTACATTCTGACTTCAAATTCCGCACGGATTTGGCTGTTTTGGATTAATTTCAAAAGTTATTCGTATAATCATGATTTAGGCTTGATTATTGATCTTAGGCCCAACTCCTAAAACTATAAATAGATTTTCCTCTTCACAAATCATAACAACACAATCATTTGCTTAATTTTCACTATCAATCACACTCTAATTGTCTCTCAAATCCAAAGCATAAACTCAGGAACAAAGTTTAAACTGCAACATTCCCTCCAAGAAACCACCACAGGCTGCCACCAGACCTCTGTCTGACACCTGTCTCAGCCACAGACCACTCTAAGCGCGCCTCTCCAAGCTAAGCGCGCCCTGCAATTTCTTGTTTTCTTTCATCGTAGCTTCTCTCGTCAAATCTCAATCTTCTTCTCCTTCTTACGCTCGAATTTGACATGGAAGGGCTGTTTGCTTGATTTCTCTTCAATTTCAAGATTCAAGGATTTCTTCTTCATTTTTCTTCAATTCTCCATTGAAGATTCCATGTTTTCCTCTAGAATTCAAGGTTAATTCCAAAGATTTTCATTAATTCGCTGCTGATTTGGTATTTTCTTTGAAAAGCATAAGGAATTCCTCTTCAATTTGATTCAAACTTCAAGTTCAAGTGAGTGTTTAGTTCAATTAAGCACTTATTTTAAGATGTTATTAACTTTCGGCTTTTCTGGAAATTGAATACTGAAATTGCATGCAAACTCAATGTAGATTCTGATTCTTGAACCTTTACTCTTGAATTCTTCGATTTGAATTGGATTTGGCAGCCTTATTTGTGTTAGTGTGAGGATTTTTGTACATAGCATTTACTCTTGTGCATTTGTATCTTCTTTGCATATAGGTCATAAATTCATGCAGCTTGCATCATCTTACATGCTCATGCATTAGAGAGCATTTAGTTTGATTGATTTGCATTGATTCATGATGATTTGAAGCATAATTTGCATTCGAAGTGCGTCGACATGTAGATTCCAAAGCATTTTGAACACTAGGCACACAATGCATTGCACATAAAGCCATTGTATATGCATTCCAAGTGTTTATGTTAATGCGTAACCTAGACTTGAATGGGAGCTTCCAATACCTCTAGGTAGTATGACTTGCTTGCATTATTCCTTTGCACATGAGAATTAGGATTGTTATTCTAACTTGCATCCTTGGCATGTTCATGCATCGATGATCATCATGTGAACATTAGGATTATTATTCTAACCTGCACCCTTGACATGTTCATGCATCGATTATCATCATGTGAACATTAGGATTTTTATTCTAACTTGCATCCTTGGCATGTTCGTACATCATCCTATCTATGGACATTAGCATCATTGTCTCAACTTGCATTATTCATGTGTTCATACATCATAAAGTTTCATCCATGAACAATGGAGTTATCATCTTGATTAGCATTCCTTGCATGTTCATGCATTATGTGTTTGCACATGAGCATTGGAATTATCATCTTGATCCGCATTCCTTGCATGTTCATGCATTATGTCTTTGCACATGAGCATTAGAATTATCATCTTGATTCACATTCCTTGCATGTTCATGCATTATGTCTTTGCACATGAGCATTGGAATTATCATCTTGATTCGCATTCCTTGCATGTTCATGCATTATGTCTTTGCACATGAACGTTGAAATTATCATCTTGATTCGCATTCCTTGCATGTTCATGCATTTAGTGTCACCAATGAGCGTTGGAATTATCATTTTGATTCGCATTCCTCGCATGTTCATGCATTCGATTGTCATTTGTGAACTTTGGAATTGCTACCTGACTATGTGGGCTGGCTTGTGGCATGAGAACGTCATAGACAGGTGATTCGGATCAAAACAACATTTTGCCGATTGCGGACCGCTTAGCGCCACGGGGCGTGCTAAGTGCCAAACTCTCGACTTTTATTTTGCGGTCGCGCTTAGCACGGTCTAGAGCGAGCTAAGCGCGGAAGCTTCTATTTGGGTCGCGCTTAGCGTGGTATGGCGAGCTTAGCATGACTGTCTTGGTTTATTTTCTTTTCTTTCTTGATTCTAGCGCAAACAACAAGCGCTCTAGTCTTCCTAACCTTTGTTTGAGTTGTGTTTGATGCAAGAGTTTATGTCGTACACGTATGACACAATCCTTGATATTTCACGTTTGTATACCCGTATACATTCTTTTGCATGCTTTTGGGTCTACCTCCCTTCTTGCGGTGTTTCGTGTTTGTACACTCACATGTGCATCTCTATTACTTTGTTTTGCTCGGCTAATCTCGTTCTTGCAGGCATTGTCATTTCGGATGCGTGTCGAGTATTTCGCTTGTTTTTGATGCCTTGAACCATTCTCACCGGTTTACTCTTATTGCATGGCTGTGGTACTTGAATTTTTCCGGAGTATTTCTTTAGCTTGCAGTGCTCTTCGGATTCTATATTCGTGTGGTAGTTTCTACACCATTTATCACATTCTCTTACAACTTTCCTAGATATCATGAGAAGTAGGGCCTTACAGCTTTCTTTTGCCATGAGAAGTAGGAATAGAGATGCATGATGGGGCTTCCGTAGTTGGAGCATGTTCAGGAACCCCTCTAGTTTATTTAAAGACCCGTTTAGGGCGATTCTACTTGTGGATTGTGCTTGATTGTTTGATTTTTTCCCCTGGTTTGCTCGGTTAGGATAGGTTCTCAAGCCTAAACAT
This sequence comes from Vicia sativa, assembly GCA_021764765.1. Lineage (NCBI taxonomy): Eukaryota > Viridiplantae > Streptophyta > Magnoliopsida > Fabales > Fabaceae > Vicia > Vicia sativa. Next base: position 23,084,346 of record CM038797.1, read on the forward strand.
TAGGATTTACATCCTTTTCATGTTAACATGGGTAGAGATTCCCTTGCATCCTCAACCGTAAGTCGAATCCTTGCATGACAACATTAGGGTTAGTACTTAGCTAGTCTCCCTTTTTTTTTGCTAGATTTCTTTTGCATCTTTGCATGTAATAAAACTAAAACTTATTTATTTTTTCTTTTGAAAACAAAACACTTAATAATTGTTTGAACTCCTTTCTCAAGGTAAAAGCAACCAACCAAGACAAAACTCTTTTCTCCTTTGTGCACATTTTCGTTTGTGTTCAAAACCTTTTTCCACAAGTAAAAAACCCAAAACCCACCAAAACAAGTGAGCCGAACTACGCTCTGACTTTCCCATTGCACGCGGGAATACGTAGGCATCTTGTCACAGGGCTCGATCGAGCAAACCTTGTAAATAGTTCCTTCTTTTCCCCGTGGTTTCTTTATTTTCCTTTCCTTTTTGCATGCATTGTAGAGATTGAGCAATAGGTAGATATAACACACCCTTTAGCTAGAAATTAGAAGCGGATACCATAGAGTACTACGGGCGTGTGGGGTGATAATCCCTTCCCCTCGCATAACTAACTCCCTTACCTAGATTCTCTCGATTTCTCGGTCATAAGACCGCGATTTCTCCCTTCAGGTTTACTCGATGTTTTCCTTTCTTCGTCATGAGATAAAAGACGTTCGATGGAGACTCCATTGATACACCCCTATCAGTCGGAAGTTCATCCGGGTGGTTTCAGCTGGCGACTCCACTGGGGACAGTTAACCTATTGCTGGTCCGTCCAGGAGTTGATCTTATCTTTCTTTTTCATGTTTATTGGGTGTTTATCTACTTACTCGCTTTATCGCATCATCCTTTGTATGCTTTGCGTTGCATTCTATGTGGCATATTTACCGCTTTCATATATCCTGTATATGGGCTACTGCTGTACTGGTTGATCTCTTGATTTGGGTGGGTGTTACTTGAGGTAAAAGGCCCACTACCACCGCCAGTGACATATAGGTTAAATGGATGTTCATGTCGAATCCCGCATCCCGTGGTGCGTGTGAGGAGGCATGAAGTACCGAACTCATATGAGATTCCATTGACGGTGCTTTCGCCCTACGCCCTATTGTGTAGTCAGCGAAGTACTCGATAAAGGACCATCAAATCTGTTTATCATTAGGGACCCCTGTTGTGTCTAGAATCACCCTTTGAGTTGGGGCGGGATATCATTACTACAGGTACTGTTGGTAACTGTTGGTGGCTTGTTACTGCTGGTGACTTTGTTATTAATGATGACTTGGTATTTTTTGGTATTTTCTAGTATTCTCTGGTATTTTCTTTGGAATTCCAGTTTGACGCAAAACCTTTGAACCTGTGATATTCAGTTTGGTTTCTACTTGATACCTTGGTCAGGTGGCAAGCTTTAGACCTTGCTACATTTGTCTGGGATTTCAGTACAGCAGTGGTTTAACATACAGGAGATATGGTCCTATAGCATTGCATTCATAAAAACTTTTAATTTGCATATTTTTAACATGCATGTTTGTTTATTTCTAGGATTTCTCTAGCCTTTAAGTCTAGTTGGTGGGTTCCTTTTGGAAGATGGATACTAAAAAGAAGAATAATCAGAGACGTCATCCAGTAAGTGCTAACGTTGCAAGTAAGTGTGCCGTGAGAGGTTTTCATTTGGGTTTTTCGCTACGGGAAGGTAATGCCAAAATTTCCAAGAAGGATTGGAGGGGATTTAATGTCATTCTAGCTTATTGTATCTATAGGATTTGTTTATTTCTGAATGAGCCTAAGTTTGTTGACATGAATGTTATCTCCATTTTCATCCAGCGGAATCCTATTCCGACTTTGTTGGGAGATGTTTACCATTCCATGTAGTCCAGGAGCTTTAAAGGGAAAGGTGGAATTGTAAACTGTTGCGCACCATTTTTATACCATTGGTTTCAAGGTTTTTTCCCCGAAGTAGCACTTTTGTTGACACTCAACATACCATGAGGTAGGTTCCAATATTGACGGGTCTCACATCTCAGGATATTGGTTGGAGTCTGAAGGTGAGAAGATTATCATTCGTTGCGGAGACTTCCCTAATGTCCCTCTCATGGGCATAAGAGGGGGTATCAATTATAATTCGACTCTTGCTTTGAGGCAACTGGGTTATGCTTCGATGGGACCTCCTGATGCGAGTTTTTTGCAAGAAACTCTATACTATGACATGCCCGATGTTACTAGGACAACGACTAAAGTTATTCAAGCATGGAAAAGCATCCACCTTGAAGGAGGACAATACTTTGGAAGGAAAGATCCCACGACCTATGCTTCTTATATTCAATGGATTAAGAGAGAAATAGCGATCGTCAGTGGCCTTCCGTCACCGGAGCTGTAGCTTTTTATCCTCAAGAGTTAGTTCCAGATGTTGTTTCAAAAGGATATTATGAGCAGCGCGTGCTCGAATCGCCTTTTGCTTGAAGAAGGAGGCGCTAGCGATGAGTTATCTTGTTTCCACTCAAACAAAGAATCAAGCGGCTCACGAGCTCAAATATTTCAAAGGAGAGGCATCGACTCAACCGAAGCGGCCTAGAGTTGAAGATTTCTCCATGCCCATGGAAGATCACGGAAAGTTGTTCTTGGTTTAGAAAAGAAGTACAAGGCTCAAATCGAAGACTTGAAGACGCAAATGCATAATCAGAAGTTGACATATGAAGCCTGTATCCCAGAGAAGGAAGCCCAATTATCCCATGTTGTCGGAGAGTTGGAACGTATCAAGATTCAATTGCCTGTGCAAGACATGGAAGGATTTTCTATGTTTGATTTTTAGATTTATGCTTTATTTGTCTTTTGTGGAAATCACCATCAGGCTTAATGGTAGGATTACTCCTTTTATGGCACGATTTGCAAAACAATTGTGTGGACGCGCAATTTACTTGTAAACTTATTTGATTAAGATTTAATGATGATTAGACTTTTCAATATCCATTATCTTGTTAAATCCTAAAACTTGAGTTAGAGTGTTAAAGAATCCTGGAAATGTTCAAATATGCCATTACATGCATAACGTTACATGCATAACATTCATATATGTACATGCCATGCATAACAGGTTCGGACCGGAGTTCTCATCCTCGGCTTCTGCTTTTATTTAGAAGAAAATTGCAAACTTCCACCGTTACCTGACTCAGAACAACGAAAAGCGACAGATGGAACAACTTCAAGCAGAAGTGGCAGCAATGAAAGCATAAATGGAGGCGCAGATGACTCAATTCATCGAGGACAACAAGAGTTGAGGGCTTTGGTTGAGAGATCTCGTCTAGAGGATGACCGTCGCAATCTATTTGATGATGCTTCTATTGAAGACGTCAAAGCGACCGGATGGGGAGACGATTTCCCAAAAGACTATGCTGATGTGAACACAATAAGGATCACCTCTGTCGATCCCGTGCCTAGATGGCACCTCTCATTATTACCTCTCCCAGATCAATACCATATTCCTCTAACAAAGCTATACCTTGGAATTACGGAGCCGAAGTTTACTATCATGGCGTCAAGCAAGACCCTTTGACCATTAGATACATTGTAGTTGAAGCTACCAATCCTGACATCGACAACATCACTAGATCCAGTAAAGTAACCAGAACCGGAAGAGTATTTTCTCCAGAGATCTCTCCTCTAAAAGACACTACTACACCAATTCACATTCCTGCTATCAAACTAGTTCCCGAAGCTAGAGGGAAAGAACTAGTGACTTATCCTTTCGAGTACCAAAGGAAGTTCTTGAACATACCTCCAAACAAGAAATAGAGGAAATTTTGAAGATCATCAAGAAGAGCGACTACAATGTTGTGGAATAGTTGGGACAAAATTCGTCCAAGATATCCATGCTAGCTCTGATATTGTGCTCTGAGGCTCATGCTAAAGCCTTGGTAAAGTTTCTGAAGAATGCTCACATACCATAAGACACTACTGCTGATCAATTCGAAGGTTGTATCGCTAGCCTGAACGTCAACAATGGTTTAGGTTTCTCTGATGCTGATTTAACTCCTGCCAGAAGGAATCACAACAAAGCCTTGCACATCTCTATTGAATGCAAGGGCACTACATTGTCTCACGTATTAGTAGATACTGGTTCCGCTCTGAATGTTCTACCGAAGAGCGCTTTCGACCGACTTAATGCTGAAGAAGTGGTCATAAAGCCCAGTGACATAATCGTAAGAGCTTTTGATTATTCTAAACAAACAGTACTTAGAGAGCTTGTCCTGCCAATTAAAGTTAGTTCCCAGACTTTTGACTCTACTTTCTTTGTCATGGACATTCGTCCACCTCATTCTTTCCTACTCGGCCTCCCTTGGATACATGGGACAGGCGCTGTTACCTCTACCCTGCATCAGAAGCTGAAGTACCCAGTGAAAGGGAAGATTGTTATGGTAGGCGGTGAAGAAGAATATATGGTAAGCCATCTACAATTATTCGATACATCGAAATGGAAGGTGAATTTGTCAAAACTCCTTGTCAAGATTTGAAGCAATTCCACGAGCCATGCTGTTGACTCTCTGTCACTCCACGAAGTTACTAGAGTTCCACGAAGATGGCCTCACCGAAAGGCGTCAAAGTTGTGGTTGAAGAAGGAGGTCTTGTTTGGGGTCAACTCCCAATCTTCCATTCAAATTTGACAAGACTAGTTTAGGCTTCACAACCAAAGGTCGAAGATGATACGCTGAACGTCTTGCAGACTTCCCTTCCACATCGGAAAAGCGGAGTTCATGCTATAGAAGGCGACGGTAATTCGACATCAACAAATGGATATTTCCAGCTGAGACGGATTCAACAATTGGAAGGCGAAGGCGTCATACCAATCTCCTTTAGACATGAGCAATTGCTTTTCTATTATGCTTTTCGCTTTTTACGTTTGAGCAATAAACTTTAAGCCTAATGCCTTGCGGCACGGCTCGTTGTGAGGTTATTATTTGTCATTTGCAAATTTTCATTCAATAAAATCATTAGACTTTTGCATTTAAATATTGTGCTCTTCTCTTTCTTTTATTTTATCACCCTTTCAAAAAGCTATGTGTTCTTACACACCCACATGATACACTACAAATTCACTCGAATCTCGTTGATATGACTCTGCTATTGCAAAATATGACTTGACAATCCGATCTACCAAGCGAAGACGAAGGTGAGGAAGATTGTGAAGTGCCAAAGAACTTGTCGTTACTACAACAATAAGAACAGGTTATACACCATACGAAGAGCCGATCGAGGTTGTAAATCTAGAAACACGACGAAAGGAAATCAAGATAGGAGCGGGCCTTGAAAATAGTGTCAAGAGAGATTGGTCCAAATGCTGCGAGACTATACCGAGATTTTTGCTTGGTCCTATGAAGACATGCCAAGTTTAGAAATTGACATTGTGGTACACCGACTACCAACGAAAGAAGGTTTTCTCCCTGTGAAGCAGAAGGTTTGTCGTATGCGTCCCGAGATGTCTGAGAAAATCAAAGCCGAAGTTATGAAATAATTCAATGCTGGTTTCCTAGCCGTTACTTCTTATCCACAATGGGTTGCGAACGTGGTTCCCGTACCTAAGAAGGATGGTAAAGTGAGAATGTGTGTGGATTATAGAGATCTGAACAGAGCAAGTCCGAAAGACGATTTTCCACTTCCTCATATTGATGTCCTGGTTGACAACACTGCTCAACATAAGGTTTTCTCCTTCATGGATGGTTTCTGTTTACAATCGATCAAAATGGTTCTGAAGACATGGAAAGACTAGTTTCGTTACGGTGAGACATATACGCTACAAGGTCATGTCCGGTCTCGAAGAACGCTTGCGCCACATATCAACGTGCCATGGTAACTTTATTCAATGACATGATTCATCACGAGATAGAGGTCTACATTGGCGACATGATAGCTCGATCACAAACTAAAGAAGAACATCTCGATCATTTGCGAAAGCTGTTTGATAGGTGAAGAAATACAGACTAAGACTTAATCCTAACAAGTGCACCTTTGGAGTCAGATCCGGTAAACTCTTGGGATACGTTGTCAGTGGTAAAGGTATTGAAGTTGACCATGCCAAGGTTAAAGCTATTCAAGAAATGACTCCCATACCGAGAAAGAAGTCATAGGTTTCTTGGGACGAATAAACTACATTGTCTGTTTCATTGCACATAACTACTACTTGTGAGCCAATCTTCAAGTTACTGAAGAAAGATCAAGTAGTGGAATGGAACGACGATTGCCAGACAGCTTTTGACAAAATCAAGGAGTACCTACAAAATCCTCCTATCCTGATGCCACCTACCAAAGGAAAACCTTTTATCATGTACTTGGCAGTATTAGAGAACTCAATGGGGTGTGTGTTGGGGCAACATGGCGAGTGCAGTCGAAAAGAGTATGCAATATACTACCTTAGCAAAAGTTTACCAAGCTGTGAAACAAGATACTCACGACTTGAGAAAACTTGCGCTTTAACTTAGCCGACTAAGACAATATATGTTGACTCACACTACCTTGTTGATCTCTAAGATGGATCCGATAAAATACATATTAGAAACTGCTCTCTCGGAAGAATAGCAAGATGGCAAATGACCTTGACCTAATACGACATCGGTATACTACTCGAAGGCAATCAAAGGAAGTATAGTAGTTGATCATTTGGCTCACCAAGTCTTAGATGACTACCAGTCTATGCATTTTGAGTTTCCAAATGAGGATATTATGTTAGTTACTGATTACGAAGAACCTGGACCAGACGAAGGACCTGAACCAGGATCCCGATGGACCATGGTCTTTGATGGAGCCTCAAATGCACTTGGCAATGGTATTGACGCCATCATTACATCTCCTACAGGCGGATACACGCCTTTCACCGCCAGACTATGTTTCAACTGCACTAACAACATGGCCGAATATGAAGCATGCATCATGGGTATCAAAGCTGCTATTGACTTGAGGATCAAATTCTTGCAAGTGTATGGAGACTCAGCTTTAGTGATCAGTCAAATTAAAGGCGAGTGGGATGCGAAGCATCCGAATCTCATTCCATATCGAGAGCATGTGTTAAGTCTGATCCCTTACTTCGAAGAAATTACCTTCGATCACATCCCACGAGAAGAGAATCAGTTGGCAGACGCATCATCTACCATGTCATCTATGTTCAAAGTCAGATGGGACAACAAAGCTCCCCAAATTATCATTGAAAGGTTCAACGAACCTGCATACTGTTGTGAACTTGATACCGAAGGAACAGAAGAGAAACCTTGGTTCTACGAAGTGAAGAGGTATCTCAAGGCTCAGGATATCCTGCAGGGGCATCTGTCAACGATAAGAAGTTCTTAACAAGACTCGCCTCCAAATTCATTCTCAGTAACGACATCTTGTACAAACGCAATCACGAATTGTGCTTACTCCGCTATGTAGATCAGAAAACAGCAAAATGAATCATAGAAGAGTTACATGAAGACGCATTCGGTACCCACTCCAGTGGGCATACAATGGCTAAGAAGATTCTAAGAGCAGGTTACTATTGGTCCACCATGGAAGCTGATTGTTACCGCTATGTTCGATCTAGTAACAAATGCCAGATATACGCAGACAAAGTGCACATACCTCCAGTTCCATTGAATGTTTTGACCGCTCCGTGGCCTTTCGTAATGTGGGGCATTTACATGATTGGAGATATCAAGCCCACCGCTTCCAATGCACATCGTTTCATCCTTGTTGTTATTGATTACTTTACCAAATGGGTAGAAGCAACCTCGTTCATCATTACCAAGAATGTTATGGCTCGATTCATCAAGCATAATCTTATCTGTCGGTATGGCGTCCCCAAAAGTATTATCACGGACAATGGTACCAATCTCAATAACAAAATGATCACTGTACTTTGCACACAGTTCAAGATTAAGCATCACAACTTTTCTCCATATCGGCCAAAAATGAATGGTGCAGTAGAAGCCGCCAACAAGAATCTCAAGAAGATCATACAGAAGATGACAATGACCTTTAAGGATTGGCACGAGATGTTTCCATTTTCTCTCCATGGTTATCGCACTACAGTACAAACATCTATAGGGGTAACCCCCCTTCTCTCTCGTATATGGTATGGAAGCAGTATTACCTATCGAGGTTCAGATACCCTCAACTAGAGTACTCTAGGACGCAGAGTTAGATGAAGACGAATGGGTCCAGACTCGCCTTGACCAAATCAACTTGATCGATGAAAAATGGCTCGCAGCCATCTACCATGGACAAATATACCAGAAGCGAATGATCAGAGCGTTCAATGAAAAAGTCAAGCACCGAGTCTACTAAGTCGGTGATCTAGTAGTCAAGTGCATCATTCTTCCACAAGGTGACTGACCCCAGGGGCAAATGGAGTCCCACCTATGAGGGACCATTTATAGTCAAAACAGTATTTTCCAGCAGAGCTACGATACTAAGCACTATGGATGGAGATGACTTCCCGCACCCTATGAACGCAGACATAGTCAAAAAATACTACGCATAAACGAGACCCGCTAGGTTGACTGGCCTAGGCAAAAATAAGGGCATCCTGGCGAACCAAAAAGGTTTGGGCAAAATTTAAGGATATATATACAAAAATGTACACACGACAAGTCAAAAACCTGCAAAGGCGGCTTGGGCAAAAAGGGTATCCTGGTAGATTGAAAATCCAAAAGGGCGGTCTAGGAAAAATTTAGGGATTTAAGCGTACGACTATGTCTCGTCCATATCACCTACTTACAGACTACACTACTATCATCTTCAAGATTCGAATGGCACAAATCAGTTCAATCACTTTCTTCTACCAGCAAGGAGATGAGATAATCGAAAATATATGAGCAATAGCACAGTTGAAGCTCGACGAGATTGTTTCCACATAGCTTTTTACTATTCTGACAATTTCCTCTTACTAGGATATTTGTCTCCTGTATACAAATTGCCTGACTATAGGCCCCTTTCCAAGCAAATTCCTCTTTTCCAGTTCTAATTTTTATTGTTTTATTTGCATAAAGTCCAATGATTGCTTTGAATGATTATGTGCATCTGACAATAAACATCTATTCACAAACATATGAAAAGCGAACAAAAACAGTAATTACTACAGGCTCTAGGAATTGAGATGATGACTAAAGTCACCAATACAATCCCCTACAGAGTCACTTTCACAAGAAATATCTCCACAAGATCATCTCTATAATCCCCCACAGAGCCATCGCTCTCCCTACAAAGACATCACTCTCCAACAATAGTGTTCAAACACTTCAACTTCCTCACGTCAGCCCTCGAGAAGTGATCCTATCAACTTCATCACGTTAGTCCCCGAGCAGTGATCCTATCAACTTCATCATGTTATTCCCCGAGCAGTGATCCTATCAACTTCATCATGTTAATCCTCGAGCAGTGGTCCTATCATATTCATCACATTAGTCCCCGAGCAGTGATCATATCATCTTCAATCACGTTAGTCCCCGAGCAGTGATCCTATCAACTTCATCACATTAGTCCCCAAACAGTGATCCTATCAACTTCATCACGTTAGTCCCCGAGCGGTGATCCTCTATATTCATCACGTCAGTCCCCGAGCAGTGATCCTATCAAACTTATCTACATTCTCAAGTCATCACGTTACATTGGTCCCCGAGCAATAACACATCAACCAATTACATCAGTCTCCAAGAAGTAACAGGTTATTCCATACCACATCGTCCCCCAGCAAGGTCTCTATACAAGATATTCATCTTTAGTTGAGTATCTCTCAATGATTATCATTCCCCAAACAATATCGGACTCGAAACTTGGTTAGATAGTGCATCGGAGGAATCTGAATCTCCTTTATCCCTAGTTAAGGGTTTTCAACAACTTCATCCCCGAAATCAAATATCTCGGAAGAACGTTCCTATCTTCTTCAAGGTGGATATATTTTGAAATACCACAACATCTACATTCATACATTATTCATAAAAATCATAATGTGTGTCATTCACAAGCATTGCCATATACTCGCATGCATCATAATGCATAGAACTAACCATATCTTGTCAAGGTTTATTTCCCCAGCAGGTAAAAGCTATCTTCCAAAATAGAAGGTCAAAGATTAATAGAAACAAGGCGGAAAACTATCGAACGACCATACAAATTATTTCTACATAGCAGATCATGGATTAACACTTGAAACAAGACGGGAAAACTATCCGCATCCTGACAACTATTCATCTAAAAAATAGCCAAGATAAAGGTTTATTCTGACTCTCTCAACCACCTCGGATGACATCTTTAAGCCCATCTCCGACTACACATCTTCATCAACCCGGATGGCATCTTTAAGCCCATCTCCGATATTTCTCTCATCCAAAAGACGAATGCAAAGTCTAGCATACGACTCACTCTCCAACATCAGCTTCTCCAAATTGCATCTATAAGCCCATTCTATCAGCTTCTCCAAATTGTCACGAAAGGCAAGCATACCAATCTAACCCTTCCAGTACAAGAAGATTGAATAGGGGAAACTCTCATACCCCAAAATTTTCCCTCCTACTTCCTAAGACAATTCACATCTCCATACTTAAGGATATGACAAGGGTTGACTAGACAAACCCTCTCCTAAGCAATCAATCCAAACTAGGGTATTGATTCTCTCAAGTCAGAATGAATTTCCAAGGCTCCAAGTGGTCATCATATCTCATCATATGCTTCAAAGAATCACCATGTCAAGTTTCAATCCTTACAAGTCAAATCTGCTCAGTCAGTTGCTCAGATGGTTGAAAATCAGTTATATTGGACAAAAAGTCAACTGTGGTCAACATACTGTCAAACTTCATAATTTTTGGTCAACATCAATATTTTGAAGTAATATTCATCATTTGATCAAGGGTTGACCATGATTCCTCAAGGAAAGTCAAGATTTGATCAAAAGACAAAGTTTCTAATTAGGGTTTTTCAGACAAAAGTCAACAGAACTTAAACCAGGCATAACTTTCACATACTTTATCAAAAATTTCTCCACCAAAGCTCATTTTTAAGAGAACTCAATTCTCTACAACTTCATGTCTCACAAGCTTTGGCCAAAAATGCTTCATTTGGAAGTTATGGATCAAAATATTACAGGTCCTTTTAAAAAGTCAACAAAAAGTCATCTTTTTGCAAAGAAGTGTTCATGAACATGGAAACTTCAATGAATATGAAACAAAAAGGAGTGTTTAGAGGACATCTTTAGCTTTCTAAAAAGTCCAAGAACACCCAAAAATGTTAAAAATTGAGCAAGATACAAGTTATGCAAGTTTGACATTTTTGAGGAGGTGCATGAAGAGAAATACTTGAAAAAATCAATTTTTTTCTAAATGGGCCTAACTTTTCTTGGTTCAAACTTGTTTCTTATCTAAATTAGAACCTCCAAGCCCAAGGCCACGCCTTTTATCTTTTATTTTTATTAATTTTGGATTTCTATTCATTTAAAACCAATTTAATTAAAATATAAGATATAAAATCTAAACATTAAGTGCAAGGTTGATTTTTTACCATTCTTGAGGTCCAAGCAAGCCATACAAGCTGTCAATTTCGAAATTATTGAGATTGGCAAGAGAATTGATTGAGATTGATTCAAAATAGGAAATATTTGGTTTCATCACAAATCAAATATTTTCTCATTGATTGGCACCTAATTCTTTCATGATTATTAACCTAATTCACTCTAGTATATATACACACTGATCCTAGATGCTACAAACACGAAACCCTAGCCTCCATAAAAACCCTAAATCTCTCAAAAATTCAAGAAACTTGCAAAATTTGAAACCCTATTTCCAGCCAGTTTCAAGCCAAAACAGCCATCCATTCGTGCTCCTGAGGTTCCCAGGACTTGATCCATACCATTCCACAAGGCCAAAACTCCTTAGAACATGCAGATCGTGTAGCAACGGTTTGGTATTTTTCTCTAATTCGATTCACTTAATCCATACATTACTAACTGATTTCGTTTGTTTGTGTTATCTTAGGATAACCCTTAGAACAGGTTTGAAGCATTAAGAGCAAGCTTTAACGTGTAAATTGAAAAACACCATGGTTAGGGCAGAAGCTTGATGAAGCTTCGTATCCTTAGTTACAAGTTGTTTTCGGACAAACAACCCCCACCATTGTGTTCGCAAGGGTCTAATTATTGAATCTGGGCACTTTGTTCTTGTTTTCTATTTGATTTCATAGGTTTTACAAAATGGGGTGGCTGGAGAAGACGACCGAAGCCCTAGCTCCGGTGACGTCTCAGGCGAAGACTTTTCATAGGCGTGCATGGTGCTATGGCGCGATTTAATTGGCTCACTTGTTAATACCAGGACCCACATGGCGGACTTGTTTTGAAAAGTCAAAATAACATACGTGGCGAACACTTATAATCACATGGATGTAATTCCAGAACAACTAAGCATCCTAGCTTAGTAGGTATGTCGGTATAACAGGGGTCCTGGTTCGACCCCGTGACCCCTTTTCTTTTCTGTTTTCTCACTTTCCTTCTTTTCTTATTTTTCCTATTTTCTTAATTTTCACTTAATTTTCTTTTCAAAATTAATTTAACCATTTTCAAAAATTACAAAAATATTTTAGTTTCAGATTTAGGTTAATTAAACATTTAATTAATTATTGACACAAAAATAATTTATTTTTCTCATAATTTAAATTATTTTTCATAATTAATTAACAATTAACTGAAAATTAGGTTTTTCTACATTAAAATCAATCTAAAAAATATCAAAAACTATTTTTCCTTTGCAATTAGGGTTTAGACATTTTCTTTTATCATTAGATATTTTTCTTGCAATTTATTTCTTTTATTTTCATATTTAAATATTAGAAATCAATGTATAGGTTGCAAGGTTATTTTGTAATAGCATAGGATTTATTTTTCCGCACTTTACTTTCTGCACCTCTATTATGTATCCGCCCCAAAGCCATGTAATAGCGTAGGAGTTTTACTTTCCGCACTTTAATTTTCGTACATATTTAACTGTTAGTAATTAGGCGTGTATGGCAAGATTAATCAAGCAACGTAGATCACATTAATCACAAGCTAAACATATCTGAATACAACACACTCTTCACACATGCACCCCCCTTAGGGTATCCTTTCTTGCTGCCTTTCGAAACGATGGTCATGTCCCTCGAACGTAGGGATATCTTAGCTAAGAGGCTCAAGAATAATATCATCACAGTCCCTTCGATACAAAGATCATAGTCCCTCGATGACCCTCGATTGTTACCTACAAATACATGATCTCGTTCCTCGGTTGTTGCCTACGAAAAGTGATGATCGTCCCTACGAATATGCTAAGGTATCCTTATATGTTTCCTTCTATGACCATACGATGACCCTTCGAATGTCCCTTTACATCCATCGGATAGAGTTACCTAACAACTAATGGTATGGATAGCACTACCCTAAAGGAAAGCAAAATAACATGGAAACGACCATTCTGAGTAGGTAATTGACTCTTAATTGCTTGCTCTATGAAAATACTTTTCACACCTCACACTATTTTCAAAAACTTTTTCAAACACGTTGTATACATTCCAACGTGAATCATTACAAAGTTAAACATTTTTTCAAAACAAAACATTTCCGAACACTTCGTACACATTCCAGCGAGAATCATTACGAAGTCAAAGAGAAATGTCCTTTTTAAAAACATCCTTTCAAACAGACAAACACAGAAAGAAAAGTTCGAAGTGAGATAATCAATTAAGAGCCCGTAGATAACTACAGATGGAAAGGGTGCTAATCCCTTCCCTTTTCATAACTGCCTCCCTTACTCAGAATCTAACGAAGGTCTTTTCCTGTTCTTTTCGCCTTCCCTTAATTGGATTAAAGAAAAGTCGGTGGCGACTCTTGGTATCCGTAACATTTGCAATAAAACGCAAAACAAACAAGTCAGTTCTCCCACCGTATTACAGTATATAAATGGAAATAATTAAGAAACCGCATCTATTCATGAATTCCACACACTTCAAATGATATTTCAAGATAACATGATCATACAAACGTTACAATTACAATATGTTCTACATAGCATAATTATTGTCCATTCAAACAATCCAATTAATCCATATGATTAGATATCACAATTTCGTTTCACACATTGCATATTCAATAATGACTCATATGATAACAATGATATGTGACTCAATATGTATGTGGTAACAAGTTTTCGGGAACATTTCGTTAACCTGCTTCCGATTCATTCATAGAATCCAATCCCTTACTTTTGATCCAGATAAGACAAAAAACCTCTGATACTTATTCCCAATGGAATTGAGCCAAATGTGAACCCAACATTTCACCGCTACTTATCCATCATGGATCGAGCCAATTTGTGAACCCAGGTTTCACGCTACTTATCTACATATGGATCGAGCCAAATGTATGCATGTACAACTCACCAAGACGACATATGCAAATTAAGATTATTCACAAAACCTCAATTAGATAAGCATATCATCACAATTCATCTCTTGTGAATTATACATCAATTGCACAACATTGTATTTCAACAACAAGATCATCACATGTATCTTATGCATATCATCACACATAACAAATAACATTATGACATATCATTCCACCAATGTTATTCAACATATTCCATCAACTAAGATTAGCACATACTATACTCAATTAATCAAACATACATTGAAATAGTATTCAAAACCAATCCAAAACACATTCAATCACAATTGGATCAATTAATCACATATATGAAAATACTACAATAAATATAATCATATAAGATTCCATGTCAAAAGATCCTAAAAATAATATTTTTCATTCCAGGTCACGCTAAGCTCGGCCTATCATGCTAAGCGCACCTCGCTGAACAAACAACCCCAAAAGTCAGAACATTTCGCGCTAAGCGGGCTCCTCCTCACGCTAAGCGTGGTCTGCGATTTTGCACTTTTTCTGCTACGAACCAGATTCTTTCTCCCACAAAATTACCAAATAAAACTCATTCCAATCAACCAAATAACATCATTAAAGGGTATCCTAACATGTTTCTAGTCATGGGTCATCATCTAAGTTGAAAAACACAATTCACTTTCAAACCCTAACATTCTAAGATTCTAGAAATTGAAATTAAACAACCTAGCATGTTCCTAATCACTACCCACAACATAAAATCAAATAATAACATGGATTCTCCACCCTTACCTCTTGAAGATTCCTCTTTTAAGGTTTCCTCTTCACTTTCCTTCTGTCACCTCTTCTCTTCTCTTCTTTCTCTTCTTTATCCAAATGAAAATTCTAATTATGATTCCCTTCTAATCCTTACTAACTAGGATTGTCTTAATGGGCTTAATACTTAACACCTCTCTATTACTTCCATTCATAATATATAGGTCCAATACTAAATAACCATAATTCTACTCATAAAACTCAATTATTTAAATAACACACATTCAAATAATTCAAAGTTAAATTGAAACACCCAATTAAATTAATTATCACATAATATAATATATAATAATAATTAGTAATTAATAATTAGCTATTTAAAATCGGGATGTTACAACTCTCCTCACTTCAAAGATTTTCACCATCGATCTCCTTCCCTCGAAGTTGCTTAACTTCTCAATCCTCATTACGCATCGGTAAAGTCTCAATCGTCAAATTATCTCTAACTTGCGCATCATCTAGCGGCACAACATGAGATATATCTGGTATATACTTCCACAATTGAGATACATGGAATACGTCATGAAGATTAGCAAGTGATGGCGGCAAATGAATTTGATAGGCTACTTCAACAGTCTTCTCAGCAATTTGATAAGGACCAATAAAACACGGAGTCAACTTCCTTGACTTTAATGTTCTACCAACACCAATCATAGGAGTAACTCTCAAAAACACGTGATCGCCTTTCTCAAAGCTAAGATCTTTCCTCCTCTTATCATGATAACTCTTCTGATGACTCTGGGCAATCTTCATCTTTTCCTTAATCATCTTAATCTTATCCGTAGTCTGCTGAACTATCTCAGGTCCAACCACAGAACTCTCACTGGATTCATACCAACACAAACGCGTCCTACACCTTCGTCCATACAAACCTTCAAACTGAGCCATTCCAATACTCGAATGAAAACTATTGTTATAGGTAAACTCAATTAAAGGCAAATAACTATCCCAAGCACCTCCATGCTCTAAATCACAAGCTCTCAAAAGATCTTCCAATGATTGAATCGCTCTTTCAGTCTGACCATCAGTTTGCAGATGATACGCTGAACTAAAACGCAACTTGTACCCAAATCACTTTGCAAACCTTCCCAAAAATTCGAATTAAACCTCGGATCTCAATCCAAAACAATACTCGACAAAACACCATGCAAACTCATAACTTTCTCAATATACAACTTGGCAAAATTCTCCATAGGATAATCCATCAAAATTGGAATAAAGTGAGCAGATTTCAACAATCTATCCACTAGAACCCAAACATAATCATGACTACTCAGAGTCCTTGCAAATCCAGAAACAAAATCCATAGAAATGTTATCCCAATTCCACTCGGGAATAGATACGGTGCAACAAACGGATGGTTTCATGCGCCCATTTTATTTAATATTACATTAATATTTTTGAGTTACCGTTTGACGATTGTTTTGGAGACGAGAATATTTATATTAATCGATATATCTATTAATATATTTGGCGACGTTTCGTTCGGTTCGGTAAAATATTATTCGGACCGATATTTAATTCCTCGAAATTATTTTAATTAATTGAGTTAATAATATTATTAGATATTATTAAGGTGTTAATTAATTAATTAAGTTAGGGGTGTGAGGACAAATGGCTTAGGATTGGGTTTACACCCTTAGTTTACTAGTAAGAAAATACCATTATAAAACACTTTCCTCATTTTCTTTCCAACATAACACCAAAAAACCAACATAGAAGCTTAGAAGCAAAGAGAGGGTTTTAGAAGAAGAAGAAGAAGAAGAAGAAGAGCAAGATAAGAGCAAGGTTGGGTTTGTGGGATCATCAAGAATCATCCAAACTTTTGAGGTAAGGGGTTTGATTCTCCATCTCATATAGTTAGGGTTTTGATTGATATATTTTGGGTTTAGGAAAAATTGATAGTTGGTTCATGAGTTTTGGTTGGTTGATTGTTGAAATAACCTAGAAATGTTGAGTTAGGAGTATGGATTGTGGGTGTTTTACTGTCAAGCTTGTAGGAACTAGGAGTGTTAAAATGGAAAAAATATAAACTGTAAAATAAAACCAGAAAATGCAGGTATGTGTACCGAAGCTATGAAGGAGATGGATTGGAGGAGGTGGCATGGGGGAGGCGCCCACCTCAAGCTGAGGGACGGCCGTCCCCCTCCCTGAGGCACCCTCCTTCATCCAAGAACAAGAAACAAG
Organism: Vicia sativa; assembly: GCA_021764765.1. Taxonomy (NCBI): domain Eukaryota; kingdom Viridiplantae; phylum Streptophyta; class Magnoliopsida; order Fabales; family Fabaceae; genus Vicia; species Vicia sativa. Next base: position 23,101,750 of record CM038797.1, read on the forward strand.
GGACGTTCGTCTCTGTGATGCTGGGGAATGAAACGAAATTTGTGATTTTTCTGTTTTCTGTAAAATAGGTTTTCTGTTTTCTGCATAATGGTTTCTGCATAATTCTTCAAGATAACTTCTGTTTCTTTAATTCTTTCCAATTTCACCTAGTAATAGTTTATATTAATAAGATATAATTAGGACATAAGTTAGCCGATTAAATTTAGAACCCGATTATGTTCCGATTTTCCGATTTCGGTAAATTCGACGACGGAGCAAGTTCCTCTGAATTCAACGAAAATTGACAGGCTAGCTAAGTTCGACGTGTAGAACGTAGTGGTGAGGTTAGTTTTTCAAAATTACAAGTTTTTATGAAACGACCTGAAATAGGCCAAATTACAGTTAAATTGAATCGAATCGTGTTTTAGTGGATTTAAGACACGTATGGAGAATCCGATTGCGATGTTGACGATTATGATTAATGCCGGTTATTAAGAATGACTTTCGCAACGATTATTGGTGTTTTGACTATTTTTCCGTTTTGGAATTTGGTGAATTAATTGATAATGATGTAGTGTGAATAAACATGATGTTTGCGGTGTATTTATTAATGAATACTTATTGATATGCGATGTGATAATATGTTTATCTTGATGTGAATAATTATGGCGACGTGGACTTAATGTCAATTTTGATGAGCGATGATGATGTGTTGTTGTGTTGTCTTTATTATTGAGTCACATACATTGCATTGGCGACGAGGGCTTTTATGCCAAGCGACGATGGGCTTTATGCCAAGTGTTCCTAATTATGGACAAAGCGACGGGTACCACATGCATAACGTAATCGTGTCTCATGGAGTCGGTTATGTTTATGTTTGAGTTGTTTGGTGTTAGGTTTTAATTGATGGATGATGTTGAATTGCGATGATATATGATACTTTGTGTTGATGCGAGTATAATGATTATGTGACGAAGTTAAAGTGTTAATTTTATACACTAAATGCTAATTTAAAGTATGTAAGCTTTTAATATATGTTGGCATACTCTTATTAACTTATATCATTTATAATTCCAAAACTATATATATATATATATATATATATATATATATATTATCATGCCTTTAATTATATGTTTTGGAGTATCTCACCCTTTACTTGTTTCGTCATTGCCTTTATATTGGTAACGTGTAGGTGATCCACGAGGCTTTCCAACACCCGAATGCAGACGAAAACGCTGGGTCTCGTAGTTTGGCAACCTTCCAAGGCGAGAGTCCCCCTACTTTCCAAGGAAAGTATGATCCTGAAGGTGCTTTAACTTGGTTGAAGGAGATTGAAAGAATCTTCCGTGTGATGGATTACACTCGTGTGTAGAAAATCCATTACGGTACCCATAAGTTAAGTGAAGAGGCTGATGACTGGTGGGTTGACACTCGTCAGAGGCTTGGGGTTACTGGTGAGGAAGTGACGTGGGGAGTTTTCCGTAGGGAATTCATGAGGAAGTATTACCCGGAGGATGTTCGGGGAAAGAAGGAGATAGAGTTCCTTGAGCTGAAACAAGGGAATATGTCTATCACTGATTATGCTGCAAAGTTTACCGAGCTGGCTAAGTTCTATCCTCACTATGATGGAGAGAATGCCGAGTTTTCTAAGTGCATTAAATTTGAGAGTGGCTTGCGTCCTGAGATTAAGAAAGTGATTGGTTATTAGAAAAACCTTGTCTTTGCGGATTTAATTGATAGTTGTAGAATCTTCGAGGAAGAAAGTAATGCACACTATAAGATTATGTCTGATAAGAGAAACAAGGGTCAACAGAGCCGTGGAAACCTTATGATACTCCTGGTAAAAAAAGCGTTTCAAGGCGAAGGACTAGTGGGGAGATGCTCTGCTAGTATTGTTTGTTACAAATGTGGGAAACCGGTCACAAAAGTAATGTTTGTCAAGTGATGTGAGGGCTAAGGAGAATGAGGTGAGATGTGTCCAATGTGGTGAAGTGGGTCATGTGACTCGTGATTGCAAACATAAGGGTGTGGTCATTTTAATTGTGGCGAGGAGGTCACATTAGTTCTCAATGTAAGAAGCCTAAGAGAACTCAAGGAGCGGGAAGGTGTTTTCTTTGTCGGGTGCTATGACAAACGAAGATGGTCTTGTTCGAGGTACTAGTTTCATTAATAGCATTCCTCTTATTACTATTATTGAAACGGTGGTACTCATTGTTTTATTGTTCTGGTTGTGTAAAGAGATTGGGTCTCACTTGTCATCTCTAGATAGAGATATGGTGATTGAAGTTCGGCTAAAGGAAAGTTACTACTTCTTTGTGTGTACAAGTTGCCCTTTATCAATCTTTCATAGAGACTTTGTGGTGGATCTTATTTGTTTACCGCTTGTTGGGTTGGACGTGGTTCTGGGTATGGATTGGTTGAAAGCTAACTATGTCCATATCAATTGCAATGACAACACTGTGAGGTTTTCTTCCTTAGTGGAAGAAGATCAAACTATGTTGATGTCGACGAAACAATTGAATGAGTTCATGAAAGATGAAGCATTGGTTTTCTTGTTGATGGCGACTCTTCGTGGAGAGTCAATCGGTAATTGCAAACTTTCCGATGGTGTGCGACTTTCCCGAAGTATTTCCTGATGAGATTCCTAAAGCACCTTCAGAATGAGAAGTTGAATTTTCTGTGGATCTTGTCCCTGGTACCAGACCTATCTCTATGGCACCATACAGGATGTCCGCATCGAGTTAGCAGAATTGAAGAGCCAATTAGAAGATTTGCTCGAGAAGAAATTTGTTAGACCAAGTGTATCACCGTGGGGAGCTCATGTGTTTTTGGTGAAGAAGAAAGATGGTAGCATGAGACTTTGTATTGATTATCGTCAGTTGAATAAAGTAACTATCAAGAATAGGTATCCACTTCCTAGAATTGATGATTTTATGGACCGATTGGTTGGCGCCGCATGTTTAGCAAGATTGATTTGAGATCGGGTTACCATCAAATAAGGGTGAAAGAAGAAGGTGTTGAAACTTTCGGACGAGGTATGGACATTACAGTATTTGGTGATGCCTTTCGTGTCACTAATGCCGGAGTATTCATGGAGTACATGAATCGTATTTTCCATCCTTACTTGGATCGTTTTGTGGTTGTTTTCATTATATTCGGTTTATTCTAAAAGAAGAGCATCGAACATTTACGCATTGTGTTAGAAGTTAAGAGAAGAAGCTCTATGCTAATTTGTCAAAGTGCGAGTTCGGGTTTTGTGAAGTGAGCTTTTGGGGCATGTCATTTTGATGGCATCGGTTGATCCTTCTAAGGTTGATCTGTGTTAAGATGGGAAAGTCCTAAATCTCTTCTGAAATTAGAAGTTTCTAAGGTTTGTTGGTTACTACAGGAGGTTCATTGAAGGTTTTCTAAGTTGGCACTTCCTTTGACAAAGTTGACTTGTAAAGGAATTGCTTTTGTGTGGGATGTCAAGTGTGAAGAAAGTTTTGTTGAATTGAAGAAAAGGTTAACAACGGCTCCGATCTTGATTCTACCAAATCCTGAAATACCGTTTGTTGTTTATTGTGATGCTTCTAAAATGGGTTTAGGTGGTGTGCTTATGCAAAATGGCAAGGTGGTTGCTTATGCTTCTAGGCAATTGAAGATTCATGAGAAGAACTATCCTACTCATGATTTGGAACTTGCAGCATTGTTTTGTACTTAAGATTTGGAGGCATTATCTTTATGGTTCTAGATTTGAAGTATTTAGTGACCATAAAAGCTTGAAATACTTGTTCGATCAAAAAGAGCTTAATATGAGACAAAGGCGAGGGCTTGAATTGTTGAAAGACTCTTATTTTGGATTGAATTACCATCCGGTAAAGTGAATGTGGTGGCCGATGCTTTAAGTAGAAAGACGTTGCATATGTCACTTTTGAGGATGAAAGAGTTGGAAATGATTGAACAATTTAGAGATATGAGTCTTGTGATAGAAGTGGCCAAGAAGTGGTATCTTGGGAATGTTGAAGATCAATAATGATTTCATTGATGGCATTAGAGAAGCTCAAAAGCTTGATGTGAAACTTGTTGATTTGTTAGTTGGTATTGGACAAATGAAGATTTCAAGTTGGAGTGTTTTGAGGTTCGAGATAGGATTTGTATTCGATGATGTGGATTTAAAGAGAATGATCTTGAAAGAAAGTCAAAGAAAATTTGAGTATTCATCCCGGAGCGACCAAAATGTATCAAGATTTAAGGAAACTATTTTGGTGGTCGGGCATGAAAAGAGAGGTGGCCCATTTGTTTATGCTTGTTTGACTTGTCAAGTCTAAAGTGGAGCATTAGAAACTTGTTAGAGATCCCAGTGGAAATGGGATAGTATTTCTATGGATTTCATAACGGGGTTACCGAATACACCAAGAGGACACGATGCAATTTGGGTGATTGTTGATAGGCTTATAAAGTCGACTCACTTTATTCCTATTAACATCACTTATCCCGGTTGGCGGAGATTTATTGTGATTGTTAGATTACATGGTATTCCTTTGTGTATTGTTTCGATAGAGATCGAGGTTCAATTTTGGAAAAGCTTGCAAGAGGCTTTGGGTTCTAAGTTGAGGTTGAGTTCACCTTATCATCCTCAAACTGATGGTCATACGGAAAGGATGATTCAATCGTTGGAAGACTTGTTACGAGCATGTATTCTTGAACATGGTGGTTTATATGATACATATCTTCCTTTGATTGAGTTTACTTATAACAACAGTTTTCATGCTAGTATTGGAATGGCACCGCTTGAGGCGTTGTATGGTCGTGTATAACTCCTTTGTGTTGGCACGAGTCGGGTGAAAGTGTGGTGCTTGGACCCGAATTGGTTAGAGAGACTACTGAGGCGGTGAAGATGATTAGAGAAAAGATGAGAATTTCTCAAAGTCGACAAAAGAGTTATCATGATAAAAGGAGAAAAGACTTGAAATTTCAAGATGGTGATCATGTATTTTTGAGAGTTACTCCTACAACCGACGTTGGTCGAGCATTGAAGTCGAAGAAGTTAACTCCTCGCTTTATTGATCCTTACCAAATTACTAGTAAAGTGGGAAAAGTGGCTTATAGGGTGGCGTTACCGCCAAATCTTTCGAATTTGCACGATGTATTCCATGTGTCGCAACTTCGGAAGTATGTTCCAGATTCTTCGCATGTGATTGAGATGGATGATATTCAAGTTCGAGAAAATCTTACAGTGGAAACGATGCCTTTAAGGATTGAGGATCGTAAGATAAAGTCTCTTCGTGGCAAAGAGATTTCTTTGGTCAAAGTTGTTTGGATAGGAGCAGTTGGTGAAAGCGCGACATGGGAGTTAGAAAGTAAGATGCGGGATTCCTATCCCGAGCTTTTTGAGTCAGGTAATTTCGAGGACGAAACTTTTTAAGTGGGGGAGAGTTGTAACGCCCCGTTTTATTTAATATTATATTATATTAATATTTTTGAGTTACCATTTGACAATTGTTTTGGCAACGAGAATATTTATATTAATCGATATATCTATTAATATATTTGGCGACGTTTCGTTCGGTTCGGTAAAATATTATTCGGACCGATATATAATTCCCCAGAATTATTTTAATTAATTGAGTTAATAATATTATTAGATATTATTAAGGTGTTAATTAATTAATTAAGTTAGGGGTGTGAGGACAAATGGCTTAGGATTGGGTTTACACCCTTAGTTTACTAGTAAGAAAATACAATTATAAAACACTTTCCTCATTTTCTTTCCAACATAACACCAAAAAACCAACATAGAAGCTTAGAAGCAAAGAGAGGGTTTTAGAAGAAGAAGAAGAAGAGCAAGATAAGAGCAAGGTTGGGTTTGTGGGATCATCAAGAATCATCCAAACTTTTGAGGTAAGGGGTTTGATTCTCCATCTCATATAATTAGGGTTTTGATTGATATATTTTGGGTTTAGGAAAAATTGATAGTTGGTTCATGAGTTTTGGTTGGTTGATTGTTGAAATAACCTAGAAATGTTGAGTTAGGAGTATGGATTGTGGGTGTTTTACTGTCAAGCTTGTAGGAACTAGGAGTGTTAAAATGGAAAAAATATAAACTGTAAAATAAAACCAGAAAATGCAGGTATGTGTACCGAAGCTATGAAGGAGATGGATTGGAGGAGGTGGCATGGGGGAGGCGCCCACCTCAAGCTGAGGGACGGCCGTCCCCCTCCCTGAGGCACCCTCCTTCATCCAAGAACAAGAAACAAGGGACGTTCGTCTCTGTGATGCTGGGGAATGAAACGAAATTTGTGATTTTTCTGTTTTCTGTAAAATAGGTTTTCTGTTTTCTGCATAATGGTTTCTGCATAATTCTTCAAGATAACTTCTGTTTCTTTAATTCTTTCCAATTTCACCTAGTAATAGTTTATATTAATAAAATATAATTAGGACATAAGTTAGCCGATTAAATTTAGAACCCGATTTTCCGATTTCGGTAAATTCGACGACGGAGCAAGTTCCTCTGAATTCAACGAAAATTGACAGGCTAGCTAAGTTCGACGTGTAGAACGTAGTGGTGAGGTTAGTTTTTCAAAATTACAAGTTTTTATGAAACGACCTGAAATAGGCCAAATTACAGTTAAATTGAATCGAATCGTGTTTTAGTGGATTTAAGACACGTATGGAGAATCCGATTGCGATGTTGACGATTATGATTAATGCCGGTTATTAAGAATGGCTTTCGCGACGATTATTGGTGTTTTGACTATTTTTCCGTTTTTGGAATTTGGTGAATTAATTGATAATGATGTGGTGTGAATAAACATGATGTTTGCGACGGTGTATTTATTAATGAATACTTGTTGATATGCGATGTGATAATATGTTTATCTTGATGTGAATAATTATGGCGACGTGGACTTAATGTCAATTTTGATGAGCGATGATGATGTGTTGTTGTGTTGTCTTTATTATTGAGTCACATACATTGCATTGGCGACGAGGGCTTTTATGCCAAGCGACGATGGGCTTTATGCCAAGTGTTCCTAATTATGGACAAAGCGACGGGTACCACATGCATAACGTAATCGTGTCTCATGGAGTCGGTTATGTTTATGTTTGAGTTGTTTGGTGTTAGGTTTTAATTGATGGATGATGTTGAATTGCGATGATATATGATACTTTGTGTTGATGCGAGTATAATGATTATGTGACGAAGTTAAAGTGTTAATTTTATACACTAAATGCTAATTTAAAGTATGTAAGCTTTTAATATATGTTGGCATACTCTTATTAACTTATATCATTTATAATTCCAAAACTATATATATATATATATATATATATATATATATATATTATCATGCCTTTAATTATATGTTTTGGAGTATCTCACCCTTTACTTGTTTCGTCATTGCCTTTATATTGGTAACGTGTAGGTGATCCACGAGGCTTTCCAACACCCGCCGAATGCAGACGAGAACGCTGGGTCTCGTAGTTTGGCAACCTTCCAAGGCGAGAGTCCCCCTACTTTCCAAGGAAAGTATGATCCTGAAGGTGCTTTAACTTGGTTGAAGGAGATTGAAAGAATCTTCCGTGTGATGGATTACACTCGTGTGTAGAAAATCCATTACGGTACCCATAAGTTAAGTGAAGAGGCTGATGACTGGTGGGTTGACACTCGTCAGAGGCTTGGGGTTACTGGTGAGGAAGTGACGTGGGGAGTTTTCCGTAGGGAATTCATGAGGAAGTATTACCCGGAGGATGTTCGGGGAAAGAAGGAGATAGAGTTCCTTGAGCTGAAACAAAGGAATATGTCTATCACTGATTATGCTGCAAAGTTTACCGAGCTGGCTAAGTTCTATCCTCACTATGATGGAGAGAATGCCGAGTTTTCTAAGTGCATTAAATTTGAGAGTGGCTTGCGTCCTGAGATTAAGAAAGTGATTGGTTATTAGAAAAACCTTGTCTTTTTGCGGATTTAATTGATAGTTGTAGAATCTTCGAGGAAGAAAGTAATGCACACTATAAGATTATGTCTGATAAGAGAAACAAGGGTCAACAGAGCCGTGGGAAACCTTATGATACTCCAAAAGCGTTTCAAGGGCGAAGGACTAGTGGGGAGATGCTCGCTAGTATTGTTTGTTACAAATGTGGAAACCGGTCACAAAAGTAATGTTTGTCGAAGTGATGTGAGGGCTAAGGAGAATGAGGTGAGATGTGTCCAATGTGGTGAAGTGGGTCATGTGACTCGTGATTGCAAACATAAGGGTGTGGTCTGTTTTAATTATGGCGAGGGAGGTCACATTAGTTCTCAATGTAAGAAGCCTAAGAGAACTCAAGGAGCGGGGATGGTGTTTTCTTTGTCGGGTGCTATGACGGCAAACGAAGATGGTCTTGTTCGAGGTACTAGTTTCATTAATAGCATTCCTCTTATTACTATTATTGCGGTGGTACTCATTGTTTTATTGTTGCTGGTTGTGTAAAGAGATTGGGTCTCACTTCGTCATCTCTAGATAGAGATATGGTGATTGAAGTTCCGGCTAAGGGAACGGTTACTACTTCTTTTGTGTGTACAAGTTGCCCTTTATCAATCTTTCATAGAGACTTTGTGGTGGATCTTATTTGTTTACCGCTTGTTGGGTTGGACGTGGTTCTTGGGTATGGATTGGTTGAAAGCTAACTATGTCCATATCAATTGCAATGACAACACTGTGAGGTTTTCTTCCTTAGTGGAAGAAGATCAAACTATGTTGATGTCGACGAAACAATTGAATGAGTTCATGAAAGATGAAGCATTGGTTTTCTTGTTGATGGCGACTCTTTCTGTGGAGAGTCAATCGGTAATTGCAAACTTTCCGATGGTGTGCGACTTTCCCGAAGTATTTCCTGATGAGATTCCTAAAGCACCTTCAGAATGAGAAGTTGAATTTTCTGTGGATCTTGTCCCTGGTACCAGACCTATCTCTATGGCACCATACAGGATGTCCGCATCTGAGTTAGCAGAATTGAAGAGCCAATTAGAAGATTTGCTCGAGAAGAAATTTGTTAGACCAAGTGTATCACCGTGGGGAGCTCATGTGTTTTTTGGTGAAGAAGAAAGATGGTAGCATGAGACTTTGTATTGATTATCGTCAGTTGAATAAAGTAACTATCAAGAATAGGTATCCACTTCCTAGAATTGATGATTTTATGGACCGATTGGTTGGCGCTAGCAAGATTGATTTGAGATCGGGTTACCATCAAATAAAAAGAAGAAAGTGTTTCGGACGAGGTATGGACATTACAGTATTCGGTGATGCCGGTGTCACTAATGCAGTATTCATGGAGTACATGAATCGTATTTTCCATCCTTACTTGGATCGTGGTTGTTTTCATTATATTTCGTTTATTCTAAATCGAAGAAGAGCATGCAGAACATTTACGCATTGTGTTAGAAGTTCTGAAAGAGAAGAAGCTCTATGCTAATTTGTCAAAGTGCGAGTTCAGGTTTTGTGAAGTGAGCTTTTTGGGGCATGTCATTTCTGGTGATGGCATCGCGGTTGATCCTTCTAAGGTTGATCCTGTGTTAAGATGGGAAAGTCCTAAATCTCTTCTGAAATTAGAAGTTTCTAAGGTTTGTTGGTTACTACGGAGGTTCATTGAAGGTTTTTCTAAGTTGGCACTTCCTTTGACAAAGTTGACTTGTAAAGGAATTGCTTTTGTGTGGGATGTCAAGTGTGAAGAAAGTTTTGTTGAATTGAAGAAAAGGTTAACAACGGCTCCGATCTTGATTCTACCACAAATACCGTTTGTTGTTTATTGTGATGCTTCTAAAATGGGTTTAGGTGGTGTGCTTATGCAAAATGGCAAGGTGGTTGCTTATGCTTCTAGGCAATTGAAGATTCATGAGAAGAACTATCCTACTCATGATTTGGAACTTGCAGCTTGTTTTGTACTTAAGATTTGGAGGCATTATCTTTATGGTTCTAGATTTGAAGTATTTAGTGACCATAAAAGCTTGAAATACTTGTTCGATCAAAAAGAGCTTAATATGAGACAAAGGCGAGGGCTTGAATTGTTGAAAGACTCTTATTTTGGATTGAATTACCATCCGGTAAAGTGAATGTGGTGGCGATGCTTTAAGTAGAAAGACGTTGCATATGTCACTTTTGAGGATGAAAGAGTTGGAAATGATTGAACAATTTAGAGATATGAGTCTTGTGATAGAAGTGGACGAAGAGTGGTATCTTGGGAATGTTGAAGATCAATAATGATTTCATTGATGGCATTAGAGAAGCTCAAAAGCTTGATGTGAAACTTGTTGATTTGTTAGTTGGTATTGGACAAACTGAAAATGAAGATTTCAAGTTGGATGCTCAGGGTGTTTTGAGGTTCCGAGATAGGATTTGTATTCCGATGATGTGGATTTAAAGAGAATGATCTTGAAAGAAAGTCAAAGAAGAAATTTGAGTATTCATCCGGGCGACCAAAATGTATCAAGATTTAAGGAAACTATTTTGGTGGTCGGGCATGAAAAGAGAGGTGGGATTTGTTTATGCTTGTTTGACTTGTCGAAGTCTAAATTGAGCATCGAAACCGCATGGTTGATGCAACCGTTAGAGATCCCGAATAGAAATGGGATAGTATTTCTATGGATTTTATTCGATTTAAGACACGTATGGACAATCCGATTGCGATGTTGACAATTATGATTAATGTCGGTTATTAAGAATGGCTTTCGCGACGATTATTGGTGTTTTGACAATTTTTCCATTTTGGAATTTGGTGAATTAATTGATAATGATGTGGTGTGAATAAACATGATGTTTTGACGGTGTATTTATTAATGAATACTTGTTGATATGCGATGCGATAATATGTTTATCTTGATGTGGATAATTATGGCGACGTGGACTTAATGTCAATTTTGATGAGCGATGATGATGTGTTGTTGTGTTGTCTTTATTATTGAGTCACATACATTGCATTGGCGACGAGGGCTTTTATGCCAAGCGACAATGGGCTTTATGCCAAGTGTTCCTAATTATGGACAAAGCGGGTACCACATGCATAACGTAGTCGTGTCTCATGGAGTCGGTTATGTTTATGTTTGAGTTGTTTGGTGTTGGGTTTTAATTGATGGATGATGTTGAATTGCGATGATATATGATACTCTGTGTTGATGCGAGTATAATGATTATGTGACGAAGTTAAAGTGTTAATTTTATACACTAAATGCTAATTTAAAGTATGTAAGCTTTTAATATATGTTGGCATACTCTTATTAACTTATATCATTTATAATTCCAAAACTATATATATATATATATATATATATATATATATATATTATCATGCCTTTAATTATATGTTTTGGAGTATCTCACCCTTTACTTGTTTCGTCGTTGCCTTTATATTGGTAACGTGCAAGTGATCCACGAGGATGACGAGGATTAGCTCGAGTCTCTTTATTTTGAGTCGCTCTGATCTGATCGTAGTAACACTCGGGATTTGGGCGACGTTATTATTTTGATAGGATAGTTTATTTATACTATCTTATGATGTTATAACTTTATGTATAGATGATAACATGATGTTATGTATATTTTGTGAACACATCCGCTGTGTTGTGAATAATCATATGTGTATATGATGAATTATGTTATGAATTGGTATATCCGACTTTTGATGTTTGTGATGTGCATTATAATGCAAAGTGATGAAAATGCGAATATGTGATGCCTCAATTTTGTTGGATGAAATTTTGAAACTGATTTTATTATTAATTACGAGGGGTAGAATTGGGTTGTTACAGTTTCTAATGTTCAATCTTCGACTTCTGACAAATCAAATAAGAATACACAAACCCAGCAATATTCTTTTTCATACCTGACCACCAGAATAATTTCCTCAAATCTTGGTACATTTTAGTAGCACCAGGATAAATATTTAATCCACTACAATGTCCTTCATCAAGAATTCGCTTTTACAAATCCCCAACTTCTGGAATTCAAACTCTATCACGACACCTGATGATACCATTCTCATCAATCCGAAAATCACCACCTCGACCTTGATTGATCAACATCAACTTATCTACCAAAACCAAATCAGATTTCTGACCTTCTCAAATCTCATCCAAAATACCACTAGTAAGCTTCAACATACCAAGCTTAACACACGAAGACGTTGCTTCACAAACCAAACTCAAATCTCGGAATTGTTTAAGCAAATCCAATTCTCGCACCATCAACATCGACATATGCAAAGATTTCCTACTTAGTGCATTAGATACAACATTCGCTTTACCCGGATGATAATTCAAACCAAAATCATAATCTTTCAAGAATTCTAACCATCTTTTTTGCCTCATATTCAATTCCTTTTGATCAAACATATACTTCAAACTCTTATGATCGCTATACACCTCAAATATCGAACCAAAGAAATAATGCCTCCAAATCTTCAACATAAACACAACTGCGGCTAACTCTAAATCATGCGTCGGATAATTACTCTCATGAACTTTAAGTTGCCTCAAAGCATAAGCTACCACTTGTCTATTATGCATCAGCACACCTCCTAAACCCATCAATGAAGCATCATAATACACCATAAATAGTTCTGCCAGATTAGGCAAAATCAAAATAGGACCGGTCATTAACCTTCTCTTAAGCTCTTTAAAATTAGATTCACACTGCAAAGTCCAAACAAAAGCTTGACCTTTCATCGTCAATTGCGTCAACGGTAAAGCCAAATTAGAAAATCCTTCAAACTTACGATAATAACCAGCCAAACCAAGAAAACTTCTAATCTCATAAACAGATTTTGGAGCTTCCCAACGAGATACAACATCAACCTTAGAAGGATCCACATATACCACGACTCAAAATCCCATGCCCAAGGAAACTCACTTCCTTCAACCAAAACTCACACTTAGAAAGCTTAGCATACAACTTCTTCTCTTTTAACACAGATAACACAATCCTCAAATGTTTAGCATGATCTCTTTCACTCTTGGAATAAATCAGAATATCATCAATAAACACAACCACAAATTGATCTAGATACTCATGAAAATCCTATTCATATATTCCAAAACACACCACGAGCATTAGTCACACAAACGGCATTACGAATACTCATAGTGACCATACCTTGTCCTAAAAGGAGTCTTCTAAATATCCTCAACATTCACACAAGTCGATGATAAGGGCCTCAAATAAATCTTATTGAAAAACAAAAGCACCAACCAACTAATCCATCAAGTCATCAATCCTCGGAAGTTCTACTTGTTCTTAATCGTCACCTTGTTCAGTTGTCTATAATCAACACACAACCTCATAGAACCTTCCTTCTTCTTAACTAACAAAATAGGTGCACCCCACGGAGATACTCTCGGACGAATAAACCTCTTTTCAATCAAATCTTCAAGTTGACTCTTCAACTCTTTCAACTCAGAAGCAGACATCCGATACGGAGCCATCAAAATAGGACTAGTTCCAAGAACTAAATCAATCGAAAACTCCACCTCACGCTCTAGAAACAAATCACTTACATCCTCAAGAAATACCTCAAGAAAATCACAAACAACAGGAAATCCACCCATAGCTTGTTTCTCACTGAGATCCAATGATGCCAATAAAGCAAACAACACAGCACCATCTTTCAAAGATTTATCCATTTGCTTAGCAGACAAAAACAAATCATTCTTGACACCAGAATTAAGAAAGATAATCGACTTGTCAAAACAGTTGATAAAAAAATGATTGTATTCCAACCAGTTCATACCAAGAATCACATCCAATTGATCTAACGGAAGACAAACTAAATCCATCCGAAAATCTCTACCAAAAATACTCAACAGACAATTTAGACATGCAACAGAAGTACAAACAGAACCCATAGCAGGAGTATCAATGATCATATTTCCATGCATATTAGACAATTCAAGATTCAATCTCTTACACAATCTGCAGAAATAAAAGAATGCATTGCACCAGTATCAATGATAGCAATCAAAGGTGTACCATTAATAAAGCACGTACCTCGGATAAGTCTATCCTCAACCGGAGTCTTAGCACCAGACAATGCAAACACTTTCTCTTTTGCTTGCTCCTCCTTCGACTTCTCACACTTAGTACTAATATGACCTCATTCACCATAATTGTAACAAGTCACACCCGCACAAAATCTACAATCATCAACTCTATGGCGGCCTTGCCACGCCTATGGAATTTCATAACATCCTTTCCAACATCCTTCCCACAATCATAAGCATGATGTCCTTCCACACCATACTTGTAACATAAGCGGGCGATGATCCTCCCCCACTTGACTTCTTTCCAACACTAGCTTTCTTCTTATCCTCATAAGGTTTCCCACGGAATTGACCTTTTCCCTTCCTATCATTCACATTCTTGTAGTAAGAACCACTCTCCCTACTATCCTCATCATAAATCCTACTCTTGTTCACCAACTCAGCAAAACGAGTAATCTGTTGATATCCAATAGCCTTCTTGATATCAGGTCTCAAACCATTCACAAACTTCATACACTTAGATCTCTCAGAATTCATAGTATTGTAATCAGGACAATACTTAATCAGCTCTTGAAATCTTGCAGCATACTCAGCCACGGTTCCATTACCTTGCTTCAACTCAAGAAATTCCACCTCTTTCTTTCCACGACAATCTTCTGGAAAATAGTTCTCCAATCTACAATCTTCCTAAGACATCAAATGACAGACAACAACATTGATCATGTCAGATACATAAATCAAATACAACAGGAGTTAAATCAATTAATAACCTGGCCAACTCTGACCGACCATTGCTCTGATACCATAATTCAACACCCCCTCTAATTCCCCAAATAATTATTGCACAATTAGAGTAAATAAAATGCATAAGAAGATCACATGATTTACTTTACAATTAAAACAATACATGCACTGGTCATAATCATAACACATATTTGAATCTCATGCTTTAAAATAAATCATGCATTTCACGATGGATCATTTAATGTTCACAAATGCTATCAATGATTACATCCCATACTATAATCATCGGATGAAAAGCGATGAATCCATAACATACTCAAGTCCTCGAATTCATACATCGACACCAAGGCCACATCGGATAGTATCTCAATCATGCAAATCAAATTAGATGAGTATACATAACAATATCTCATCAAAGAAGAAATCAGATAATTCCGTGTTACATGACCGAGTAATGACTAGACTACCTAGTAATGAATAAACTAGCTTGACTCTTCAACTAGTCTCGTGTGAAGCACCACTATCATTGGAACCCTGCACGTTACCCACGTAGATGCAACATCATAATAGAATAGTGAGAATTCACATCATTATTCCAAAGTATATAAATAGAAATAATGAAGAAACCGCATTTATTCATGAATTCCACACACTTCAAATAATATTTCTAGATAACGTGATCATACAAACGTTACAAGTACAATATGTTCATACATAGCATAATTATGATCCATTCAAATAATCCAATTAATCCATATGATTAGACATCACCAATTTCATTTCACACATTGCATGTTCAATAATGTCTCATGTCACAACAATGATATGTGACTCAATATACATGTGGTACCAAGTTTTTGGGAAAAATTCGTTAATCCTGCTTCCGATTCATTCATAGAATCCAAGCCCTTACTTCCGATCTGGACAAGACCAAAAACCTCTGCTACTTATTCCAAATTGAATCGAGCCAAATGTGAACCCAACGTTTTCATCTCTACTTATCCATCATGGATCGGGTAATTTGTGAACCCACAGTTTCACCGCTACTTATCTACACAAGGATCGAGCCAAATGTATGCATGTACAACTCACCAAGACGACATATGTAAATTAAGATTATTCACAAAACCTCAATTATCTAAGCATATCATCACAATTCATCTCATGTGAATTATACATCAATTGCACAATATTATATTTCAACAACAAGATCGTCACATGTATCTTATGCATATCATCACACATAACAAATAACATTATGACATATCATTCCACCAATATTATTCAACACATTCCATCAAATAAGATTAGCAAAATACTCAAGTAATCAAACATACACTGAAATAGTATTCAAAACCAATCCAAAACACATTCAATCACAATTGGATCAAATAATCACATATATGAAAATACTACAATAAATATAATCATATAAGATTCCATGTCAAAAGATCCTAAAAATAACATTTTTCATTCTAGGTCACGCTAAGCTCAGCCTATCGCGCTAAGCACACCTCGTTGAACAAACAACCCCAAAAGTCAGAACATTTCGCGCTAAGTAGGCTCCTCCTCGCACTAAGTGCGGTCTGCGATTCTGCACTTTTTTTGCTACGAACCAGATTCTTTCTCCAACGAAATTACCAAATAAAACCCATTTCAATCAACCAAATAACATCATTAAAGTGTATCCTAATATGTTTCTAGTCATGGGTCATCATTCTAAGTTGAAAAACACAATTCCCTTTCAAACCCTAACATTCAAAGATTCTAGAAATTGAAATTGAACAACCTAGCATGTTCCTAGTCATTACCCACAACATACAATCAAACAATAACATGGATTCTCCACCCTTACCTCTTGAAGATTCCTCTTCTAGGGTTTCCTCTTCACTTTCCTTCTTTCTCCTCTTCTCTTCTCTTCTCTCTCTTCTTTCTCTTCTTTCTCTTCTTTCTCCAAATGAAAATTCTAATTATGATTCCCTTTTGATCCTTACTAACTAGGATTGTCTTAATGGGCTTAATACTTAACACCTCTCTATTACTTCCATTCATAATATATAGGCCCAATACTAAATAACCATAATTCTACTCATAAAACTCAATTATTCAAATAACACACATATTCAAATAATTTAAATTTAAATTAAAACACCCAATTAAATTAATTATCACATAATATAATATATAATAATAATTAATAATTAGCTATTTAAAAATCGGGATGTTATAGAGTGGCCTATTTATAGAGTTAGAATTTGCTTGGGTAGCTTGGGTGGTTAAGATTTTCTCGCCATGGAAATCTCCTCCGTAGGGGTCGCTACGGACTGCTAGGGTTTAGTAGGTTGTCACAAGCTTCGCCTTGGTGAGGAAGTCTCGTTCCTGCTCCATTGCGGTCCCTAGGGTTTTCTTGGTGGAAGGCGCGTGCTGGAAGTGGGTTGGGCCTGCTTTTCATTTATTTCTTTCCAGTTTTACTTCTTTTACACCCCTATTTTGCTAAACACCACATACTTTCATATATGCTATTCTTTTGTGGATTTTGAGTACGATTTGTCTGACTTTTCTTGACTTTCTTTGCACTTACCTTAAAATTGGTAAAAAATTGAAAACATAAAAAAATACCGGCATAATACGAATAAAGAGTAATTTAATTAATTAAAATGCGGATAAAATTCATATAAATTGATCCAAATAATCAATACATTTTCGAGTTATCACAAAGGCTTGGGGAGTTCCTAGCGAGAGTATTTTGACTTTACTATTGATGAGGAAAGTGCCTCGGAGGAAGTCCTAGGGGAGGAACCTCAATCTACCGAAGGTGTGACAGAGTCAGTTGTTTTGGTCGGTAGCCAAGATCCGACCACTTAGGTGGCTCCGAACGGTCGTTTGAGAGGGTCATATTTACCACTCATATGAATGAGATTTTTGATGAGGTGGATTGGTACGATCCTGAGGGAGATGATGCGAATGTGAAGGAGAATCAAAGGGATTGGATAGTATACATCCCACACCCGAGCATCGGATTTTCTCGATATACGAGGTTGATCATATTCTAGTATTTGATATTTGGTTTAGGGAGCTGGGGCTTCGTCTCCCCTTCACTGATTTGCAAGTGGCGTTGTTCGATCACCTTCGTTTGCCTCCATCTCAACTTCATCCTAACATGATAACTTTTATTAGGGCGTTTAAGATCATATGTGAATATTTGGAGATAGGTTCTACCCTCTCCTTATTTTTTCATATCTTATGCCTGTAGAGGAGTTCGACTAAGGCGGACAGGGTAATTTTATGGAGTTAGGTGTCGTTTCGAAAATAGAATGGGAAGCTTTTCAAACCTTACCAAGAGTCTGTCCGGTTCTGTAAGGACATGTTTATGCTAGTCCGACCAATCTCAGAATGGGCTCTTTTTAATGTGTTTACGAGGACTCCCGCTGTCAAGGAGGATGGTTCTCCTAAGATGAACGAGAAGGGGGAACGGGTGTATCAGCTCGTGTCTAAGTTTAATTTTCATTAGAAGTAGGAGAATTTCAGTAGGAATACAGACCAGTATGTGTGGTCCAAAGAGGGATTGGATGCTAAGGATTTGGCCGGCCTTGGCATAATAACATCTTATGTTGAGGTTCTTCCCCCGGTCTAGTGTATGGGAAGACGGGAAAAGCGCTCGTGGGAGAAGATAGGGGTTATGTTTTTGAATCTCCGCTTATCAATGTTAGGGATCTCCTTCTTAGCGGGGATCCTAAGGCTTATTTGGGTAGATGCTTTATTATTTAATATACATGCATCTTTTTCCTTTTATGTTATTGCTGGATGTTTTAAGATTTGTCTAATCCTAATGTGAATTCTTTTTGTTGTAGCTAGGATGAATCCCGTGCAGGAACGTATCCTTGAAATGTACTACAAAAGAAGAAGGGGAAAGGAACGGGGTCTCCGAATATACTGGGGGTTACCTCTAAGTCTAGTCTGGGGAAGTCGTCTACAAGTCATGCGGTCGGGGCTTTGTCCCCTCAACAGACTCCTTCGAAGAACAAGAGGGTTCAAGTTGACGGAATGGTGGATCTGACCGGGGAGAGAGGCAAAGGGAAATTTAATCTCCCTCCCTGCTGGCTCGACCGAACTTATTTCAGTAATACGAGCGTGAATTTTCCTCGGGTAGAGTCCCTATTGTTGGAAGAAATGGAATGGCCGTCCAAAAAGGAAGCTCTTGCTAAGGATGCGGGCACGTGGGTGCGTATTTTTGAGATGGAGGCTGCTTCCGAACTCGGTCAATCTCCCCAGGTTGAGCTTCGGGAGCTCATGACCAAGTTGAAGGAGATGAAGGAGGTCGCGGGAGGAGGCTCGGGAGAAATTATCCATCGACCTTAAACGGACTGTCGATGAATGCGATGCGGCTCGAAAGGACAAGCAATAGTTGGCCGACAAGGTTGTGAGATTAAAGGCTGACTTTTCTCCGGTCGAGGGAGAGCCTGAATATTTTGCAGGGTTGAGGACCCGGGCAGATCTAATCGGATGCATACAACTGGCTTATAATGATGCGATGGGCGACGGGAGTTTGAAAATGCCTTAGCCCAAATACGAGTTGTGAACCCGGCGTGGAGTTGGTGATTGAGGAATGGGGTTCATCGGATGTTGAAGATGGTATGATAAAGAGGCCCTCTTTCCTTGATATATGGTCTTGGATGATACTCCGAGCAAGCGACCCCGGAGAAGAGCCTTCATCCCACCAAATGATTTCTGTTGATGTGTTGGTTTTGTTGTGTTTGTTTGGGCATGGCCCTTTTTATTTAATGACAGTTTCAACCCTTGTGGTCGTTTTGGTATTTTTATTTTGTTGGGATGGAGTCCTTGTTTTAACTCCATGACAAATTCGACCTTCATGGCCGTGAATGTAATATTAATATTTTATGTTCATTGTTTGTTGTATGCATGCGATACTTGTTATTTTGGGGGAATGCTCGTTTAATGATGTATGGTCTTTTCTAGTGCTGGGTAACTTACCAAAGGGGGCCAGTTCATTTGTTGGGCTTGGTCCAGAACTCAAGCTTTGATTAAAGGCCTGAGATTAGTGGCGTGAATGTCCTATCGCGAGCTGGGTGTTCTAACGGGCGAGGTACTCAGACAACGAGGCTCGTTTGAGTCCCCCGCGTCGAGGCAGAGATCTTGCTCATAATATGAGTAGAGCGAGCATTTGATGTCGAGCTATAAGCACTTGGGTGGTTTCCTGAGGTGTATCAACTGTTCGTGCCTCAACTATAGTATTGTTTAAGTTTTTCGGTGTTCCATGATCGAGTAAGTTGTTCCCATTGAATATTTTCTAAGTAGTATCCCCCGTTCCCGTTTTGGCATAGACACGGTATGGGCCTTACCAGTTTATTGCGACCTTCCCTTCAATGGAGCTCTTAAGGTTTTGTTTAAAGACCAAGCTTCTGACGTTGAATTCGTGAGGAATAACCTTGGCATCATAGCGGAGGGTTATTCTCTGTTTGAGTGATGCTTCTCTAAGGGAAGCCCCCATTCTTATCTCTTCAATCATGTCGAGTTCCTCTCTCAAGGATTTGTTGTTCATCTCCACTTGAGGAGATTCTTCTTGAAGGCTTGGAAATCTCTATTGGAATGGCGACCTCGGTTCCATAGGATAGTCGGAATGGGGTTTCCCAAGTGGATGAATATGGAGTAGTTTCATTTGATTCATCTAGTCTTCGTCTGAGTCCGCGTAGTATGACCCTGTTTGCAGATTCGACTTGCCTGTTCGTTTAGGGGTGTTCGACCGAAGTGAAGTGTTGTACGGTTCCCAGATGGGCAACGAAGTCTTGGAAGTTTTTATCGGTGAATTGTATCCCATTGTTGGTGACTATAGCTTGTGGGATACCGAATCGGGCTAGTATGTTTCTCTTATAGAAACGTAGGATATTTTGAGCGGTGATCTTTGTTAATGCTTCGGCCTCTATCCATTTGGTGAAGTAATCGATGGCTACTATCAAGTACTTGTTATGATATGCTCTCAGGACGAATGAGTCGAGGATGTCAAGCCCCTGCCATGAGAAGGGACAGGAAGAAGAGAGGGATTTGAGTTCGCTCGGAGGAGTTAAATGCATGTGTCTGTGTCGTTGGCACTTATCACATTTCTTCACGTGTTCTTTGGCATCGAGCTGCATGGTCGGCTGTTGAAGCGGTAAAGCGACAAGCAAATAGTTTGAT
This sequence comes from Vicia sativa, assembly GCA_021764765.1. NCBI lineage: Eukaryota > Viridiplantae > Streptophyta > Magnoliopsida > Fabales > Fabaceae > Vicia > Vicia sativa. Next base: position 23,122,661 of record CM038797.1, read on the forward strand.
ATTTATTTTTACTGGGTGATATATATTGGTTAGGTTATATTGTATCGTGTCCACAGAGATTGGTTATTGATTCGTCGTTCGAAAATTCTACCGTTAATGAGTTTGAGATTAAATGAAATGAAAATAAAAGACAAAAAAGTAAATGAACAAAAAGTATAAAGGATAGACAGCTTGTTTGAAACGAATGTAAACTACCCGTCACAGACTTAAATCTACTGCCATGTTATACTCAGCCTACGATACTTGTCTGTGTCATCACATATCTCTCACAATCTAAGTTATTTCTAACCCAAATTGAGAATTCTCCCGAATCACCTAGATATCCATTTTTGGCATACCTCGACAACCAGAAGTCAACTGTGTCACCTCCATACCCATCTCTAACATACTTCACCGACGCAAAGGCATTAAGATCAGATACTTTATGGTGAATGTCAGCTTTAAACCTATTTCTAGCATTTAGAAACTAACAAATAATCATCCTAGGTAAGAATCTAACGATCTCTAGCAAGCTCAAATCCCTAACATAGGTAAAACCTAAGATAACTACCAACAGAGATTCATAAAGCAGACTTTATACAACTCCAAGGGTGATAAATATACCTATGTTCAGAGTAAATATACATACATAACCAACACAATAGAGAAATTCAAAGAGAAGAGAGAGATAAACTACCCATTTACACTGGTTTGTCAATACCTATCGAAGAGCAATTCACCTCCAATCATCCTTGACTAAGACCCTAGTGTTGTTTTCTAAACTAATCTATCAAAAACTATATGGGTGATGGAATTGGGAGCAAGAATCTCACCCACCAAAACCAAACTCCAAAAATGAAATGAAATGAAAGTATCAAGAAAATCTAATTCCGCACAGTCGCCCGACGAACTAAAAGCTTCGCTCGACGAATCTTCTTATTAACTTGGCTCAAATTAAGCCACGTCCTCAGCTGACCAAAACTATCCTCCTTCGCCCGACGAAGGTCAACCTCTCCCAGAGAAATCTTTATTTCCTCGCCCGACAGCTAGAAGCGAAACAAGTCAGAGCAAAATCCAACTTTCTCCATCTGCACTTTTGCCCGGCGAAATATCCCTCGCCCGACGAAATTGCCCAGGTAACAACTTTTGTTGCTTTTCTTGTGGCTTCCAATGGCTTCCACCTTCAAGCCTTATTCCTTTATTCAATCAAAAATGCATCTTGGAGCTCCATTTGGACTTTATTCTCAATTCTCCAATAATGCAACAAATACCTACAAAAAATATATATACAACTAATCAAGCGGTACAATATGTACACAAAACGCAATAAAAAGTATTTACAACAAAAAGTCGGGATTATTCGACTAAATATCAACAAAATAATGGATATGTGCCACAAAATGTATATACAAAATAACTACATTTTGGCACTTATCAACTCTCCACAACTTGACACATTGTTTGTCCTCAAATAAAGTCAAATAAACTTAAAGAAACAAAAGATGATAATCAAAGAATCACGAATCAATAAGTTTTTCTTTAAACAGAAAACAAATGTATGGTTCAAACAAAAAGCATACCGACAAAATACAAACTTACCACTATCCTACAGTGACAACATATAAACGAAACAAATCTTAAGTACAAAAATCATGCAAAACATGCTAAAACAAAACAAGCTCAATCATGAATCACACTTAGCAAAAATTCATCGGTAGATGAAGAACACACAAAGGTGAGGGATAAAAACCACTCCTCCACAATCTTGCAAACAATAGACTAAATTATGCATTCATCCAAAACATATTGAAAATACAAATGCAAGAATCACAAGGGCTTTTCAAGGTTGTAATGTGGCTTGGTTAACAAACAAGTGATAAGTCCTAAAGCTAATCGAAACAAAAACTTGCCTAAGCCTAAGGGAGTGATCCACTCACTATTTTCCAAACAATATAATTTCAATCAAACTTATTCTTCATCACAAATTTCACACCAAACACACCTCACTTATTGACTTGTTTGTTTTGTGTTTGATCGTAAATATTGCGGATAGCAAGAGTCGCCACCGACTTTTCTTTTACCCAATTAAGGGAAGGCGAAAAGAACAGGAAAAGACCTTCGTTAGATTCTGAGTAGGGGAGGTGGTTATGAAAAGGGAAGGTGTTAGCACCCTTTCCATCCGTAGTTATCTAAGGGCTCTTAATTGCTTAGCTCACTTTAAATTGTTTCTTTTTTGTGTGTGTGTTTGAAAATATTTTTGAAAAGGCATTTCGCTTTGACTTCGTAATGATTCACGCTGGAATGTATACGAAGTGTTTGGAAATGTTTTTTTTTTGGAAAAGACTTTGTAATCATTCACGCTGGAATGTATACAAAGCATTTTGAAAAGTTTTGAAAGTGTGAGGTGTAAAAAATATTTTGATTGAGCAAGAAAAAGAGATTTATTACCTATTCAGAGTGGTCGTTTCCGTGTTATTTTGCTTTCCTTTAGAATAAAGCTATCCATAACATGGATTGATAGGTAACCTTATTCGTTGGATGTGAAGGGACATTCGAAGGGATAATCTGATGGTCACAAAAAGCAACTTGTAGGGATATCCTAGCATATTCGTAGGGACGATCATCATTTTTCGTAGGCAACAATCACGGGACGAGATCATATATTCATTGGCAACATCGAGGGACTATGATCTTTTAAGTCGAAGGGTCTATGATGATATTTCGTAGGCAACTGTGCTAAGATATCCCCACGTTTGAGAGACTTGACCATTTATAAGGCAACGAGAGAGGATACCCTAGGGGGGTGCATGTGTGAAGAAAGTGTGTTGTATTCAGATATTTATCTTATGATTAATGATCTATGTTGATTTTTATCTTGCCATACACGCCTAGTTACTAGCAGTTTAATAGGTGCAGAATGTAAATTGCAGAAATGTAAAGGGTCCTACGCTATTACATGGTTTTGGGGCAGATACATAATAGGAGGTGCGGAAAGTAAATGCAGAAAATAAAATCTACGCTATTAGATGATAAAAAACTTGCAACCTATATATCCTTTCTAGAATTTAAAATGCAAGAAAAATAAATAGCATAAGAGAAACTATGTCCTAGTATTTTTGGTGTTTTTGAAAATTAGAGTTTATGTGAAAACAACCTAATTCTAATTAATTAAGAAAAATTAGTGAATACTAACCTAAATTAAATTAATTAAGTTAGTTAAAAAAAGGTATTTGTGAAATTATCTAATTAACCTAATTACTAATTAAATTAATTGGTTACTTAAAAACAGAAAAGCAGAAAATAAATAAAAATATGAAAACCAAGAAAACGAGCTTCTGGCAGAAGCTGCCCCAGAAGATGGGGATTCTGAGAGTGGAAGCGTTGTGGGCATCTAGAAACTGGAGTTTCTGGTGAGTATCCTACTGAGCGTGTCCAGAAGTTATGGTTGATGCATCTGAAGGGGTCCAGAGGTTCTGCTGCTGGAGGCGCCCAGAAGCTGGAGCTTTTGGGATGTATGGCGCTGGAAAGGGTCCAGAAGCTGGAGCTTCTAGAGACTCTGGATCTGGGATGTCCAGAAGTTGGAACTTCTGGGGACTTCTCATCTGGGGCCATCCAGAAGCTGGAGCTTCTAGAGGATTCTGGCGCTGGGGAGACCCAGAAGCTGGAGCTTCTAGTACTGCGGACACCCAGAAGCTGGAGCAGCTTTTGGTGCTGGGGACACCCAAAAGTTGGAACTTCTGGAGGCGTTCCTTTTGGAGACTCTGAAACCTATAAAAAACAATGAAAAAAACAGCAAAAGGTGGGGTTTGAACCCACGACCTGGGAGATAGAGAGTGATATAGCGTGCGCAAGGTGAATTGTTGGGGCGGTGATACATCCATTCATATTGTTGGACTCATAAACATGTAAGTGTTGTTGGTCCCTAAGTCAGAAGCGTCGGAGCAAGGCTCCGGTCGTCTTCTCCGGCCATCTGGAATTTCAGATCCTGCAAAATAATCAAGATAAATGCAAATAAAGGACCCTACCCCCTAATTCGATCCCTAGGAATCCAATGGTGGTATTTTTAAAGCCTGAAAGTCCCTGTATCAGTGGGTTCAAAACTCGCAGCTCCTATGCCCTAACAATGGCATCATGGGATTTAAGCCCTAAAGCTCACATGTAACACGTTGCACCTGTTCTAAACAACATCCTGAGATCATACAAACACAGAAAAACAGTTAGTAATGCATGGATTAAGAGAAATCATTTTGTGACATTTACCAAATCGGAGCAGCATAAGAGGCTTGATCTGGAGTGTTCTGGGGTCGTGTAATGGTGTGAATCAACCCCTGGGAACTTCAGGAACACGAATGAGTGGCTAGAATGGCTTGAATCTACCTGGAAACCAAAACACGATTTTGCAAGTTTTAAGAAAAATTTGAGAAATTTCTAGGGTTTGTAGGAGGCTAGCAATCTGTGTAAAAGGCTTCAAATTCGTTTCCTTGTCTTGTGAGAATGCTAAGTATATATAGGAGAGTGTATTAGGTCAAGCATTGAGTGGAAAAATATTGCCTTGAATGCAAAAATATTTGATTGAAAATTTTATCAAATCTTTCCAAAAGTGGCTCAATCTTGCCTTGATTCTTCTTGCACGAAATTGACAGCTTGTAATGTGCTATCTTGAACCCCAAGCCATGCAAATATCAAGCCCAACTTACCTTATCTTTTATTTTTATATCTTATTTAATTAAATTTGAATTTTGGATATTTAATTCAAAAGTAAATTAAATAAATAAGGAAGAGGCGTGGCAAGGAGTGTAGATGTCAAGGATAATCTTAAGAATAAGTTTGAATCATGAAAACTTAGGCCTATTTAAAAAAAACTTAAATTTGACAAGTATTTTTCTTCATGTACCTCCTCAAAAATGCTCAACTTGCACAATTTATATCTTGCTCAAGTTTCCACATTTTTGTGTGTTTTTAGACTTTTTAGAAAGCCCAAGATGTCTTCTAAACAGCCCTTTTGGTTTCATCGTAATTGAAGTTTCCATGCTCATGAACACTTCTTTGCAAAAGATGACTTTTGTTGACTTTTTAGAAGGACACAGAATGTTTTGATCCATAACTTTCAAATGAAGCATTTCCAACCCAAGATTGTGAGACATAAAGTTGTAGAGATTTGAATTCTCTTCAAAATGAGCTTTGGTGGAGAAATTTCTAATAAAGTATGTGAAAGTTATGCTTGGTAAAAGTTCTGTTGACTTTTGTTTAAAGAATCCCTAATTTGGAAACTTTGACTTTTGATCAGATCTTGACTTTTTCTTAATGAATCATGATCAGCTCCTGATCAAATGATGAATATGACTTCAAAATATTGATGTTGACCAAAAATTATGAAGTTTGACTGTATGTTGACCACAGTTGACTTTTTATCCACTACAACTGATTTTTAGCTATTTGAGCCTTTGGATGAGCAACTTAGACTTGTAAGGCTTGGAACTTGATATGAGGATTCTATGAGGTATATGATGAGATATGATGACCACCTTGTGGAATTCTTGAGTATAGATCCATAGATTGTCTTGAGAGGAAAGAGGGCAAATTTTGGGGTATAACACCCTCTCCCCAACTTGAATCCAACCAACATCATTATAGTTGAATACTCCCTACTTTCTAAGGCAAGGTAAAAATTCATACAATAACATATAGTTGAGGGTTCAAGAAACAAAGAAATCAACATCCATAAAAAAAAGGTGAATTCAACACTCATAGACAAGCATCAATTCAAATAAACATGGATATTGTAACACGGTGAACTGACTTTGTAGGTTTTTGTATCGCAAATGTGCGGATAGCAAGAGTCGCCACCGACTTTTCTTTTATCCAATTAAGGGAAGGTAAAAAGTACAGAAAAAGACCTTCGTTAGATTCTGAGTAAGGGAGAAGGTTATGAAAAGGGAAGGTATTAGCACTCCTTTTCATTCGTAGTTACCTACGGGCTCTTAGTTGCTCTTAGATCACTTTAAAAATTGTGCTTTCTGTGTGTTTGACAAAAATGTTTTGAAAAGGCATTTCGCTTTGACTTTGTAATGATTCATGTAGGAATGTATACAAAGTGTTCAGAAATGTTTCGTTTTGAAAAGATTTTGAACTTTGAAAAAAAGTGTGAGGTGTGAAAAGTACTTTGATAGAGCAAGCAACTAAAAGTCTTATTACCTACTCGAATTGGTCGTTTTCGTTATTTTACGTTCCTTTAGAATAGTGCTATCCATACCATTAGTTGATAGGTAACCCTATTCGTTGGATGTAAGTGGGACATTCGAAGGGACATCAGATGGTCATAAAAAGCAACTTGTAGGAAGTATCCTAGCACATTCGAAGGGACTATCATCATTTTTCATAGGCAACAATCGAGGGTCAAGATCATGTAATCGTAGGCGACATCGTGGGTCTATGATCTTTGTATCGAAGGGACTATGATGATTTGTTTTGAAGGCAACGGTGCTAGAATACCTCTACGTTCGAGGGACTTGACCATTTTAATTCGTAAAGGCAACGAGAGAGAATTACCCTAAGGGGTGCATGTGTGAAAGAGTGTGTTGATTTCAGATATGTTATCTTAGAGTTAGAAGTGATCTACGTTCGTTTTAATCTTGCCATACACGCCTAATTACTGGCAGTTTATAGGGTGCGGAAATTAAATTGCGAAAAGTAAAATGCGGAAAGATAAATCCTACGCTATTACATGGCTTTGGGGAAGATACATAATTTAAAGTGCGGAAAATAAAATGTCCTAATTAAACTATTACATCCCATAGGCAATTACATAATATGAAAAGAAAACGATAAAAAATCGTCAAACGGAATAACCTATGAACAAATGGAAAATCGGGAAATACGAGAAAATCGAATAAGAGAAAAATGTCAGTAAAAATAATAATTTTTGAATGAGAAAAAGTTTTCATGCTGGAAATAACATTAATATGCTAAAATAATTTTTTGGGATTTTTTGGAGTTAATTTAATAATTAAAAATCAATTAAAAGTGATTTAAATGATAAAATTGAAATTAAATTAAATATGCATGCAAAAATAATATTTTTTATTTTATAAATTAAATAAACATTTTTCTGACATGTATGCAAAAAATAAATATTTTTTGGTGTTTTTAAATGCATGATAAAAAATATTTAAAGTTAAATTAAAATGAATGAAAATATTAAAAGAAATAGAAAATAGAAAATAAGAAAAATATGAAAGTTTGTAAAAAGAAAAGGAAAACCGGTCTGGGGGTTGAACTCATGACCTCTTGGAGTATCTTCTCAAAACAAAGCCTTAACCGCCACTTGACACTTGGTGTTTAAAACATTGAAATCAATTGAATATAAGTGGTAGCGTGTCATGGATATGTTTGAAACACGATCGACCACGTGGACCCCATTGACTTATGAATGGACGAATCGAACCTTCCTCGCGCCACGCAATCCTCGCGGTCTTCGCTAGGAGCTAGGGCTCGATCATCTTCTCCTAGCCGAAATCAAAGCGGAAAAATACATGAAATAAAGAGTTCTGAGGTACCCTACCCCCCTAAATCGAGCATTCCGGATTCAATGGTGGTATTAGTTTCGATTGAAAATGCCTCTAACTACCAGTTCGAAGCTCAACAGTTCAAGAACCCTAAACATGGCATCACGCGGTTTTGACGTTCAAACTTGATAACGATTGCCCAGATCATATATAATGAACCTCATGAACACATTAAAACCATTAGAATCAATTAAAATACACAGATGAATAAAATGCAAAATCAAGAAAAAATTGAATATGTATGAATGTATATGGCACGACTCAGGCTGTTTTGAGCATTGTTAATGATGTATACTTACTCAATCTTACCCCCTGAACACAATGGAATGGTTTTGAGAGCTTGAAAGTGGCTGGAAATCAAAATTCGAATTTTGACAACTTTGAGAAATTTTGGCAAAATAAGGGTTGTGTTTTTAGCTAGGGTTTCGTGTCCTTTGTTGTGTGTAATGCTGGGTATTTATAGAGTGATTTGGGATGGCAAAGAGAAGGAAAAAAGATTGGATCATGAATGTGCCATAAATATTTTTCAAATAAAATCAAATTTTGGAGAAAATTTTATTTTCTCTTTAATGTGAGAGCTAGAACGAATTTGGCATGTTCCATGGGCTATCTTGGACTCAAGTTTGATATAAATTCACTCCTTTTGGAAAAATATCTTATTTTCATATTTTATATAATTTAATTTTGAATTAAATGGTTTTAAATTCAAAAATAAATCAATAAAATAGAAAATTGCCATAGCCAAGCATCAATGGGTCACAAATAATATCATGAACAAGTTTGGATCATAAAATTATAGGCCCATTTGGAAAAAATTGCATTTTGACCAATATCTCCTTTTGTGCAATTGTTCAAAAATGCCCAACTTGTGAATGGTGTATCTTGCTCAATTTTCCACATTTTAGAGTGTTCTTGGACTTTTTGGAAATCTCTAAGAGTCCTCTAACCAACCTCTTTGGTTTCATCTCAATTGGAGTTTCCATGCTCAATATATCTTCAAAACAAAAAGTTGACTTTTTGTTGACTTTGAAAAGGACCTGTAATGTTTTGATCCATACCTTCGAAATGAAGCATTTTTTGAACATTCTTGTGAGACATGAAGTTGTAGAGAATTGAATTTCCTTCAAAACAAGAGGTGGTGGAAAACTTTCTGAGAAAGTATGAAGAAGTTATGCTCAGTCAAAGTTTGGTTGACTTTTCCTCAAGAAACCCTAATTTAGAAAGTTTGACTTTTGAGCAAATCTTGCGTTTTCTTGATGAATCATGATCAACCCTTGATTAAATGATGAATGTAACTTCAAAATGAGGATGTGGACCAAAAATCAGGAAGTTTGACTGTATGTTGACCATAGTTGACTTTTTGTCCAATACAACTGATTTTCAACCATCTGAGCAATTGTCTGAGGAAACTTGACTTCTGAGGCTTGAAACTTATCATGGAGAATCTTTGAAGCATATGAGGAGGCATGATGAACATTGGAGGTGTTGGAAGTCCATCTTGATCTGAGAAACACCAAACCCTGGTTTGGGTTGATTGTCTAGGAGAGGGTTTGTCTGATCAACCCTTGAGGAATCCTTGAGCATGGGTGTATGGAATGTCTTGAGAAGATGGAGGGAAAATTTTGGGGTATGACAGCTGCCCCTGTTCAATCTTCTTGTACTGGAAGGGTTAGATTGGCATGCTCGCCTTTCGTGACCTAGAGGTAGAAGACGATTGAACACTCGAGTAAACCTGAAAATTTGCACTCGCTGTTGGCTGATGATGCGGGAATGGGCTTCCAGATGCCATTTGGAGAAGTTGGAGATTTCGCTGGGAATGAGTCGTACGTTAGACTCAAGAACGTCGTCTGGATAGGAGGACCGTCGGAGATGGGCTTAAGATGCCATCTGGAAAGAACGATGCTGGGAGCGAGCCGTATGCTAGGCTTGGTAGGCGTTTTGGAAGTGAAAGGAGTAGGGAGATGGGCTTAAGATGCCATCCGGAGGGAGTCATACGTTTGACTTCGTACTCATCTTTGAATGAAGTTATTAGTTTGTATTGGTTTTTTAACCAAATATGCAGCATTCTGAAAGCGGAGAAATGTTGATAAGTAGTCGGGGATGGGCTTAAGATGCCATCCAAGGCAACTAAGTCGTACGACAGACTCTGTAGTTGCTGTTGATAATAAGAGAGAGTTAGAATACATCTTCGTCTTGATTACTACGAGGAGATAGTAGTTGGTAACATGTGGATATCTTCCTGTTGTGCATCGGTATTGATCCACCTTATCGGAGGATAACTTGCGATCGTTTGGATAGGGTTTCCCGTCTGGCTTCAGGCATTAATCCTGGATCCGTTGTCGGAGGACAACAAGGGCGGTCGTTCAGATAGTTTTCCGTTTGGCTTGGTATTAATCTTGGACTGTTGTCGGAGGACAACTAGGCGGTCTTCGATAGTTCTCCGTCGGATTCGGTATTAATCTTGGACGGTTGTCGGAGGACAACTAGGGCGATATTCGAATAGTTCTCCGTCGGATTCGGTATTAATCTTGGACTGTTGTCGGAGGACAACTAGGGCGATCTTCGATAGTTCTCCGTCGGATTCGGTATTAATCTTGGACTGTTTGCGCGAGTGATTTTCACTGTTTTGGAGAAAACAAGAAAACTTTGATAGAATATTTGTTAGTTTTATGCAAAGTATGATGCATGACAATGTGTATGAATGACATATGCATATATTGTGACTTTATGAGAAATGTATGAATGATAGATGTTGTGGTATTTCAAAACATATCCATCTTGAAGAAGATCGGATGTTACCTTGAGGATTTCGACTTGTTTGGGGACGGAACGGATGGAGACCACGAGAAGAAAGAAAACTTTGATTCCTCCGATGCACTATCGACCAAGTCTTGGGCCTAGATATTGTTATGGATGGTAGAGATCGAGAAACATGTTGAGGATCTCATATATAGACCTATTTGGGAGAGTCGGGAGGTAATCTGTTAGGGATCTTGCATGTAGATCTTCTGAAAAGTATTTGGTAGTTCTTTGGGAGACCGGGTTAGAAGAATCGGAGCCGTTGACATCTCGGTGAGGTATAGAAAGATGTAAGATTCCTCCGATGCACTATCTGACCAAGTTTCAGGTCTGGATACTGCTGTTGGAAAAAGGGGAATTATTGAGAGATATCTTGTTGGGGATGAATACTTTGACCGGGGATGAAATGTTATTGCTTGAAAACTGATGTGATACAATTTTAGTTGAGTGGAATCACTGCTCGTGGATTCACCTCTGAGTCGCTGGGGGAGGTTTGTTGTGAGCGACACCTTTGTGGGGATCATGCTCTGCGGGGGAATGTTTTTGGTGACTTTCGTCGTCATCCCAATTCCTGGAGACTGTAGCAACTACTTTTGTATGTTTACTTTTCGCATGTTTGTAAATAGATTTTTATTGTCAGATGCATATAATCATTCAAAGTAAACGTTGGACTTTATGCAAACGACAACAGCACAAATTGTAAAGAGAAAGAACTTGTATTTATTTGAAATGTGGCGTATGGCCAAGTAGTTCGTACACAAGAAAAGTAAAAAGCTATGCGGAAACAATCTCGTTAAGTTCCAACTATGCTAATACTCATATATTTCAACTATCTCATCTCCTTGCTGTCAGTAGAAAATGAGTGAATTGATCTTCGCCATTTGAATCTTGAATGCTGATAGTAGTCTGTAGATAGGTGATTTGGACGAGACATAGTCGTACGCTTAAATCCCTAACTTTTGCCTAGACCGCCCTTTTTGGGTTTTCAGTCTACCGGGATACCCTTTTTTGCCCAAGCCGCCTTTTCAGGTTTTCGACTTGCCGGGTGTACATGTTTTGTATATATATCCTTAACTTTTGCCCGAACCTTTTTGGTTCGCCAGGATACCCTTATTTTTGCCTAGGCCAGTCGACCTAGCGGGTTTCTTTTATGCGTAGTATTTTTTGACTATGTCTGCGTTTACAGGGTGTGGGAAGTCTTCACCATCCATGGTGCTAAGTATCATGGCTCCGCCGGAAAATACTGTCTTGACTACAAATGGTCCCTCGTAGGTGGGAGTCATTTGCCCCTGAGATCACCTTGTGGAAGAATGATGCGCTTGACTACTAGATCACCGACTTGGTAGACTCGGTGTTTGACCTTCTTGTTAAATGCTCTGATCATTCGTTTCTGATAGATCTATCCATGGCAGATGGATGCGAGTCGTTTCTCATCAATCAAGTTAATCTGGTCAAGGCGAGTCTGGATCCAATCGTCTTCGCCCAACCCTGCGTCCTGGAGGACTCTGGTTGAGGGTATCTGAACCTCGATGGGTAGGACTGCTTCCATACCGTACACAAGAGAGAAAGGGGTTGCCCCTGTTGATGTTCGTATTGTAGTGCGATAACCATGAAGAGCAAATGGTAACATCTCATGCCAATCTTTGTAAGTCACTGTCATTTTCTGTATAATCTTCTTAATATTCTTGTTGGCGGCTTCCACTGCGCCATTCATCTTAGGCCGATAAGGAGAAAAATTGTGATGCTTGATTCTGAACTGCGTGCAGAGTTCGGTGATCATTTTGTTGTTGAGATTAGAACCATTATCTGTGATAATCCTTTCGGGAGTGCCATACCGACAGATGAGATTATGTTTGATGAATCGAGCCACGACATTCTTGGTAACAGATGCAAACGAGGCTGCTCTACCCACTTGGTGAAATAGTCAATTGCCACAAGGATGAAACGATGTCCATTGGAAGCTGTGGGCTTGATTTCTCCGATCATGTCAATGCCCCACATTGCAAAAGGCCAAGGAGCTATTAGAACATTCAGAGGTATTGGAGGTACATGCACTTTGTCGGTATAAATCTGGCATTTGTGACAAGATCGAGCATAGCGGTGACAATCAGCTTCCATGGTAGACCAATAGTAACTTTGTTCTCGGAATCTTCTTAGCCATTGTGTGTCCACGGAGTGGGTACCAAATGCCCGTGTAACTCTTCCATTATACATTCCGCTGTTTTCCGGTCTACACAGCGAAGTAAGCACAAGTCGTGGTTGCGCTTGTATAAGATGTCATTGCTGAGGAAGAATTTGGATGCGAACCTTCTCAAAAACTTCTTATCGTTGACAGATGCCCCTGCGGGATATTCCTGAGTCTCAAGATACCTCTTCACCTCATAGTACCAAGGTTTCTCTTCTGTATCAAGCTCATAACAATATGTTGGTTCGTCAAACTTCTCAATGATGATTTGGGGAGCCTCGTTGTCCCATCTGACCTTGAACATAGATGACATAGTAGCCAATGCGTCTGCCAACTGATTCTCTTCTCGTGGAATGTGATTGAAAGTGATCTCTTCGAAGTAGGGGATCAATCTCAGGACATGCTCTCAATACGGAATGAGATTTGGATGCTTCGTATCCCACTCGCCCTTAATCTGACTGATCACCAAAGCTGAGTCTCCATACACTTGTAAGAACTTGATTCTTAAGTCAATAGCAGCTTTAATACCCATGATGCACGCTTCGTATTCGGCCATGTTGTTGGTACAACTGAAACAAAGTCTGGCGGTGAAAGGAGTATGTCCGCCTGTAGGAGATGTGATGATGGCGCCGATGCCATTGCCGAGTGCGTTTGAGGCTCCATCGAAGACCATGGTCCATCGGGATCCTTGTTCAAGTCCTTCGTCCGGTCCTGGTTCTTCGCAATCTGTAACTAGTAAAACATCTTCATCGAAATTGCGCATAGGCGATAGTCATCTACGACGATGTGCCAAATGATCGGCTACTACACTTCCTTTGATTGCTTTAGAAGTGTCTTGGATGTCGTATTCGGTCAAGATCATTTGCCATCTTGCTATTCTTGGAGAGGCTGGTTTCTCAAATACGTATTTTATCGGATCCATCTTGGAAATCAACAAGGTAGTGTGAGTCAACATATACTGTCTTAGTCGGCGAGCAGCCCAAGCCAAAGCGTTGCAATTTTTCTCAAGCTGTGAGTATCTTGTTTCATAGTCGGTAAACTTTTTGCTAAGGTAGTATATTGCATGCTCTTTTCGACCAGACTCGTCATGTTGCCCCAACACACACCCCATTGAATTCTCTAACACTGTCAAGTACATGATAAGAGGTCTTCCTTCAACAGGCGGCATCAGGATAAGAGGATTCTGTAAGTACTCCTTGATTTTGTCAAAAGCGATCTGGCAATCGTCGTTCCATTCTACCACTTGATCTTTCTTCAGTAATTTGAAGATTGGCTCACAAGTAGCAGTTAGATGTGCAATGAATCTGGCAATGTAATTCGATCGGCCCAAGAAACCTCTGACTTCCTTCTCGGTGCATGGCGCTGGCATCTCTTGAATAGCTTTCACCTTGGCGGGGTCAACTTCAATACCTTTTACCACTGACGACAAACCCTAGGAGTTTACCGGATCTGACTCCAAAAGTGCACTTGTTAGGATTAAGTCTCAGTCTGTACTTCTTCAACCTATCAAACAGTTTCTGCAGATGATCAAGATGTTCTTCTTCTGTCTATGATCGAGCTATCATGTCGTCGACGTAGACCTCTATCTCGTGATGAATCATGTCATGAAATAATGTCACCATGGCACGCTGATAAGTGGCGCCCGCGTTCTTTAGCCCAAACGGCATAACCTTGTAATGAGTGCCCTGTGTAAAGTAGTCTTCTCCATGTCTTGAGGAGCCATTTTGATCGATTGTAGGAGAAACCATCCATGAAGGAGAAAACCTTATGTTGGGCATGTTGTCAACGAACATCAATATGAGGAAGTGGGAAATCGTCTTTTCTGATCACATTCGTCTTGCCATCCTTCTTAGGCATGTTGTGATAAACTAAAAACCTAAATATAATCCCACACCAATTTTTCTTTGAAAACATTCTCGAATCGCTCTATCTTGATCTCTTTTACATCTTCATCCCAATTCACAACCTCGACTTGCTCTTGTGTGGCTATATAACTCGTTCTTCTTTGTAATCGACAAGTTCTCCGGCACTTCATAATCTTCCTCACCTTCGTCTTGGCTTGGTAGATCGGATTATCGAAGTCATATTTAGCAATAACATTATCAACGAGATTCGGAGTGATTCTGCAGTGTATCACGTGGGTGTGTGTAAGAAACACATAGCTTTTTGAAGGGGTGATAAAGTAAAAGAAAACAACAATTGAATGCAAAAGTCCAACGATTTTATTGAATGAAAATATGCAAATGACAGATAATAACCCTCACAAACGAGCCATGATTCCCCGGGCAAGGCACTAGGCTTTAGAGTTTATTGTTCAAAACATAGAAAAATCGAAAAGCAAAACAAAACAAGAGCAATTACTCTGTCTAAAGGAGATTGGTATGCGTCTTGATCTTCCAATTCTTGAGTCCATTGTCGGGAGTTGGGAAGATCCACTTGCGATGTCGAGTCGTTGTCGTCGTCTTCTATAGCATGGATTCCACTCGGCGATGCGGAAAGGAAGTTGGCACGCTCTGGCGTATCATCTTCGTCCTTTGATGGTGAAGCCTAAACTAGTCTTGTCGGTTGAAAGGAAGATCGGGAGCTGTCCCCAAATAGTACTACCTTCTTCTTCAACTGCAGCTTGAGCATCCTTCAGCTAGGCCATCCTAGGCGGAACTTTAGCAACTTCAGGAGTGATAGGAGAGTCCACAGGCATGACTCTGGGGATTGTTTCGAAAGCTTGACAGGGAGTCTCAAAGAATTCACCCTCTACCTCGAGGTATCGGAATGACTGTAGATGGCTGACCATATATTCTTCTTCACCGCATACTGTGACAACCTTCCCTTTCACTGGGTACTTCAGTTTCTGATGTAAGGTAGAAGTAACAGCGCCTGCCCCAGGTATCCAAGGGCGTCCAAGTAGGCAAGAGTAAGTTGGTCGGATGTCCATGACAAAGAAAGTGGAATCAAAAGTCTAGGAACCGACCTTAACTGGCAGAATGAGCTCTCCAAGTACTGTCCGCGTAGAACCATCAAAAGCTCTCACAATTATATCACTGGGTCTCAGAACCAACCCTTCGATATCAAGTCGATCAAAAGCAGTCTTTGGAAGGATATTCAGAGCAGAACCGGTATCAACCAAAACATGAGACAAGGTAGTGCCCTTGCACTCAACAAAGATGTGCAAGGCTTTGTTATGTTTCTTTCCGGCAGGAGTCAAGTCAGCATCAGAGAAGCCTAGACCGTTATTGGCAGCCAGGCTAGCAATACAAACTTCAAATTGGTCAGTGGTAGTGTCTTGCGGTACGTGAGCATTCTTCAGAAACTTCACCAAGGCGTTAGCATGAGCCTCAGAGCACAAGAGCAGAGCAAGCATGGAGATCTTGGACGGAGTCTGTCCCAACTGTTCCACAACATTGTAGTCACTTTTCTTGATAATCTTCAGAATTTCCTCCATTTCTCGTTTGGAGGTGTCTTCAGTAACTTCCTTTGGTACTTTTGGCTGAGCAGGATGAGTCACTGGTTCTTTCCCTCTAGCTTGGGGAATGGGTTGAATAGCTGGAATGCGAGCTGGAGTCGCAATGTCTTTTGGAGGAGAGATATCTAGAGAGAATACCCTTCCGGTTCTGGTCACCTTACTGGATCCGGTGATGTTGTCAATGTCAAGAATGGTAGCTTCAACTGTAAGATCCTCAATGGTTAGAGGGTCTTGCTTGACGCCATAATAGTAAACATCAGCTCCATAATTCCAAGGGACAACCTTGTTAGAGGAATATGGAACTGATCCGGGAGAAGTAATGATGAGAGGTGCCACTCTAGGCACAGGATCACCAGAGGAAATCCTTATAGTGTTAACATCAGCATAGTCTTCTGGGAAATCGTCACCCCATCCGGTCACCTTAACATCTTCAATAGGAATTTTGTAGCTCTCGGGAACAGTGTACTTCACCATGTAATCATACTTTCCACTTGGCTGCCCCAAGGTATCCCATGCAGACGGTGCTGTTTCATTCACATCTTCGATCTTCAGTTTCTTAGACATGTCTTCACACAGACTCTCCATAGGCGGTTTCAGGAATAATATTTCACGGTTATCCATCATGCACTGAACACGTCTTCTCAACTAAGCACAACCATCAGGTGCAGATGGGCACCAACGACAATTTTCTAGGCATCCTGGATTGACACCGGCTTGTAGCAAATTCTTCTTAACAGTCATCAGAGGAATGGTCAAGTCATCTATGTTGAAGACATAAGTATCCTCACCAACAGCATTGGAACTTTTGTCATGGTTGGGCATAGGCGCGTTAATCACATTCGGAGTCTCAACAAGAGGGTCAAACTCAATCTGCTTAGCTTCAATCATGTCTTGAATCTTGTTCTTCAGAGCCCAACAGTTGTCAGTGTCGTGCCCTGGGCTATTGGAGTGGTAAGCACACTTAGCATTAGGATTGTATCTCGGAGAGGAAGTGTTGATATTTTGAGGAGGATCCCTCAAGGTTATCAGCTCTGCTTTCAACATGTGTTGCAAGGCTTGCGACAATGGCATGTTGATCTTAAATGTCTTCGTGGCGCTTCGACTACAGCGTTGTCTCGTGAGGTTGCGATGTAGGATTGGAGATCACAACTGCCCCCACAGATTGAGCACGGTCGGTCTTGGCTCGGCTTTTCTGACCATACACAACATTGGCTTCCTTCTTACCATCGAAAGATCTCTTCGCAGCATTTGAAGATGACTCTACATGAATCTTCTCACTCTTGATACCAGCTTCAATACGCTCGTCTGTCAATATCAGCTCGGTGAACCCGGCTGAAGAGTTTCCAATCAGATGATTGAAGAATGGGCCTGTCAGTGTTCCCATAAACATATCAACCAACTCCCTATTGGACAAAGGTGGCTGAACTCTGCCTGCTAGATCTCTCCATTTCTGAGCATACTCTTTGAACTTCTCATCACGACCCATGGACATGCTCTGTAGTTGCATGCGAGTGGGTGTCAATTCAGCATTGTACTCATACTGTCTGTAGAAAGCATCTGCCAAGTCACTCCAAGTACGGATCCAGTCATTCTCTAGCTGATAAGACCATTCCAACTGAGTTCCGGACAAACTCTCTTGAAAATAATGCATCCACAACTTTCTGTCATCAGTGTGGGGGTTGATCTTCTGAACATAGGACTTCAAATGTAGCTTCGGACAAGACATGCCATCATACTTGGCAAAATTGGGAATCTTGAACTTGGGAGGAATCACCACACCAGGAACAAGACTCGGATCATCAAAATTCAGCCGGACATCTTGGGTTTTCCACATTGAGACGGTCTTCAAGTTGCTTGTACTTGTCATCTTCATAGTCGGCTATAGTCGGCGATCCTCTCCCTCTTTCTTAGGCTCACGCTGGTCATCTTCATTACCCTTGACACTCCACTCATTCTTGACACTTCCTTCTGAGAGCTCTATTCGGCTAACCCTTTTAGGACCACCCTTGTAGCGTCTGCCCACGTTGAGAAGACCAACAACCTTCTTCTTTCGTTGATGAGCTTCTTGGATCTTCTTGGCCTTGGACCAAGTGGTGAACATCTCTTTGGGCCGAGCATTCTGAGCTTGGAGATCTTTGACAGACTGTTCGAGATCCATTTCCCCTAAAATAAATAGCGAGAGAATGAGAAAACCAATCTTCAATGTACCTGTGATGCAATGTTATGCTATGATATGCAATGTTTATGCGGATGCAATGCAATGTTTTCAAGGACCTTAGAAATTTAAATTTGTTAAACAAGCAATGAACAAACATTTATTAGTTCTCCTTTTTTATTCTTTTTTTTTCTTTTTAAGTACAAAAGATAGTTCAAAACAATAAAAGAAAAACATATAAATCCTAAAGCTCTAAGTCTCCCATGGGCGCTTCCTTTTGGTGCCGAGGTAGGCGTTGATGCTTCGCTCCTCGTGAAGTAGCTTGGTCAACTCTAGCACTTTCTTCTCGCTTGCATAGCACTGAGCTTCAAAGGTATCCCTTTCTTCTTTGAGATGAATCCAGGATCTCTTCAAGTCTTCAAAATCAGTAGGCATGTCGGGATGGAGAACAGTATAGGATTCTTCACCTATAGCAACAGGTTCCATAATTACTGGTAGAACAGGCATGAAGGGCATCATGAGGTTTTGAGCTCGAGCTCTCACCCATTTGAGGTAAGGTTCCCAAGGAATGGAGTTTTGGTGCCCCAAAGTCTTGGTATCAGTCTTCTTTACCATGCCCCAAGCGTGTATGAACCTTCGTCGGTAATTTTGGAGATCGTGGTTGTAGTCGAACACAATATCTTGGAGAAGCATATCATGTGGACCATCTCTTCGAGCAAAACCAAATTGACGTAGAGCTGGAGAAGGGTTGTAAGTAATACCTCCCCTTATACCAAGGAGTGGTACATTAGGGAATTCTCCACAACGCTCAATGAAGGTGAAATCCTTTTGAGAGAAAAGATTCCAACGGATATCTGAATGAGAGAGCGACATTAGTCTTTGAGACCACTTCAATCTTTGTTCGTTCTTCAAAACTGATGGAGGAAGGTGCGAAATAAACCACCTGGAAAGTAACGGTATACAACACATGAGAGTTCCTTGTCTTTTGATGGTAAGAGTGTGGAGAGAATGTAGGATGTCTCCAAGCAAAGTAGGCACTGGATTATGAGTAAGAAACAACTTGATGGCGTTGACATCTATGAATTGATCCGAGTTAGGGAATAGAACCAAACCATAGATTAGCAAGGCCACAATATCTTCAAATGCATGAAAACTCATCACTTTGAGGAATTCTCGGGCTTTCTTGATTAGGAACTTGGCAAGTAAACCCTTAACTCCACTTCTTGTTTCCCAATTGGCCTCAACGTCTGAGCGCTTAAGATGTAAGGCTGATGCAATGTCTTCGTACCTAGGAACCTTTTCTAGACCCGGTGAATGGCATTTGGTCAAGAATTGGTATCCCAAGTAGCTTAGAGAACTCTTCCAAGGTAGGAACCAACTGATAATCTGGGAATATAAAGCAATGGTGTTTCGGATCGAAGAACTGGAATAGGACATGCATCATATCTTCTTCAAAACTGGAGATAACCAAATCAAGTAGATAACCATGTCTTTTGATGAACTGAGCATGGTCGGGAATTTCTGAAACCAATTCTTTGAGTTGAGAAGGCATACCCATGAAGTTGATTCGGATAGTCTTTCTAGAAGCTATAATTCCCTACAAAACAGAGCAAAGATAAATCCCTAGGTCCTTGAAATAGTTAGAAATGATATGCAATGCGAATGATGTCATGATGTCATGTTTAGCACACACAAACAATTCACACAATGAGCCTAGGTTTAAGGCTTGCAAGAGGTATAGGTGATTACCCCACCAAAAGTTTGAGTTGGTTCATCCTGTCCTATAATAGTAACCGGGTTCTAGGAATCTCATATCATTGATCTTTCTCGTATGCGTTTATTTCAATACGACTACCAAGTGGTCGACCGAAAATATCCCAAAAGTCTGATCTTAATGAGCGTAGCATCGAGTATCCGCCAACCTTAGTCTGCACCAAAGCTGGCCATTTCACTACCTTCTAATGGCCAAGATGGGTCAATTAAGGTTCTAAAAGTTTAGTTAGTGCTTGATGACACCGCGCAGAAGCCAAATACTATCCTCAACTTGGAAATGAAGAGTATCAGGACATCCAAAGTGTCACACTAACGTAGCCATCATGTTGACCGTTTCGATATACGTCTAACGGTCGCGATGATTTATTGCTACTTACCTAAAAGGAAACCCGGATCCGGGTGTAGGATCCCCCACAAATATAATACCCAAGCAACCCTTAAAGATAAAGCAAGCAAGTCAAACAAAAAGCAATAAAGGTGATCTAAAAATCCCTAAGGTATTCTCTCTTTAAGGGTTTCCCCAGCAGAGTCGCCAGTTCTGTAACACGGTGAACTGACTTTGTAGGTTTTTGTATCGCAAATGTGCGGATAGCAAGAGTCGCCACCGACTTTTCGTTTATCCAATTAAGGGAAGGTAAAAAGTACAGAAAAGACCTTCGTTAGATTCTGAGTAAGGGAGAAGGTTATGAAAAGGGAAGGTATTAGCACCCCTTTTCATCCGTAGTTATCTACGGGCTCTTAATTGCTCTTAGATCACTTTAAAAATTGTTCTTTCTGTGTGTTTGACAAAAATGTTTTGAAAAGGCATTTCGCTTTGACTTTGTAATGATTCATGTAGGAATGTATACAAAGTGTTTGGAAATGTTTCGTTTTGAAAAGATTTTGAACTTTGACAAAAAGTGTGAGGTGTGAAAAGTACTTTGATAGAGCAAGCAACTAAAAGTCTTATTACCTACTCAGAATTGGTCGTTTTCGTGTTATTTTACGTTCCTTTAGAATAGTGCTATCCATACCATTAGTTGATAGGTAACCCTATTCGTTGGATGTAAGCGGGACATTCGAAGGGACATCGGATGGTTATAGAAAGCAACTTGTAGGAAGTATCCTAGCACATTCGAAGGGACTATCATCATTTTTCGTAGGCAACAATCGAGGGTCAAGATCATGTAATCGTAGGCGACATCGTGGGTCTATGATCTTTGTATCGAAGGGACTATGATGATTTGTTTTGAAGGCAACGGTGCTAGAATACCTCTACGTTCGAGGGACTTGACCATTTGAATTTGTAAAGGCAACGAGAGAGAATTACCCTAAGGGGTGCATGTGTGAAAGAGTGTGTTGATTTCAGATATGTTATCTTAGAGTTAGAAGTGATCTACGTTCGTTTTAATCTTGCCATACACGCCTAATTACTAGCAGTTTATAGGGTGCGGATATTAAATTGCGGAAAGTAAAATGCGGAAAGATAAATCCTACACTATTACATGGCTTTGGGGCAGATACATAATTTAAAGTGCGGAAAATAAAATGTCCTAATTAAACTATTACATCCCATAGGCAATTACATAATATGAAAAGAAAACGATAAAAAAAAACGTCTGAAACGGAATAACCTGTGAACAAATGGAAAATCGGGAAATACGAGAAAATCGAATAAGAGAAAAATGTCAGTAAAAATAATAATTTTTGAATTAGAAAAAGTTTTCATGCTGGAAATAACATTAATATGCTAAAATAATTTTTTGGGATTTTTTGGAGTTAATTTAATAATTAAAAATCAATTAAAAGTGATTTAAATGATAAAATTGAAATTAAATTAAATATGCATGAAAAAATAATATTTTTAATTTTATAAATTAAATAAACATTTTTCTGACATGTATGCAAAAAATAAATATTTTTTGGTGTTTTTAAATGCATGATAAAAAATATTTAAAGTTAAATTAAAATGAATGAAAATATTAAAAGAAATAGAAAATAGAAAATAAGAAAAATATGAAAGTTTGTAAAAAGAAAAGGAAAACCGGTCCTGGGGGTTGAACTCATGACCTCTTGGAGTATCTTCTCAAAACAAAGCCTTAACGCTCGCCACTTGACACTTGGTGTTTAAAACATTGAAATCAATTGAATATAAGTGGTAACGTGTCATGGATATGTTTGAAACACGATCATGCGTGGACCCTATTGACTTATGAATGGACGAATCGAACTTTCCTCGCCACGCAATCCTCTCACGGTCTTCGCTGAGTCGGCCGAGCTAGGCTCCGATCATCTTCTCTAGCCTGAAATCAAAGCGGAAAAATACATGAAATAAAGAGTTCTGAGGTACCCTACCCCCCTAAATCGAGCATTCCGGATTCAATGGTGGTATTAGTTTCGATTGAAAATGCCTCTAACTACCAGTTCGAAGCTCAACAGTTCAAGAACCCTAAACATGGCATCACGCGATTTTGACGTTCAAGCTTGATAACGATTGCCCAGATCATATATAATGAACCTCATGAACACATTAAAACCATTAGAATCAATTAAAATACACAGATGAATAAAATGCAAAATCAAGAAAAAATTGAATATGTATGAATGTATATGGCACGATTCAGGCTGTTTTGAGCATTGTTAATGATGTATACTTACTCAATCTTACCCCCTGAACACAATGGAATGGTTTTGAGAGCTTGAAAGTGGCTGGAAATCAAAATTCGAATTTTGACAACTTTGAGAAATTTTGGCAAAATAAGGGTTGTGTTTTTAGCTAGGGTTTCGTGTCCTTTGTTGTGTGTAATGCTGGGTATTTATAGAGTGATTTGGGATGGCAAAGAGAAGGAAAAAAGATTGGATCATGAATGTGCCATAAATATTTTTCAAATAAAATCAAATTTTGGAGAAAATTTGATTTTCTCTTTAATGTGAGAGCTAGCACGAATTTGGCATGTTCCATGAGCTAGCACGAATGTGAGAGCTATCTTGGACCTCAAGTTTGATATAAATTCACTCCTTTTGGAAAAATATCTTATTTTCATATTTTATATAATTTAATTTTGAATTAAATGGTTTTAAATTCAAAAATAAATCAATAAAATAGAAAATTGTCATAGCCAAGCATCAATGGGTCACAAATAATATCATGAACAAGTTTGGATCATAAAATTATAGGTCCATTTGGAAAAAATTGCATTTTGACCAATATCTCCTTTTGTGCAATTGTTCAAAAATGCCCAACTTGTGAATGGTATATCTTGCTCAATTTTCCACATTTTTTAGTGTTCTTAGACTTTTTGGAAAGCTCTAAGAGTCCTCTAACCAACCTCTTTAGTTTCATCTCAATTGGAGTTTCCATTCTCAATATATCTTCAAAACAAAAAGTTGACTTTTTGTTGACTTTGAAAAGGACCTGTAATATTTTGATCCATACCTTCCAAATGAAGCATTTTTTGAACATTCTTGTGAGACATGAAGTTGTAGAGAATTGAATTTCCTTCAAAACAAGAGGTGGTGGAAAACTTTCTGAGAAAGTATGAAGAAGTTATGCTCAGTCAAAGTTTGGTTGACTTTTCCTCAAGAAACCCTAATTTAGAAAGTTTGACTTTTGAGCAAATCTTGCGTTTTCTTGATGAATCATGATCAACCCTTGATTAAATGATGAATGTAACTTCAAAATGAGGATGTGGACCAAAAATCAGGAAGTTTGACTGTATGTTGACCATAGTTGACTTTTTGTCCAATACAACTGATTTTCAACCATCTGAGCAATTGTCTGAGGAAACTTGACTTCTGAGGCTTGAAACTTATCATGGAGAATCTTTGAAGCATATGAGGAGGCATGATGAACATTGGAGGTGTTGGAAGTCCATCTTGATCTGAGAAACACCAAACCCTGGTTTGGGTTGATTGTCTAGGAGAGGGTTTGTCTGATCAACCCTTGAGGAATCCTTGAGCATGGGTGTATGGAATGTCTTGAGAAGATGGAGGGAAAATTTTGGGGTATGACAGCTGCCCCTGTTCAATCTTCTTGTAATGGAAGGGTTAGATTGGCATGCTCGCCTTTCGTGACCTGGAGGTAGAAGATGATTGAACACTCGAGTACACCTGAAAATTTACACTCACTGTTGGCTGATGATGCGGGAATGGGCTTACAGATGCCATTTGGAGAAGTTGGAGATTTTGCAGGGGAATGAGTCGTACGTTAGACTCAAGAACGTCGTCTGGATAGGAGGACCGTCGGAGATGGGCTTAAGATGCCATCTGGAAAGAACGATGCTGGGAGCGAGCCGTATGCTAGGCTTGGTAGGCGTTCTGGAAGTGAAAGGAGTAGGGAGATGGGCTTAAGATGCCATCCGGAGGGAGTCGTATGTTTGACTTCGTGCTCATCTTTGAATGAAGTTATTGGTTTGTATTGGTTTTTTAACCAAATATACAGCATTCTGAAAGCGGAGAAACGTTGATAAGTAGTCGGGGATGGGCTTAAGATGCCATCCAAGGCAACTGAGTCGTACGCCAGACTCTGTAGTTGCTGTTGATAATAAGAGAGAGTCATAATACATCTTCGTGCTGATTACTTTGAGGGGATAGTAGTTGGTAACATGTGGATATCTTCCCTATTGTGCATCGGGTATTGATCCACTGCCAGTTATCGGAGGATAACTTGCGATCGTTCGGATAAGGTTTCCCGTCTGGCTTCGGGCATTAATCCTGGATCCGTTGTCGGAGGACAACAAGGGCGGTCATTCAGATAGTTTTCCCGTCTGGCTTCGGGTATTAATCTTGGACCTGTTGTCGGAGGATAACTAGGGCGGTCTTTCAGATAGTTCTCCCGTCTGGATTAGGGTATTAATCTTGGACCAGTTGTCGGAGGACAACTAGGGAGGTCTTTCAGATAGTTCTCCCGTCTGGATTCGGGTATTAATCTTGGACCTGTTGTCGGAGGACAACTAGGGCGGTCTTTCAGATAGTTCTCCCGTCTGGATTCGGGTATTAATCTTGGACTGTTTATGATTTTCACCTGTTTTGGAGAAAACAAGAGAAAACTTTGATAGAATATTTGTTAGTTTTATGCAAAGTATGATGCATGACAATGTGTATGAATGACATATGCATATATTGTGACTTTATGAGAAATGTATGAATGATAGATGTTGTGGTATTTCAAAACATATCTATCTTGAAGAAGATGCAGATGTTCTGCTTGAGGATTTTTTACTTCTGTTTTGGGACGGAACGGATGGAGACCCTGAGAAGAAAGAAAACTTTGATTCCTCCGATGCACTATCTGACCAAGTCTTGGGCCTAGATATTGTTGTGGAGAGATCGAAACACGTTGAGGATCTCATATATAGACCTATTTGGGAGAGTGGGAGGTAATCTGGGGATCTTGCATGTAGATCTTGTTGAAAAGTATTTGTAGTTGCCGGAGACCGAGTTACAAGAACTGGAGCCCGCTGACATCTCGGGCCGAGGTATAGAAAGATGTAAGATTCTCCGATGCACTATCTCGACCAAGTTTCGTGTCCGATGCCGGAGAAAAGGGAATTGTTGAGAGATATCTTGTTGGGGATGAATACTTCGACCGGGGATGAAATGTTGTTGCTTGAAAACTGATGTGATACAATTTTAGTTGAGTGGAATCACTGCTCGTGGATTCACCTCTGAGTCGCTGGGGGAGGTTTGTTGTGAGCGACACCTTTGTGGGGATCATGCTCTGCGGGGGAATGTTTTTGGTGACTTTCGTCGTCATCCCAATTCCTGGAGACTGTAGCAACTACTTTTGTATGTTTACTTTTCGCATGTTTGTAAATAGATTTTTATTGTCAGATGCATATAATCATTCAAAGCAAACGTTGGACTTTATGCAAACGACAACAACAAAAATTGTAAAGAGAAAGAACTTGTATTTATTTGAAATGTGGCGTATGGCCAAGTAGTTCGTACACAAGAAAAGTAAAAAGCTATGCGGAAACAATCTCGTTAAGTTCCAACTATGCTAATACTCATATATTTCAACTATCTCATCTCCTTGCTGTCAGTAGAAAATGAGTGAATTGATCTTCGCCATTTGAATCTTGAATGCTGATAGTAGTCTGTAGATAGGTGATTTGGACGAGACATAGTCGTACGCTTAAATCCCTAACTTTTGCCTAGACCGCCTTTTCGGTTTTCACCTGGGATACCCTTTTTGCCCAAGCCGCTTTTCGTGTTTTCGACTTCGGTGTACATGTTTTGTATATATATCCTTAACTTTTGCCCGAACCTTTTTGGTTCGCCAGGATACCCTTATTTTTGCCTAGGCCAGTCGACCTAGCGGGTTTCTTTTATGCGTAGTATTTTTTGACTATGTCTCACAGGTGTGGGAAGTCTTCACCATCCATGGTGCTAAGTATCATGGCTCCGGAAAATACTGTCTTGACTACAAATGGTCCCTCGTAGGTGGGAGTCATTTGCCCCTGAGATCACCTTGTGGAAGAATGATGCGCTTGACTACTAGATCACCGACTTGGTAGACTCGGTGTTTGACCTTCTTGTTAAATGCTCTGATCATTCGTTTCTGATAGATCTATCCATGGCAGATGGATGCGAGTCGTTTCTCATCAATCAAGTTAATCTGGTCAAGGCGAGTCTGGATCCAATCGTTTCGCCAACCCCGCCCGGAGGACTCGTTGAGGGTATCTCGAACCTCGATGGGTAGGACTGCCCATACCGCATACAAGAGAAAGGGGTTGCCCTGTTGATGTTCATCAGAGTGCGATAACCATGAAGAGCAAATGGTAACATCTCATGCCAATCTTTGTAAGTCACCGCATTTTCAGATAATCTTCTTAATATTCTTGTTGGCGGCTTCCACTGCACCATTCATCTTAGGCCGATAAGGAGAAGAATTGTGATGCTTGATTCTGAACTGCCTGCAGAGTTCGGTGATCATTTTGTTGTTGAGATTAGAACCATTATCCGTGATAATCCTTTCGGGAGTGCCATACCGATGATGAGATTATGTTTGATGAATCGAGCCATGACATTCTTGGTAAGATGCAAACGAGGCTGCTCTACCCACTTGGTGAAATAGTCAATTGCCACAAGGATGAAACGATGTCCATTGGAAGTTGTGGGCTTGATTTCTCCGATCATGTCAATGCCCCACATTGCAAAAGGCCAAGGAGTGTTAGAACATCGAGGTACCGAGGTACATGCACTTTGTCGGCATAACCGACATTTGTGACAAGATCGAGCATAGCGGTGACAATCGCCTTCCATGGTAGACCAATAGTAACTGCTCGTAATCTTCTTAGCCATTGTGTGTCCACTAGAGTGGGTACCAAATGCGCCTTCGTGTAACTCTTCCATGATACGTTCCGCTGTTTTCCGGTCTACACAAAGTAAGCACAAGTCGTGGTTTGTATAAGATGTCGCTTTGAGGAAGAATTTGGATGCGAACCTTCTCAAAAACTTCTTATCGTTGACAGATGCCCCTGCGGGATATTCCTGAGTCTCAAGATACCTCTTCACGTCATAGTACCAAGGTTTCTCTTCTGTATCAAGCTCATAACAATATGCTGGTTCATCAAACTTCTCAATGATGATTTGGGGAGCCTCGTTGTCCCATCTGACCTTGAACATTGATGACATAGTAGCCAATGCGTCTACCAACTGATTCTCTTCTCGTGGAATGTGATTGAAAGTGATCTCTTCGAAGTAGGGGATCAATCTCAGGACATGCTCTCGATACGGAATGAGATTCGGATGCTTCGTATCCCACTCGCCTTAATCGATCGATCACCAAAGCTGAGTCTCCATACACTTGTAAGAACTTGATTCTTAAGTCAATAGCAACTTTAATACCCATGATGCACGCTTCGTATTCAGCCATGTTGTTGGTGCAACTGAAACAAAGTCTGGCGGTGAAAGGAGTATGTCCGCCTGTAGGAGATGTGATGATGGCGCCGATGCCATTGCCGAGTGCGTTTGAGGCTCCATCGAAGACCATGGTCCATCGGGATCCTTGTTCAGGTCCTTCGTCCGGTCCTGGTTCTTCGCAATCTGTAACTAGTAAAACATCTTCATCTGGAAATTCGAACTGCATAGACTGATAGTCATCTACGGCTTGATGTGCCAAATGATTGGCTACTACACTTCCTTTGATTGCTTTCTGAGAAGTGTACTGAATGTCGTATTCGGTCAAGATCATTTACCATCTTGCTATTCTTCCGGAGAGAGCTGGTTTCTCAAATACGTATTTTATCGGATCATCTTGGAAATCAACAAGGTAGTGTGAGTCAACATATCTCGCCTTAATCGGCGACAAGCCAAAGCGTTGCAAGTTTTCTCAAGTGTGAGTATCTTGTTTCACCGGTAAACTTTTGCTAAGGTAGCATATAGCATGCTCTTTTCGACTGCACTCGTCATGTTGCCCCAACACACACCCCATTGAATTCTCTAACACCGTCAAGTACATGATAAGAGGTCTTCCTTGAGCGCATCGGGATAGGAGGATTCGTAAGTACTCCTTGATTTTGTCAAAAGCGATCCGCAATCGCTGCTCCATTCTACCACTTGATCTTCAAGAATTTGAAGATTGGCTCACAAGTAGCAGTTAGATGTGCAATGAATCTAGCAATGCAATTCGATCGGCCCAAGAAACCTCAGACTTCCTTCTCGGTGCAGGGCGTTGGCATATCTTGAATAGCTTTCACCTTGGCGGGGTCAACTTCAATACCTTTTCCACTGACGACAAACCCTAGGAGTTTACCGGATCTGACTCCAAAAGTGCACTTGTTAGGATTAAGTCTTAGTCTGTACTTCTTCAACCTATCAAACAGTTTCTGCAGATGATCAAGATGTTCTTCTTCTGTCTGTGATCGAGCTATCATGTCGTCGACGTAGACCTCTATCTCGTGATGAATCATGTCATGAAATAATGTCACCATGGCACGCTGATAAGTGGCGCCCGTGTTCTTTAGCCCAAACGGCATAACCTTGTAATAGAAAGTGCCCCACTGTGTAACGAAAATAGTCTTCTCCATGTCTTCAGGAGCCATTTTGATCTGATTGTAACCGGAGAAACCATCCATGAAGGAGAAAACCTTATGTTGGGCAGTGTTGTCAACCAGAACATCAATATGAGGAAGTGGGAAATCGTCTTTTGGACTCGCTTTGTTCATCGTAATCCACACACATTCGCACCTTGCCATCCTTCTTAGGCACAGTACCACATTAGCAACCCATCTGGATAGGAAGTACGCTAAGAAACCCGTTAAACTGCTTCATAACTTCGCTTTGATTTTCTCGACATTTCAGACGATGCGACGAACCTCTGCTTCTGGAGAAAACCTTCTTTTGTCGGCAATCGGTGTTCCACAATATCAATGTCTAAACCTGGCATGTCTTCATATGACCAAGCAAAAACCTCAATATAATCTCGTAGCATCTGTACCAATTTTTCTTTGACACTGTTCTCAAGACCCGCTCCTATCTTGATCTCTTTTCTGTCTTCATCAGTACCCAAATTCACAACCTCAACTTGCTCTTCGTGTGGCTGTATAACTCGTTCTTCTTGCTGTAGCAACGACAAGTTCTCCGAACTTCACAATCTTCCTCACCTTCGCCTTGGCTTGGTAGATCGGATTATCGAAGTCATATTTAGCAATAGCATAGCTGTTATCAACGAGATTCGGAGTGATTCTGCAGTGTATCACGTGGGTGTGTGTAAGAAACACAAAGGTTTTTGAAGGGGTGATAAAGTAAAAGAAAAAAAAATTGAATGCAAAAGTCCAACGATTTTATTGAATGAAAATATGCAAATGATGATAATAACCCTCACAACGAGCCATGATGCCCGGGCAAGGCACTAGGCTTTAGAGTTTATTGTTCAAAACATAGAAAATACGAAAAGTAAAACAAAACAAGAGCAATTACTCGTCTAAAGGAGATTGGTATGACGCTTCGCCTTCCAATTGCCGAGTCCATTGTCGGAGTTGGGAAGATCCACTTCGATGTCGAGTCGTTGTCGCCGCCTTCTATAGCATGGATTCCACTGCCATGCGGAAAGGAAGTTGGCCGCACGCGGGCGTATCATCTTTTGTCCTTTGATGGTGAAGCCTAAACCAATCTTGTCAGATTTGAAAGGAAGATCAGGGAGCTGTCCCCAAATAGT
This sequence comes from Vicia sativa, assembly GCA_021764765.1. Taxonomy (NCBI): domain Eukaryota; kingdom Viridiplantae; phylum Streptophyta; class Magnoliopsida; order Fabales; family Fabaceae; genus Vicia; species Vicia sativa. The sequence continues at coordinate 23,152,718 of CM038797.1, forward strand.
ACTACCTTTTTCTTCAACTGCAGCTTGAGCGTCCTTCAGCGAGGCCATCCTAGGCAGAACTTTAGCAACTTCAGAGGATGAAGAGTCCACAGGCATGACTCTGGGGATTGTTTCGAAAGCTTGACAGGGAGTCTCAAAGAATTCACCCTCTACCTCGAGGTATCAGAATGACTGTAGATGACTGACCATATGTTCTTCTTCACCGCATACTGTGACAACCTTCCCTTTCACTGGGTACTTCAGTTTCTGATGTAAGGTAGAAGTAACAGCGCCTGCCCCATGTATCCAAGGGTGTCCAAGTAGGCAAGAGTAAGCTGGTCGGATGTCCATGACAAAGAAAGTGGAATCAAAAGTCTGGGAATCGACCTTAACTGGCAGAATGAGCTCTCCAAGTACTGTCCGCTTAGAACCATCAAAAGCTCTCACAATTATATCACTGGGTCTCAGAACCAACCCTTCGATATCAAGTCGATCAAAAGCGCCTTTGAAGGATATTCGAGCAACCATCAACCAAAACATGAGACAGTAGTGCCCTTGCACTCAACAAAGATGTGCAAGGCTTTGTTATTCTTTCCGGCAGAGTCAAATCAAGATCGAGAAGCCTAGACCGTTATTGGCAGCCAGGCTAGCAATACAAACTTCAAATTGGTCGGTAGTGTCTTGCGGTACATGAGCATTCTTCGAAACTTCACCAAGGCGTTAGCATGAGCCTCGAGCACAAGCAGAGCAAGCATGGAGATCTTGGACGGAGTGTCCAACTGCTCCACAACATTGTAGTCACTCTTCTTGATAATCTTCAATTTCTCCATTTCTCGTTGGAGGTGTCTTTGAACTTCCTTTGGTACTTTTGGTGAGCAGGATGAGTCACTGGTTCTTTCCTCTAGCTTTGGGAATGGGTTGAATAGTGGAATGCGAATGAGTCGCAATGTCTTTTGGAGGAGAGATATCTAGAGAGAATACCCTTCCTTCGGTCACCTTCGATCCGGTGATGTTGTCAATGTCAAGAATGGTAGCTTCAACTGTAAGATCCTCAATGGTTAGAGGGTCTTGCTTGACGCCATAATAGTAAACATCAGCTCCATAATTCCAAGGGACAACCTTGTTAGAGGAATATGGAACTGGTCCGGAGAAGTATGATGAGAGGTGCCACTCTAGGCATGGATCGAGAGAAATCCTTATAGTGTTAACATCAAGATAGTCTTCGGGAAATCGTCACCTCATCCGGTCACCTTAACATCTTCAATAGGAATTTTGTAGCTCTAGAGTGTACTTCACCATGTAATCATACTTTCCACTTGGCTTCCCAAGGTATCCCATGCGCATATGCCGCTTCATTCACATCTTCGATCTTCGCTTAGACATGTCTTCGCACTCCATTTCTGGAATAGTATTTCACGGTTATCCATCATGCACCGAACACGCTTCTCAACCAAGCACAACCATCGTGTAGATGGGCACCAACGACAATTTTCGGGCATCCCGGATTGACACCGCTTGTAGCAAATTCTTCTTAATACCATCGAGGAATGGTCAAGTCATCTATGTTGAAGACATAAGTATCCTCACCAACAAAGATTGGAACTTTTGTCATGGTTGGGCATAGGCGCGTTAATCACATTCGGAGTCTCAACAGGAGGGTCAAACTCAATGCTTAGCTTCAATCATGTCTTGAATCTTGTTCTTGAGCCCAACAGCTTGTCGTTGTCGTGTCTGGCTATTGGAGTGGTAAGCACACTTAGCATTAGGATTGTATCTCGGAGAGGAAGTGTTGATATTTTGAGGAGGATCCCTCAAGGTTATCAGCTCTGCTTTCAACATGTGTTGCAAGGCTTGCGACAATGGCATGTTGATCTTCAGAACTGCCTTCGTGGCTGCTCGACTACACGCGTTGTCTCACCGAGGTTGCTGATGTAAGATCGAGATCACAATGCCCTGGATTGAGCACGGTCGGTCTTGGCTCGGCTTTTCTCGACCATACAAGATTGGCTTCCTTCTTACCACCGAAAGATCTCTTCGCAGATTTGAAGATGACTCTACATGAATCTTCCCACTCTTGATACTTCAATACGCCGCAATATCGCCGGTGAACTCGGTCAAGAGTTTCCAATCGATGATTGAAGAATGGGCCTGTCGTTGTTCCATAAACATATCAACCAACTCCCTATTGGACAAAGGTGGTTGAACTCGCTGCTAGATCTCCATTTCGAGCATACTCTTTGAACTTCTCATCACGACCCATGGACATGCTCTGTAGTTGCATGCGAGTGGGTGTCAATTCAGCATTGTACTCATACTATCTGTAGAAAGCATCTGCCAAGTCACTCCAAGTACGGATACGGTCATTCTCTAGCTGATAATACCATTCCAACTGAGTTCCGGACAAACTCTCTTGAAAATAATGCATCCACAACTTTCTGTCATCAGTGTAGGGGTTGATCTTCTGAACATAGGACTTCAAATGTAGCTTCGGACAAGACATGCCATCATACTTGGCAAAAGTGGGAATCTTGAACTTGGGAGGAATCACCACACCAGGAACAAGACTCAGATCATCAAAATTCAGCCCGGACATCTTCAGGTTTTCCACAGCATTCAGACGGTCTTCAAGTTGCTTGTACTTGTCATCTTCATCAGAGTACTGGCTATAGTCAGAGCGATCCTCTCCCTATTTCTTAGGCTCACGCTGGTCATCTTCATTACCCTTGACACTCCGCTCATTCTTGACACTTCCTTCTGAGAGCTCTATTCGGCTAACCCTTTTAGGACCACCCTTGTAGCGTCTGCCCACGTTGAGAAGACCAACAACCTTCTTCTTTCTGTTGATGAGCTTCTTCAGATCTTCTTGGCCTTGGACCAAGCTGGTGAACATCTGCTGGAACTGAGCATTCTGAGCTTGGAGATCTTTGACAGACTGTTCGAGAGCCATTTCCCCTAAAATAAATAGCGAGAGAATGAGAAAACCAATCTTCAATGTACCTGTGATGCAATGTTATGCTATGATATGCAATGTTTATGCGGATGCAATGAAATGTTTTCAAGGACCTTAGAAATTTAAATTTGTTAAACAAGCAATGACCAACATTTATTAGTTCTCCTTTTTTATTCTTTTTTTTCTTTTTAAGTACAAAAGATAGTTCAAAACAATAAAAGAAAAACATATAAATCCTAAAGCTCTAAGTCTCCCATGGGCGCTTCCTTTTGGTGCCGAGGTAGGCGTTGATGCTTCGCTCCTTGTGAAGTAGCTTGGTCAACTCTAGCACTTTCTTCTCGCTTGCATAGCACTGAGCTTCAAAGGTATCCCTTTCTTCTTTGAGCTGAATCCAGGATCTCTTCAAGTCTTTAAAATCAGTAGGCATGTCGGGATGGAGAACAGTATAGGATTCGTCACCTATAGCAACAGGTTCCATAATTACTGGTAGAACAGGCGTGAAGGGCATCATGAGGTTTTGAGCTCGAGCTCTCACCCATTTGAGGTAAGGTTCCCAAGGAATGGAATTTTGGTGCCCCAAAGTCTTGGTATCAGTCTTCTTTACCATGCCCCAAGCGTGTATGAACCTTCGTCGGTAATTTTGGAGATCGTGGTTGTAGTCGAACACAATATCTTGGAGAAGCATATCATGTGGACCATCTCTTCGAGCAAAACCAAATTGACGTAGAGCTAGAGAAGGGTTGTAAGTAATACCTCCCCTTATACCAAGGAGTGGTACATTAGGGAATTCTCCACAACGCTCAATGAAGGTGAAATCCTTTTGAGAGAAAAGATTCCAACGAATATCTGAATGAGAGAGCGACATTAGTCTTTGAGACCACTTCAATCTTTGTTCGTTCTTCAAAACTGATGGAGGAAGGTGCGAAATAAACCACCTGGAAAGTAACGGTATACAACACATGTGAGTTCCTTGTCTTTTGATGGTACGAGTGTGGAGAGAATGTAGGATGTCTCCAAGAAAAGTAGGCACTGGATTATGAGTAAGAAACAACTTGATGGCGTTGACATCTATGAATTGATCCGAGTTAGGGAATAGAACCAAACCATAGATTAGCAAGGCCACAATATCTTCAAATGCATGAAAACTCATCACTTTGAGGAATTCTCGGGCTTTCTTGATTAGGAACTTGGCAAGTAAACCCTTAACTCCACTTCTTGTTTCCCAATTGGCCTCAACGTCTGAGCGCTTAAGATGTAAGGCTGATGCAATGTCTTCGTACCTAGGAACCTTTTCTAGACCGGTGAATGGCATTTGGTCAAGAATTGGTATCCCAAGTAGCTTAGAGAACTCTTCCAAGGTAGGAACCAACTGATAATCTGGGAATATAAAGCAATGGTGTTTCGGATCGAAGAACTGGAATAGGACATGCATCATATCTTCTTCAAAACCGGAGATAACCAAATCAAGTAGATAACCATGTCTTTTGATGAACTGAGCATGGTCGGGAATTTCTGAAACCAATTCTTTGAGTTGAGAAGGCATACCCATGAAGTTGATTCGGATAGTCTTTCTAGAAGCTATAATTCCCTACAAAACAGAGCAAAGATAAATCCCTAGGTCCTTGAAATAGTTAGAAATGATATGCAATGCGAATGATGTCATGATGTCATGTTTAGCACACACAAACAATTCACACAATGAGCCTAGGTTTAAGGCTTGCAAGAGGTATAGGTGATTACCCCACCAATAGTTTGAGTTGGTTCATCCTGTCCTATAATAGTAACCGGGTTCTAGGAATCTCATATCATTGATCTTTCTCGTATGCGTTTATTTCAATACGACTACCAAGTGGTCGACCGAAAATATCCCAAAAGTCTGATCTTAATGAGCGTAGCATCGAGTATCCGCCAACCTTAGTCTGCACCAAAGCTGGCCATTTCACTACCTTCTAATGGCCAAGATGGGTCAATTAAGGTTCTAAAAGTTTAGTTAGTGCTTGATGACACCGCGCAGAAGCCAAATACTATCCTCAACTTGGAAATGAAGAGTATCAGGACATCCAAAGTGTCACACTAACGTAGCCATCATGTTGACCGTTTCGATATACGTCTAACGGTCGCGATGATTTATTGCTACTTACCTAAAAGGAAACCCGGATCCGGGTGTAGGATCCCCCACAAATATAATACCCAAGCAACCCTTAAAGATAAAGCAAGCAAGTCAAACAAAAAGCAATAAAGGTGATCTAAAAATCCCTAAGGTATTCTCTCTTTAAGGGTTTCCCCAGCAGAGTCGCCAGTTCTGTAACACGGTGAACTGACTTTGTAGGTTTTTGTATCGCAAATGTGCGGATAGCAAGAGTCGCCACCGACTTTTCGTTTATCCAATTAAGGGAAGGTAAAAAGTACAGAAAAGACCTTCGTTAGATTCTGAGTAAGGGAGAAGGTTATGAAAAGGGAAGGTATTAGCACCCCTTTTCATCCGTAGTTATCTACGGGCTCTTAATTGCTCTTAGATCACTTTAAAAATTGTTCTTTCTGTGTGTTTGACAAAAATGTTTTGAAAAGGCATTTCGCTTTGACTTTGTAATGATTCATGTAGGAATGTATACAAAGTGTTTGGAAATGTTTCGTTTTGAAAAGATTTTGAACTTTGACAAAAAGTGTGAGGTGTGAAAAGTACTTTGATAGAGCAAGCAACTAAAAGTCTTATTACCTACTCAGAATTGGTCGTTTTCGTGTTATTTTACGTTCCTTTAGAATAGTGCTATCCATACCATTAGTTGATAGGTAACCCTATTCGTTGGATGTAAGCGGGACATTCGAAGGGACATCGGATGGTTATAGAAAGCAACTTGTAGGAAGTATCCTAGCACATTCGAAGGGACTATCATCATTTTTCGTAGGCAACAATCGAGGGTCAAGATCATGTAATCGTAGGCGACATCGTGGGTCTATGATCTTTGTATCGAAGGGACTATGATGATTTGTTTTGAAGGCAACGGTGCTAGAATACCTCTACGTTCGAGGGACTTGACCATTTGAATTTGTAAAGGCAACGAGAGAGAATTACCCTAAGGGGTGCATGTGTGAAAGAGTGTGTTGATTTCAGATATGTTATCTTAGAGTTAGAAGTGATCTACGTTCGTTTTAATCTTGCCATACACGCCTAATTACTAGCAGTTTATAGGGTGCGGAAATTAAATTGCGGAAAGTAAAATGCGGAAAGATAAATCCTACGCTATTACATGGCTTTGGGGCAGATACATAATTTAAAGTGCGGAAAATAAAATGTCCTAATTAAACCATTACATCCCATAGGCAATTACATAATATGAAAAGAAAACGATAAAAAAAATCATCCGAAACGTAATAACCTGTGAACAAATGGAAAATCGGGAAATACGAGAAAATCGAATAAGAGAAAAATGTCAGTAAAAATAATAATTTTTGAATGAGAAAAAGTTTTCATGCTGGAAATATTATTAATATGCTAAAATAATTTTTTGGGATTTTTTGGAGTTAATTTAATAATTAAAAATCAACTAAAAGTGATTTAAATGATAAAATTGAAATTAAATTAAATATGCATGCAAAAATAATATTTTTAATTTTATAAATTAAATAAACATTTTTCTGACATGTATGCAAAAAAAAAATATTTTTTGGTGTTTTTAAATGCATGATAAAAAAATATTTAAAGTTAAATTAAAATGAATGAAAATATTAAAAGAAATAGAAAATAGAAAATAAGAAAAATGTGAAAGTTTGTAAAAAGAAAAGGAAAACCGGTCCTGGCAGGGGTTGAACTCATGACCTCTTGGAGTATCTTCTCAAAACAAAGCCTTAACCGCTACGCCACTTGACACTTGGTGTTTAAAACATTGAAATCAATTGAATATAAGTAGTAACGTGTCATGGATATGTTTGAAACACAGTCAGCCACGCGTGGACCCCATTGACTTATGAACGGACGAATCAGAACCTTCCCTCACGCCACGCAATCCTCTCGCCGGTCTTCGCTTGAGTCAGCGCCGGAGCTAGGGCTCCGATCATCTTCTCCGGCTAGCCTGAAATCAAAACTGGAAAAATACATGAAATAAAGAGTTCTGAGGTACCCTACCCCCCTAAATCAAGCATTCCGGATTCAATGGTGGTATTAGTTTCGATTGAAAATGCCTCTAACTACCAGTTCGAAGCTCAACAGTTCAAGAACCCTAAACATGGCATCACGCGATTTTGACGTTCAAGCTTGATAACGATTGCCCAGATCATATATAATGAACCTCATGAACACTTAAAACCATTAGAATCAATTAAAATACACAAATGAATAAAATGCAAAATCAAGAAAAAATTGAATATGTATGAATGTATATGGCACGATTCAGGTTGTTTTGAGCATTGTTAATGATGTATACTTACTCAATCTTACCCCCTGAACACAATGAAATGGTTTTGAGAGCTTGAAAGTGGCTGGAAATCAAAATTCGAATTTTGACAACTTTGAGAAATTTTGGCAAAATAAGGGTTGTGTTTTTAGCTAGGGTTTCGTGTCCTTTGTTGTGTGTAATGCTGGATATTTATAGAGTGATTTGGGATGGCAAAGAGAAGGAAAAAAGATTGGATCATGAATGTGCCATAAATATTTTTCAAATAAAATCAAATTTTGGAGAAAATTTGATTTTCTCTTTAATGTGAGAGCTAGCACGAATTTGGCATGTTCCATGGGCTATCTTGGACCTCAAGTTTGATATAAATTCACTCCTTTTGGGAAAATATCTTATTTTCATATTTTATATAATTTAATTTTGAATTAAATGGTTTTAAATTCAAAAATAAATCAATAAAATAGAAAATTGCCATAGCCAAGCATCAATGGGTCACAAATAATATCATGAACAAGTTTGGATCATAAAATTATAGGCCCATTTGGAAAAAATTGCCTTTTGACCAATATCTCCTTTTGTGCAATTGTTCAAAAATGCCAAACTTGTGAATGGTGTATCTTGCTCAATTTTCCAGATTTTTGAGTGTTCTTGGACGTTTTGGAAAGCTCTAAGAGTCCTATAACCAACCTCTTTGGTTTCATCTCAATTGGATTTTCCATGCTCAATATATCTTCAAAACAAAAAGTTGACTTTTTGTTGACTTTGAAAAGGACCTGTAATGTTTTGATCCATACCTTCGAAATGAAGCATTTTTTGAACATTCTTGTGAGACATGAAGTTGTAGAGAATTGAATTTCCTTCAAAACAAGAGGTGGTGGAAAAATTTCTGAGAAAGTATGAAGAAGTTATGCTCAGTCAAAGTTTGGTTGACTTTTCCTCAAGAAACCCTAATTTAGAAAGTTTGACTTTTGAGCAAATCTTGAGTTTTCTTGATGAATCATGATCAACCCTTGATCAAATGATGAATGTAACTTCAAAATGAGGATGTGGACCAAAAATCAGGAAGTTTGACTGTATGTTGACCATAGTTGACTTTTTGTCCAATACAACTGATTTTCAACCATCTGAGCAATTGTCTGAGGAAACTTGACTTCTGAGGCTTGAAACTTGTCATGGAGAATCTTTGAAGCATATGAGGAGGCATGATGAACATTGGAGGTGTTGGAAGTCCATCTTGATCTGAGAAACACCAAACCCTAGTTTGGGTTGATTGTCTAGGAGAGGGTTTGTCTGATCAACCCTTGAGGAATCCTTGAGCATGGGTGTATGGAATGTCTTGAGAAGATGGAGGGCAAATTTTGGGGTATGACAGATATTGATAAAAGTTTAAAGGGGTAAATAAAGATTCACACACTCACAAGGTGAATTGAATATTTGGCCAAGGTAGTTATGCTCAAAATCACCAAATGCCTTGATCATTTTTCTTGCAATCATACAATCAATACAAAACAAAAGATTAAGCATAATAAAATCCAGTTAAAACAAGAATGTGGACTCAAAAATATGTAAACAATGAAAAGCTTCCTCACATTTATGGGTAAAAAGGGTACCAAAGTGATTCAATTCATGAGCAAGTAATGCAAAAAGAATGAATGGCATGGTAATTATACAAAAGATAAATTTCCTAGACATGTTATGATATAAAGCGATAGTATGTGCCAACTTTGAAACTATTTATACATCCACGAAACGATCAAACTCGGAAAATCACGTCAAAAGTCTTCAAGTTACCTGACCAAAATTCGAGTCCAAACAACATCAAAAGAATTAGAAAAATAAATTGTACAATATTTACAACCAACAAAACTCCTCAAGATAAACATGACAAGCTTGTGGAAATACAACATTTACGTAACAAAACAAAAGCAAATTACGATACGAAAATGTGGTGAAAATGAATTAACAAGTTGAAAAGTGAAGATTTAAAATTAAGAACAAGTCCTATTACAACTTGTTAAAACACAAGACACCAAACAACATAAACAAACATAAACAAAAACAAACAAAAACATGTTTGTTTTACGTCGTAAGCTCGACGCCTTTCTTATGTGAGCACTAGTAACCTCTTCTCATCATGCCATGGTATTGCCATACCGCGCAAACCTAAAGAAAGTGTCTTAACAACCACACAACAAATGTTACGAGTACGAGACAATTCACAACATCACATGAAAACTAAGAAAATCACAAATATGTACAAGTATGGAAAGTAACCACAACATGTACAAGAAACATATACAAGTTTATATACACATCCTATACAAAAATATACATAATTACAAAACTCAAAAACAACGGAATTATCGCAATACAGAAACAATAAACCTGTCCCCGACAACGACGCCATTTTGTTGAAGCGGTAAAGCGACAAACAAAGAGTTTGGTATTTATTTTTACCGGGTGATATATACCGGCTAGGTAATATCGTATCGTGTCTACAGAGATTGGTTATTGATTCGTCATTCGACAATTCTACCATTAATGAGTTTGAGATTGAATGAAATGAAAATAAAAGACAAAAAAGTAAATGAACAAAAAGTATAAAGGATAGACAGCTTGTCTAAAACGAATGTAAACTACCCGTCACAGACTTAAATCTACCTCCATGTCATAATCGGCCTATGATACTCGTCTGTGTCATCACATATCTCTCACAATCTAAGTTATTTCTAACCCAAATTGAGAATTCTCCCGAATCACCTAGATATTCATTTTTGGCATACCTCGACAACCAGAAGTCAACTGCGTCACCTCCATACCCATCTCTGACATACTTCACTGACGTAGAGGCATTAAGATCAGATACTCTATGGTGAATGTCAGCTCTAAACCTATTTCTAGCATTCAAAAACTAAAATAATCATCCTAGGTAAGAATCTAAGTAGTTTATCTCTAGCAAGCTCAAATCCCTAACATAGAGTAAAAACCTAAGATAACTACCAACACAGATTCATAAAGCAGACTTTATACAACTCCAAGGGAGATAAATATACATGTGTTTAGAGTAAATATACATACATAACCAACACAATAGAGAAATACAAAGAGAAGAGATGAGATAAACTACCCATTTGCACCGGTTTGTCAATACCTACCGAAGAGCAATCCACCTCCAATCATCCGTGAGCAAGACCCTAGTGTTGTTTTCTAAACTAATCTATCAAAAACTATATGGGTGATGGAATTGGGAGCAAGAATCTCACCCACCAAAACCATACTCCAAAAACGAAATGAAATGAAAGTATAAAGAAAGTCTGGTTCCGCACAGTCGCCCCGCGAACTAAAAGCTTTGCCCGACGAATCTTCTTAATAACTTGGCTCAAATTAAGCCACGTCCTCAGCTGACCAAAAATAAACTCCTTCGCCCGGCGAAGGTCAGCCTCGCCCGGTGAAATCTTTATTTTCTCACCCGGCAGCCAGAAGCAAAACAAGTCAGAGCGAAATCCAATTTTCTCCATCTGCACTTTCGCCCAGCAAAATTGTCCAGGCAACAACTTTTGTTGCTTTTCTTGTGGCTTCCAATGGCTTCCACCTTCAAGCCTTATTCCTTTATTCGATCAAAAATGCATCTTGGAGCTTCATTTGGACTTTATTCTAAATGCTCCAATAATGCAACAAATACCTACAAAAAATATATACACAACTAATCAAACGGTACAATATGTACATAAAACACAATAAAACGTATTTACAATAAAAAGTCGGGATTATTCAACTAAATATCAACAAAAGAACGGATATGAGCCACAAAATGTATATACAAAATAGCTACATTTTGCACTTATCATCGGCCAATAATAACCAGCTCAGAGGGCTTTTCGGGCGAGCGATTTTCCTCCTAGGTGTTGGGCGTTGATGCCTTCATGTATCTCTTTCAATATGTATGGCACTCTGGCTTCTTCAACGCATTTGAGGAGGGGCAAGGAGAATCCCCTTCTATAGAGTTTTTCTTCGAGGATGACATACAAACATGCCCTTCGTCTGTCTGATGATGCTCGCCTATTTGGGATTGTCGGGCAGAGTTCCATTGGTCAGGTATTTGTAGACGGGCGTCATCCAGGAGGTGCCTTCTTCGATGACGAGCACATTGTGGCTTACGCATTTTTCCTTGATGCTTGGTCGAGGGAGTATTTCTTGGATCACTGATTTGTTTCCTCCTTTTGTCCTTGTACTAGCGTGCTTGGATAGAACGTTTGCTCGAGCATTGTGTTCTCGAGGGATGTGTTGTATGTCAACGGAGGTGAATTTCTTCAAATGGTCTTGGACGAGGGCCTAATATTTGGCCAACTGGTAGTTCTTAACCAGATATTTCCCTCAGACTTAGGAGGCTACTAGTTGTGAGTCTGTGAAGATTTTGACCTCTTTTTCTCCCATGTCTTTGGCGAGACAAAGGCCTGTGAGGAAAGCCCCATACTCTGCTTTGTTGTTGGAGGTGGGAAACGAGAGGGCGAGGGATACTTCGATGACAATCCCTTCCCTGTTTTCCAAAATTATACCTACTCCACTTCTCGTCGAGCTAGAAGCACCATCGACAAATATTGTCCATTTGTTGGCCCCTTCTTGGGGTGCTGGGAAATTCATTTCTGCCACGAAGTCTGTCGGGACTTGTGCTTTGAGGGCTTTCTTAATCTTGTACCTGATGTCAAACTCAGATAATTCTAATGACCATTTGAGCATTCGTCTAGCCATGTCTAGTCGACCCAATAGCTGTTTGATGGGTTGATCTGTTCGAACTATGATGGTGTGTGCCAAGAAATAGTGGTGGATTCGTCTTGCAGCGTTGACTAGCGCGAGGACAATCTTTTCGATCTGTTGGTATCTTAGTTCGGGCCCTTGTAAGGCTTTGCTCGTGAAGTAGATCAGTTTTTGTCCTTCATGGGTTTCTCAGATGAGGGTTACGCTAACAGACTCAGATGTCACGGCCAGATTTAGACACAATACCTCTTCTTTATTAGGTCGAGACAATACGGGGGGTTGGGATAGAGTTTGCTTAAGATGGAGTAGGGCCTGCTCACACTCCTCGATCCAGTCGAATGCAGCCTCCTTTCTTAGTAGTTCGAAGAAAGGGAACGCGTGTTGTGTCGACCTCGCGACGAATCGTGATAACGAGGTGAGCATCCCGTTGAGGACTTGAAGATATTTTTTGGAATTCGGAGTGGGTAATTCATAGAATTCCTGACATTTCTCGGGGTTGTCCTTTATCCCGCGTTCAGTGAGATAGAAGCCGAGGAACTTCCCGGCCCGGACTCCGAAGGTGCACTTCTCGGGGTTGAACCTCATTTTGACTCTTCTGGCTTAGTTGAAGACTTTACTGAGGTGTAGGGCGTGATTGATTTCCTCTTGGGATTTTACGATCATGTCATCCATATACACTTCGAGCATCTCCACGATTTCGCCCTTGAAAACTTTATTCATCATTTGTTGATATATTGTGTCGGCTTTCTTCAGACCGAAGGGCATCACATTGTGGTGATAGTTGCCCTATTTGGTCATGAGGTCGTGTAAATTTTGTCCGTTTTAGCCATGGGAATTTGGTTATAGCCCGAATAGGCGTCCATAAATAAAAGCAATTTAAAAATTGCTGAATTTTCTACGAGTTTATCAATGTTAGGCAGGGGGTAGGTATCCTAAGGATACGCCTTATTGAGATCGGAGTAATCAATGCACATGCACCATTTTCCATTATTCTTTTTCACAAGTACAGGGTTGGATAGCCACGTAGTATATTGGATTTCCGATACAAAATTGGCATCTAGAAGGTCCCTAATAGCTGGCTCGACAGCCTTGGTTTTCTCTGGAGACTACTTTCGCCTGCGTTGTGCTACGGTCTTAAGGGAAGGATCAATAGTTAGATGGTGACATGCCACCTCTGGGTTGAGACCAAGTATTTTGATCGCGCTCTAGGCGAAGAGATCTGTGTTGTCTTTCATGCACGCTTTGAGTTGGTTTTGGGCTAACTCTAAAAGATCTTCTCCGATCTTGACTCCTTTGCTTGGGTCGCTGCCGAGCGGTACGAGCTCAAATTCACCGTCTAGGATCGGTCGCATGTATTTCTTCGAGGATCCTTCCGAGCTGCTGGGAGCGGGTGCATCTTCCTCGATCATTGGAGCTTTACCTTTCCTTCTTATCTCTGCCAAGTCCCCGGGCTCCAAGTGACTGTCGAGGTCGGTGGCATCGACTCGGTGGAGGGGTTTTGGTTTATGAGAGCTTTCTGGGAGGTCGACTTTGCCTTTGACCTATGGTTAGAGATTGATAGAATCTATGCCCTTTGCGGATGCTTCAAAGCATCTTCAGGCGGCCTGGATATCTCTGTGCAAGGTTGTTACTTGCCCATTTGTCGTGTAGTATTTCATCTTTAGGTGTACCGTGGATGGTACTGCGATCAGCTCGGCGAGAGTGGGCCGACCGAAAATGCACTGATATAGGGACGGGAAATCGACGACCAAGAACTTAGTTTGATTGACCTATCATTCTCTCCTATGTTGAAGGTTACGATCAACTAAACATATCCCCATGGATTCGCCGTGGACCCGTTGAATCCTTGCATATCTGAGCCAATATACGGAGTCACGTGGGTTTCGTTAAGCTGCAACATGCAGAAGAGTTGAGTGTACATGATGTCAGTCGAACTTCCTTGGTCGACCGGGATTCATCTGATGTCGAAATTAGCCATTCGAGCGTGCACGAGCAATGGAATATTTGCATTGGGGGCTCCCCGAGGTAGTTTCTCCTTGTAAAAGGCTAGTGGGTGGGACTTGCCTTGAATTTTGTCGAGGGTGGCGCCTAGATCTGAACTTCATTTGACGAGGTCGTCAAATCTCCTCATGATGGATCTGATGGTGTTCTTAGTGAACCCTCCACCGAATATGACCATGGCTGTTGGAAAAGATTCCCAGGGGCTTTGGGCGGCGAAGTACGTCGGAGAGGTATTGAGGTCAGGAAATAGGGATAGACATGAAGGATTCCTCAGCAAGTTTTTCTTCCTTGACCTTTCTAGACGAGGGAGCTTCCTCTTTTGTAGATTCTTTCTTCTTGAATTGCTTGAGATACCCGTCTCTGATTAGGATCTCAATCGCATCCTTCAGGTGGATGCAGTCGTTTGTCACATGTTCATGACTCCTATGAAATCTGCAATATTTGCTCTTATGTATCCCCGGTTTTGCCGAGGTCTGCTGAGGGAAATGTACTCCACCTTGTTTGAACTCGGAGTTCACACAGTCGGTTAGGATCCGCTCCCGAGATGTGGCGAGGGGGTATAGTCGCTGAATCAACCAACTGGCCCCTTGTGGTCTCTGGTGTCATAAGGTTTGTGTTCCCATCTTCTTTCTCCTCCTCGACGGGATGTCGAGGCGTCTTCGCTCTTTGAAGTCTTGACGTTCTCCCTATGTCGGGTGTCACAAGCACAGTTAACGACTTCCTTCTCCTCGGATTGGATGTATATCAGGGGTTTCAGGAGGAAAGCATCCAATGTTAAGGGAATTTTAATGCCTACGACCTTTACAAAGTCTCTACGAGGACGGAGTTCTCTTTTGAGGAGATATTTTTTCATGTCGTCCATTGTCGAGACTTGGATGGCTTCTTGATTGAACCTCTCGATGTAGGCTTAGAGAGATTCTTTTTTACCCTGAATAATGGCCTCTAGGGAGGCTTCCGACATAGGGTGTCATCGGGATGCATTGAAGTGTTTGGAAAATAATCTTCCCAAATGCTTCCAAGATGTGACTGATCCATCGAGCATGCTTTTCTACCATGCCATGGCCGCTTTTCTTAGGGTCGTGGGGAAAATGAGGAATTTGATGGCTCCCCAGACACCGCAGTAATCAAGCAGAGCATCAACGTTTTCGATATGCTCATCCGGTTCGGTGGTACCGTCATATTGTCGAGTCTAGGAGGTTTTTCTAGACCCGGCGAAATAGGGATATCCATGATAGCCCGACATAAAGGGCCATGGTGCTCTTCTTCATCGCTCTGGTCGGGAGAGAGGGACGTAATGGTTATTTCTTTTGTGATGGGGGGAGAGGTCTTTCTTCTGCCTTAATTTGGGCGGCGGAGAATGATCGCGGGAGCGATGTGGTTCGTTCTTCGTCTTCTTGTACGAAGGATATCCCTGATTTTTTTGAGGAGAGGTGTGTCCCCTCTTTTTCAGAAAACATCAGTCGGGGTGATCCTGTCTCCGAGCAGGTCTTCTTGGAGAGGGGCTACGGGAGGCGACTGTAACACCCCAATGTTTCCAAATATTAAATAAATGGAATTTTAATTATTTATTTAACTAAAATGGAGTTTTTAGTATTTTTGGGAATTATTTAATTAAATAATAAGAATTGGGTTATTGGTTAATTATTATTGTAGAATAATAATAAAAGGAATAAAAAGAGGAAAAAGAGAGTTGGGAATTATTTTGGAGGAAAAGCTGTCATACATGAAAGTGAGAAGAGGCAAAAGGAAAGAGAAGAACCAAGAGTTCCAGAATTCGAAGAAATTTCACAGTTACGGGGTGATTTCTCGTAATTACTATGCCTTATAGGTTTTGGGATCAATAGAATTGATTGAGCATGTTAGGAATCCCAAATTAGGATTTTCTAGGTTTGTAGAATTTGTCCCTAAACTGTTTAATTTGCATGAATTCGACCAAATCAATGTTATAGGACCATTGGATATGATTGGAATGTGTTATATTGCATTGTGACATCGTTGTTTGGTTGATTTTGATGCAATTGGATGTATAAATTCGTGTTGGAATGATGAGAATTGGATGGGGAAACAACATGCTGTCAAATTCCAGGTTTTCTGCTACTGATGTCACAGGAACCGGTTCCTGTGTGGGAGGAACTGGGTTCCTGGTACAAATTCTAGAGGAGAGGAATTTTTGAGTCTGAGGAACCGGTTACTCCTGGGAAGAACCGGGTTCCCAGTGTAATTTTTACAAATGAAAAATGATTTTTATGCAGGAACCGGTTCCCTGGTGGGAGGAACCGAGTTCCCCATACAAAAACCAGGGGCGTGTTTCATTGAGAGTGCGGGAACCGGGTTCTCCTAGGGAGGAACCGGTTACCACTGTAGTATTTTGAAAAATCATTAAACTTTGAAAAATCATATTTTCTAAATCGTAAGTCCGTTTTAAGTGTCGTTTTGAACAGTATTCTTTAAATCAAATGATCTATTTTATGAAATGAAGAAAATAATAATTAACGGATTTTATCTTGGAATGTGTCGTTTTTCCGAATTATGGATAATTGTATTCAGTATGAATGGTGGATGAACTGGTATATAACTGTTCTGACAAGTTGAATATGGATTGATGCTTGTATGTTGTCTTCCTGTTGTTATTCATGATGTGTTGATATCATGCATTGTAGTTGATGTTGTTTATTCATGATATGTAGTTGTTGATATCATGTGTTGTTGTTGATGTTGCATGTGGTTGAATATGCATGCATATACATTGGTGGTAGATAATTCCCATTGTGTGGAATTAGTGAGTTGACCAACATCCGTTGCCGAGTTGGAATGGGCGGTGAGGTTTTATCTATGTCCGAGTTGGAATGGAATAGATGTTAATGCTATGTCCGAGTTGGAATGGAACAGTATGTGAATTTAGTTCACTGTCGGTACGACATGCATAGAGTCTTGCATTGCATTGCGTATGGATTATAACATGATAGGATGGTTTCCAGTGTTATAATCTTGTTGCTGTTATATTTGTGCATGATATGCCTTTATGACTTGTGTTGTGTATTGAATTTGATTATGCTAAGGAGGGTGAAATAATAACTTATGAAATTCTGTTGGTTGATGAATTTATAATGCATTTTAATTTTGATGAAGTCTCACCCTTACTTTGATGATTTCAGATTGAATCTTTAGCAGCTTAGGAGATTGGTGAAGATGGCTGATTGAGTTGTGCATTTTACTTATTACGTATCGTTGTCATGCTCTGATTTGTAACACTGGGGAACGTTTGGTTTAAAGTTATAATTAAACTCTGTTATTCGTTTAGATTTGAATTGGGATAATTGTTGGTTTTGAACTTATCCTAATGTGATAAGAATTTCCGCTGTGTAGAATATTTTATTTTCTCAATTAATTGAATTATGTTCTTCAGTAAAGAGTATGATGTTATATGGAATTTTATTGTAGTTAATTGTAATGCCCTTTTATACATGTTAACTCTGAATATATTATAATAATTGTGGGGTATTTTAGAAGGGTGTTACAGTGACCGTTTTAGGTCTCTGAGGTGGAGACGAGAGACAATTCGTTTCTAGAGCCTTGATATGTTGACCCTGCTGGAGAAGGAGGCTGTTGATATGATTAAGGGAGGACATGATTGCAGCTAATGTTGGGTCCGTGTTGGTCGGCAGTGGTGCCGAGGGCTGAGTGATGACAAGGTCGTCAGCTTGGTTTCTGGATTTCTAGTTATCCAAGATGGAATATTTATCACCAACACCATCGGAATCGGGGGAGACGGTCCTGCCGTCCTTGTGATCTATGAGGTCCTTGAGATGAGGAGAGGCGTCACTCTTGTTTGTCTTTCGGACAAGCGAGATAACGGTCTTGCCAAAAGGGAGTTGATCGTTGTTATCAGCCATCTCGTTGGGATTTGGAGGTATCTTTGATCTTCTAATTTCTAAATGATGAATTAAGACGGGAAAGATAAATTCCCACAGACGACACCACTAATTTGAACCGGTGATCAAAATCGGAGACGGACGGAACGGTTGAAGATCCTTTGAGTAAGGTTGATGTTGAAGAGGGGTGGTGTACATGCAAGGCACTCCGATGCTAAAGTAAGCATGTGTGTAAAGAGAGAACAATCCATATTAGGGTTTTGAGCCACTACGCCAAAAATGGGAAAAGGCAGCGCACCTTAGACAACGCTTTCCTATAAGCGCTGCTAAAGGCCAATAGTAATAAGCGCTGCCATAGGTCAAAAGCGTTGCTAAAGCCACACTTTAGGCAGCACTTTTGGAAAGCGCTGCCTAAAGTCAATTTAATTTGAAATAAAAAAATATATTATAAAAAGCACTGCTAAAGGCCATCAGTAATAAGCACTGCCATAGACCCAAGAGCTGCTAAAGCCACACCTTAGGCAGCGCTTTTTGAAAGTGTTGCCTAAAGTCAACTAAAATTGAAATAAATCTAAAAAGCGTTACTAAAGGCCAAACAGTAATAAGCACTACCATAGGTCTAAAGCGCTGTTAAAGCCACACTTTAGGCAGCGCTTTTTAAAAAGCGATGTCTTAGGTCAATTAAAATTAAAATTAGGAAGCGCTGTCTTATATATAATTTACTTTCTTGCATATTCATAAATGTTAATTTTGGTATTAGTCTAGCTTTATGATAAGAAATTTGTGTAATTTGTAGAAACAATAATCCTCTTATTTACTATAAAATCTGGATACTTTTTGTGTTATATCGTTTGGTTTCAAATGATAATTTTGGTTGTAACATTGGTTGCTTTTCCGTTTTGTTTTGAACATATTTGAGATGGAATTAGTGAACCTATTTGTTTATGTGTAGTTGCTGCCTAATTTCATCGTCGCTGCTGTATCTCTAATTTCTCTTGTGAAGAGTGAAGTTCGAATCGTTTCAAAGAATCTTATAGTGTGTGGTTTCAGAAGTTGTTGACTTCTCTATAGGTAATTAGTTATTCTTTTGTTATAGTTGCGTGAATAAATATAGTGTTTTTGTACTTGCCTAGCCTAATGTGGTCATTCTGCATACTACTGAGCCACACATGAAGAACCTTGAACTTATTTTAATTGAGAAGTTCTAGTTACCTAGTGATAAATTGGTAGTTGGGCAAATCTGAGAAGTTCTAATAACCTAGTGATAAATTGGTAGTTGGGAAAATCTGAGAAGTTCTAATAAGCTAGAAGTTTTGTCTTATAGATTTGGTAGTTGGGCTTATTTACAAGTTCTGTTGGCAGTGTAGCTGATACTACCAATTTATGCAATGGTACTTTGGACTAATTAAAATTCCATTTGCCATTTTCCATTGGTAGGTTTAGAATTTAGAATGAGAATTGCATTTAGAATTAAAATGTATAATTAATAGCAGGTTTAAAATTGCCATTAGAATTTAGAATTAGTAGATTTAGTAGCAGGCTTATTTCCATTTTCTATTACTAATATGACTCAGTAGTACCATTACATAAATCTGGTTCTCAGTTGTTATTAATTTTTTAATATGTTTCTTAACACTTACTATAACTTAAAAGTTTTATATATTATATATATATATATATATATATATATAAGTTACTTTCTTACATATTCATAAATGTTAATTTTGGTATTAGTCTAGCTTTATGATAAGAAATTCGTGTAATTTGTAGAATTTGTGTTATATCATTTGGTTTCAAATGATAATTTTGGTTGTAACATTGGTTGCTTTTCCGTTTTGTTTTGAACATATTTGAAATGGAATTAGTGAACCTATTTGTTTATGTGTAGTTGTTGCCTGATTTCATCGTCGCTGCTCATCTTTAATCCCTAATTAGTGTTTTTGTTTAACTTACTTAATAGTAAAACCATGGATAAAAATGGATGTGTGTCGATCGATTGTCAAAAGAGTACGAGAATGGGGTATTAGAGTTTGCTAAGTTTGCTGTTGAACACGCTGAAGACCCAGATAGAATGAAATGTCCTTGCTTGGGTTGTTGTTATGTGGGTCGGGTTGACGTAGATGGATTGAAATCGCATTTACTGATGCGTGGAATTGATCGAAGTTATACGTGTTGGATATTTCATGGTGAGAAAAGCAGCGAGAATGTTGAACTGGGGGTGAAAAGTAATGCGACCTATGCTTCATATGACAATGCCACGGATACATATGATTGTGATCGAGTTGAAGAGATTGCAGAAGCACTTGAAGAAGATCTTCAGGATTGTCCCAAAATGTTTGAGAGGTTGGTAAGCGATGTGGAGAAATCGTTGTATAAGATTGCCCCAAATTCACAAGATTGTCTGCGGTATTAAAATTGTACAACTTAATGGCGCGCAATGGATGGTCGGATAAAAGTTTCACAGAGTTATTAGCCCTTTTGAGAGAAATGCTTCTTGAGGATAATGTTCTTCCTAATCGAACCTATGAGGCCAAAAAAATGGTGTGCTTTGTTGGCATGAGCTATGATAAGATACATGTATGTCTAAATGATTGCATTTTGTTTCGAAACGAATATGTGTCGTTGAATGAGTGCCCTAAGTGCGGTTTACCTCGATATAAGAAAAAATTATCTCCAGCGAAAGTCTTATGGTATTTTCCTATTATTCCGAGATTTAGACGCATGTTTCGTAGTGAAACTGATGCTAGACACCTGAATTGGCATGCAGATGAAAGAATTATCGATGGAAAGTTTCGACATCCGGCAGATGCACCACAGTAGAAGAAAATTGATAATGATTATCCTGATTTTGGAGGAGAAACAAGAAACCTTCGCTTGGCATTATCTACGGATGGAATGAACCCGCATGGTCTTCAAAGTATCTCACATTCCACATGGCCTATGATTTTTATGATTTATAACCTACCTCCATGGCTATGTATGAAGCGCAAGTACATGATGTTATCTATGTTAATTTATGGGCCTAAACAACCAGGGAATGGCATAGATGTGTACTTGAAACCTTTAATCGAAGATTTGAAGATTTTGTGGGAGAACGGTGTGGAGGTTTATAATGGATATAGGAAATAAAGTTTCAATTTGAGGGTGATGTGGTTTGGCACAATTAACGATTTTCCAGCATATGGAAATCTATTCGGGTATAGCATTAAAGGTGAAAAAGCGTGTTCTGTCTATGAAGATGGAACCGATACGACGCGATTGAAACTTTTTCAGAAGAATGTCTTTCTCGATCATCGTAGATTCTTAAATTCTAAACATCAATATCGTGGATGAAGAAAAGCGTTCAATGGAGATACCGAACAACGTAGAGCTCCACCTGGATTGAAAGGTGATCAAATTTTTGAAAAGGTGAAAGATGTGAGTATTCAGTTTGGCAAGCCTTTTGCACAAAAAGTTGTCACAGGTGGGTGGAAGAAGAGGTCAATTTTTTTTGAATTGCCATATTGGAAATCATTGTACGTAAGAGATTTTCTTGATGTTATGCATATTGAAAAAAATGTATTTGAAAGTGATATTGGTACGTTACTCAATATAAAAGGAATGTCTAAGGATGGACTTAAAGCAAGGGAGGACATGGTAGAGATGGGAATAAGAACTGAATTAGAACCCGTGAAGAAAGGAAGATGAACATATCTACCACTTGCTGCTTATACTCTATCTAGAAAGGAAAAGAAAATATTGTGTAAGTTTCTGAGTGAAGTTAAAGTTCTAAAAGGTTACTCCGAAGACATTAGAAGACTCGTGTCCATGAAAGACCTCAAGTTAAAGAGTTTGAAGACACATGATTGCCATGACATAATGGAACATTTTCTACCAATAGGTATACGTTCTATTTTGCCAGAAAAAGTAAGAAGCGCTATAACTAAATTGTGTTTTTTCTTCAGGTCCATTTGTAGTAAGGTGATCGATCTTGAGATCTTACCAGTATTGCAAAAAGAAATAGTTATTACTTTGTGTGACCTTGAAATGTATTTTCCTCAATCATTTTTTGACATTATGGTACATCTTGTTGTTCATCTTGTGAAAGAGACACAATTGTGTGGACCAGCTTATATGAGATGGGTGTACGCTATTGAACGTTATATGAAAATATTAAAAGGGTACGTGAAAAACCGAAGTCGTCCAGAGGGTTGTATCATTGAGCGATACGTTGTTGAAGAAGCGATTGAGTTTTGTACTAAATTTTTGTCCAATGTGCAATCCATTGGACTCCCCAAATCTCATTTTTTTCAAAAAAAAAAGGTAAAAAATTAATTGGAAATGAAAATGTGACAAATCAAGGGATGAACGGGATCAAGTGTATTTGTATGTTCTGCACAATGACAATGAGGTTGAGTCGTTTGTTGAAATGCACAAGACTATACTCCGAGGTGAGAATCAAAGTAGAAATGAAAATTGGATAGTACGAGAGCATAATCAAAGTTTTATACAGTGGTTTCAGGATTATATATATTCAAAGTTTCATGCAGATCCCGCTTCAATATCAGACAGGTTGAGATGTTTGGCATATGATCCAAGTGCAATTGTGTTTTCTTATAGAGGATACGCAATTAATGGATACACATTTTATACCAAAGAACAAGATGATAAAAGTACTATTCAAAATAGTGGTGTCACGGTGGTAGCTGAAGCAATGCACATTTCTAGTATGAAGGACTTAAACCCCAAATATGAAAATTTGTCATATTTTAGGGTTATCAATCACATTTGGGTGTTTGATTTCGAGAAGTTTCAGATTCCTATCTTTGGTTGCAAGTGGGTACATAATAGTGGCATACGAATGGATAAGTCATGGTTTTTGCAAGTGGATCTTAATAGGGTGGGGTACAAAGATTAGCCTTTTATTCTAGCCTCTCAAGCTAAACAAGTGTTCTATGTCACGGACTCGAAGAGTACGAAACGGTCTATAGTGCTTTTATCTAACAAAGTGATTGATGATAAAAGTGTAGATCAAGGTGATGTTGATTTTGAGAATGAGTCGTATATTAGAAACGATCGAGATGAAAATACTACAATGGATGAATCATATATCAGAAAAGATCATGATGAGGGAATTTGGATCAATCCCTTCGTCCGCGTTCTTAAGAGACAAGTAATTCGCAATCCGACCAAGAAAAGAAAGAGTTGTTAGTGAAAGAGGTAATATAGTAAAATGTTATATATTCTACCATGAATGTTTTTGCCATTCTTGTTTCTGCCACTGTTTGTGAAGTGTAAAGTTTAATTCTTATTTCTGCCATTCTTGTTTTTGCCACTGTTTCTGCCATAGCTTATTCTCAATTTTTGTAGTACTTGATTGTTAGGAACTAGCATATCCGGCATACATTATCGATATATCGAAGTTTTTATGTTATTATCGAGTTTGTAATGCTAGCTATCAGAAGTTTTCTAAGTGCTAGAAAACTTTTGATAGCTAGCACTTAGCAAATTTCTGATAGTTAGCACTTAGCAAACTTCTGATAGCTAGCACTTAGCAACTGATATTAGTGTTATTATTTAAGTTTGCTATGTGCAAACTTCTAATAGCTAGCACTTAGCAAACTCCTGATAGCTAGCACTTAGCAAACTTCTGATAGCTAGCACTTAACAAACTTCTGATAGCTAACACTTAGCAAACTTCTAATAAATGATATATTTGTCATTTTATATACTCAATTGATTATGGAATTAGATATTTGGAATTATATATTTGGAATTAAATATTTGTCATTAGATACTAATGTTTTTCTTTATTACAGGTTAGATGGCTAGTAACGAGGAGCACCCACACGATGATTCTATTAATGATGGAGACAATGATGGAGGCAAATCCAATAAGGGAGTGGAAAAACAAATTAAACGAGGAAAAACTATTATGAAGAATATCATTCGTGATAGAGATAGAGGCATAAAATACGATGTGCATTGGAGTCCAAGTGACCAATTAATTGAGCCTAACGGTTCTAAATTGACAAGTTACATTGGTACAGTTGTGAGGAGAGAAATTCCAATAACTTGTGATGAGTGGAGAGATGATACGTTGGATGACGCTAAAATAAAAATCTGGAGTGAGATACAGGTACTTTAAATTATGTCTTTAAATTATGATTATATATTTAAATTACTTATACTAACGCACTTTGTGTATGCTTTTTTGTAGAGGTCTTTCAACATTGATGACACAAGAAAAGATTATTGTCTTGGACAGGCCGGCAAAATACTAAGAGGGTTTAGAACATATTTAAACATAAAATATCTTAAAGATGCCGAAAAAAATTTGTTGATGCAGAGTGTCCAACAGAATATGCAGATGTGATTTCACTTAAAGAATGGGATGTTTTTAGTCGGAAGAAAAATAATATTAGAAGTTATTTTATATTTAGAGTTACTAATTAAATGTAGAGGATTAATTATAGGGGTGAAATAACACCTAGGGATGTATTATTTAGTAAAATCCCATACAAGTAGTGGCCCATTACTAGTATTGTTATTATTAAGTGACATGTAGTAGCATTATAAAAAGGAAAATAAAAACAAGTAGTATAGAAAAATGAAGGAAAAAGTCACGTAGTAGAGGAGAGGAGAAGAGAAAAGAGGGAATAGGGTTGCAAGCACGGTCAATTGGTTGTCCGAGAATTGCGTCTTTCCGGTTGATTTTTTGAGCTCCCTTCAATCCAAAGGTAAGGGGTGGGGTTCGATTACTACAATCAATTGTATGATAGTTTTTATGTGGGGTTTAGGGTTATATGATTTTACTACTAATTGTGTTTTCTACGATGAACTTATGTTGTTGGAATGTGTTGAAATTGTTTATGTTAATGGGTTGGTACTGTGATGATAATTAAGGGTGTATTATAATGTTGGAATAAATCTGTTTCCTAGAAAAGTTATGCAATTCTCAGTGTAAAGTATTAAGAACGCAGTAGTGGGAAATTAAATAAAACACAGGTGAGGGGGAAGAGGGGACGACCGCCCCATAATTGAAGGAATT
This sequence comes from Vicia sativa, assembly GCA_021764765.1. Taxonomy (NCBI): domain Eukaryota; kingdom Viridiplantae; phylum Streptophyta; class Magnoliopsida; order Fabales; family Fabaceae; genus Vicia; species Vicia sativa. The sequence continues at coordinate 23,177,696 of CM038797.1, forward strand.
TCGTGTGGGCCTCACCTGAAAGGGGAGGCGGGTGCCTCAGGCCCTGGGGGTGGGCGCCTCACACACCTTCCTCTCTTTTTTGGCAACCACGTGAATGGATGGTATAGGCTTAGGCATGTGTTTTTACATCATTTAGGATCTCATATATTATAAGTAGTATAGTTAAATTAACATAGTGTGTAAACCTGTAGCAAATATATATCACTAGCATATGAATAGAAGAACATAGAAATAATGCTAGCAGACTGTTTCTTTAGCAGCAACCAAATAACACAATAGCAGAACAGGGAAATTAATAGCAGAATGTTAGTTTAACAGCAACTCGAAGTAGTAGCAGGCCGTATAAAATTAGTCTAGCAGAATAATCTATTAATGCAAGAAAATAAATTTTAGTGGTAGAATAAAATTAACAGAATTTATGTAATTAAGTAGTACTACTGCAGGAAGTAAAACAACAGAAATTAGACAATTAGCCAACTTAGGCGGTAAAATTAGTTACTCGGAATTGGACGAAAATTTATATGGCAGTTCGCATATACGAGTAGTTAAATAAAGTAGTGTTGTTTTGTTGAATTTCGCGTCGATTGCTGTAATTGCTGGTACTGTCGGAACAAGTTGTTTTGTCCCCGAATTGGACAATTTTGAGTTGTAGGCTTAAATGGCCAAAGTTGAAAGTTGAAGTTGATCTATGATTATGTTGAATTGTTGTTCATGTGTTGTGTGTATGCCATTCACATTAAGTTGCATACATTGCATTTTCTAAGTTGGAGCTATGCTCACCACGTTGGCCTGGATTGGCACAAGTTGAAAGTTAAAGGCTTATGCCTTGTTGAATGCCTCGATAACCTAGCATGATTTTAAGTTGGGAGTTTACTCCAATGGATCCACATGCATTTGCATAGTCGAGTCTCATTTAAGTTGCATTCTGAAGTTGTTGTTGATTTTTACGTTGTTTTGTTGATTGTCGTGTTATGATTGTTGAAGTAGTGAATATTGTATAATTCTTTACCTAATATATCAATTATCATCCTTTTGCTTATATTTTTCGATTTCTCACCCTGTCTATTTTGTTCGTCGTTACCTTTATATTGGAAGCGTGCAGGTAACGAGGAGTAAAAGATTTAATAGCTTTTGGCGTCGTCGCTCTGATACGTAGCACTCGGGGGGAATGAACGCTTGTTTTTATTTTTACATTATTTCCTTCAGTTGGACTAAAAGTTGTGGTTTTGAGAAGTATTGGTGATTTTCAGTTGTTAAAAGATGCTATGTTTATTTTGCAATTATTTCCGTTGAAAATCTGCTGCAGTTTAATTTATTAAAGTTGAATTGTTGAAGACTAAACATGTTTCAAAGTTTTTCTTAATTACTATGTGCTATGTATCTGCTATAAATAAGTTGTTTTACCGTCGTTTTCAAGTTGTGTGAATGTAATGCCTCAAATTAGTAGTTGAATTTTGGCACTCTAATGTATAAAAACGTTGGGTAGAATTGGGGTGTTACATTAGTGGTATCAGAGCAGGTTGGCCTGGCCAGGTTGTTGTGTCGTTAACAATCGAGTATTGTTAATTACTTTTATCTAATTGTTGTTTATGTTGCAGTGCTTAGTTGAAATGGCTGGGCGGAACGATGTTGCGATTGTTGCTGCTTTAGAAGCAATGGCTCATGCTCTGGAGAATCAACTGAATGCTGGAGGGGATGCTAGATCCCAAAGTTTGGAAACCTTCCAGAGAGAGAATCCACCAGTGTTCAAAGGTAAGCATGATCCTGATGGTGCTCTAGAGTGGTTAAAGGAAATCGAGAGGATCTTTCGCGTGATAAATTGTACTACAACGCAGAAGGTTCGCTATGGAACTTATATGTTAGCTAGTGAGGTTGATGACTGATGGCTGGAAACGAATGCAAGATTGGAAGCTGCAGGTGAGGAGGTCACTTGGGTTGTGTTTCGTAGGGAATTTCTGAGGAAGTATTATCATGAAGATGTTTTGGGTAAGAAGGAAATTGAATCCCTTGAACTGAAGTAGGGTAATAAGTCTGTTACTGAGTATGCTGCAAAGTTTGTAGAGTTGGCCAAGTTCTATCTGCATTATAGCGCAGAAACTGCTGAGTTCTCGAAGTGCATCAAGTTTGAAAACGGGTTGCACTCTGAGATCAAGAAAGCAATTGGATATCACAAGATCCGTGTTTTCTCTAGTTTGGTGGATAGTTGTCGGATTTTTGAAGAAGATAATAATGTTCACTACAAGATTGTTAGTGATAGGAGAGGCAAGAATAAACAAAACTGTGGTAAACCATATGATGCTCCAGCTGGTAAGCGTAAACAAAGAGCTGCTCCAAGTCAGAGAACTAGTGGGGGAGGTGCTCCTGCTGGTATTGTTTATTTTAAATGTGGGCAAGCTGGTCACAAGAGTAATGTTTGTACTGCTGAGGTGAAGAGGTGTTTTTGTTGTGGCAAGACTAGGCATGTAATATTTGATTGTAAGCACAAAGAGATGATATGTTTTAATTATGGTGAAGAGCGACACATTGGGAGTCAGTGTCAGAAACCAAAGAAGCCACAATTTAGTGGGAAAGTGTTTGCTTTGGCTGGTGATTCGTCAGGCAATGAGGACAGGCTTATCAGAGGTACATGTTTCATAAATAGTACTCCTTTAATTACTATTATTGATACTGGTGCTACTCATAATTGTTGCTGATTGTGTTAAAAGGTTGGGTCTTGTGTTGTCTTCTATGAATGGTACAATGGTAGTTGAGGTTCCAGCAAAGGTATATGTGACTACTTCCCTTGTATGCTTGAGGTGTCCTTTGTCAATCTTCGATAGGGACTTTGTTGTTGATTTAATTTGTTTGCCGCTAAGTGGGTTAGATGTAATTCTGGGTATGAATTGGTCAGAGCATAACTATGTTCATATTAACTGTTATAACAAGTCAGTGAGGTTTTCAACTGCTGAAGAAGAAGAAGCTGGTTTGGTGTCACCTAAGTAGTTGCGACGACAGTTGTTGAAGGAAGAAGCTGAGATGTTTTCATTGATGGAAACATTATCAATGGAGAATCAGGCTATAATTGATGAGTTGCAGGTGCCGCGTGAGTTTCCTGAAGTTTTCCCTGATGAAATTCCAGACGTGCCGCCAGAACTAGAAGTTGAATTTGGTATTGATCTTGTACCTGGTACCAGACCTGTTTCTATGGCACCGTACAGGATGTCCGCATCTGAGTTGACAGAATTGAAGAAGCAGTTAGAAGAACTACTTGAGAAAAAGTTTGTCAGACCAAGTGTATCACAGTGGGGAGCTCTAGTGCTATTAGTAAAGAAGAAAGATGGAAGCATGAGGCTTTGTGTTAATTACGGGCAACTGAATAAAGTGACGATTAAGAACAAGTATCCGCTTCCGAGAATTGATGACTTGATGGATCAATTGGTGGGTGCTAGTGTGTTTATCAAGATTGATTTATGATCGGGTTATCACCAGATTAAAGTGAAAGATGAAGACATTCAGAAGACGACTTTCAGGACGCATTACAGATGCATTACGGACACTACGAATATTCTGTGATGCCTTTCGGTGTTACCAATGCGCCGGGAGTATTTATGAAGCATATGAACCGTATCTTTCATGATTATTTGGATCGGTTTGTGGTAGTGTTTATTAATGATATTTTGATTTACTCTAAGTCAAGTGAAGAGCATGTTGAGCATTTGAAGACTGTGTTGCAGGTTTTGAAAGAAAGAAAGTTGTATGCTAAACTATCCAAATATGAATTCTGGTTGAAAGAGGTTAGTTTTCTCGGCCATGTCATTTCGAGTAGTGGAATTGCTATGGACCCGTCTAAAGTACATGTTGTGTTGCAATGGGAAACTCCAAAGTCAGCGACTGAGATTAGAAGCTTTTTGGGTTTGGCCGGTTATTACAGAAGGTTTATCGAAGGATTTTCTAAGTTGGCACTTCCATTAACAAAGTTAACTTGTAAAGGTAAAGCTTTTGTGTGGGATGTGCAATGTGAAGAGAGTTTTATCGAGCTGAAGAAAAGATTGACGTCAGCTCCAATTTTGACGTTACCGAAACCTGAAGAACCTTTTATAGTGTATTTTGATGCCTCTAAGATGGAATTAGGTGAAGTGTTGATGCAAGATGGAAAGGATGTTGCTTATGCATCAAGACAGTTGAGAATTCATGATAAGAATTACCCTATGCATGATTTGGAACTTCCTGCAGTTGTATTTGTATTGAAAATTTGGAGACATTACCTGTATGGCTCTAGATTTGAAGTGTTTAGCGACCATAAGAGTTTGAAGTATTTGTTCGACCATAAAGAATTGAAAATGAGACAGCGAAGATGGTTGGAGTTATTGAAAGATTATGATTTTGGTTTGAACTATCATCCAGGTAAAACCAATGTGGTGGCTGATGCGTTGAGTCGAAAGACTTTACATATGTCAGCAATGATGGTGAAAGAGTTGGAATTAATTGAGCAGTTTAGAGATATGAGTCTTGTTTGTGAGACGACACCTCAAAATGTTATGCTAGGAATGTTGAAGATTAACAATGATTTCCTGGATAAGATCAAAGAAGCTCAGAAGTTGGATGTGAAACTGGTAGATTCGATGGTTGGAATAGATCATTCTGAAATTAGTGATTTTAATTTAAATGCGCAAGGTGTGTTGAGATTTTGTGATCGGATTTGTGTTCCTGATGATGCAGAGCTGAAAAGATTAATTCTTGAGGAAGGGCATAGAAGTAAGTTAAGCATTCATCTGGGAGCTACTAAAATGTATCAAGATTTGAATAAATTATTTTGGTGCCCTAGGATGAAGCGTGATATTGCGTAGTTTGTGTATGCATGTTTAACTTGTCAGAAGTCGAAAGTTGAGCATCAGAAGCCTGCAGGGCTGATGCAACCATTGGACATTCCAAAGTGGAAGTGGGATAGTATTTCAATGGATTTCATAACTGGATTACCTAATATTGTACGAGGACATAATTCAATTTGGGTGATTGTTGATAGGCTTACCAAGTCGGCTCATTTTATACCTATTGACATCAGTTTTCCTGTACCAAAGCTGACGGAAATTTATGCCAATGTGATTGTTAAGATGCACGGTGTTCCGTTGAGTATTGTGTCGGATAGAGATCCGAGGTTCACATCCGATTTTTGGCAGAGTTTGCAGAATGCGTTGGGCTCTAAGTTAAGGTTTAGTTCGGCGTATCATCCTCAAACTGATGGTCAGACGAAAAGGATGAATCAGTCATTGAAAGACTTACAGCGAGCATGTGTTCTTGAAGAGAGGGGTTCGTGGGACACTTGCCTCCATTCATAGAATTCACATATAACAATAGTTACCATTCTAGCATCGGAATGACACCTTTTGAAGCGTTGTATGGTCGGAGGTGTAGGACTCCGTTGTGTTGGCATGAGACGGGAGAGAGTGTAGTACTTGGACTTGAACTGGTTCGAGAAACCATCGAGAAGGTGAATCTTATCCGTGAAAAGATGAAGGCTTCCCAGAGTAGACAGAAGAGTTATCACGACAAGCAGAGGAAAAGTTTAGAATTTCAAGAAGGTGAACATGTATTCTTGAGAGTTACACCAGTGATCGGTGTTGGATGAGTGTTGAAATCGAAGAAACTTACTCCTCGCTTTATTGGTCCATATCAGATATCGGACAGAGTTGGAAAGGTTGCTTTTAAGGTGGCGTTGCTGCCGAATCTTTCGAATTTGCATGATGTGTTTTATGTGTCGCAACTCCGAAAGTATATTCCAGACTCATCTCATGAGATTCGTATGGATGATGTGCAAGTGCGGGATAACTTGACCGTAAAGACAATGCCAGTACGGATTGCAGATCGCGAGATGAAGATTTTGTGCAGAAAGGAGATTGGATTGGTGAAGGTTGTCAGGTTAGGAGCTGCGGGAGAAAACATGACATGGGAGTTGGAGAGAAAGATGCGAGACTCTTATCCCGAGTTGTTTGAATCAGGTAAATTTTTTTGAGCACGAAAATATCCTAAGTGGGGAGAGTTGTAACACCCGTAGTTAATTAAATAATTTAATTTAATATTTTTGAGTATTTCCGATTAATTCGTGATTAAGTCGAATTTGTAGGTGAAATCGTTAAGTTAATGATCGGGTAAAAATTAGTCGGAAGAAAAATAATATTAAAAGTTATTTTATATTTATAATTACTAATTAAATGTAGAGGATTAATTATAGGGGTGAAATAACACCTAGGAGTGTATTATTTAGTAAAATCCCATTCAAGTAGTGGCCCATTACTAGTATTGTTATTATTAAGTGACATGTAATAGCATTATAAAAAGGAAAATAAAAACAAGTAGTATAGAAAAAAGAAGGAAAAAGTCACGTAGCAGAGGAGAGGAAAAGAGAAAATAGGGAACAGGGTTGCTAGCAGTGTCAATTGGTTGTCCGAGAATTGCGTCTTTCCGATTGATTTTTCGAGCTCCCTTCGATCCAAAGGTAAGGGGTGGGGTTTGATTACTACAATCAATTGTATGATAGTTTTTCTGTGGGGTTTAGAGTTATATGATTTTACTGCTAATTGTGTTTTCTGCGATGAATTTATGTTGCTAGAATGTGTTGAAATTGTTTATGTTAATCGGTTGGTACTGTGATGATAATTAAGGGTGTATTATAATGTTGGAATTAATCTGTTTCTTGGAAAAAAAATATGCAATTCTGTGTGTAAAGTATTAAGAATGCAATACTGGGAAATTAAACAAAACACAGGTGAGGGGGAAGAGGGGACGACCGCCCCACAATTGAAGGAATTTCGTGTGGGCCCCACCAACAAGGGGAGGCGGGTGCCTCAGGCCCTGGGGGTGGGCGCCTCACACACCTTCCTCTCTTTTCTGGCAGCCATGTGAATGGATGGTATAGGCTTAGGAATGTGTTTTTACATCATTTAGGATCTCATATATTATAAGTAGTGTAGTTAAATTAACATAGTGTATAAACCTGTAGCAAATATATATCACAAGCATATGAATAGATGAACATAGAAATAATGCTAGCAGACTATTTCTTTAGCAGTAACCAAATAATACAATAGCGGAATAGGGAAATTAATAGCAGAATGTTAGTTTAGCAGTAACTAGAAGTAGTAGCAGGCAGTATAAAATTAGTCTAGTAGAATAATCTATTAATGCAGGAAAATAAATTTTAGTGGTAGAATAAAATTAACAGAATTTATGTAATTAAGTAGTACTACTGCAGGAAGTAAAATAGTGCAGAAATTAGACAGTTAGCCAACTTAGGCGGTAAAATTAGTTACTCGGAATTGGACGAAAATTTATAGGGAAGTTCGCGTATACGAGTAGTTAAATAAAGTCGTGTTGTTTTGTTGAATTTCGCGTCGATTGCTGTAATTGCTGGTATTGTCGGAACAAGTTGTTTTATCCCCGTAATTGGACAATTTTGAGTTGTAGGCTTAAATGGCCAAAGTTGAAAGTTGAAGTTGATCTTATGATTATGTTGAATTGTTGTTCATGTGTTGTGTGTATGCCATTCATATTAAGTTGCATACATTGCATTCTCTAAGTTGGAGCTATGCTCACCACGTTGGCCTGGATTGGCACAAGTTGAAAATTGAAGGCTTATGCCTTGTTGAATGCCTCGATAACCTGGCATGATTTTAATTTGGGAGTTTACTCCAATGGATCCACATGCATTTGCATAGTCGAGTCTCATTTTAGTTGCATTCTAAAGTTGTTGTTGATTTTTATGTTGTTTTGTTGAATGTCATGTTGTGATTGTTGAAGTAGTGAATATTGTATGATTCTTTACCTAATATATCAATTATCATACTTTTGCTTATATTTTTTGATATCTCACCCTGTCTATTTTGTTCGTCGTTACCTTTATATTGGTAACGTGCAGGTAATGAGGAGTAAAAGATTTAGTAGCTTTTAGCATTGTCGCTCTGATACGTAGCACTCGGGGGGAATGAACGCTTGTTTTTATTTACATTATTTCCTTCAGTTGGATTAAAAGTTGTGGTTTTGAGAAGTATTGGTGATTTTCAGTTGTTAAAAGATGCTATGTTTATTTTGCAATTATTTCCGTTGAAAATCCGCTGCAGTTTAATTTATTAAAGTTGAATTGTTGAAGACTAAACATGTTTCAAAATATTTCTTAATTACTATGTGCTATGTATCTGCTATAAATAAGTTGTTTTACCGTCGTTTTCAAGTTGTGTGAATGTAATGCCTCAGATTAGTAGTTGAAATTTGGTACTCTGATTTATAAAAATGTTGGCTAGAATTGGGGTGTTACATTCGTGAGTATTCTGGTCGGGTTAGGGGTAAAGGACATGTTTCAAAGTATTTCTTAATTACTATGTGCTATGTATATCTGCTATAATAAGTTGTTTTATCGTCATTTTCAAGTTGTGTGAATGTAATGCCTCAGATTAGTAGTTGAATTTTGGCACTCTGATTTATAAAAATGTTGGGTGGAATTGGGGTGTTACATTCGTGAGTATTCTGGTCGGGTGAGGGGTAAAGGACATGGGGTTACTCCAATATCCTTGAAAAAGAATAATCCAAAGACAAATTTTGCTAGCAATAAAGAAATGCAGGCAAAATTGGATGCATTAGAAGTTGAATTTCTTGAATTGAGGAAGGAAAAAGCAAGACACCAATCAGAAAGGGAAGCTTCGGGTGTTAAAGAAACTAGTGACATGGCTAGTGTCAATTGTAAAGTTCAACCGAGTATTCCCGAGGTAATTACATATATTATTAAGAAATTAAATTAGTGTAATTTATTTAACTGACATATATACACATTAACGATGTCATATTTATTATTGATTTTAGGGCATTTCACCTTGTCAACTCTTTTTAGAGACACCAACTTATCGCATGGTTGGCAAGGGAAAAGTCCATAACACTCTGGGAGAAGTACTTCATCATAAACCGCTCCCTTCTGGATATTTGAAAGTGTCAATTGATATTGCTTTAGAGGAGGGTGCATTATTACCAATCCCAGACGAAGTTTCGGATGCAACATTGGTGGGAGAGGCAATATGAGCGTATGTTGCATGGTCGTCAAGACTCATTCGCATAGATGATGAGGTATACTTAAAACCATTATGAACCTTTGAGTACTCAAATTTTTTACGTTCATTTTACTTACATTTTTTTTGCATGGTAATGTTACACTCCTACAAAACCCAAACCAAAAGATAAGGGGATTACGCGGCCTGTGACAGCCCAAATAATTCAATTATTAAATAATTAGAATTTTAATTATTAATTTAATTAGAAGTTAATTATTAGTATTTTTGAATTATTGGATTTCATTAATTAATTAAATAAAATGGAAGTGTTGGGGTGAGAAGTGTGAAGTGGAGGGTGTGAGGAGTAAAACACTCTACCTATTCTAATTATTTTATTTTTATTTTTATTGGAATAATAAAATAGAGGAAAAGAGAAAGAATTGAGAAGTTTCACTCTACGTGCATTGGAGAAGAGAAGAGAAAGAGGGAAAAAGCCAAAGGTGCCGGAATTCGAAGAACCCATAAGGTAAGGGGTGATTTCGATTAATTAATATGCCTTATCGGTTTTGATTTCAATAGGATTGATCATAGCATGTTAAGAATCTCAATTTAGTATTTCTAGGTTTGTAGGAATTATCCCAATTGATGTCGAATTGAGTAGAATTGATTAATTTGTATGATATAGCATCGTTAGGAATGATCGGAATATGTTATGTTGCATGTTACTGCTGTTGGTTGAGTGATCATACTACCTTGGGATGTCTGGATTCGATTGGGATTGATAGGAATTGGAATTGGATGCATATTGTTGTCAAAATAGTAGGTTTTTGGTTCTGCAAGTCGTAGGAACCGGTTCCCATGTGGGAGGAACCGGGTTCTTGGTACAAAAACTAGGGAGAATGATTTTTGACCTAGTGGGAACCGGTTACTCTTGGGGAGAAACCGGGTTCCCAGTTAAAATTTTACAAAGAAAAATCATTTTCTATGGGAACCGGTTCCCAGCCTGGAGGAACCGGGTTCCCCATACATTTTCTAGGGGGCGTGTTATTTCAAACATGTGGGAACCAGGTTCTCCCTGGGAGGAACCAGTTACCACTGTGTTATTTTTAAAAATGTTTCAAACTTTGAAAACTTGTATTTTCCAAACCGTAAGTCCGTTTTGAGCGCTGTTTTGGACGTTGTTTCTTAAATTTAATGCTCTATTTAATGAAATGAATAAAATTACTGTAGTTTGAAATTATTTTGAAAATGCTTCAGATTTCGAATTACGCAGTTTGTACCTTGTGCATATTTGGTGTATGCGGTGTTGTATCCGTGGTAATTGTTTGTATCAGGATTTGGTGGATGAAATGCATGTTTTATGCTGTTTGATGTGTGCATGATCAGTGGAGATATCATGTTTTGGTTTTGATTTCGTTTATGGCGTTGGTATGATCATAAACTTATTTGAATGTTGCATGCTTTTATGATGTGCGTGCATATACATTCTGGTGGTAGCTAATTCTCATTCTGCGGAATTAGTGAGATTTTGCCAATAATCGTTCCCGGGTGATTATGGATGGCGAGGCTGGATTCATGTCCGGGTGATTATGGACGAATCTATGTTGGTGACTTTGTTCACGTTTTGGTACCATTTGCATAGAGTTGTGCATTTGCATTTGTTTGAAATTATAACATGATATGATGGTTTCCTGTGTTATAATTCGTTTGTTGTGCATGGATGTATGTTATGGATTAATTGGTGAAAACTTAACTTATCTGAGTATGCTAAAAAGGGTGGATTAATATACTTGTGATATTTTATTGTTTTAAGAAACTTATAATGCATTTTAATTATGATGAAGTCTCACCCTTAATTTGATGATTTCAGATTAAGGTTAGCAGCTCAGGAGTTGGTGAGGATGGCTTATAGAGTTATGCCATTTAGTTATCCGCGTGTTAGTGTCATGCTCTGGTAGTTATAACACTGGGGAACGATTGTCTTGGGATTATAGTTTTGAACTTTGTTTCTTTTGGTTTATGTGGAATAATTTTTTAATTGAACTTTATTCTGGTTATTGGTATTTTTCCGCTGTGTAGAACATAATTATTGGTTTTTGACTATTTTAATAAAGTTCTTCAGTGAGCATAACATTTTGAATGAGATTTTCTATTTTAACAAATTATAATGCCCTTTTTAATTTATGTTAACTCTGATTTATTATTAATTCGCGGTGTATTTTAGAAGGGGTGTTACAATAGTGGTATCAGAGCATAGTCGGTCGTTGTGACCAGTGTCTTAGTGTCGTTATTCCCTTTTGTATTTGACTAGTGCAAGGTAACACTGTCGATACTTGTGTTCTAATGATCTTGTTTTGTAATGTTACATAACAATGGCTGGAAGAGGTAACGGAAGAGACGACACTGCTATTGTCGAGGCTTTGGGAATGCTAGCTGGTGTGCTTGGAGGGAATTAGCTGGGAGCTGGTATCAGTGTTGATAGACATTTGGGGAATTTTTAGAGGAACAATCCTCCATTGTTCAAAGGCACGCATGATCCCAAAGGTGCTCAGAGATGGTTGAAAGAGATCGAGAGAATTTTCAGAGTGATTGATTGTACGGAAGAGCTGAAGGTGAGATATGGTACTCACATGCTGGCAGAGGAAGCTGATGACCGGTGGGTTGCTACCAGGATAGAAATGGAACAAGATGGTGTTGCACTGAATTGGGCTGTGTTCAGGAGAGATTTTCTGAGGAGATATTTTCCTGAAGATATTCGGGGCAAGAAAGAGATTGAGTTTCTGGAGCTCAAGTAGGGCAGCAAGACCGTGAGTGAGTATACTTCGAAATTTACTGAGTTGGCGAAGTACTATGCTCATTACAACAACGATGCAGATGGAGAATTTTCCAAATGTATCAAGTTTGAGAATGGTCTTCGTGATGAGATCAAGCAAGGTGTCAGGTATCAGCATATCCGAAGGTTTTTATGACTTGGTGGACTATAGTAGGATTCTGGAAGAGGATCTTGCGTCAAGTTCAGTGACTACTTCATTTGTTTGTAGGAATTGTCCTATTGTGATTTTTGGTAGAGGTTTCGGTATGGATTTAGTGTGCCTACCGTTAGAACAACTTGATATCATCCTTGGAATGAACTGGTTAGAACTCAACCAGGTTCATATCAACTATTTTTCGAAGACAATTATTTTTCCTGAAGAAGCTAGTGTTGAAGATGTGACTATGCCAGTTAAGCAGATGAATTTAGCTGTTAATGATGGTGCTGTGGTGTTTATGTTATATTCTTTGACGGAAGCGGGAGGAAAAGCTAAGAGTGATGAATTGCCAGTGGTGAATGAATTTCCAGAAGTGTTTCTGAAAGATGTTAGTGAATTGCCACCTAAGAGAGAAGTGGAATTTACTATAGATTTGATTCCTGGAACTAGTCCGGTGTCGATGGTGCCTTATCGCATGTCGGCATCCGAATTGTCTGAGTTGAAGAAGCAGTTAGAAGAGTTACTCGAGAAGAAGTTTATTCGTTCTAGTGTTTCGCCGTGGGGTGCTCCTGTGTTGTTGGTTAAGAAGAAGGAGGGTTCGATGAGACTGTGTGTTGATTACAGACAGTTGAACAAAGTTACAATCAAGAATCGGTATCCATTGTCGAGGATTGATGATTTGGTGGATCAATTAGTTGGGGCTTGTGTATTCAGTAAGATTGATTTGAGGTCTGAATATCATCAAATTCGTGTGAAGATGGAAGATATTCAGAAAACTGCATTTAGAACGAGGTATGGACATTATGAGTATTCTGTTATGCTGTTTGGAGTTACTAATGCACCTGGTGTTTTCATGGAGTATATGAACAGGATATTTCATTCGTATCTTGATAAGTTTGTGGTAGTATTTATTGATGACATCCTGATTTATTCGAAGAGTGATGAAAAGCATGCATAACATCTTAGAGTTGTGTTGGAATTGTTGAAAGAGAAGAAGCTTTATGCGAAGTTATCCAAGTGTGAGTTCTGGTTGAGTGAAGTAAGCTTTCTTGGCCATGTGATTTCAAAGAATGGTATTGTTGTTGATCCTACTAAGGTAGAAGCAGTATCTCAGTGGGAAGCGCCGAAGAATGCTTCTGAAATCCGTAGGTTTCTTGGTCTTGCAGGTTACTACAGGAAGTTCATTGAAGGATTTTCGAAGTTAGCTTTGTTGTTGACTAAGTTGACAAGAAAGGGTTAAGTGTTTGTTTGGGATTCTGAATGTGAGAAAGGATTCCAAGATTTGAAGAAGAGGTTGACTAGTGGTCCGATTTTGATTTTGCCAAATCCGGCGGAATCTTTTGTTGTGTAATGTGATGCTTCATTGATGGGGTTATGTGGTGTTTTGATGCAGGATAAGCAGGTAGTGGCTTATGCTTCGAGACAATTGAAGGTTCATGAAAGGAATTATCAGACTCATGATTTAGAGCTGGCAGCTGTGGTATTTATTTTGAAATTGTGGAGGCATTACTTATATGGATCTCGATTTGAGGTATTCAGCGACCATAAGAGTCTGAAGTATCTCTTCGATCAGAAAGAGCTAAATATGAGGCATAGAAGGTGGTTAGAATTTTTAAAAGATTATGATTTCGGTTTGAATTACCATCCTGGTAAGGCAAACATTGCTGCAGATGCATTGAGCAGTAAGTCATTGCATATGTCTATGTTGATGGTGCGGGAATTGGATTTAGTGGAGCAATTCAGAGATTTGAGTTTGGTATGCGAGACTACTTCTGATAGTGTTAAATTGGGTATGTTGAAGTTGACTAGTGGTATTCTTGAAGAAATTCGAACGAAGTAGAAATCTGATGTTGGTTTAGTTGATAAATTGACATTGATCAACCAAGGTCAAGGAGGTGAATTCCGAATTGACGAGAATGGTGTTATGAGATTTGGTGATAGGGTGTGTTCCGGATATTGCAGAACTTAGGAAGAGTATTTTGGAAGAAGGACATCGTAGTAGAATGAGTATTCATCCCGGTGCTACTAAGATGTATCATGACTTGAAGAAGTTGTTTTGGTGGCCTGGAGTGAAAAAGGAAATTGCTGAGTTCGTTTATGGTTGTCTGATTTGTCAGAAGTCAAAAATTAAACATCAGAAACCGTCAGGATTGATGGAACCGTTGTTTGTTCCAGATTGGAAATGGGATGGCATTTCTATGGATTTTGTGTCTGGTCTACTGAGGATATCGAATAACTGTGATTCTATCTGGGTTATTGTTGATCGGTTGACGAAGTCTGCTCACTTTATTCCGATAAGAATGGATTATCCGATTGAGAGGTTGGCAGAATTGTATGTTGAGAAGATCGTGAGTTTGCACGGTATTCCTTCTAGTATTGTGTCAGATAGAGATCTAAGGTTTACGTCAAAGTTCTGGACGGGGTTGCAAGAAGCTTTGGGTACTAAGTTGCGGTTGAGTTCCGCTTATCATCCGCAGACAGATGGTCAGACGGAGAGGACGGTTCAGTCGTTAGAGGATTTGTTGCGAGCTTGTGTGTTGGAGAAAGTGGAGCTTGGGATGGTTATCTACCATTGATTGAGTTTACCTACAACAATAGTTTTCATTCGAGTATTGGTATGGCTCCGTTTGGGGCATTGTATGGTAGGAGGTGTCGGACAGCGTTGTGTTGGTATGAATCTGGAGAAAGTGTTGTGATTGGACCGGAAATTGTCCAACAGACTTCAAAGAAGATTAAGATGATTTAGGAGAAGATGAGAGCTTCTCAAAGTCGTCAGAAGAGTTATCATGATAAGAGGAGGAAGGATCTCGAGTTTAGTGAAGGAGATCATGTGTTTATGCGGGTTACTCTGATGACTGGTATTGGTCGAGCTTTGAATCAAAGAAGTTGACTCCGCGCTTTATTGGTCCATTTCATATTACCAAGAAAGTTGGAAAAGTTGCTTATCAGATTGCTTTACCGTCGTCGCTTGCGAATTTGCATGATGTTTTCCATGTATCTCAGTTGAGGAAGTACATTGTTGATCCGTCTCATGAGATTCAGGTAGATGATATACAGGTCCGAGATAATCTGACTGTTAAAGCATTGCCAGCGAGAATTGAGGATCGGAAGTTGAAGCAATTATGAGGTAAAGAGATAGCTCTGGTAAAAGTAGTTTGGGGAGGACCAGCAGGTGGAAATGTTACTTGGGAGCTGGAGAGCCAGATGAAGGACTCGTATCCGGAACTTTTCGTCTAAGGTATATTTTCGAGGACGAAAACTCTTTTTAGTAGGGGAGAGTTGTGACACCCCAAATAATTCAATTATTAAATAATTAGAATTTTAATTATTAATTTAATTAAAAGTTAATTATTAGTATTTTGAATTATTGGATTTAATTAATTAATTAAATAAAATGGTAGTGTCGGGGTGAGAAGTGTGAAGTGGAGGGTGTGAGGAGTAAAACACTCTACCTATTCTAATTATTTTATTATTATTATTATTGGAATAATAAAATAGAGGAAAATAGAAGGAATTGAGAAGTTTCACTCTACGTGCATTGGAGAAGAGAAGAGAAAGAGGGAAAAAGCCAAAGGTGCCGGAATTCGAAGAACCCATAATGTAAGGGGTGATTTCGATTAATTACTATGCCTTATCGATTTTGATTTCAATAGGATTGATCATAGCATGTTAAGAATCTCAATTTAGTATTTCTAGGTTTGTAGGAATTATCCCAATTGATGTCGAATTGAGTAGAATTGATTAATTTGCATGATATAGCATCGTTAGGAATGATCGGAATATGTTATGTTGCATGTTGCTGCTGTTGGTTGAGTGATTATAGTGCCTTGGGATGTCTGGATTCGATTGGGATTGATAGGAATTGGAATTGGATGCATACTACTGTCAAAATAGCAGGTTTTTGGTTCTGCAAGTCGCAGGAACCAGTTCCCACTAGGAGGAACCGAGTTCTTGGTACAAAAACCAGGGAGAATGATTTCTGACTCAGTGGGAACCAATTACTCCTGGGGAGGAACCGGGTTCCCAGTTAAAATTTTACAAAGAAAAATCATTTTTCTGTGTCAGGGAAATATTTTCCAGGGGGCGTGTTATTTCAAACTTGTGGGAACCGGGTTCTCCCTGGGAGGAACCGGTTACCACTGTGTTATTTTTAAAAATGTTTCAAACTTTGAAAACTTGTATTTTCTAAACTGTTAGTCCGTTTTGAGCGTCGTTTTGGATGTTGTTTCTTAAATTTAATGCTCTATTTAATGAAATGAATAAAATTATTGTAGTTTGAAATTATTTTGAAAATGCTTCGGATTTCGAATTATGTAGTTTGTACCTTGTGCATATTTGGTGTATGGAGTGTTGTCTCCGTGGTAATTGTTTGTATCAGGATTTGGTGGATGAAATGCATGTTTTATGCTGTTTGATGTGTGCATGATCAGTGGAGATATCATGTTTTGGTTTTGATTTGGTTTATGGCGTTGGTATGATCATAAACTTATTTGAATGTTGCATGCTTTATGATGTGCATGCATATACATTCTGGTGGTAGCTAATTCCCATTGTGCGGAATTAGTGAGATTTTGCCAATAACCGTTCCCGGGTGATTATGGGTGGTGAGGCCGGATTCATGTCCGGGTGATTATGGACGAATCGATGTTGGTGACTTAGTTCACGTTTTGGTACCACATGCATAGAGTCGTGCATTTGCAGTTGTTTGAAATTATAACATGATAGGATGATTTCCTGTGTCATAATTAGTTTGTTATGCATGGATGTATGTTATGGATTAATTGGTGAAAACATAACTTATCTGAGTATTCTAAAAAGGGTGGATTAATATACTTGTGATATTTTATTGTTTTGAGAAACTTATAATGCATTTTAATTATGATGAAGTCTCAGCCTTACTTTGATGATTTCAGATTAAGGTTAGCAGCTCAGGAGTTGGTGAGGATGACTTATAGAGCTATGCCATTTAGTTATCCGTGTGTTAGTGTCATGCTCTAGTAGTTGTAACACTGGGGAACGATTGTCTTGGGATTATAGTTTTGAACTTTTTTTCTTTTGTTTTATGTGGAATAATTTATGAATTGAACTTTATTCCGGCTATTGGTATTTTTCCACTGTGTAGAACATAATTATTGGTTTTTGACTATTTTAATAAAGTTCTTCAGTGAGCATAACATTTTGAATGAGATTTTCTATTTTAACAAATTATAATGCCCTTTTTAATTTATGTTAACTCTGATTTATTATTAATTCGCGGGGTATTTTAGAAGGGGTGTTACACGGCCAATCGAGTCAGTGGCATCAAAAAAACAGGTACAACACAATTATGTGATATTTATGCTTAGATAATGTTAATTTGTCATCCTATACTTGACCGCTCTAATTTTATGATATTTAGATTATTCCTGCTAAAGAGATTGAAGCTGTCAGTAGGGGTAAGGAGCCTGTAATTAGCAACATTCCCACAGAAATAAAGAGTGTTGCTAAGAGGACCAGGGCTAGAAAGAAAACTACTTCATAGTATATGTCGTGCCTTCAGACATATATAAGCTTCACAACTATTTCGCAAGGTGGTACTAGACTTATACCCCTGGATGAAGGGATTTATGGTTTTGAAAGCATGACAACAATTGGTAAGGAGGATTTGGAACAAGTTTTTGGACACTTGACATTAGGCGTCGTTGTTATCAATACATACATCAGGTATACTCCAATCAACTTTGTTTAATTAATTGAAGAATTTATTTACTCATTTCAATGAATAATTAATGTTAATGATGTTTTTATTTAAGGTTTCTATATGACAAGTTGATTCGCCCGCGTGGATTGGAATCCAGATTCGCTTTCATAAATCCCAACTTTGTCCACGCAGGGTCAATCATCTCAAAACCAGATGAAGTAATAGCGTTTGTACTCCGTTTATTTATGGCCAGCAAAGATACAGAAAAATTGTTCTTTTAACCATATAATACTGGCCACAAGTAAGATTTTCATTCTAAATTTCCTCTATTATAATTTTTTTGTTTTTTAACGTTGTGTAGAAAGTTTTCATCTAACCTTTGTTTAATATTACAGTGGACACTGGTTATTGGTTGCAATTAATCCTGTGAGAAAAATTGTATATTATCTGGATTCATTGGGCAATGATTGGACAACATACCCAGATATGAAGAAGACGATTGACACGTAAGTGAGATTGTTCTAAAATATTCCTGTGTATATTTAATTATTTATGTGCGATAGTTCTAAATATCCGTTATTATTTTATTATAGCATTCTACTAAGTTTTCGAGCACAAAGAGATATTCAAGTACCAAGGAGTAGAGTCAACAATATTTCTTGGATCAAAGTGGAGGTATCTATTTTCACACTTTTTATTATATAGCGATGATACTTGATAAAACAAGTTAAGGTGTATATCTTGATGTATATCCGTATTTTCTTTCCATGTGTAGTGTCCTCGTCAGCGCAATTGTGTAGATTGCGGTTATTTTATGTTGAAGTTTATGAAAGAAACTCTTCTTTTGGACCAATTAGAGATTCCATCCACGGTATGAATTTCTAACTTAGGAATTATTTTAATATTTCTCATAAAATGACTTAGTGTTTTAAGTAAATCATACTATGTTATATTATTATGTAGTACTTTGATGAATTCAAGTGTGCTTATTACTCAAAAGATCAATTGGATGAACTTATGGAGGATTTATGCCAATTTGTTATGGAGTTAAGAATTTTATTATAAGGTATAACTTTGAGTTTTGAGAATATAATATATGTTGTTATAGTTGTGTTACAATATTATTGTTTTTGTTGTTGTTATTTGGTGACTTGTATGAATTTCGATTTTTTGATTTTGTTTCAGGTTATATAGGTGCAGATCGATGTAGAAGATAAAGTTATTTTGTAATTCATTGTTGATTTTGTTTCATTGTTGTATATATTAATGTTGTTGTTGTTTCATTGTTGTATATATTGTGCAAAAAAGGATTGAAGATGTATATTGATGTATATTGACGTATATTGATGTTGTTATAATATTGTTTCATTGTTGTATATTGATGTTGTTGTTGTTTAAAATGTTATATTGAAGCTACAAATTTTGGTAAAAATCGGGTGCAGAAATGGTGAAATTAAATATGATTGGCAGCATTTTGTTTTAAATGAAAAAAAAAATTATATTAAAAAAATAATTAGGGAAAGCGTTGCTAAAGGGGGGAATAGACAACGCTTTTAATGAGAAACGCTGTCTAAAGTGGTTGAAAAAGCGCTGCTATATGGGGCAATAGAAAAGCGCTGCTAAAGGGTACATAAAAAAGCACTGTATAAAGTAAAGTGTTGGCAGCGCTGCTAAAGGGTATCTATAGCAGCGCTGCTAAAGGGTATCTATAGCAGCGCTTTTACCAAGCGCTGTCTAAAGCTCCACATTAAATTCTTTCAAAAGCGCTATCTAAAGTGTAAGCGCTGCTAAAGAGGGTACCTATAACAACGCTTTTACAGTAACCTAAGCGCTGTCTATACCTTTAGCAGCGTTTTTAAGCGCTGTTACAGGCCTAAAAAAGCGCTGTCTAATCCCTTGTGTTGGCATAGTGAGTGTAAGAATGTGATACCTTGCCCTCATGGATATGATGATTTATATAATGATCTTAGGAGGATTCTCATTGGTTGCTATATTTGGGCCTGGATAAGCGGATGCACGAATATAGCTATACGAGCTGACTAGGTCAGACCGGTCGATGATGTTCGTAACTAGCCGTTATGTTGAGTAGAGGAGACCTAACGAGCATAGTCAATAACGAGACAAACTGTGGATCTACTCTCGACATATGTCGAGCAGAGGACGCCGCGGGGCGCACGAAACGAGCAGATGGAAGCCCCCAGCATGCTATTGGATCTCGGCAGATTGTTGTTCCTCGATATGGAGTGATCTTTCCGATGTATTCGGCGCTGTAATAATATATATATATATATATATATATATATATATATATATATATATATATATATATATATATATATATATATATATATATATATATATCATATGAGAACGTGAGAATGAATAATGACCGTTGGATTTAAAAAGGAATGGTTGAGATTTAATTGTAATCTTCACTAAATTATGTGTAATTCATAGGAAACTGATTTAGTAAAGATCACAATTTAATCTCAACTTTCGTTTTTAAATTCAACGGTTCTTATTCATTCTCATATAAGTTATTAATTCTCATATATATAACATGGATGTTCAGAAAGTTGTTGTCGAAGCAAGAATTTTTTACAATTGTTATTAAAAAAGGATGTCTTGATGATGGTTCATTAGTTGATTGTAAATTAGAGAAAGGAAAAGACGTGACCGCAGGAGCTCCGAGTCATATAAATATTTCAAAAAGATAATGTGATAATTTTAAAATGATAAAAAAATTAAAATTTTTAAGTTAGTTAATATAACTAATCGACTTAAAAAATATTATAAAATAAATCTTTCCCTCTTTTATTTTGGTGGAAATGAACTTTTCCTCTCTTTCACCGATACCCTAACATTTCCTCTGCCGCCGTCTTATATCCGTTATTGACCGTTAGGGTTGGCCGTCTCTCACTTTACTGCAGTCATTCTTGTTCGTTCAGTTCTCCAACTTCACTTTGCTGCCGTTCGCCTCTCCATCGTGTATGTCATCTCCATTATCAAAAGTCAAGGTAAGAACTCTGGTTTTTCAATTCCAAAATTGGGAAAAAATGTGACTCTTCAAATGCCGAACCCAGTAGCAAAATTGAAACCTTTATGGCTTCGAACTTTAGGTACCTTCGTACTATGTTTGAATTTTGTTAGGTTGGAATTGAAATTGATCCTTGTTTTTCTTTTAAGTAGATATTGATGATGTTTAAGTGGAAGATATTGTGGCTTTTCCGCCATAATCCGCTTTAACGGAGCCACATTATAGCAAATTAAGATGTTTCGGGGTACTTTGGGTAGGTGCTTAGAGTTTTGGTTCTGATTTATGGCTATGCAGGTCATGGGTTTCAATATGTGACTTTTGACATTGGCTTTTGTATTGTTGGCTGCACACAGTTATGTGTGGAATGTGGTGTGTCTGGTGTTCGACATACACCACATTCAATTACTTATATTCTCTTAAATACTATAAGTGTCTCTCTGTCAGTGTTGTGTCCCATGTTAGTATCTGTTTTTCATAAATTGGCACACATATATTTATTCATGCATATACAAAGAGCAACCTGAATGATTTTGCCAAAATTCTACGCAACTGCCTCTAAGATTGTTGAATGATAAGTCACTGAATTTATGATCACAAAAAGTCATCTTTAGAAATACAAAATACTACTAAATGCATGAAGAAATTTGTGAACGAAAGGTGAAAAAGATTACAAAAAAGCAAGTTGTGCCATGTAAGCTAGTGACTCACGACATTCAGAATAAAAAATGTTATTATTAAGCCTCCTGAAATCATGTTATTACCTTCTTAGCTCACAAATCATGTACTAATAATAGCAACCACAGACCCGATGACAGTCCCACTTTCAATGCTGGATTTATGAGACTCTTTTCTCACAACGGATGCCTACTTTAATTGAATAAACTATTGTGGGTGTTGTGCATGCTACTCGTGATGATCATAGTTAGTGGTATAGAAAAATATTCAAACATGATCTTAGTTAATAAATAAAAAGGTAATTTTCTTAAATTATCAATAACTATATATTGAACCAACATAACTTTATCGATGTTCATATAATTCTATTTATTTCATATTTTTATGTTAATATTATTGAATTTGAATTGTTTATGACTATTACTAATATATTAGGTTCTTAAACAGGCACATGGATGATCCGTCAACTTCTTCACAAAGCAGGTTGGATATTCAATCTACCAAAAATAATGGAAGACGTAGCACTCGAATGAAAAAGTTGCAACATAAGAATTTAGATGATCAAAGATTATCAACCAAAAGTAAAGGAAGAGGTTCCACTCAGATGAAAAAGTTGCAACATAAGAATGTAGATGGTCAAAGATTACCGATTGATTTCAATCAATTTGAACTACCTTTAGGAAGAGGTTGCACTCGGATGAAAAAGTTGCAACATGGAAATGTAGATGATCCAAGATTATCAACCAAAAAAAAAGGAAGAGGTTGCACTCAGATGAAATATTTGCAACATAAGAATGTAGATGGTCAAAGATTACCGAGTGATTTCAATCAATTTGATCTACCTTCAGAGAGAGGTTGCACTCGGATGAAAAAGTTGCAAGATAAGAAAGTAGATGGTCAAAGATTATCAACCAAAAAAAGAGGAAGAGGTTGCACTCTGATGAAAAAGTTGCAACATAAGAATGTAAATGGTAAAAAATTATCGATTGATTTCAATCAATTTGGACTACCTTCGGGAGATAATGCGAAAGATTTCAAGAATCACGTGGCTTCTATTGCTAGAGAGAAAGTCAGTATTCTAATTATTGATTGGGATGATGTTACTGAGGAAGTTAAGAACGATATTTGGATAGCAATTACGGTAAATTTAATTGTGCTTGTCACTATTGATTTACTTTAGCGATGCTTGTACATGCTAGGATCATTTCCTTGGCTAGAAAATGAATTACTACCTTTGAAAAATTCTAACTTTTATTTGTTGTGTAACATAGCAAGTATGGGATGTTCCTACTACCGATATTTTGAAAAAGAAAATGTATTCGTACGCTCGTGAGCGTTGGAGGGCATTTAAAAACACCTTAGCAAGTAGATATTTAAATGATGGGAATCTGAGCCACATATCTCCTACTAAGACATATCCTTTTATTGATGAGGAAACATGGCAGACGTTTTCTAAGATGCGGGAGGAACCTTCTTTTCTGGTTGGTTGAATTTACTATTTAGTTGATCAATCAAATTTATTTTTAGTACTACCTAATAAATTAGTCTGTTATTTCTAATAGGAGAAAAGAAAGAAGGCACAAAAGGTTCAATCTTATAACAAATACCCCCATAGATTGTCTCAAGAAGGGATATTTGTTGCTTGAGAAAAAGATGATGCAAGAGAAATTAAAAGAAAGACAAGAATCAACTGGAGAGTTAGAAGTGGCCCCTCCATCTCCACCCGAACGCCATGACAAGTGGAAGAGAGCCCGACTAAAACCATCAGGAGAGTATACATCAGAAGACACACGTCTAGTTGCAGAAAAAATTGTAAGTAAATATGCGATCAATTTATGATCCTGTATGCATAAAAGTAACATCTCAATTTATGAGACATGATAGTCAGTACAGAAAAACTGACTACTATCATTTTTTATTTTGTTTAAATGACATTATAGGATTCGTTGGTATCACAAGGAACTTTTGTTCCACAAGGACGTAATGATATTCTGGCGGAAGCCATTGGGCCTGAGCACCCTGGTCGTGTTCGTGGTGTTGGTCGAGGTGTGGGAATTCGACAATTCTTTGGACCACATTCTCGTTATGACCTCATCCCTTCTATTATCAATAACGAACAACTAGCGTCCTTGAAAGTAGACCTCACCAAGGAGATTAGAGAACAACTTATACAAGAGCTATCATCTATGGGTTTCTTTCAACAAAATCAAAACTTCTTAAATCACTCTCCTAATACCTCTCTACATACAAGCACAAGGGATAGTTTTGCTGTGCCGCCTACACTGCTTGTTGAAGAAGATATCCCAGAAGAGTGTGAATTGTATGTTGACGAAAACATTAATGTAGTGGCATATGCTAATGTGTACAACTTAGGGCATACTATACATAATCAGGTGCTAAATAATGATATGGTGAGAGTGGCAGTTACCAAGGTTTTAGATAAAAATGCTCGAGTACCTGTGTCCACTCATGAGGTCACAACAGTTGGTGAGGCCCTAAACACTTTTATTCAATGGCTGAAAAGACTTTTGAAACTTATTTTTAATAAGGTATTCGTTACATTTATGTCTTTCTCTATTTTCACTTGAGACCTTTTGTATATGTTGTCTAATATTAATATTTTCGTTTTAATGGTTCAGGATGTTGTTAAATCTAAAAAAGATGATGTTCCATCCATAAGTTCGGAACCTATCTGTTGAAAATTGTGCGGTAAAGCAATGGATATGAAAGAAACTTTGAAGTTTAAAGCTGAATACGAAAGAGTTATGCTTCAGTATTTTACAAGTGTGGCTGACGTAAGTATATTTTATTTTTAATTATAATAATTAACCAAAGTTAAATTTCATTCTAAAATGTAACCAAAGTCACTTAATTTCATTTATAACGTAAACAATTTTCCAAATTATAGATATCTGCACCACCGCTGTATTGAATTGGGCAAAAATGATGTGTATGGATTCATTGATCCATCTCTTATTCAGAGTGAAAATGAGCATGTTAGTGTTCAAACCTTCATACAAAACAGGATGCATCACGATCAAAAAGATTGTTACCTAGCTCCTTATCTTAGCGAGTAAGATTTTCTTTTTTTTTTTTGTTATATTCAATTGATAATACATGTTGAATTTTACATATATTTAATTGTTTGTTGCCTTTGAAGTCATCATTGGCAATTGCTCATCATCAATCCTAAGAAGCATGAAGTTGTCTTTTTATGTTCGCTGGGAAGGAAGAAGCCAGATACAACAATCTCTTGCATTATTGAATTGTAAGAATTCAATTTACTTACCATATATGAATTTTGTGCTGTGTTTTATCTTTTATGCCTCAATTTTAGTGAATAATTCTTTACTGTAGAGCTTTGGATGGTTATAGTAAGTTACAAGGTGTGAAAAAGAAAACTAAAACAAAATGGATTCATCCCACTGTAAGTTGTTTATAGTCAAAATGAATAATTTTATGGTTACGTTTTGAATAATATTTACTAACTAAGCATTCGCATTTGATCGTATTCAATTTTAGTCTCAAATGAAATCTGCAAATTATGAGTGCGGCTACTATGTCATGATACATATGTTGAACATTGTATCTTCTGGTGTGGTTGGTTCATGGAAACAAGTACGTAATATACCTTTTTCAACAAATTGTGTAAAATAATTAGTATTTTTTTTATGTTGGTATATAATTTGATGTTATGTTAACATTATTTATTCAGATATTTGGAGATTCAAAGTCATTTCATAAGGATGAAGTAAAAAATGTTCAAGAACTTTGTGCAAATATGATCTTTCGACTTACTGAAGCAAGTGAAGACAATGATATGGATTCATGAATTTGTGTGCTATGAGGGTTAGTTTATTATGAATGTTACTTTTGTATAAAATTATATAGCTATGTAAATTCTGGTTAACATGTAATTAGAAATTTAGTCTGTTTTGTTAAGTTGGTTAAAAGTTAACTGACCTGACAGTTCAAAGTTTGTAAGGCAACTGATATTAAGTCAGGTATATATAACTGACAGAGATAATATTTCTTATTATTGATTAGAGCAGCCTGTGCTCTTAAATAGAATACAATATATTTAGGAAAGGAAATTCCTAATAAATACTTATCATTGCCCTCAATCAATTCTATAAGTAAGGACCAATAATTTCTATAAATACATACACAGCTAATCAAATCCTATTTATGGGATTTTAATCCTATTTAACTATAAAATATACCACTAATTAACACATGTACACTGTTCGACACTCCCCTCAAGTTGGAGAGTGGATGTTACTCATTCCCAACTTGCCGATAATAGATTGCAATGTAGAACCACTTAATCCTTTTGTAAGAACATCGCACCGATTTCCATTGATACAAATGGTATACATATTGTCCCACTATCCAATTTTTCCTTGATGAAATGTCATCTACTTGACATGCTTCGTTCTATCATGTTGCATGGATTATGTGCAATGTTTATTGTCGACTTGTTGTCACAATATAGTTTCATGGGTCCATTCCATTCAATCTTTAGGTCTTGTAGAATTATTTTCACCATAGGAGTTCACAAATACCTAAAGCCATAGCCCGAATTGGACTTGACCGCAACAACGTTTTGTTTTTGCTCCTCCAAGTCACCAAGTTTCCTCCAAGAAAAGTACAATATCCGGATGTGGATCTTTCATCATCGATCCAAAGATAATCAAGATCAGATAGGCTTCCAAAGTAATTCCTTGACCCTTTGTACATAGAATTCCTTTCCGAGTGCCCTTCAAGTATTGCAAAATTCCTCTAAGATGATTTTCTTTGGGATTATGCATGAATTGACTCACCACTCCTAGTGTGAGATAAATAGATTAACTTTCCAACCAACTTTTGATAGGATTCTCACGGTTGCATCTTCAACAAATTCACTAAGTCGTGATTTTGTTCAATTGGAGTTTCTCTTGGTTTGCATCCCAATTTACCGGCCGATAATAAATCCAGACATACTTACATTGAGAGATGAAAATACCGTGACGAGAGTGTGCCACTTCAAGGCCCAAAAATATTTTAATCGCCCAACTCTTTTACTTCAAACTCTTTTAGTAAACACACTTTTAGGCTATCCATTTCGCTTGATGATTTCTGTTACAATTATATCATCCACATAAACAATTAGTGCGAGAACTCCCCTAAGGTGAATGCTTAGTAAACAAAGTGTGATCTCCCGACTTTGTTTATATCCCATATCTTTCATCACATGGTAAACACACAAACCAGCCCTAGGGATTTCATCCATAAAGGGCCTTCCTTAGCTTACAAACTTTGTCTTTCTCAAAGTTAAACCTGTGGGACCTCCATGTAAATTTCCTCTTCAAGGTTGCCATGTAGGAAAGCATTCTTGACATCGAATTCTGCAAATTCCATCCATAGTTAGTGCTAGAGATAACAAAATTCGACAGTGCTCATTTTTGCGGCGGAGAGAAAGTCTCATGATAGTCAATCCCATATGTTTGTGTGTACCCCTTAGCTACTAGTCTTGCTTTATACCTTTCTAGTGTTCCATCGGACTTGTATTTAAGGGTGAATACCCATTTACACCAACAAGTTTTTGTCATTAGGAAGCTCTACTAACTTCCAAGTTCCATTTTTCTCAAGTGCATCCATTTCAACTTTCATAGCTTCTCCACTCTTTGCTATCTAGTGCTTGGTAACATTTTTGGAATAGCGGTAGTGTTTAAATGAGCAAGAAAACTTCTATGATTGTTGGACAAATTATCATAGGATATAAAGTGAGACATTGGATACCTTGGCCTTTTGTACATGCTCTAACATCCTTCCTTATTGCAATTGGAAGATCTCTAGCATCCATGGATATATTCGCTCCTCTAAATCGGTCCCATCAACTTCAGGGGCACAATTTGCTCCTCTAAACAGTCTCATTGATTTTTTCAAGAATTGATTGGACTTGCAGTTGGATAATAGGTGCCTTCTTGTGTAAACTTGTAGTGGACGAGTAGCATTAGAAGTCTAATGAAGTGGTTATAGGACTTGACTCGGGAGTCTTGGGCATAAAAGAAAGGTCTTTGAACAAATCATCCTTATCTTCGATGCATTCCTTCTCCCCAAGATAAGGTTTGGAAAAAAGGATTCGGTTTCGACAAAAGTGACATCAATAGACACAAAATTCTTTTTGTTGTAGGTTGATAACACTTGTAACCTTTTGGGTAGGCGAGTAACCAAGAAATATGCATTTAATAGCTCGGGATCAAGTTTTCCTCGATGTGGAGAATGAACATGGACAAATGACACACACCCAAAGATCCTAGGAACTAGGTGGTTTGAAGTTTTGAAATTTGGGTAGAATTTGGAGAGGAGCTGAATGAATGTTATTCAAGAATTTGAGAGGGTAGCGATTAATCAAGTAGGTGCAGAAGAGAGCCTCCCCAATATTGTTTTGGAACATTTGTGTGGAATAAAGATGCTCGGGTAACATTGAGAATATGCCCAATTTTTCTTTCACCACCCCATTTTGTTGTGTGGACACATGATGATTCATGAATAATACCATGTTCGTGAAAAGGAAGACAATGTTTGATTAAAATAATCTTTGGCATTGTCGAACGAAACCGCTTAATGGTAGTCTCAAATTGGGTTTTTATCATTTGGAAAAACAATTTAAATATTTGAGTGACTTCACTTTTTTGTTTTAAGAGATACATCCATGACACTCTAGTACAATCATCAATAAAAATGACAAACCAACGGGCCCCCGATATATTTGGGATATTGGATGGCCCCCAAACATCACTATGGATTAAGGAAAAAGGAGTAGACATTCTTTTATTATTATTAGGAAAGCTGACACGTTTGTGTTTAGCAAGTTCACAATCATCACAGTGAAAATTTTCTAAGTTTATACCTTGAAACAAGGTGGGAAACATATTTTTGAGAGTGCTAAATGAAGGATGACCCAACCGGAAGTGATGCAACCAGATTTCTCTATTGAGGGAAGGAATAGATTCTGACAACAAAGACAGTGGAAGTTGACTCTTAATGCTCCTTGTCTCACGCGCTTCCATAAGAAGGTAGAGCCCATTGTCCTCTCTAGCAAGTCCAATCATCTTCCCGTTTCGATCCCGAAATTTGCAAAGTGTAGGAGTGAATGTTACCAAGCATTGTAAATCTTGTAAGTTTGTGAATAGATAACGCGGATAATTTGGGCACATGCAAGACATCTCTCAACATTAAATTTTGACTTAGTGGAATATCTCCTTTCCGCAAGAATAAAAGTGCCATCTGCAGTGACAATCTTTTATTACTTGGACACGGTGTGTAAGAGATAAACTCTATAGAGGAATAGGTCATGTGATTCAGCCCCGAATCAACAATCCATGTCCCTTTTCCGTAGATTGTAAAACACTAAGAGCATAGGGATGAGAACTACCGATAATGCCATGGAAGAACTACTGTGTTTGTGGGTTTGACTAAAGAGTCTAGTAGTTCCCTTAGTCTTGTAATTTCTTCGAATTGAAATCGCAGAGGTTTGGAATGACTTTCCTTGACAACACTTGATTGGACCAAGTGGGCATGTCTTGGTCCTCCTCGTTGAATGCCTTTGGTGTTCCAATTTCGGTTCGATTTGGCGGTTTTCCATGAAGTTTCCAAGATCTGTCTTCGTGTGCCTTGGCTTTTGCGAAGGTACACCATAGAGAATCCTTGTTATCCCTCTTTCAATCTCCATTTTGGAGCTCCTCCGGTTTGACCGTTCTTCCATTGGTCAATGTTCTTCTCTCGACTTTGTGCTACTAATTTGAACTTTCATTGATTGAGGCTCCATCATCACTCCTCTTCGTGATTCTTCCGCTCGAAAGGCGCCATGGTTTCATTTAGTGAGGGTAACTTTTCCAGTACTTGAATCCTTATTGGATCAAACTCATTGTTCGACCGGTTAAGAACTTATAGATTCTATCCTTCTCCTTATAATTTTTAGTAAAGTAGCATCTGGTGCATTTTGCTTCAAAATGTTCATAGTGATCCAACTCCAACCATAGATTTTGTAGAGTTTGGGCATACTCACTAATGGACCGATCTCCTTGCTTGGTAGTTGCAATCTTCATCTTAATTTCAAATTTGTGCAGATCACCAACCTTGGAATAGTTTTCTTTACTGTCCCACACCTCTTGGCGTCTTCATGAATATGCATGCATCACTAATCTCGTGCACCATGGAATTCCATAGCCATGATATTACAACAGATCTTCTTCATCCCATGCAGAAATTTCCGTCTGTAGCTTCGGAGTATCCTTTCCAAGAAGATGATTCAATTTGCCCTTCCCTTTAAAAGGTTTGGACAAAATGAGACCATTTGAGGTAGTTTTACCATTGAGACGAAGGCTAGGTTGAACATTTTCACTCAGAGCCGGTGTTTGGGGTGGGTATTAACGGTTCGTACATTCAATTTTGTTGGGAAAACGGCAAGATAGAGTAAAATAAAATCGGAATTAATGAAACAATGGCAATGCAGCCACAATTTTAAAGGCTCCTATGGATTTTGGAGCTTTGATACCATGAATGAGATAATATTTCTTATTATTGATTAGAGCACTGTGCTCTTAAATAGAATACAATATATTTAGGAAAGGAAATTCTAATAAATACTTATCATTGCCCTCAATCAATTCTATAAGTAAGGACCAATAATTTCTATAAATACATACACAGCTAATCAAATCCTATTTATGGGATTTTAATCCTATTTAACTATAAAATATACCACTAATTAACACATGTACAGCTCGTTCTGACAATAACCGACCTATAGCTGTTTTTATTGAAAAAACAAATACTTTTTGATAAGGGATTGGAATATAGCTGACTATTTTGGCTGACTATATGTTTGCAATTTAAATATAGTCAAGTTTTTGAGTATTGTTGCAACGAAATTGTGTCAAGTTTTAACATCCATGTACACCTCAAAAGGCGCCCAGCTTCACGTTGCAATGAAGTTGTGTCAAATTTTTACATCCATGTATACCTGAAAAGGTCAAGTGCTTACTACCACTTCCCATATCAAGTCTTTTGTTTTATGGAATCTGTGATTTCGTACTAGTCCTTCTGTCAAGTTTGGACCATCATGATTACGAGTTTACATTCAGGCACATGCATCAAATCTCGACTTTCCTTACATGTATTTCAATTGATTCTTTCAGAACCAATGTCCAACTTACGCACGATCATGTGATACACCTGAGTACCCAAGATCTACAATTGGTTTCCCTTAAATTATGTCCTAGGGTTGCTTATGATTCTCACTTTGTCGCACAATCATTTAAAGCTAAAACATCACATTTATATACAAGTATTAAAGTGATTTTCCACTTTTCATGAACATGTAATCGATTACAGACTAGTTGTAGTCGATTATAACATCAACCATAACTCAAAGAACCCAATATTCTTTGATTACAGGTTTGTTGTAATCGACTACAACATCATCCAAAAACCAAGAAACTCAAATTTCTTCACTTGTAATCGATTACAACTAAAGAAAATTTCATCACTTGTAATCGATTATAAGTTTGTTGTAATCGATTACATGTTTGTTATAATCGATTATCATTCAAGAACTCAAAACTTTAGGCTTTTCATCACTGTAACCGATTACAACTTACATGTAATCGATTACAGATTCATCCCAAATAAAACATACACCTTTTCTTGCTTTCAAACCATACCCTAAACTTCTCATAGCCACAAACAACATCTCAAACACAAATCCAAACATTTTATGAATAACAATTAAGCATGCAATTACGATCAAACAATCTAAACACAATCAATCACAATAGTAAGCATTTAAAACAAGTATTTTCAAGATCTAAAGTACTAAATTCCCATTAGCAAATCCTCAATTAGTCTACCTAAAGCCTAAGAACCCTGCCTCAACCATGGAGATTTCTCAATTTTGAAATGATGAGGGGATAATATGACGATGATTCTTAATTCTTCTACAATGATCAATTCTGCTACGAGCAAAATGGAGTTCTTCTTCTTTAAATGCAAGATACCTTTAAGCTTGATCATGAAATTTCTCCTCTCCCTTGCTTCTTCTCTCACTCGCCCCACTTCTTTCTCTACCTCAATTTTGATTTTGATTTGCAAATGAGGAAAATGAGCGAAAATTCCCACAAATAAGTTTATATACCTTCTAGAAAAATTATATTCAAACAATCTCATGTTATGTTATGAAAGGTTTAAGTGACTAGTTAAGATGTAGTCACTGAAAATATAAAATAATTTTATACGGTCATTTAATCAAAATTTATCATTTTGTTGTCATATAATTTATTTAAAAATAACAATACGACTTGACACTTATCGTTATTGTGATTGGTTATTAATATACAATTATTTTATATTATAAGTACATATCAATTTTCTTAAGTGACATAGACTATTATACTAAACTAGTAATGCACGGGTCTGGTCTAGTACGTTCGTTTGTTTACATAATATATTTATTTTAAATAAATTTTTTTTTTTAAAAAAAATATTTAGATCAATAATATATTTTTTTCGTATATAAAAATATTTATATTAATAATATATTATTTTTCGTATACCATTCTAAATCATAACTATTTAGTTCATAAATATAATTTTTGTTATATAAAAATATTTAAATCAATAATAAATGTTTTTCCATATACAAATATTTTTATTTTAGATATAATTTTCAAAAATATATGGATTAATAGTAAATTGTCACATATAAAATTATTTATATCAATAATAGATTGTTTTCCGTATACCATTATTGAATCAAAAATATTTTGATCATAATTTCAATTTTTCGTATATAAAAATATTTAGGTCAATAATAGATTTTTTCCCGTCAGGTATAAGTATTTGTGTATAATATATATTTTTAAATAGAAGAGTAAAAAAGAAAAAAAATTGGATCAATAATAATTTTTCCGTATATAAAAAATATTGACATCAGTAACAGTTTTTTTCCCGTATACCATTTTTTGATCATAAATAGTATTTTTCGTATATGAAAATATTTTGATTAATAATAGAATTTTTTCCGTATAAAATTTTTATTTTTGTTTAAGTATTATTTACAAAAATATTTGGATCAATAGTAAATTTTCTTATCTAAAACTATTTAGATCAATAATTAATCTTTTCCTGAATATTATTTTTGCATCAAAACTGTTTGAATATATATATATATATATATATATATATATATATATATATATATATATATATATATATATATATATATATATATATATATATATATATATATATATATATATATATATATATATATTGCAGCCACTTGGAG
This sequence comes from Vicia sativa, assembly GCA_021764765.1. Classification (NCBI taxonomy): domain Eukaryota; kingdom Viridiplantae; phylum Streptophyta; class Magnoliopsida; order Fabales; family Fabaceae; genus Vicia; species Vicia sativa. The sequence goes on from CM038797.1 coordinate 23,210,400, forward strand.
TGAGTTTCAATTTGGTGTTGGAGATGTTATAGGTCGTGATGAGGCCTTGGATCAGTCATATGAAGTGTATGGAAGGTGTTTGAAGTGGAAATTTTGAATATGCATGAGTGGATTGAGAGTTTGGAAGTTAAGGCTCAATATGTGCATACATGAAATTTGAAAATTATTTTTGAGTTTGTCCTAGTTTTGGGATGGTTTAAGGATTCTAACAACTTTCTAATGATGTTAGAAAGCATTTGAAGCCTAAGATTGCTCAGAAATTGCAAGACTTGGAATTTGCAAACTCTCCCACGTGAAAAACTTGAAACTTGAAAAACAAGAAAGAAAGAAGGAAAGCTTGGTTTATGATGTTTTGGTGTGATTTTGAAGTGAAGTAGAGACCTCTATTTATAGGCCAAGAATTCTGAATGGCAAGGACAAGGATTGGCTTGAAAATTAACAACTTGCCTTAAAGGGTAAGAAAGGAAATTTTACATTTAAAGCACATGGTTAACTTCTTTAACCATGGTTAAAATTCTCACTTGATCTAATACTCTCTCAATCATTGCAATCAGATATTTGCAAGTTATAAATCTATCCATTTTGGTGACAAGGCTTCTAGAAGGAAGAAGTTTGCAAAAATGACTTGAAAACTTGGGAAAATGACCTATAATTTATGGTTATGGATCATTATGTTTCAATTTCAAAACCCTAGCTACACAAAATGTTTTTCCAAGTTCTTGGACATTTTGGAAAGCTTGGAACAAGATCTAAAACTTTCATGTTTTGAGTTTTTCTTGAATCAAAATGGATCTAGTTGAAAAATGGCCATAAAAGTGATGAAAACCCATGTTTTTAACACTTGAAAATCTTTCTAAGTGTTAGAAAATTTTTCAATCTTTACTTTTTGTTGATTTTTTCACACATTTTGATTTTTTATGATCATGATGGATAATTTGAAATGATTTCATGATTGAAAAAATTTTGACTTCAAAAAAGATGACCAAAAATGATTTCATCAGATGATTCAGAATTTCTCTGATGATCAATCATGATATTTGGAATGTTTTGAACCAAGAAATTAGGTCAAGATATTGCATTGATGATTTTAAGATCAATCTTCAAGCAATTAGGTCATTCATTGAGCAAAAAGTCAATGATACACCATCCTCGATCAAAACCCTAATTGGTCGATTCAATATAGATCTTGAGAAAATGATGGGAATTTGAAGATCAAATGTTGATGATTGATGAAGATAGGTCATTTGAGATGAGTGGAGACTTAAAACCTAATTGATCATATCTTGAACAAATGAAAATTTTGATAAAAACCCTAATTTAGCTCAAGGAGCACACACACGATCTATCCTGTGTTAGAATTGTTAGTGATGCAATGATGCATATATGGTGATATGAAATGGTATATTAGGTAAAAAAATTGGGGGTATGACAGATGCCTCTATTTAAGTTTCTTCAACCTGAGATATGAGGATGAAAATCTTCGTCTCGAGAGGTCTGAAGAGACTTAAATATCAGAATACACAAATTTTGGACCTAAGATACCAAAAAACGTGATTGATGCAAAGTGATTGCAAAAAGTTTACCCAGAAAGTACCAAAGAGTAACATGCTGGGGAAGAAAGACAACTGCGAGGATGCCTCAATATATCTAAGAAAAGGAGAATCCTGTTTGTTGGAAACAAGTATATGTTTCACTGGAAAATAGATTCACAAAGGAAGTGAATATCTGTTTCGCTTTTAGAAGCGAGGAGATTACCTTCTGTCAGCCTTGTGACAATGTTTAAGGTAATTAAATATGACATCACCAATTATCAGCCTAGTGATAGTTTATGGTAATTTGAAATGAAGACTCATTTACCGATTATCAGTCTTGTGATGGTAAATGGTATGAGTTTTGAAGATATTACCAATTATCAGCAAAATGATAACTATAACAAGGTAATTCTTGAGAGAATTTTACTAAGTATTCATCCTTGTGAATAACAGACAGTGATGGAAACAAATCTCAAATGAGTTTCTATTTTCGCAGTTACAACCGTGTCGGGGATCTTTTTGAGAAGATGTGGGCATTTTGATTGTAAAGATACATGTTTTTCAGAGAGAAAGACAACTGCAGGGATTTCTTGAACTTTCATGATTGGACTTGTTAAAAAGAACAATCATTATATGATAAGTTCAAAGATGAAAAGGAAATAAGAGGCTCGTATAACGAGGCTATTGCTTATTGTTTGTAGGTAGATTTTTTTGTGAAATCTAGACTTGAATTGGTTAGAGACGAGGTTCTATCTAGGAATGAATTGGAAAGAAACGGTCAAACAAGATTTTTTACCCAATGAGGAATGATCTCGATTGGGGAACTGGAGAAAATAATGTATTTTTTCGCTTAGGGATAATCTACTGGAGAGATGACACACCCATACTTGTTTTTGAGAATAAATGCAACCTAAACAAGTGATATTGAAGCAAACGTGCAAGAATGAATTAATGATGCAATTATGTATGAATGATTGTCATATGTATGCTGACAATACTTGACAAGACAACAAAGTATATTTGGAAAAGGACTACGTCGCAGTTCAATCAAATACTCAGCAAAATTTTCAGCAATGTGTAGATGTCACTAGTGATGAATCAGCGTTGCATGTTTAAATTTCTCTGGGGAGAAAAAACATTTTTACTGGCAACCTTGTTAGAGATTCTTTTTGGATAAGAATGTCGTCTTTGCTGATCTCGTTCGGGGAAGAGAAAACTTCTCAGCAGTTGTTTACCTTTTAGAGGTCGAAACACTCATGGAGATAATTGTTGACATTCCTTCTATGTTCACAGTTCGAAGGAAGATTTCGCTTTTATTTCAAAAGTTTTGAAGTAAAAATTCATTCAAAACTTTTTTTTTTAGTTTCAAAAGTGATTTTCACAAGAAAAAAGCGTTATTTTGCAAAACAGAATAAAGCAAGAATTGCAAACAAATGGGCACAAGGCTCAAAGTTTATTGATAGAATGGTAATCAGCCAAAGACGTGATTCCATAGACTATTTACAAAAGTTGGAAATGGTAATATATTAGGAAAATGATACATTGAAAGAAATAATTGTTATTCTCCCTAACAACTTTGAATTCTAATTGTGTTTGTTGGTTTAGAAGATTTATTGAAGATCCGCTGATGGAAGATTCTTCAGATTGACGAAGTACGGACTGATGCAGTTACTTTGTCATTTTGATCCTTAATTTTTGCCTAGATTGCCTTTTCAGGTTTTCAATCTACTAGGATAAATTTCTGTTTATTGTCTCTAACTTTTTCCTGGACCGCCTTTTTAGGTTTTCAGTCCACCGAGACACTCATTTTTGCCTAAGCCATCCTTTTCGGGTTTTCGACTTATCGAGTTATTCTTTTGTCTTTTTAGACAAAGTATTTCTTGACTGCATCAGTATTTACGGGATGCGGGAGTTCATCACCGTCCATGGTTGTGAGTCATAGAACTGCCATAAAAGCTTCTTTGGACGATGTATGGGCCTTCGTAATTAGGAGTCCATTTGCCCCTAGAATCTAGTTGAAAAGACAAGATATTTTTAAGCACGAGGTCGCCTTCTTGAAATTCACGAGGCCGAACCTTTTTGTTGAAGGCTTTCTTCATCCTTATTTGATATAGTTGTTCATGACACAAAATAGTCATACATTTTTCTTCGATTAAGTCTAACTGATCGTATCTACTTTGACATCATTCAGCCTCAGATAACTTAGCCTCCATGAGGACTCTCATTGGTGGAATTTCAACTTTCACGGGGAGCACTGCTTCCATGCCATACACTAAAGAGAAAAGGGTTTCCCCTGTTGAAGTGCGTACTGAAGTGCGATACCCATGTAAAGCAAATGGCAACATTTCATGCCAGTATTTATAAGTGATGACCATTTTATGGATGATCTTCTTGATGTTCTTGTTGGCGGCTTCCACAATGCCGTTCATCTCTAGTCGGTAAGGAGACGAGTTATGATGCTCAATCTTGAATTCCTCACACAGTTCCTTCATCATTTTGTTGTTCAAGTTCAATCCATTATCTATAATGATCTTGCTTGGAACTCCATATTGGTAAATGAGGTTATTCTTAATGAACCTCACAACCACTTGTCTTGTAACGTTGGCGTAAGATGCTACTTTGACCCATTTGGCGAAGTAATCAATAGCCACTAAAATTATGCAATGACCGTTCGAAGATTTTGGTTCAATCATTTCAATCATGTCGATACCCCACATGGAGAAAGGCCACGAAGAGGAGATAATATTCAGAGGTAACGAGAAAACCTACGTCGAGTTTCTTTTGGACCTCCTTTTTTATCTTATCGGCCATGTCTGGGTGAGTCCTCCCCAGTCTTTGTTTAATTGGAGGAGATTCACGCTTTAATGGCAAGTGATGCTCTACGATGTTGGTATCCAACCCTAGCATATCTCGGTAGGACCAAGCAAACACATCGACATATTCTTTGAGAAGATCCATCAGTTTTCTCTTGACATCGTCATTGAGTAGCGCTCCGATGTTCACTTCTTTTCTGTTTTGCTCAGAACCCAAGTTGATCGTTTCTAAAGGCTCTTCGTGAGGCTGAATGATTTTTTCCTCATGCTTAAGTAATCGAGAAATATCATCAGAGATCCCTTCTTCATCCTCTTCTTCGGCGTCGAACACAGGGAATTCAAAGTTGGGAGAGGGCATAGAGTTATTGCGTTCAATGGGTTAATTCATTGTTAATCTACATATATGATTTATGTTCGTTTTTTTACAAAAAATCAAATGCAAAAGTGTATGTAGATTATTTGTGATAGATGTTTGTTATTATTGTGGTTTTTTAGGATTACCATTTCCATAAAAAAGGAAAAAGAACGAAAAACAAACACAAAATGTGAGAATAAAAACAACGCTTTATTTATGATTCACGTATGAAACAAGGCCCTAAACACAAACTATTTTGTCTTGGGCAAGACAAAGAGAAAATTATTTAAAAGCTAGCCCTATAAAACACCTCTCTACCTTGGGCAGGGTGAGAGTTCAAAATAAAAGCGAGATAACTACTTAGAACGATGAACAACAGTCGGAACCTCAACGACTTTCCAAAAGTGACGAAATCCTTGGTAGACTATGTATTCTGGCAGTTTTCCCTTAGGATCATCTTCAACGATGACGTTGACCGTTGGTCGAGCATGATTTGAAGGCTCTGGTTTGTTAACCTTGTCTTTTGTACTACTGAGACGATCTTCCTCTGCTTGTTTGACAGGTCGAGGAGTATAAAATGAAGTACATGTGTCTTCAAGCGACATGTATTATGGACTTTTAGGATGTAATTCCCAATCTTCTGGATGAAGAGAATCGTTATTAGAGACACTTTCCAAGTCATTTACAGGATCATCCTCCCAATCGTTTCCAAAAATTGCGTTTATCTAGGAATAAACAAATTCAGGTTCAACAACCTTGGCAGGTGTATTGAAGCAAAGATCATCAGTCGTAATCTCAAACGAATGATGAGATTGGGAGGGCATGTATGCCTCTTCTGGTTGACTGAGATATTCAAGAGGATCTTCCCATCCAGTTGGTTGGATATCTTCGATTGAAATTCTTGAACTTGCAGGAGCGATATATCTTACCATGAAGTCAAATTTCCCACTTGGTTATCCCAAGGTATCCCAAACCTCGGGTGGGATAGGTGGAATTTCTTCTTTATCATTTTGATGGAACAAGCCTTCTCACTTGTCTAAAGGAGGATAGAACGGTGTATACGATTCTTCCTGAGATATGTATCCAGAGTCGTTGAGAAAAGTCTTCCATTCTTTAGAACCAGAGAGATTTTCTTCAGTTCCTTCATCAATAAGGACGTTAACCTCTTGAGGAACCGGGTTAAGGAAACCTATGCTGTGGAATACTTCTTTTATTGGACGAAGAGTTTCATCCTCCTCATTGGATTTTGAGATTACTAGAGTAAATCCGAGTCCTGGTTTGATTTCATTGTTGATAGGAATCACAACTTGCCCCAACTGGCGGCAATACTGTCTTTCACTATCTGCGTTGCTTCTTTGTAAGAAGAGATAGATGATCTATTTCTTTTGGTAGATTCATCTTCTAACGAGAGACCTTGGAACTGCGTTCCTTCAACATCATCGGCAAAGATGAAAGAGAAAGTGGATAAGTGGCTTACCAACAAGGCTTGTTCCCCACTTATGGTTACCCACTCTCCGTTTGTTACAAATTTCAATTTTTGGTGGAGCATAGATGTTACTGCTCTAGCGTCATGTATCCATGGTCGGCCTAACAAACAGTTGTAGGCGGCTTGAACGTCCATAACCTGGAAGGTGACTTGAAAAGTATACGGACCAATTGTTATCGGAAGTTCGATTTCTCCAATAACAAATTTTCTTGATCCATTAAAGGCTTTGACTATTACACCACTGGATTTCATAGGTGTTCCTTTGTAAGGAAAACGAGCGAGAGTCGTTTTTGGCATTATGTTTAAGGATGATAGTGCACTTGTTTGAACAAGATTCCTCTCAACCAAGGCAGGATATAATTACGTGTAAGACATCAGAATTGGATCAAACTGCAAAGTTCTAGAAGCATGATTTTGATTGTTGTTGAATGGCTGAGTCTGTTGTCGAGGCTGTTGATTCTGTTGAAATTGTGGGGTAATTCCCATGTTCAAAGTTGTACTAACAACTGGTGCGGCAACGTCTACCTATTTTCGGTGATTGACATTTTTCCTAGGTCTCCCTTGGGATACCATTCCAACATCTTGTTCTTTCTTCTTCGGGAAACCACTCCTAAATTTCTTGGTTCTGCTTGAAGATCCAACTTCTCTAGTTAAGCGTCTTGCTCGAACTCCTTCTTCTAATCGCATCCCCATGTTTACCATTTCGGTAAAATCACTTGGAGCACTGGCGATCATGCATTCATAGTAGAAAGGACCCAGAGTATTCAAGAAGATCTTGGCCATCTCTTTTTCTTCTAATGATGGATTGACTTGGGCATCAATTTCCCTCCATAATTGGGCATACTCTTTGAAAGTCTTCTTTTTTCCTTTTGAAACATTGATTTGAGATGATCACGATCTAGAGCCATGTCCAAGTTGAATTTATATTGTTGAACAAAAGCTTCACCTAGGTCATTGAAAGTTCGAATGTTCTCACTATCGAATCCCATATACCACTTTAGAGCGGCGCCGATAAGACTGTCTTGGAAAGAGTGAGTGAGCAATTGATGATTATCATTATGAGTAGACATCTTCCTAGTGTACATCGTAAGATGACTTTGTGGGCAAGATTTGCCTTTGTATTTCTCAAAGTCGAGGACTTTGAACTTGGCTGGTATTCTCACTCTGGGAACCAAACACAGATTGTGGGCATTTTCCCAAACAAATCCTTTCCACAGATTGTTTTGATCTCTAACTGCATTTTGTTAAACTATTCTCGGAGATCTTCCATACGGTCACGAGAATCTGTGTGGTCGCCAAGATCATGATAAACTTTGTTGTTTGCAATAACATGAACCACATAAGCTGAATTCGTCATAATTGGTTGAGAAACCGACATAGTGACTTGAGGAAAGGTTACTTCGTGCTGATGAGTAAGCGTTGAATTATGCAAAGTAGGAACCTCAATTGTGGTTTCCGGTACTTCAGAAGAATTTTGACGAAAACCTACGCTGAAATTGAAAGGCATTCCCCAAGGGTAACCCTCTGGCATAGTGAAAAGCGAATTACTAACTGCAACATCAAGAGCTGGAGTAGTAGTGATTTATGAAATCATCGCCGCTTGAATTTGACTATTAGGTGTCGATTGTTAATTTTGCGCAGCTACCAACGAGCTTACCAAAGCGCCGAGTCTTTCCACTTCCTCTTGAAGTGTGGTTACTGTACCACGAAGCTCAATATTCTCTTGTTCAAAATCTTCCATTGCTTTCCTTCTATTTGCACGAGTATTGTATCTGCGAGCTGACTGTGAACATAGTCGAGAAACTCTAAGACGCGACAGCTTGACGATCTTTGGAGAAAATTCCAAAAGATAAGACTCTAAATGACAAACTCGAAATGCAAAGAAAATGATGCATGATTATGGATGCAAAGAGAAAAGAATTTCCAAAGAATTTACGCTAAAAGAGAAATTTCTTGCAAACATTTGGATGGAAAACTCTCGTTTTATTAATATTGAAAGAAGATTATAGCAAGCTTTTTTTGGAGCATAACTCTTACAACAATAAAGCAAATGATAAATAAAAGCTAAACTATACGAATTAAGTGTCTTCGTCTGATGAAGAACCAAATGCTTGATGCAGCTTCAACTTTAGGATCTCTTTCCCATAGTATGCTTTCAATTCATATTTCTCGGCTTTTATCTTGTTAACGACTTTTTTCCACTCGTCTGGAGCAGGATTGCCATTTGTAATTTCTTCAAGCTTTCTTTTTCTTTATTTGATGTATTTCTTGATCGCGTCATCCTTTCGACGAATCTTTTCATCTTTCTCCATGAGCCATCCATCTTGAAAGTAAAGCGTTTTTTCATGATCTTTGACCTGCTTCTTAAGCTTTACATTCTCAAAGTTAGTCTTAAGACATTTATCTTCTAAAGCTTCGTTCTCTAGCCTCATCTTAGCCAAAGCTTCTTGGTATTCTCCCATAATCTCAATGGGAATGGTGGTCGATTTAGATACCATTGAAAACATATGTTCTTCATAAGCATAAGGCATTCAGAATTTCTTCGCTCTTTTCCTTACCCAAGAATTGTAGACTTCCATGGATACACAATTCTTTACATCACCTTTTTCTTTCCTTCAAATATGGTGCCAATCTCTTATCATTATGGCTTTTAAACCTTGGGAATCTTCCCCTTCATGACAAAAGTAACCCTCTAATGTAAAACCAAGGGGTTTACTTGAGTTTGCATACCCAAGTTGACGTCTTGCCAAGAATGGGTTGTAGTTAGTTCCTCCTTTTGTACCAATGAGAGGTACGTTGGCAAACTCTCCACAACTTTCAATGATTTCCATCTCATTGTAGGACAAGGTATACTAATGAATATCGTCATTAGTAAGAGGCATGAGTCTTCGAGACCAATGCCAACCATTTTTGTTTTCTCGGAAGATCAGAGACTTAGGCAAGTGTGAGGCAATCCATTTGAACAGCAAAGGCACACAACACCAATAATTCCATCTCCTTGACGATTCCTATGATGGATTGAGAAATATGTATCACCAAGCAATGTGGGAACGGTTCCAATCAAAAAGATCCTTATGGCGTTGATATCAACGAAGTCTTGGACGTTGGGAAACAAAACCAACCCATAAACGAGAAAAGCCAAAATAGCTTCAAAAGCTACAATACTACCGGCTTCGAAAAAACTAAAAGCTTTCTCCATTAGAAACTTTGAAGTTAGTCCTAAGAGATTTCCTTTGGTAGTCATGTTTTTGTCTATCTCAGATTTCCTTAAATGAGTCATCGCTGCAATGACCTGTGTGATACGGTGGGAGAACTGACTTAATTGTTTTGCATTTTATCGCAAATATTGTGGATAGCAAGAGTCGCCACTGACTTTTCTTTTATCCAATTAAGGGAAGGCAAAAAGAACAGGAAAATACCTTCGTTAGATTCTGAGTACGGGAGGCAGTTATGAAAAGGGAAGGTATTAGCACCCTTTCCATCTGTAGTTGTCTACAGACTCTTAATTGCTTAGCTCACTTTGAAATTTTCTTTCCGTGTGTGTGTTTGAAAAGATGATTTCGTAATGATTCTTGCTGGAATATATACGAAGTGTTTGGAAATTTTTTGTTTTGAAAAAGTATTTAACTTTGTAATGATTCACACTGGAATGTATACAAAGTGTTTGAAAAGTTTTGAAAATAGTGTGAGGTGTGAAAAGTATTTTTGAATTGATTGGAGCAAGCAAAAGAGTCTTATTACCTACTCAGAATGGCCATTTCCATGTTATTTTGCTTCCTTTAGAATAAGGCTATCCATACCATTAGTTGGTAGGTAATCTTATTCGTTGGATGTAAAGAGATGTTCGTAGGGTCATCGTATGGTCATAGAAGGCAACATGTAGGGATACCTTAGCATATTCGTAGGGACGATCATCATTTTTTGTAGGCAATAATCGAGGGACGAGATCATGTATTCGTAGGCAACAATCGAGGGACTATGATCTTTGATTCGAAGGGACTGTGATGATATTGTTTGTAGGCAATTATGCTAAGATATCCCTACGTTCGAGGGACATGACCATGTATTCGAAAGGCAACAAGAGAGGATACCCTAAGCTGTGAGTGAGTGCAAAGAGTGTGTTGTATTCAGATATTTATCTTGAATTAGACGTGATCTAGGGTTGATTTTAGTCTTAGCATGCAAACCCTAATTAGTAGTAGTTAGATATATGTACAGGAAAGTAAAGTGCGGAATGTAAAAGTGCGAAAACGTAAATCCTATGCTATTACATGGCTTTGGGACATATACATAATAGGAGTGCGGAAAGTAAAGGCAGAAATGTAAGTCTACGCTATTATAGAATAAAATTTTGTGACCTATACATCTTTTCTAGAATTATAAATGCGGAATAGTAAATAGATAATCAGAATAATAAGAAAATGTTAGTGAAAATATTTTGGAAATTAGTAGAAAAATGCTTTTAGGTTAGCAAACCTAATTACTAGAAGAAAATATTTTTTGGGAATTTTCAGGATTTATTTTAATGTGGAAAAAGTAATTAAAAGCTAATTTATGATTAATTAACAATTAATTAAAATATAAGTGAAAAATACTATTTTTTTATGTGAAAAATTAAATAAGTATTTTTCTGACCTAAATGCAAAAAGAAAATATTTTTTGAGACTTTTGTAGTGTTTTAGAAAAGTGTTTGAAAGAAAATTAAATTGAAAAGAAAATATTGAAAATAAGAAGAAAATTGGTTAGTTTGTAATGGTTGTAAAAATAAATGGGGTAGCCAGGGAAAATAATGAAACAAAAAGAATATAAGGGAAAATAATTTTCTTGAAATATTTGCAGGGAGGTCATCAATTTTGCTGAGGTGGCAAGACCTTTACCTACGGACAAAGTTCGTTGCTAAAGCCTATAGCGAAGACTTTGTCTGTAACTACAACACCTGCAAGTTTCAAAAGTCCAGAAAACGCAATATAAATTAGAGGTACGGCCATGGTTCGATTGCAAACAAGCTCCTGAACATGAATATGTCCCTAGTTTTGCCCAATTTTTCCTATTTCAGAAAACCCCAATTGGAGCTCGTGAACCCTAACAATGGCATTATGGCTTTCCTGCACTTAGAACTCAATCAAACGATACAGTTAGTTTGCAAATAACATCATGAACATGAATATATAATCAAAATATGTTTAAAGTGCAAGTAACTATGAATTCGATTTCAACGTTTTTAAGGTAAACCGTGACCACTGAGATCATGATTCTGGTGCGTTTGCTTGTTTGCAGGGGTTTAGAACGATTACGAAGATCACCAAGAAGTGATTGGAATGCTTTGTTTGGCCTGGATCGATGCAGAAATAAGTCTTCCACTTGCTTGGGATGCACAGATTTTGCAACTTAGGTTAGGGTTCTTGAGGCATGAATTTTCTGTTTTTCAAGTTGCTGGGATCATAACGTATATATAGTGAGTGAATGGATTCAGATCAATAATCAATGAGAAAATATATTCTCATCAATGTGAAAATATTTGATCGGAATCAAACCACATTTTCCCTTTTTTGAGCCAATTTCAATCAATTCTCTTGCCAATATCCAATATTTCAAAATATTCTGATTAATTGGCTTGCTTGGACCTCAAGAATATTGAAAATCAATCTTTCCATTCAATGTTTGGATTTTTTATCTTTTATTTTAATTAAATTGAATTTAAATGAGTAAAAATTCAATATAAATAAATATAAAAGATCAAGGGCGTGGCTTTGGGCTTGCAGGTTCTAATTCAGGTAAGAAACAAGTTTGAACTAAGAAAACTTAGGCCCATTTAGAAAAAACTTGATTTTTCCAAGTATTTCTCTTCATGCACCTCCTCAAAAATGCCCAACTTGCACAACTTGTATCTTGCTCAATTTTCAACATTTTTGGGTGTTCTTGGACTTTTTAAAAATCTCAAGATGTCCTCTAAACACTACTTTTGGTTTCATCTTCATTGAAGTTTCCATGTTCATGAACACTTCTTTGCAAAAAGATGACTTTTTGTTGACTTTTAAATGGACCTGTAATGTTTTGATCCATAACTTCCAAATGAAGCATTTTTGGCCAAAGCTTGTGAGACATGAAGTTGTAGCGAATTGAATTCCCTTAAAAATGAGCTTTGGTGGAAAAATTTCTGATAAAGTATGTGAAAGTTATACTTGGTCAAAGTTCTGTTGACTTTTGTCTAAAACACCCTAATTTAGAAACTTTGACTTTTGATTAAATCTTGAAGATGTGCTTAAAGATGCCATCCGGAGAGATGAAGATGTGTAGTCGGAGATGGGCTTACATATGCCATCCGGGGTGGTTGATAAATAAGAGAGAGTCAGAATAAACATTTGTCTTGGCTATTTCTGAAATGAATAGTTGTCATAATATAGATAGTTTTCCCGTATTATTTCGGGTATTAATCCATGGTCTGCTATTTATTGGTAAACCCGTCTGGTTTCGGGAGTTCATACCGCCATATTTCTGTAGATTAGTCGCCCCGTCTTGTTTCATGAATTGACCTACAACTTGTTTTATTGGTAAACCCGTCTGGTTTTGGGAATTAATACCAGATTTGTCGCCTTGATAGTTTCCCCGTCTTGTTTCGGGTGTTAATCTTTGACCTGTTGTCTGGAAATAATTTGCATAGTCATTCAGATAGTTCTCTTGTCTTGTTTCGGGTATTAATCTTTGACCTTCCGTTTGGAAAATAGCTTTTATCTACTGGGGAAATTAATCTTGATAGGATATGGTTAGTTCTATGCAGATTATGATGCATGCGAGTATATGACAATGTTCGTGAATGCCATATGCACACATTATGATTTTTATGGGTAATGTATGAAGGTAGATGTTGTATTTCAAAACATATCCATCTTGAAGAAGATAGGAAAGTTCTACAGGAGATCTTTGATTTCTGCTTCGGGATGAAGTTGTTGAAAATCCTAACTGGGCGTTATACCCCAAAATTTGCCCTCCTTTCTCTCAAGACAATCCATGGCTCTATATTCAAGAATTTCACAAGGTTTGCTCAAATAAACCCTCTTCTAAGAAATCCATCCAAGCTGAGGGTTTGCTCCTCTAAAGTCAAGATGGGTCTCCAATGCTTCAGGTGGTCATCATATCTCACCATATACCACAAGGGATCATCATGTGAAGTTCCAAGCCTTACAAGTCAAAATTTCTCATCCAATTGCTCAGATGGTTGAAAATCAAATGTATTGGACAAAAAGTCAATTGTGGTCAACATACAGTCAAACTTCATAATTTTTGGTCAACAGCAATATTTTGAAGTAATATTCATCATTTGATCAAGGGTTGACCATGATTCATCAAGAAAAAAAATCAAGATTTGATCAAAAGTCAAAGTTTCTAAATTAGGGCTTTTTAGACAAAAGTCAACATAACTTTGACCAAGCATAACTTTCACATACTTTATCAGAAATTTTTCCACCAAAGCTGATTTTGAGGAGAATTCAGTTCTCTACAACTTCATGTCTCACAAGCTTGGGCTGGAAATGCTTCATTTGGAAGTTATAGATCAAAACATTACAGGTCCTCTTAAAAAGTCAACAAAAAGTCATCTTTTTGCAAAGAAGGGTTCATGAGCATGGAAACTCCAATGAAGATGAAACCAAAAGGGCTATTTATAAGACATCTTGATATTTCTAAAAAGTCCAAGAACACCCAAAAATGTGGAAAATTGAGCAAGATACAAATTGTGCAAGTTGAGCATTTTTTAGGAGGTGCATGAAGAAAAGTACTTAGCAAAAGCAAATATTTTTCAAATGGGCCTAAGGTTTTATGATTCAATCTTATTCCTAATATTATCAAGAGCCTCTAAGCCCAGCTACACTCCCTCCTTCCTTTTATTTTATTTATTTTTGAATTAAACCATTAAAATTCAATTTTAATTAAAATAAAATATTAAGACAAGGTACAAGGCATATGGGCTTGATATCCAAGTTTCTTGAGGTCCACGATTGACAATGCAAGCTGGAAATTTCGTGCAAGAGAGTTTAAGGAAGATTGAGCAAGGAAAACAAAGATTTGATTCAAAAATTTCAATCAAATATCTTTCATTCAATGCAATATATTTTACCAATTTTGTTGACCTAATCTCTTGTCCTATATATACTTAACATCCTCACAAGACAAGAAGACGAATTTGCAGCCTCTTACACAGATTGTTAGCCTCTTACAAACCCTAGAAATCTCTCAATTTTTTCTCTAAACTTGCAAAATCGTGTTTTAATTTCCAGGCAGTTTCAAGCCATTCTAGCCATCCATTCGTGTTCCTGAAGTTCCCAGGGATCGATTCACATCATTACACGATCCCAAAGCATCCAGAAATCACTCACCCAAGTTGCTTCGGTTTGGTATTTTTTTATAAATTGTTTTTCTCGATCCATGCATTACTAACTGATTTTGTTTGTTTGTATGGTCTTAGGATGTTGTTTAGAACAGGTACAACGTGTTACATGTGAGCTTAGAAATCTCTCAATTTTTTCTCTAAACTTGCAAAATCGTGTTTTAATTTCCAGGCAGTTTCAAGCCATTCTAGCCATCCATTTGTGTTCCTGAAGTTCCCAGGGATCGATTCACATCATTACACGATCCCAAAGCATCCAGAAATCACTCACCCAAGTTGCTCCGGTTTGGTATTTTTTTATAATTTTTTTTTCTCGATCCATGCATTACTAACTGATTTTGTTTGTTTGTATGGTCTTAGGATGTTATTTAGAACAGGTACAACGTGTTACATGTGAGCTTTAGGGCTTAAATCCCGTGATGCCATTGTTAGGGCATAGAAGCTGTGAGGTTCGAACCCACTAATACAGGGACTTTCAGGCTATAAAAATACCACCATTGGATTCCTGGGGTACGAATTAGGGGGGTAGGGTCCTTTATTTGCATTCATATTGTGTATTTTTGCAGGATCCAATTTCCAGATGACCGAAGCTTTGCTCCGGCACTTCTGATTCAGGAACAAACAACACATACATATTTATGAATCCAACAATATGAATGGATGTATCACTGTCCCAGCGGTTTACCTTGCGCGCGCTATGTCACTCTCTATCTCTTAGGTCGTGGGTTCAAACCCCACCTTTTGCTGTTTGTTTTCATTGTTTTTACGTTTGAGTCTCCGGAACGCCTCCGAAGCTCCACTGGTCTCCCAACAGACACCCCATAAGCTCCAGCTTCTGGATCTTTCCAGCACCAAAACCCCTAGAAGCTCCAGCTTCTAGACGACCCAAGCAGCTGAATATTTAGAAGCCCCAGCTTTTGGACCCTTTCAGATGCAGAAACAACAACTTCTGGACACGCTCAGCAGGATTTCCACCAGAAACTCCAGATTTTGGATGCCTACAGGGCTCCACTCGCAGAAGGCCCAGCTTCTGCCAGAAGCTCTTTTTTACTTTTTTTTTCTTTTCTGCTTTCTCTTTTAATTAAATAATTAATTAATTAAATTAGTAATTAGGTTAATTAATTAGGTTAATTAGATAATTTCACAAATAAGTTTTTCATGCTTTTTAACTAACTTAATTAATTTAATTTAGGTTAATATTCATTAATTTTTCTTAATTAATTAAAATCAATTAGAATTAGGTTTTTCTCACATTAACTCTAATTTTCAAAAATACCAAAAAATATTAGGACGTAGTTTATCTTCTGCTATTTATTTTTCGTGCATTTAAATTCTAGAAAGGATGTATAGGTTGCAAGTTTTTATCATGTAATAGCGTAGATTTACATTTTCGCCTTTACTTTCTGCACCTCCTATTATGTATCTGCCCCAAAGCCATGTAATAGCGTAGGACCTTTACATTTCCACAATTTACTTTCTGCCCTTATTAACTGCTAGTAATTAGGCGTGTATGGCAAGATTAACTTAATCAATCTAGATCACTAATCACAAGATAAATATCTGAAAACAACACACTTTCTTCACACATGCACCCCTTTAGGGTACCCTCTCTCGTTGCCTTACGAAACAATGGTCATGTCCCTCGAACGTAGGGATATCTTAGCTAAGACGCTCACGAATAATATCATCACAGTCCCTTCGACTTACAAGATCATAGTCCCTCGATGTTGCCTACGAATACATGATCTCGCCCCTCGGTTGTTGCCTACGAAAAGTGATGATCGTCCCTACGAATATGCTAGGATATCTCTACAAGTTGCCTTCTATGACAATCCGATGTCCCTTCGAATGTCCCTTTTGCATTCAACGAATAAGATTACCTACCAACTAATGGTATGGATAGCCTTATTCTAAAGGAAAGCAAAATAACACGGAAACGACCGTTCTGAGTGGGTAATAAGTCTCTAAATTGCTTGCTCAATCAAAACACTTTTCACATCTCACACTTTCAAAAAAATTTCAAAATGCTTTGCATACATTCCAACATGAATCATTACAAACTCTTTTTCCAAGACAAAACATTTCCAAACACTTCGTATACATTCCAGCGTGAATCATTACGAAGTCAAAGCGAAATGCCTTATCAAAACATTTTCAAACACACACACAAAAAGCAATTTATAAAGTGAGCTAAGCAATTAAGAGCCTGTAGATATCTACGGATGGAAAGGGTGATAATACATTCCCTTTTCATAACTGCCTCCCTTACTCAGAATCTAACGAAGGTCTTTTCCTGTTCTTTTTGCCTTCCCTTAATTGGATAAAAGAAAAGTCGATGGCGACTCTTGCTATCCGCAACATTTGCGATCAAACGCAAAACAAACAAGTCAGTGCTCCCACCGTGTTACACTGGGGATAAAGGAGATTCAGATTCCTCCGATGCACTATTTGACCAAGTTTCGAGTCTGGATATTGCTGCTGTTGGGGGAATGATAATCATTGAGAGATACTCAGCTGAGGATGAATATATTGTGTATAGACCTCGCTGGGGGACGATGTGGTATGGAATAACCTGTTACTACTTGGAGACTGATGTAATTGGTTGATGTGTTACTGCTCGGGGACCAATGTAACGTGATGACTTGAGAATGTAGATATGTCTGATAGGATCACTGCTTGGGGACTAAAATGATGAATATAGAGGATCATTGCTCGGGGACTAACGTGATGAAGTTGAAGCTGATAGGATCGCTACTCGGGGACTAATGTGATGAAGATGATAGGATCACTACTCGGGGACTAATGTGATGAAGATGATAGGATCACTGCTCGGGGACTAATGTGATGAATGTAGAGGATCACTGCTCGGGGACTAATGTGATGAAGTTGAAGTTGATAGGATCACTGCTCGGGGACTAATGTGATGAAGTTGATAGGATCACTTCTCGGGGGATAATGTGATAAATTTAGAGGATCACTGCTCGGGGACTAATGTGATGAAGTTTATAGGATCACTGCTCGGGGGCTAATGTGATGATGTTGAAATGTTTGAACACTGTTGGGAGGAGATGATAATGTAATACTTCGTTGGAGAAGATTTGTCTTTGTAGGGTGAGAAATGGATCTTTGGGGATTGTAGAGATGATCCTGTGGAGGTATTTCTCGTGAAAGTGACTCTGTGGGGATGTATTGGTGACTTTAGTCGTCATCTCAATTCCCCTAGAGCTTGTAGTAATTACTGTTTCTGTTCGCTTTTCATATGTTTGTGAATAGATGTTTATTGTCAGATGCAAATAATCATTCAAAGCAATCATTGGACTTTATGCAAACAAAACAATGAAAATTGGAACTGCAAAAGAAATTTGCATTAAATTTGAAAAGTGGCCAATCTTGTTGAGTTTCAACTATGCTATTGCTCATATATTTTCGACTATCTTATCTCCTTGCTGTTAGAAGAAAGTGATTGAACTGATTTGCGCTATTTGAATCTTGAAGCTGATAGTAGTGTAGTCTGTAAGTAGGTGATCTGGATGAGACATAGTCGCACGCTTAAATCCCTAAATTTTTCCTAGACCACCCTTTCGAGTTTTCAGTCTACCGGGATACCCTTTTTTGCCCAAGCCGCCTTTGCAGGTTTTCGACTCGCCGGGTGTACATTTTTGTATCTATATCCTTAACTTTTGCCCGAACCTTTTTGGTTCGCCAGGATGCCCTTATTTTTGCCTAGGCCAGTCAACCTAGCGGGTCTCGTTTATGCGTAGTATTTTTTGACTATGTCTGCGTTCACAGGGTGCGGGAAGTCTTCTCCATCCATAATGCTTAGTATCATAGCTCCACCGGAAAATACTGTTTTGACTACAAATGGTCCCTTATAGGTGGGAGTCCATTTTCTCCTGGGGTCACCTTGTGGAAGAATGGTGCGCTTGACTACTAGATCACCGACTTGGTAGACTCGGTGCTTGACTTTCTTATTGAATGCTCTGATCATTCACTTCTGGTATATTTATCCATGGCAGATGGCTGCGAGCCATTTTTCGTCGATCAAGTTGATCTGGTCAAGGAGAGTTTGGATCCATTCGTCTTCGTCCAACTCTACGTCCTAGAGTACTCTGATTGAGGGTATCTGAACCTCGATATGTAGGACTGCTTCCATACCACATACGAGAGAGAATGGGGTTTCCCCTGTAGATGTTAGTATTGTAGTGCGATAACCGTGGAGAGCAAATGACAACATCTCATGCCAATCCTTATAGGTCACAGTCATCTTCTGTATGATCTTCTTGAGATTCTTGTTGGCGGCTTCCACTGCGCCTTTCACTTTTGACCGATATGGAGAATAGTTGTGATGCTTAAGATTATTCTTGATGAATCGAGCCACAACATTCTTGGTAACAGATGCGAACGAGATTTCTTCTACCCATTTGGTAAAGTAATCAATAGCAACAAGGATGAAATAATGTCCATTGGAAGCGGTGGGTTTGATCTCTTCAATCATGTAAATGCCCCACATTGCGAAAGGCCACGGAGTGGTCAGAACATTCAATGGGACTGGAGGTATGTGCACTTTGTCTGCGTATATCTGGAATTTGTGACAAGATCGAGCATAGCAGTAACAATCAACTTCCATGGTGGACCAATAGTAACTTGCTCTTAGAATCTTCTTAGCCATTATATGTCCACTGGAGTGGGTACCGAATGCGCCTTCATGTAACTCTTCCATGATTCGTTCCGTTGTTTTCTGATCTACACAGTGGAGTAAGCACAAGTCATGATTGCGCTTGTATAAGATGTCGTTGTTGAGAAAGAATTTGGAGACGAATCTTCTTAAGAACTTTTTATCATTGACAGATGCCCTTGCAGGATATTCCTGAGCCTCGAGATACCTCTTCACTTCGTAGAACCAAGGTTTCTCTTCTGTTCCTTCGGTATCAAGTTCACAACAGTATGCGGGTTCATCTAGTCTTTCAATAGTAATTTAGGGAGCTTCGTTGTCCCATCTGACCTTGAACATAGATGACATGGTAGCTAATGCTTCTGCCAACTGATTCTCTTCTTATGGGATGTGATCAAAAGTGATTTCTTCGAAGTAAGGGATCAGATTCAACACATGCTCTCGATATGGAATGAGATTCGGATGCTTCATATCCTAATCTCCTTTAATCTAACTGATCACCAAAGCTGAGTCTCCATACACTTGTAGGAATTTAATTCTTAAGTCAATAGCAGCTTTGATACCCATGATGCATGCTTCGTATTTGGCCATGTTGTTGGTGCAGTCGAAACATAGTGTGGCGGTGAAAGGCGTGTGTTCACCTGTAGGAGATGTAATGATGGCGCCAATACCATTGACAAGTGCATTTGAGGCTCCATCAAAGACCATGGTCCATCGGGATCCTGGTTCAGGTCCTTCTTCTGGTCCAGGTTCTTCATAATCAGTGACTAATATAATATCCTCATCTGGAAACTTGGAATGCATAGACTGATAGTCATCTACGACTTGATGAGCCAAATGATCGGCTACTATACTTCCTTTGATCGCCTTCTGAGTAGTATACTGGATGTCGTATTCGGTCAAGATCATTTTCCATCTTGCTATTCTTCCGGAGAGAGAAGGTTTCTCGAATATGTATTTTATCAGATCCATCTCAGAGATCAACAAGGTAGTGTGAGTCAACATATACTGTCTTACTCAGCTAGCAGCCCAAGCCAAAGCGCTGCAAGTTTTCTCAAGCTGTGAGTATCTTATTTCACAGTCGGTAAACTTTTTTCTAAGGTAGTATATTGCATACTCTTTTCGACTAGACTCGTCATGTTTCCCCAACACACACCCCATTGAGTTCTCTAATACTGTTAAGTACATGATAAGAGGTCTTTCTTTGACTGGTGGTATCAGGATAGGAAGATTTTGTAGGTACTCCTTGATTTTGTCAAAAGATGTCTGGCAATCATCGTTCCATTTCACTACTTGATCTTTCTTCAATAACTTGAATATTGGCTCACAAGTAGCAGTTAGATGTGCAATGAATCTGGAAATGTAGTTTAGTCGTCCCAAGAAACCTCTGACTTCCTTCTAGGTACGGGGAGCTGGCATTTCTTGAGTAGCTTTAACCTTGGCAGGGTCAACTTCAATACCTTTACCACTGACAACGTATCCCAGGAGTTTACCAGATCTGACTCCAAAGGTGCATTTGTTAGGATTAAGTCTTAGTCTGTATTTCTTCAGTCTATCAAACAGCTTTCGCAAATGATCGAGATGTTCTTCTTCAGTTTGTGATCGAGCTATTATGTCGTCGACGTAGACCTATATCTCATGATGAATCATGTCATGGAATAAAGCTACCATGGCACGTTGATATGTGGCGCCAGCGTTCTTCAGTCCGAACGGCATGACTTTGTAACAGAATGTGCCCTACTATGTAACGAAAGTAGTCTTTTCCATGTCTTCGGGAGCCATTTTGATCTGATTGTAACCGGAGAAACCATCCATGGAGGAGAAAACCTAGTGTTGAGCGGTGTTATCAACCAGGACATCAATATGTGGGAGTGGGAAATCGTCTTTTGGACTTGCTTTGTTCAGATCTCGGTAGTCTACACACATACGTACTTTGTCGTCCTTCTTAGGTACGAGCACCACGTTCGCAACACACTATAGATAAGAAGTAACGGTTAGGACACCGACATTGGACTGTTTCATAACTTCGGCTTTGATTTTCTCAGACATCTCAAGATGAATACGACGAACCTTCTACTTCACATGGAGAAAACCTTCTTTCTTCGGTAGTCGGTGTACCACAATGTCAATGTTTAGACCTGGCATGTCTTCGTAGGACCAAGCAAAAATCTTGATATAGTCTCGCAACATCTGGACCAATCTCTCTTTGACATTGCTCTCAAGACCTGCTCCTATCTTGATTTCCTTTTTGTCTTCGTCAGTACCTAGATTCATAACCTCGACTTGCTCCTCGTGTGGCTGTATAACGTGTTCTTCATGTTGTAGTAGCCTGGAAAGTTCTCCTGGAACTTCACAATCTTCCTCACCTTCGTCTTCGGCATGGTAGATCGAATTATCAAAGTTATATTTAGCAATAGCAGAGTCGTTATCGACGAGATTCAGAGTGAATCTGCAGTGTATTATGTGGGTGTGTGTAAGAACACATAGCTCTTTGAAAGGGTGATAAAGTAAAAAGAAAGACAAAGAGCACAATATTTGAATGCAAAAGTCCAATGATTTGTTGAATGAAAATATGCGAATGACAAATAATAACCCTCACAAACGAGTCGTGGTGCCCTGGGAAAGACACTAGGCTTAAAGTTTATTGTTCAAAAGCATAAAAGCAGAAAAAGAAATTACTCCTGTCTAAAGGAGATTGGTATAACATCTTCAGTCTTCCAATTGTTGAGTCTGTCGTCTAGAGTTGGGAAGATCCAATTGTTGATGTCGAAGTCGCCATTTTCTTCTTCTATAGAATGGACTCCGCTTTTGTTGATGTGGAAAGGAAGTTTGTCGGCACGTTCGCGGCGTATCATCTTTTGACCTTTGATAGTGAAGCCTACACCAGTCTTGTTAGATTTGAATGGAAAGTCGGGGAGCTGATCCCAAATAGTACAACCTCCTTCTTCAACCACAGCTTTGGCGTCTTTCAGTGAGGCCATCTTCGGTGGAATTCTAGTAACTTCAGGAGTGACAGGAGAGTCAACAGGCATGGCTCGTGGAATTGCTTTGAAAGCTTGACAGGGGGTTTCGATGAATTCACCTTCCATTTCGATGTATTGAAATGACTGCAGATGGCCTACTATATATTCTTCTTCACTGCATACTATAACATTCTTCCCCTTCATTAGGTACTTCAGCTTCTGAAGTAGGGTATAGGTGACAGCGCCTGCCCCATGTATCCAAGGGCGTCCGAGTAGGCAAGAATAAGCTGGAAGAATGTCCATGATAATGAAAGTAGATTCAAAAGTCTGGGAACCGACTTTAACTAGCAGGTTGAGCTCTCCAAGTACTATTCTTTTCGAACCATCAAAAGCTCTTACGATTATGTCACTGGGATTCATGACCACTTCTTCAATATTAAGTCGGTCGAGAACGTTCTTCGGCAGAACATTCAGAGCAGAACCAGTATCCACCAATACGTGAGACAATGTAGTGCCCTTGAATTCAATGGAGATGTGCAAGGCTTTGTTGTGTTTCCTTCCGGCAGGAGTTAAATCAACAGTAGTAGTGTCTTGCGGTATGTGAGCATTCTTCAGAAACTTTACTAAGGCTTTAGCATGAGCCTCAGAGCATAATAGCATAGCTAGCAAGGATATCTTGGACAGAGTTTGTCCCAACTGTTCCACAACATTGTAGTCGCTCTTCTTGATGATCTTCAGAATCTCCTCCATTTCTTGCTTGGAGGTATCCTCAACAACTTCCTTTGGTACTTCTGTCTGAGCAGGATGAGTTACTTTTTCTTTCCCTCTAGCTTCGAGAATTGGTTCGATAGCAGGAATGCGAATTGGTGTAGTAGTGTCTAATCACAAACTCTTTTGTCTTGGGAGAGACAAAGAGAAAAACATTTAAAAGTTAGCCCTATGAAACATCTCTCTGCCTTGGGTTGGGCGAGATTTCAAAATAAAATCGAGATGATTACTTTCAACGGTGAACAACATTCGGAGCTTCAACAACTTTCCAATAGTGACAAACTCCTTGGTAGACTATGTATTCCGATAGTTTTCCCTTAGGATCATCTTCAATGAGGACGTTGATTGTTGGTCGAGCAGGATTTGAAGGCTCTGGATTGTTAACCTTGTCATCTGTACTGCTGAGGCAATTTTCCTCTACTTGTTCGACAGGTCGAGGAGTGTAAAATGAGGTACATGTATATTCAGGCGACATGTATCCTGGGCTTTTAGGGTGTAATTCCAAATCTTCTGGATGAAGAGACTCGTTGTCAGAGACACTTTCTAAGTCATTTTGAGGACCATCTACCCAATCGTCTCCAAAAATTGCATTTATCTAGGAATAGACAAATTCGACTTCAACAACCTTGGCAGGTGTATTGAAGCGAAGATCTTCAGTCGTGATCTCAAATGGATGATGAGATTGAGAGGGCATGTAGGCCTTTTCTGGTTGATTGAGATATTCAAGAGGGTCTTCCCATCCAGTTGTTGGATGTCTTCGATTGAAATTCTTTAACTTTCACGGGCAGTGTATTTTACCATGAAGTCAAATTTTCCGCTTGGCTTCCCCAAGGTATCCCAAACCTCAGGTAGGATAGGTGGCATTTCTTCTTTATCATCTAGCTGGAACATGCCTTCGAACTTATCTGAAGGAGGATAGAACGGTGTATACGGTTCTTCCTAAGATATGTATCCAGATTCATTGAGATAAGTCTTCCATTCTTCATAACCAGATAGATTTTCTTTAGTATTTTCTTCAATAAGGACATTGACCTCTTGAGGAACAGGGTTAAGGAAACCTCCGCTGTGAAATACTTCTTTGATTGGATGAAGCATTTCATCCTTCTCAGTGGCTTTTGAGAGTACTGGAGTAAATCCGAGTCCCGTTTAGGTTTCGTTGTTGATAGGAATCACAACTTGTCCCCAACCGACGATAGTTCCATCTTTCACTATCTGCACTACTTCTTTGTAAGATGAGATAAATGATCTATTTTTCTTGGCAGATTCGTCTTCTAAAGAGATACTTTGGAACTATGTTCCTTCTACATCAACAGAAGTGATGAAAGAGAAAGTGGATAAGTGGCTTACTAACAAGGCTTACTCCCCATTTATGGTTACCAACATTCCATTTGTTTCAAACTTCAATTTTTGGTGGAGCATAGATGTTACTGCTCCAGCTTCATGTATCCATGGTGGACCTAAAAAACAGTTGTAGGCGGCTTGAACGTCCATAACCTGTATGGTAACTTGAAAAGTATGCGAACCAATTGTCATCGGAAGGTCGATTTCTCCAATAACATGTTTTTGTGATCCATCAAAAGCTTTGACTACAACACTATTGAATTTCATAGGTGTTCCTTTGTAAGACAAACGAGCGAAAGTTGTTTTTGGCATTACGTTTAAGGAAAAGCCATTGTTCACTAGCACGTTGGATAAATAGTCAGGTTGGCAGTTCATAGAGATATGCATAGAAAAATTATGATCCCTACCCTTTTCAGGGAGTTCTTCATCACTGAAGCTCAGATTGTTGCAAGTCGTTATGTTGGCTACTATTCCACTAAATTGATAAGTAGTCACATCGTGATCTACGAAGGCTTGATCCAAAACTCTCATCAGGTCCTCTCGATGGGTTTCAGAATTTAAGAGCAAAGAGAGTATTAAGATTTTGGAAGAAGTTTGCATTAGTTGATCCACAACCTTGTACTCACTCTTCTTGATTAGCTTTAGAATTTCACCAAAGTCATGATTATTATCGGTTCCATCAGACGAACCAATGTTTAATTCTGGATTACCAACAGGAAGTCCAACAGGATTCACAACGGGTACATCGAAGACTTTGCCTAGTCACAGGAGCGATAGGCTGATTTAGTTGTAACAAAGTATGCACACGCCCACTCCTAGTTACCTGACTTACTTCGATGATGTTAACTACAAATAAAAGAGTAGGTTAAAGGGGACTTCTTTCCCATTTTCAATCATTGGTAGGGAACTACTTTGTCAGAATCATAAGAAACAGGTCCAGGTAGATAGATGATCAAAGGAGAAACATGAACCTTTGTTTTGTTGTATGTGATCTCTACGCGCTCGGGCATATTGAAATGAGGAATGATGATGTTTACTTCAGTAGTTATCGAGTTGATATCTAAGACTAAATGCTCATGTGGATAACATCCTATAATATTCACTTCCTTCTCATTCCTATTTTGAGGATTCGAATGTCGCTATTATCCATTAGTCGCTGAAGATCTGTTTCCACAATAGAACACCGACGAGAATCTCTAGAACAAATCCTACAAGATCCGTAGTTATATCGAGAAAACACCCATTACACAAAAAGTGGCATGGATCTGTACTAGATCTGCTCTTACCAATTTATCTTCGGATTCATATCTCAAAAAGAAAGAAGGTTAGCTCTAACCAATCTTTGAACTTCAGCCTTCAAAGTTATGCAATGTTTGAGATCATGGCCAGGTGCCCCTTGGTGAAAAGGACAAGACACATCAACTCTGTACCACCAAGGTAACTTATCGAGCACTAGTGGTGGTGCTCTAGTTTGAACAAGATTCCTCTTAATCAAAGCAGGATATAATTCTATGTAAGACATCAGAATTAGGTCAAACTGTAAAATTCTAGGAGCACGATTCTGATTATTGTTGAATGGCTGAGCCTGTTGTCGAGGCTGTTGATTCTGTTGCTGAAATTGTGGGGTAACTCCCGTATTTTAAGTTGAACTAAGAACTGGTGGGACAACGACTACCTGTTGTCGGTGATTAATGTTTCTTCTTGGTCTCCCTTGGGAAACCACTTCCAAATTTCTTGGTTCCACTTAAAGATCCAACTCCTTTGCCAAACATCCTGCTCAGACTCCTTCTTCCAGTCGCATCCCCATGTTTAGAATTTCGGTGAAATCATTTGGAGTACTAATGATCACCCGTTCATAGTAAAAAGGGCCAAGAGTATTGAAGAAGATCTTGGTCATCTCTTTCTCTTCCAATGGTGGATTGATTTGGGTAACAATTTCCCTTCATCCTTGGGCATACTCTTTGAAAGTCTCTTTATCCCTTTGAGACATTGCTCTAAGTCGTCTTGATTTGGAGCCATGTCCATGTTGTATTTATGTTATCGATTAAAGGCTCGCCTAGGTCTTTGAAAGTTCGAACATTAGCATTATCCAATCTCATGTACCACTTTAGAGTGGCGCCAGTAAGGCTATCTTGAAATTAGTGAATGAGCAATTGATGATTATCATTGTGAGTAGACATCTTCCTAGCATACATCACAAGATGGCTTTGTGGGCAAGAGTTACCTCTGTATTTCTCAAAGTCGGGGACTTTGAACTTGATAGATATTGTAACACCCCATTTCTACCCGGTAATTATAAGGGAAATCAAAGTGCAAAAATTTCAACAACAAAATGAGATGCCACATTTTTAACTTAAAACAACTTCATATAATCATAATTAATAAAGATACATAACACTTGTTCGGATAAACTGATAACAGCCTGGTTTATTCTTTTTGAAAGTAAAACAACTTTTATTAAAAAATTATTTAATAACAACTTAAAATTCAACTACTATAACAATAACAACAATTAAGCAACAATTTTTCATCCCCCCCGAGTGCTACATATCAGAGCAACTAAACCGACTTGGACTAACAGAAACTAAATCCTTCAATCTCGAATACTTGCACGTTACCAGTATAAAGGCAACGGCGAAACAAATGAAAGGGTGAGATATCTACCAATATAATTGAATTCATGATAAATAATATATTAGAATGTAGATAATATAATTCACCGCTACACATAATCCAAACAACATTTATATCGACAATACCGACAACGATTACAACAACATATATACTAACAATTAGCAACAACAATAATTATACCACTTATATCACAACTTGTGAACAACAACAACAACTTAAATCAACCAACCCATCAACATAAAAATTATAATTATGCGACTTCGAAATGAGACTCAACTATGCATATGCATGTGGTACCATTGGAGTAAAACTCCCAACTTAGAACATTTTCCAGTAATTCCAAGGCACAAGGCATAAGCCTTCAACATTTTGCCAATCCAGGCCAACATTTTGAGCATTCGCTCCAACATAAAATTGCCAATCCAGGCCAACTTAATGATGCAATGTATGCCATGCGACCTCAACCTCAATCACAAAATCACGACAACGCAACAACAACAACACACAACAACGACAACTTAACAGTTAGTCAACTGAAATTCAACATTGGCCATTGACCTACACCTCAGTGCAATTCAACATTGGCTAAAAGTCTAAAACATGATCAACTCAACATTGGCTAAAAGCCTACAACATAATCAACTCAACATTGGCTAAAAGCCTACAACATAATCAACTTAACATAATCGACTCAACCTTGGCAAGAGGCCTACGACGTAATCAACGTAATTAATCACAACTCATCACTGGCTAAAAAGCCTACAACTAGATACGCACATATATTATTTTCATCCACTCAATAATCCACTACTAGCTACTACATTAATCTCTGGGTAACTTATTTCTATGATTCAACTTATGATCATTCGGATTGTTTCCATCTAATTCTAGTCAACTGCTCATCGGTTTGGATTGCTAACATTTCGATTCGGCACTATAATCAACAACCATCCCGCCACTATCCATTCACTATTGAATTAGTATTTATTCTAGCCATTAAGTATACTACTAGTCCATAATACGACTGTAATACGGTGAACTGACTTTGAGATTTTTGTATCGCAAATGTGCGGATAGCAAGAGTCGCCACTGACTTTTATTTTATCCAATTAAGGGAAGGTAAAAAGTACAGAAAAAGACCTTCGTTAGATTCTGAGTAAGGGAGAAGGTTATGAAAAGGGAAGGTATTAGCACCCCTTTCCATCCGTAGTTATCTACGGGCTCTTAGTTGCTCTTAGATCATTTTCAAAAAAAGTGCTTTCTGTGTGTTTGACAAAAATGTTTTGAAAAGGCATTTCGCTTTGACTTTGTAATGATTCATGTAGCAATGTATACAAAGTGTTCGGAAATGTTTCGTTTTGAAAAGAGTTTGAACTTTGACAAAAGTGTGAGGTGAAAAAAGTATTTGATTGAGCAAGCAACTAAAAGTCTTATTACCTACTCAGAATTGGTCGTTTTCGTGTTGTCTTACGTTCCTTTAGAATAGTACTATCCGTACCATTAGTTGGTAGGTAACCCTATTCGTTGGATGTAAGCGGGACATTCGAAGGGACATCGGATGGTCATAGAAGGCAACTTGTAGGAAGTATCCTAGCACATTCGAAGGGACTATCATCATTTTTCGTAGGCGACAATCGAGGGTCAAGATCATGTATTCGTAGGCGACATCGTGGGTCTATGATCTTTGTGTCGAAGGGACTATGATGATTTGTTTGGAAGGCAACGGTGCTAGGATACTTCTACGTTCGAGGGACTTGACCATTTGTATTCGTAAAGGCAACGAGAGAGAATTACCCTAAGGGGTGCATGTGTGAAAAGAGTGTGTTAAATTCAGATATGATATCTTGGAATTATGAGTGATCTATGTCCAATTTTATCTTGCCATACACGCCTAATTACTAACAGTTTATAGGGTGCAGAAAGTAAATTGCGGAAAGTAAAGTGCGGAAAGATAAATGTCCTACGCTATTACATGGCTTTGGGGCAGTTACATAATAAGAGTGCGGAAAATAAAAGTCCTAATTAAACTATTACATCCCATAGGCAGTTACATAATTAGAAAAGAAAAGCAAGAAAAATCGTCCGAAACGTTACAACCTGTGAGCAGATACATAATCGGTAATACGAGGAAATTGCATAAGAGGAAAATGTTAGTAAAAAGAAATATTTTTGAATGAGAAAAAAGGTTTTATGTTAGTAATGACATTAATATGATAAGATAAATTTTTGGTAATTTTCTGAATCGATTTGGTAATTTAAAAACAATTAAAAGTCATTTAAATGATTAATTAATAATTAAATTAAATATGCATGCAAAAATAATAATTTTTATAATAAAAATTAAATAAGTATTTTTCTGATGATTATGCAAAAAGAAAATATTTTTTGGAGTTTTTTAGATGCATGATAAAAAATATTAGAGATAAATTAAAATGCATGGAAAATATTAAAGAAAAATATGTTAGTTTTCAAACTTGTAAAAAATATTTGGTCCTGGCCAGGCTCGAACCAGTGACCTCTCCTTCACAAACATGCGCCTTGACCAACTGAGCTAGAGCGTCCACGTGTTTAAGAATTGAAGCGAATTGTTTTTAAACGTTTTTTGCTCCCTGGGAATTCAAATCACGCGCGAAGAACACCTTCTTCTTCGTTTGAATTTCTGGAAACTTAGCGTCGGCTAAGTTCGACGCTATGGTCCCTGCAGATTTCAAAAACTTCGTACAAGCAATATAAATGAATTGTGAGTATATGAATCAATTGCAAACAAGATTCTAAACACATTGGTGGCATCGGTTTTGTCCAATTTTTCCTATTTAGAGAAGCCCTAATTCGGATCAGAAAACCCTAACAATGGTGATTTTCGTTCCAGGTCATTAAAATGCAATTGAATCACCCAGAAAGCTTGCAAACTTTGTTCTAAACACAAAACAAACATCAAAACATGTTAAAAATGCATGAATAACTGAATTCGAATTTTGAAAAAGTAAGAACAAACCAAAACTGGATTTCGTGATTCTTGATGCTTTTGAGAGTTGTAAAGGTCTGGATCGATTCAGGAGGCTTCAAGGAATGCAATGGAAGGCTTAGAGTCAATTGAAACGAGCTAAAACCAAGGATGCAAGTTGCTTCAAGGACACGGTTTTTTGACTTTAGGTTAGGGTTCTTTTGAGCAATTTTTCTGTTCTTTCTCATGTTGTATGCATTGTATATTTATAATGGATGGATTTTGGGCTGAATTGAAGAACAAATAATGATCAATCAATGTAAAAAATGTTTGATTTGTATGAAATCAAATCTTCCTTTTTTGATCCAATTTCAATCAAATTCTTGCCAAATCAATGCAAATTTCGAAATTTGCCAACTTGTATGACTTACTTGGATCTCAAGTATGAGAGAAAAATCAACTTTGCATTTAATTTTGATTTTATACCTTATTTTTTAATTTAATTTGTTTTTAAATGAATAAAATCCAAATTAAATAGAAAAATAAAGACAAAATTCGTGGCATTGGGCTTGAATGTTCCAAATAAGATAAGGAACAAGTTTAAACCAAGAAAAACTAGGCCCATTTGCAAAATTTTGGATTTTGACAAGTATTTCTCTTTGTGCACCTCTTCAAAAATGCCCAACTTGTGCAAGGTGTATTTTGCTCAATTTTCCACATTTTTGAGTGTTCTTTGACTTTTTAGAAATCTCTAAGTGTCCTATAAACAACCTCTTTGATTTCATCTCAATTGGAGTTTCCATGCTCAATAAAACTTAAAAACAAAAAGTTGACTTTTTGTTGACTTTGAAAAGGACCTATAATGTTTTGACCTATACCTTCCAAATGAAGCATTTTTTGAACATTCTTGTGATACATGAAGTTGTAGAGAATTGAATTCTCTTCAAAATGAGAGGTGGTGGAAAAATTTCTGAGAAAGTATGAAGAAGTTATGCTCAGTCAAAGTTCAGTTGACTTTTCATTGGAAAACCCTAATTTGGAATGTTTGACTTTTGAGCAAATCTTGAGTTTTCTTGATGAATCATGATCAACCCTTGATCAAATGATGAATGTGACTTCACAGTGAGGATGTTGACCAAAAATCAAGAAGTTTGACTGTATGTTGACCATAGTTGACTTTTTGTCCAATACAACTGATTTTCAACCATCTGAGCAATTGTCTGAGGAAATTTGACTTGTGAGGCTTGAAACTTGACATGGAGAATCTTTGAAGCATATGAGGAGGCATGATGACCATTGGAGATGTTGGAAGTCCATCTGGATCTGAGGATAGCCAAACCCTAGTTTGGGTTGATTGCCTAGGAGAGGGTTTGTATGATCAACCCTTGAGGAATCCTTGAATATAGATGTATGAAATGTCTTGAGAAGTAGGAGGGCAAATTTTGGGGTATGACAACGACAACTAGCCGGCTTCTACTATTTCAACACTACTACAATACCTCGGCTAACCAAAACACCGTCTGTCATCTTCAACCATTTCGCTCTTGTCGGTATTCATATAATCCACATAATCCATATAATCCAACTTAATTTAATAAAACCATACAATCATATTGTCACTTCATTAATAAACTTCCTTCCAATCTTAATCACTTATCTTAATTGATTCAAACGGTATATAACGACAACATAAACCAACTCATAGGACGATAAATCAACCATCAACATTGGCCATCAAGTTTTTAATAACAACAACGTTCGACAACAACAACGACGAACAAGAACAACGTTCAACAACAACAATGATCAACAACAACAATGATCAACAACAAGAACTTACCACAATAACGATTCCTTATATTCAACGTTTATCCAACAAAACATACATTCTACAATAACTTACTTGCATACACGAGTCATTCCCACAATCCTTCCAATTTCGATTAATCGGCCAAACTGTGTACATTTATCGACATGTTAATCCGGAACTATATCCAATTGATTTATGTCATTCCTTACTAATTACTAGTAATATTGCACCCTCAAAAGCCTACTTGAAGTTCCCTAGCCAAAGTATTCCAAATTGGGCAGAACTCGAAATCAGAAAAGTAAGACCAAAATGACTCAATACGCTCTGCGAACACCCTTGCGCGCCGCGATCTTAGCCCATCCGCGTCGTTGCGTGAGTTGGGTTTTGGACGCTGCTAGCCTCTCCTCAATACCCTCAATTCCAAATCTATGACATTTAACACCCACACAACTCACAATAAACCATTCTAAGGCATTAGCAACATGTATTACCAAGCAAAAACAACATTAGTCATAACATTCAACAAGATTCATAGATTTCAAGCTTCAATTGACATTTCTACAACAACAATAAAACACCAAAACAATGGCAAATTATAAACCCCATCCCATATATCATTCATCATGCATCCCGTTATAGAGTTAGAGCCCCACCCTTACCTCATTGATGGAAGCTCTAAGCTTGACTCTAGCTCTTGGTTCTTCCAAAACCCTAGCCTCTTTCTCTTCTCCTCTCTATTTCCTCTTCTCTTCTTTCTTTCTCTTCTACTCATAAAACACTTATTTCCTTTCTTTTATAACCTTTTCCAATAATAATAATAATAATAATAATAATAATAATACTATTCTTTTTATTTATCTTACTAACTCACCTTAATGGGCCTAACAAATAACACCTCCTCGTTACTTTACGATACCACAATTAAAGTCCAACTCGATTAATAAAATGTTTCATTATTAATAATAATATTATTTCTAATATTATTTCTTCAACATAATCAACTTAATTAATTCTCCGACTACCCGAATAAAATCCGACTTCAACTTAATATTCCAAATACATTTCCCAAAATAATACCGACAAATCCGATTGATTTCTTGAACTTCGACTAAATCCAATAATCAAATCCTTAAATAATTCAATTAACCAATTAATTAAATCCGGGCGTTACAGGTATTCTTACACATGGAACTAGACACAGATCGTGGGCATTTTTCCCGAACAAATCCTTCCCACGGATAGTTTTAATCTCTAACTGTATTTTATTGAACTGTTCTTGGAGATCTTTCATACGACCACGAGGATTCGTGTTGTCTCCTAGATTGTGATAAACTTAGTTGTTCACATAAGGAATAGTGTGAACCACAAGAGCTGAATTTGTCACAATTGGTTGAAAAACCGACATAGTGACTTAAGGAAAGGTTACTCCGGGTTGCAAAGTGAACGCTGAATTCTGCAAAGTAGGAACCTCAATTGTGGTTACTGGTACTTCAAAAGTATTTTGACGAAAACCTACGTCGAAGTTAAAAGGAATTCCCCTAGGTTAACCCTCTGGCATAGTAAAAAGAGGATTATTAACTACGACAACAGAAGCTGGAATAGTAGTAACTTCGGAAATTATTGTTTCTTGAATTTTACTGTTAGGTGTTGGTTGCTGATTTTGTGCAGCTACCAACGATCTCACCAAAGCGTTGAATCTTTCCACTTCCTCTTGAAGTGTGGTTACTGTACCACGAAGCTCAATATTCTCTTGTTTGAAATCTTCCATTGCTTTATTTCTATTTGTATGAGTATTGTATCTGCGAGCTGACTGTAAACGCAGTCGAGAAACTCTAAGACGCGACAGCTTGACGATCTCTGGAGAAAACTCCAAACGATAAGACTCTAGATAACAAACTCAAAATATAAGATGATGCATGATTATGAATACAAAAGAGAAGAAATGATTTTTCCAATGAATTTTTAAAGGAGAAAGTTCTTTCAAACATTTGAACATAAAACTCTCATTTTATTGATATATTTGAGAAAAGATTACAACAAGTTTTTTTTGGAGCATAGCTCTTATAACAACAAAAGTAAATGATAAACAAAAGCTAAACTATCCTAATTAAGCATCTTCGTCGGATGAAGAACCAAATGCTTGATGCAGCTTCATCTTCAGGATCTCTTTCCCATAGTAAGCTTTCAATTCAGCTTTCTCGACTTTTAGCTTGTTAACAACTTTCTTCCACTCGTCAGGAGCAGGAGTACCATTTCTCAATTCTTCAATCTTTCTTTTTCTTTCTTTGATGTATTTCTTGATCGCGTCATTCTTTTGACGATTTTTCTCATCTTTCTCCATGAGCCATTCATCTTGAAAGTAGAGCGTTTTTTTCAGGATCCTAGACCTTTTTCTTAAGCTTTACATTCTCAAAGTCAACCTTAAGAAATTTGTCTTCCCAAGCATCTTTTTCTAGCATCATCTTAGCCAAAGCTTCTTGGTATTCTCCCATAGTCTCAATGGACATGGTGGTCAATTTAGATACCAATGGGAACATGGGTTATTCATAAGCATAAGGCATTCAAAATTCCTTCGCTCTTTTCTTTACCCACAAGTGTAGATTTCTATGGCTACACAATTCCTTACCTCACCTTTTTCTTTCCTTCGAATATGGTGTCAAACTCTTATCATTCTGGCTTTCAAACCTTGGGACTCTTCCCCTTCATGATAAAAGTAATCCTCTATTATAAGGCCAAGGGGTTTATTCAAGTTTGCATACCCAAGTTGACGTCTTGCCAATAATGGGTTGTAGTTAATTACTCCTTGTGTACCAATGAGAGGTATGTTGGCAAACTCTCCACAATTGTCAATGATTTCTATCTCATTGTAGGCCAAAGTATACCAACGAATATCGTCATTAGTAAGAGACATGAGTCTTCGAGGCTAATGCCAACCAGTTTTGTTTTCTTTAAAGATGGGAGACTTAGGCAAGTGTGAAACAATCCATTTGAATAACAAAGGCACACAACACACAATAATTCCATCTCCTTGACGATTCCTATGATGAATAGAGAAATAAGTATCACCAAGCAAAGTAGGGACATGATTTCCAATCAAAAAGATCCTTATGGCGTTGATATCAACAAAGTCTTTGACGTTAAGAAACAAGACCAACCCATAAATAAGCAAAGCAAGGATAGCTTCAAAAGCTACCATACTACCATTTTCGGCAAAACTAAAAGCTTTCTCCATTAGAAACTTTGAAGTCAGTCTTAAGAAGTCCTTCGTCAATGTTAGTTTTCAATATAGTTAAAAGAGTTCCATAGCGTTTTCTGAAATCCAAGGGATCTTCGACAAAGGATGCTAACTCTTTTAACTTTTTCACATCAGGAAATCTAAAACCATATCTCTTGGTATTTCTTCTTCTTACATCCATCACTCTAACCTAGAATGTTTGCAAAGAATAATTCTCTAAATTCTTTGAAAATTTTATGGAAAGAAAAATGACAATTTAGGAATGCATTAATGCATGAATGACACAAAGATACAAACATGTTTACACACAAAATAGGTTCAAACGTTTGAAGTCACGAGCATGAGGTCAGCGATAAGAATCAAACGCGGGTAAGTACTATGGGTTTAATCACCTGTAAAACATGTTCTACTGATAACACAGGGTATATGCTTCTCTTTTAAATATTATCGGATTAAACAACTAAACTGTAGTCCAATAATATTTTTCAAGAAAAACTCCCCTGATCGTAGTCTCGCATGACAACTAATCCAAGTCTATACCTGAATAGTTTCTGCACTACATCTTAAAAGGCCGGGATGGGTTATGGGTTCTACAGCCAGCTCAGCTTCTCTGGTTCGCTTGAAAAGCAAAAATGTCTTCGCAACAAACTTTCTAAACAAAATTACCCCCAAGAAAACCTCCACTGAGTGAGGGATCTCAAATTAACTTATTAAGCACTTAGACCCTCGTAAGTTAATTGGACTATACCCCCACCTAATTCTTAAATGTTTCTTATATTTGGGTTAGGATTTTTTCCATGACATGAAATCGCGATTAACAAAATAAAACACATAAAAATAAAACAAACAAATGCACAAATAAGGCTTAACTCCTTTTTCTATACCCCACCTATGTATCTATAGTACTCTATAGGATCTTTTGTGCGTTTGTGTTTTATTTGCTATGCTATTTTGGAAAAGTTTCTCCTTTTTGGATTTAAGAAGGTAGGCTAGGTAGGAATCTAAGTTTGTTTATTATGATTATACTCGCAAAGATCATTGCGATCCTTTGTATACATATCCCCTAGAGGCAATTGTAGCTCGGGATCAAAGGGTGACTAAGGTTTGGGTGGTTTGAGAGAGAAAGAAGTATACTCTCCAAGGGTGAGACCTTGTGCCTACGTATTCTCCAAAGGAGGTTGAGAAAATCAAAGCAAACGTAATTCCCACTTATGTGCTAGTGGAAGCAAGAATTTTAAGAGACAACAAAAAATGTCATCTTAATGAAAAATGTATCTAATCTATTTCATCACATTCATTTTTGAAAATTGATTGTTAGAATCTTTCATTGTAAGAAATAGGTGTTTAACTTGAGTGTACAAGTATACCGCTTATAGTTCTTAGAATGAGAAGATGTTTTGAAAAATGTTGAATCTTTCATTGTAAGCATTAGGCGTTTTGCTTGAGTGTACAAGCGTTGCCACTTACAGTTAAGAAACATATTTTGTTTGTTTGTTTGAAAAAAAGTGTTTGATTTGAATGTGATGTTATAGATGAGATACTTCTTCCATAGAGATTATTCATGTCTCTTCTCTGAGGAGAAATATTTTGTTATTATTTTGGGGGATGCTTTTAAGAAGCCTGTGGGTACTTGTATTGTAAGCTCAAGAGGAGGCTATCCGAGGGACATCGAGGATCCTTGTATTGTGAGCCCAAGAGGAGGCTATCCGAGGGACATCGAGGGTCCTTGTATTGGGAGCCCAAAAGGAGGCTACAGGGTATGGCTTGCTTGGCTTTAAGAGTGATTTCACTGGGAAACCATACTCTTTGAGTTCTATCCTAGCTAAGGAGATTCTTTGTATGAAGCCCAATAGGAGGCTGTTGGAGATTTCAAGATCTCTTTCTTGTATGAGGCCCAAGAGGAGGCCAAACTCAATGAGAGAGTTCTTTTGTACGAAGCCCAAGAGAAGGCTAACTCAACGAGGGAGTTCTTTTGTATGAAGCCCAAGAGGAGGTTATGGGGAACGTAGTTGTTATACTAGTTGTAATGACATAAATAAACACGAACAAGTATATATATGACAAAGTGTGTGCGTGCATTCATAAGAGTTTTTGAAGGAAATATATAAACAAGTGTATAAAACAAGCAAATAAGCTAGCGATAATAAGCTTAAGGGAGGTCCACTGGAATAAGAGCAGTTTCATCGAGAATAATGCTCCTCTTAATACCAGTGGAATAAGTGTATAAACAAGCGAATGAAACTAATTATACTTGAATATGTACAAAAATGTTTGAATATCACTACAAGAAAATTGACTTGTATTGATGGACAAAATCCGTCACTATATGCTATATTGCCATAGGTAAAACCCTGAATGTAAATCTCTGACGGCCAGCATAGCCATGCACTATACTATGTGTCCAGCAACGGATTTTTGTGTATATGTTTTACCGACAGACCTTCACTTTTACCAACAGTTTTAGTAGTCTGTCACTATTTCTCTCAAAAATTTATTTTTTAGCTACAACATTTGACCGTAGGTAAAAGTGGTATCCTAAAAAAAAAATTTTAATGGTTATTTTTCAAAATACATTACCTTTAACTATTATTTCATCTTTTCTTAATCAAAATGATACATTTCAAATGTCCAATTTTTTTATATTAATAATTTAAAAATTTAAATAAACACGTTTAAAAAATAAATTAAACAATATTTTCACACCAAGGACCTAATATTATTTCATAGGTCGTTTTCATTTTTCATGCATGATAGCTTCTACTCCACTAACTACATATATTTTTTGTTTTAATAACAAAGTGACAGTTCCAAACATCTGCAATATTGTGGATGCAGTTACCTCGCAGCCACATCAAATTGCAATTATAGTGTGATTTTAAAATTACACATCTTACCGTAATATGAATTATATCAAACAATTTCAATCATATTTTCTCAAATATTTTCATCAAATATTAAAATGTTAGAATCCCAAAATTCAATTTACTTATGGAATGAAAAAGCAT
This sequence comes from Vicia sativa, assembly GCA_021764765.1. Taxonomy (NCBI): domain Eukaryota; kingdom Viridiplantae; phylum Streptophyta; class Magnoliopsida; order Fabales; family Fabaceae; genus Vicia; species Vicia sativa. Next base: position 23,248,341 of record CM038797.1, read on the forward strand.
AACATTAAATACTTTTTAACATTGTAATTTAAACACCTCCCTATGAAAAGTCAACTGCAATGACTCCAGTAAACTGAACCAAATTGATCATTAATCCTAGGAAATAACCACAAAGTTGACATGTACTAGTAGTTTAATTTGTGTAAAGAGCGGTGACAAGTGGGATATGCAAGTAAATATCGAGGGATTGAAGTTGAGGTAGCTGGCAGTTGAAGACACAGCAGCGTAGATACTAGATGTTGACAGTGAGGATTACAATTTCCAAAAATCTACTATTGCCTCTTTCCTATCCAATTTGCATTGCACCAACAACATTTTCTAAATGTCGGCTAGCAGTCAAACCCAACGTGGAGAGAGGAACAAAGGAACACACTCAACAGAGAAAAGTCAAACCAAGTAAATTAAATGAACTTCAACTTGATGCATAGCCTAACTAGGTAAATGTGGTCATAGCCTTTCCCACGATACATTGGAAAAGTCATAACTCTCTCTCTCTCTCTAACAAATCATGAATATTCCGTGTATTGACTTTCCCACGGTTTGAATGAAAACTATAAATAACAACATCATCAACCTTCTCTCTCTCAAATTAAACCATTTTGTCAACTCACTACCACAAAAGTAACAACAATGGATCAAGAGATTGATGTTTCACCTTTTTTTCTATGCCCTATTTCACTTCAGCTCATGAAAGATCCTGTTACGGTTTCAACAGGAATAACCTACGACAGACAATCCATCGAAAAATGGTTATTTTCCTCCCAAAACAATACATGTCCTGTTACTAAACAACAACTCTTACATGATCATGCAAATCTTATTATTCTCACACCAAACCACACTCTTCGTAGACTCATTCAAGCATGGTGCACCATCAACTCCCCTTATGGAGTCGAAAGGATTCCAACACCAAAACCACCAACAACACAAACCCTCATAGAAAAGCACCTCAAAGAAGCTTCTGAATCTTCGGATTCACCTCACTTGCTTATTCAATCACTCAAAAAGCTCAAAACAATAGCCTCCGAGAGTGAAACTAATCGACGGTGTATCGAATCTGCCGGTGCTGTAGACTTCTTAGCATCAATAGTAACAAAACACAACACAAACTGTTCATCTTCATGTTCAACATCAGAATTTGAAATTGAGACAACCATTCTTGATGATGATGATATTGAAGGTTTTCCTTTTCACTTCAATATTGGTGCAGATGATGAAGCTATATGCATCCTTTACAATCTTCATTTAACCGAACAAGGTTTGAAAACTCTCTTAAACTTCAAAAATGGAGAATTCTTAGACTCTTTGATGAGATTAATGCAAAAGGGTAACTACGATTCTAGAACATATGCAGTTTTTCTGTTGAAATCTATGTCACAAGTAGCTGATCAATCAAAACTAGCCAATCTAAAGTCCGAGTTTTTCATCGAATTAGTTCAGCTTCTCAAAGATCAGATATCAAACAAGGCATCAAAAGCAACACTACAAACATTGATTCAACTAGTTGAATTTGGGAGAAATAGAGTAAGAGCAGTAGAATCAGGTTGTGTTCATATTTTGATTGAACTTCTGCTTGATTGTAAAGACAAAAAACCATGTGAGATGATTCTGGTGCTCTTGGAGATGTTATGTCAATCTGCTGATGGAAGATATGAGCTCTTAAGCCATGCTTGTGGTTTAGCTATTGTTTCAAAGAAGATTTTGAGGATTTCAACAGTGGCTAATGATAGAGCAGTGAGAATCCTTCTATCTGTTGCAAGATTCTCAGCAACACATTTAGTTGTACAAGAAATGCTGCAAATAGGTGTTGTTGCTAAGCTTTGTTTGGTTCTTCAAGTTGATAGTGGAAATAAGGCTAAGGAGAAAGCAAGAGAGATTCTTAAATTGCATGCAAAGTCTTGGAGGAATTCTCATTGTGTACCTACTAATTTACTTGCTTCTTATCCATCATCAAGGGCTTGATTACATTTTATTTAGTTTTCATCTTCATTGGGATTTTTTTTCTTGTAAAGAAAATAGATTTATTTTAAGTAGATTGATTAAATTTAGAACAAGGGATATAGGTGTGGACTTTAAATAATATTGTCCATGAAGAATGGGTTGGAAACAAACTAGATTGGGATTAGTGGTTTATATTGTGAATGACTACGCCATATATTCATACAACAAAGTTTATCACGTCAATTTTAATTTCATTATCTCTTTTTATAGCTTTAATATTATAACAATAATACTTATAAAGTACTAAAAGAAACAAAAGAAAAAAATTAATGAATACCATCGATCTTTGTTAAAACAGTTTGATTAACATGTTTACTTTTATGATTATAAAACACTTATAATTCTATTTTATTTCAATAATGAAATTGACTATGCTTATGATAGATTTCTTAGGTTTTTTCAAGATAAAAGAGTGGTTGATTTCAAAGCATTTGATATTCGAGAGTTTATAACGGCATCTGCTATGGTATTATGCTTTATATGTACATGCATGATTTTATGATATTTAAACTTCCTAATCTTTTCTCTATTTAGGTTGACGTATCGGTGTAACAATGGTCTTTAGCTCGAGACTCCCTCTTAACTTACGATACCACTAGTTTTTAATCTATTCGTAGCTTGATATTTTCTGCACCCAACTTAGCTTCCAGAGCGAGATTGGCAATGAGCGTTTCATACTTAACATGATTTTTGGTCATGGGAGATCAAAACATAGGGATACATCAATTATTAACCTGACTTCATAATTTAATAGGAGGCTAGCCCCAATTCTCTACTATTTTATGACCCTCCTATGAACATGACTCAGCTAGCCCCAATTCTCTACTATTTTATGACCCTCCTATGAACATGACTCAGTGTGAGCTGGTTCGAATACACCTAGAGTCATTTATATTATGAAGTTTGCGAACAACTACAACTCCAACACTTTGCTAGGTTAAAAGGAGACGTCAAACTCATATTTTGAAAGACCATTTCATCAAATGTCCAACTAGGTTTTATATATGGAGGACTTATTTTAATGGAAGATTAATATGAATGATGATGGCTTATGCCAAGACCAGTCTGGACAAAACGGATGGGGTCAAAAAGAATGTTTTTGTTGGAATAATCTTAAATGCAATCAAAGAGAGTTTGAAAGTTATATTCTCTTGGGACTAGAAAAGTCCATTCCTTGGATCTACACTTCCTTGGAAATATCTAGCATTTATTATATAACATTTCCTGTGTAGCATTTATATCTTTTGTATTTTGAGTCTCTACATATAGAACTCATTTGTATCATATTTTCTAAGGCAATTAAGCAATTCAATATACAAGAGAGAAGTTGCAGTCTGATAACGCATTTTTATATAGTATATTTTATTTAATTTTCATAAATAATGTTAGTATTTTTATTTAATTATTTCATTTTATTTCCATATTACGTTGGTATTTTTATTGTTTCAGGTATTTTATTTTAATTAAACAAATTGAGCAAAGTGAAGAAATTGAGAGAATTATTTAATTAAATGTGCAAGAAATGAAGAAAAAGGGGTGTGCAAAGCAAAGAGGTGGATTAAAGGATGAGTATAATCATCAAACCAGGCCCAATCAGCAAAGCAAGCAAGCCCTAGCCCGGAACAAGGGTGAGACGCACGTCTCAACCCCCTGCTATATTTGAGGCGCCCGCCTCGGACCCTTTCTTTAGTGGGAGGCGCCCGCCTCCATGCCACGTGGCCCTAAAGGAAATTGTTGAGACGCCCGTCTCAATAGTGGTCAGTTGGAGTGAGATATTTTCGTGGAAGTGGGACGAAAATATTGGGAAAAGAGGTTACTTCCTACTACTATAAAAAGGCATCTACGAATCATAGAAGGGGTCTCCGTTTTTCAGCATTCTTTTTCAAGTTTCAAAGTTTACTTTCCAGCATTATTATTTTCCATTGTAATTCAAATTCCAGCATTAATTTTCCAGCATTGTTCTTAGATTTCTAGCTAGTTTCCTTTCAAGCACTTTGATTTAATTTCCGTTGAAGAACCGAGATATTGTACGAGTTATTTCAAGCATCAAGAATTAATTCCAGCAGTTATTTATTTCAGGTTTCTTATTTACATCACTTTAATTTATTTAATTAATTATTTGCATGAGATTTATTTATATTGCCATGAAATTATTTATGAATGTTAAATTCTTTAATTTATTCATGTATGTTTGTATGAATATGTCTGGCTAAATTATTTAAATATCGGTATGTAACAAGTTAATCTGAAAGGATTCGGAACAAACAGGCTTAATTATATTTTATAAAATAAACACTTTTTCTGATTTAGTTATCTAATTTAATTTGTTAAAAAAGGCTTAGAAACCAACAGAGCGACAATTTGAGGTTTAAAATCAGATAGTAGATACTGGGTATTGTTTTTAAAGACTGCGACAACGTTTTAAAACCAATTAAACTTTATTTATTTTCAAAAAGTAATTTTAAAATCAATGGGATAGCGAGAGCATACATTAGAGTTTAAAATTATAATCTGATTCAATAGAGCGAAAGTTTGAGATAAGATTTTTAAATAAATACTTTTTGCTGAGTTTTAGAAAATAAGCCAGTGAAAAGTCGGATTCTTTAGGATTAACGAAGTACATACCGATATTCGCCTATTATTATTTCAATTAGAATTAAGTTTAATTACCCAAAAATTCCCCCAATTTATTTATTCGATAGCTATAGCTTTACACGGTAGTTTAGGTTACGTTAGTTCGATTTATAGTCCCTTAGGTTCGATATCTTTTAAAACTACGCGATAGGTATACTTGGTCTCGATTAATTTAGACGATAAAGTCGCGATCAAGTTTTGGCGCCGCTGGGGACTATTTAAGTTGATATCGTAATTTTATTACGAAGTATAGACTATAGCAACTATTTCTTTCCCTCCTGTATGCCAAATACTCGCTCTCAGGCGCCTTTGCATATACCTATATACGATATCGGCGTTATCTCGATTAAGAAGACGAATTCAAGAGTATTGTGAACTCAACAATCTTCCCTCGACCAAACTTCCGACATTGAAGAATCGAAGAAGATGGTGATCCACCTCCTCCTCGTCCTCTTAAGGACTACTGTTCCTTCAAGCGGAGCCTCACAATAGTATTGTTGCTCTCGCTATCGCTCAAACGATTTCGATGAAACCTTCTTTCCGCCGCTCGGTAGAACCAGTTTTTGGAGCTCAATGACGACCGAACCTTCATCTGTCAGTGTTTGTGCAGTACGCAGACACTGTGAAAGCGAATGGTGTAAACCCCGAGGCGATGCGATTGCGCCTATTTCCTTTTTCTCTAAGAGACAGAGCTCGCGCATGGCTCCAATCTCTTCCTTCCAACTCAATCACCACATGGGATGAGTTGAAGAAAGTCTTCTTGGCTAGATATTTTCCTCCAAGTAAAACTGCTATGCTCAGAGCCAATATCAATGGTTTTAGACAAAAAGCCAATGAATCACTCTTCGAAGCTTGGGAACGCTATAAAGACATGCTTAGACTTTGTCCGCATCATGGTTTAGAAGAATGGCTGATCATTCACACGTTCTATAATGGTCTCTTGTATAATACGAGATTGACTATAGACGCTGCAGCTGGTGGCGCACTGATGAATAAACCATATATTGAAGCAAGACAACTTATCGAAAGCATGGCTCAGAACCATTATCAATGGGGTACGGAGAGAGTAAGCATAGAAAAATCTCAAACAAAAGGTGCCATGGTTGAAGTGAATAGTCTGGATCAAGTCAACGCTAAAGTGGAAGCTCTCACTCAAAAGCTTGAGAATCTTACCACCGCTCCCGCGCAGCTACTGTAGCTGCAATTGCTCAAACTTGCGACTTATGTGGTCTTCAATCACATCTTGCTCCAGAATGCCCACTTTTAACAGGAATTCCCAGTTGAACAAGCAAATTACGTACAGGGTAATCCTTATAGCAACACATATAACCCTGGTTGGAAGAATCATCCTAACTTTTCCTACAAAAACAACAACGCGTTATACGCACCTGGACAAGCTCCTGCTACACCACCTAGTTATCCTAAAGCTATTCCAAATCATCCTAATAATGGTCCTAATACATCAAATGCTCCTAGGAAGTCTAATTTGGAAATCATGATAGAGCATTTCATAGCTAACCAATCCCAAACTAATAAAGATGTTCAAAATCAGAATTTACACACTAATGAGCAGATTAAACAATTATCCAACAAGCTTGATGCTTTAGCTACACATAATAAAATGTTAGAAACACAAATCTCTCAAGTAGCTCAACAACAAGCGGCTTCTGCTGGCTCATTTCCTGGACAGCCTCAACCTAATCCCAAAGGACATGCAAATGCTGTAATCTTGAGAAGCGGAACAATGTATGATGGACATGTAGATCCCAGAAACAATAGCCCAGCTATGCAACAAAATTCTGTTAAACAATCTGAAACTAAGGATAAACCAGAAAAGGAAACTCAGAAAGATAATAATGAAGATACCACACAAAAGGACGAAACTTATGTACCCCCACCTCCTTATAAACCTCATATTCCTTATCCTCAAAGGTTAGCTAAAACTAAGAATGTGGGTCAATTTAAGAAATTCGTGGATCTTCTGAAGCAACTTAATGTTACAATTCCTTTTACCGAAGCTATAACTCAAATGCCCTCCTATGCTAAATTCCTTAAAGAAATTCTATCCAATAAGAAAAAGCTAGAGGATAATGAAACTGTCATGCTTACTGCTGAATGTAGTGCAATTATTCAAGACACAATGCCTCCTAAACTCAAAGATCCTGGAAGTTTCTCTATTCCATGTGTTATTGGTAAATTTGTCATAGACAAAGCTTTATGTGATCTAGGAGCCAGTATCAGTGTGATGCCGTTATCAATATGCAAGAAACTTGACATGGGAGAACTAAGACCAACCAAAATGTCCGTTCAATTAGCAGATAGGTCAATTAAATATCCTGCAGAAGTTCTTGAAAATGTTCCTGTACGCATAGGCCAATTCTATATACGAACTGATTTCATTATCATGGACATAAGGGAGGATGAAGTTACCCCAATCATTCTTGGAAGACCTTTCTTAGCAACTGCTGGTGCAATTATAGACGTAAAAAGAGGAAAACTTACTTTTGAAGTAGGCGGAGAGAAAATCGAATTTATCCTCTCTCAATTCCTAAAAGCACCTGCAATTGAAGATACTTGTTACTTTATGGATATCATCGATGAATGTAGAAAAGAAGCTGAACTTAAAAATAAAGACAATCTCGATGAAAGTCTGAATAGTAATTTAAGTGAATGCTTAGCTATAGCGCAAGATCCTACACAATGTTTAAGGAAACCATCCCTAGAACTTAAAACACTTCCTAAAAATCTAAGGTATGAATTCCTAGATTCCGAACTCGAACGACCAGTGATAGTCAACGCAGAACTTGGAGAAACCGAAATTGAAAAACTTTTACAAATTCTGAGAAAATATCCAACAACCTTAGGGTATAATATCACTGATCTTAAAGGAATAAGTCCCTCTATCTGTATGCATCGCATTATGCTAGAAGAAGATTGTAAAACTTCAAGAGAACACCAGAGGAGACTAAACCCGATTATGAGCGAGGTTGTGAAAAAGGAAGTTATGAAATTGTTAGAAGCAGGAATCATATATCCTATATCTGATAGCAAATGGGTTAGCCCTGTGCATGTGTACCTAAGAAATGAGGTGTCACGGTAGTCGAAAATGAGAAAGGAGAAATAATAACTAAACGAGTCAAATCTGGATGGAGAATGTGCATTGATTATCGAAAACTTAACAAAGCCACCAGAAAGGATCATTTCCCTTTACCATTTATAGATCAGATGTTGGAACATTTGGCTAGACATTCTCATTTCTGTTTCTTGGACGGTTATTTAGGTTTCTTTCAGATACCTATTCATCCTGATGACCAAGAGAAAACAACTTTCACATGCCCCTTTGGAACCTTTGCTTATAGAAGAATGCCATTTGGTTTATGCAATGCTCCTGCGACTTTTCAAAGATGCATGATGGCAATATTCGCTGATTTTTTGGACAATATTATGGAAGTCTTCATGGACGATTTTTCCGTTTGTGGACAAAGTTTCGAAGAATGTTTAGAAAATCTAGAAAGTGTATTAGAACGTTGTGTGAAGGTTAATCTAGTGCTTAATTGGGAGAAATGCCATTTTATGGTACAAGAAGGAATTGTATTAGGACACATTATATCCAAAAGAGGAATTGAAGTCGATTCTGCTAAACTCAAAGTTATTGAGAACCTTCAACCTCCAAAAACTGTTAGAGAAATTCGAAGTTTTTTAGGACACGCCGGTTTTTATCGACGATTCATTAAGGATTTCTCTAAGATAACTAAACCCCTAACTGAGCTATTAATGAAAGACGCTAAATTCATCTTCGACAAAAAATGTTTAGTAGCGTTTCAAACACTAAAGAAAGCATTAATTTCTGCGCCTATCATGCAAACTCCAGATTGGAATGAACCTTTTGAAATAATGTGTGACGCGAGTGACTACGCCGTAGGAGCTGTTTTAGGACAACGAAAGGATAAAAGACTCCACGTCATATATTATGCAAGCAGAACCTTAGACGAAGCGCAGATGAATTATCCTACAACCGAGAAAGAATTCTTAGCAGTGATCTTCGCATTAGATAAGTTCTGTTCCTATTTAGTAGGATCCAAAATAATCATCTACACTGATCATGCTGCTATTAGATATCTCCTAACCAAAAAGGACGCTAAACCTAGACTCCTGAGATGAATATTGCTGCTGCAAGAGTTTGATTTAGAAATCAAAGATAAGAAAGGAACTGAAAATGTGGTAGCAGATCATCTTTCTAGACTAGAAAATCTTAAACATGAACAAGTGCCGATTGATGATGAATTCCAATACGATAAACTGATTGCTCACTTGGAAAACACAGAACCTGATAAACTCATGGAAACCACCTTAGCCATCTCCTCTGTGCCTTGGTATGCTGATTTCGTAAATTACCTCACTGCAGGCGTTCTACCACCTGAACTTACTTACCAACAGAAGAAGAAATTCTTCCATGATCTTAAACAATATTATTGGGATGAACCTTTAATTTTCAAGAGAGGTCCCGATGGAATTTTCCGCCGATGTGTGCCAGAAGAAGAAATTGAAAACATTATAAAACACTGTCATTCTGCACCTTACGGAGGACATGCTAGTACATCCAAAACATGTGCAAAAATCTTACAATCCGGCCTCTATTGGCCTAATTTATGGAAAGACGTACATGCCACCATCTTAAAATGCGACAGGTGTCAACGCACCGATAATATATCTAGACGTGACGAAATGCCACAAAAAGGCATTTTAGAAGTCGAAATCTTTGATGTGTGGGGGATAGACTTTATGGGACCCTTTCCATCTTCTTCCGGAAACAAGTATATACTCGTGGCTGTGGATTATGTCTCAAAATGGATCGAAGCTACAGCTTCTCCAACAAACGACACCCGAGTGGTACTTAAGCTTTTCAAGAACATAATCTTTCCTAGGTTCGGTGTACCCCGACTCGTTATAAGCGACGGTGGTTCTCATTTCATTTCAAAAATCTTTGAAAAACTATTAGGGAAATATGGAGTTCGACACCGCGTAGCTACACCTTACCATCCTCAAACTAGCGGACAAGTTGAAGTTTCAAATCGCGAGATAAAACAAATCCTTGAAAAAACTGTCGCTACGTCCAGAAAGGATTGGTCCTTTAAACTTCATGAAGCTTTATGGGCATATAGAACTGCCTATAAAACTCCCATCGGTACCACTCCTTTCAAGCTTATTTATGGTAAGTCGTGCCATCTCCCGGTTGAATTAGAACACAAGGCTTATTGGGCCATTAAAAATCTGAACTTAAGTTATACTGCCGCTGGAGAGAAGCGTATCCTGGATATAAATGAATTGGAAGAACTTAGACAGGATGCGTACGAAAACGCTAGGATTTACAAAGAGCGCACGAAGAAATGGCATGATAAGCATATATCCAGAAAGAATTTTAACATAGTGTTGCACCCCAAATTTTACCCTGCTATTTTTCTACTTGCATTATATTTAAAATTAAAAAAAAAACAGTCATTCACACATTGCATTCACATCATGACGTCGTCTTTAAATTGACCAAAAGTCAGTTTAAATCGATATTTGCATCATTTTTAATTATAAATTACCTATTATCTCACTTCATGCATTTTTACCTCTCTGCCTGTTTATTGCATTGTTTCAAATTATTTATATGTCGATGATATCAATATTTCGATTTTATAAACAGACTGTTAAAAGCAATTCGATACTGTGCGAAAATTAGCGGAGAAAATATTTCAAACTTTCATCTTTTACTCACTGCTTTATGAATCTACGTGTCGCGTAGATCATAAAAATGTGCTCTCTGTAATTTTTCGATAAAGTTTGAAGACTCGTTTTTAACTGTAAGTTTTTTTTTAAAAAAGTCGGGTATTCTTTATCATCATTTTATGTTGATTTTAACCTTTTAGATATTTTTTTTCTTTAATCTTTGAAATTCGTAATTTATTTTAATTTACTCATTTTATTTTTTTCGGATAATTTATTGTCCGAACTTTGACCATTTTTAACAATTTTAGGTGTCAATTTTTTATCTCAAAAAAATCAAAACAAATTATTATTGGGCTTTTTATGTTTTACCCAACCTATTTGTGTGGCCCATTTCATGAAAAGGGTATTTTTGGTATTTACCTAAACCTAATTTGTAGTATATATTGTAATGATTGGCACTATTTACAAGGGGGCCAAAATTGAAAAAAGGTTAGTAACGGAAAGAGGTGGCGGATTGAAAACAACACAGGCAAACAAAATTATAAAAACTCCATCTTCCATTTCACTCTCATGACCGCTAACCCTCATCTCTTCACCCTTCACCGAAAAGCCCAACCTTCCTTCTGTATCCAACCTTCAACTCTGCTCCGTTTCCTTCAACTTCTCACCGAAACCCCATTCATGCTTTCTGATTCTGCTCAAGTTCAATACTCCCTCTATTCGCTGCCAACACCTTTCGTTCACCCCCTTTACTTCATCATCCCACTGTTCTGCCGCTCCATTCTTCATCAAATCGGAACCACTCACCTTCCATTAATATACTCCTTACTACCATAACACTCATCTTCTTCATCGTTGCTCACACTCCATTGCCATCCATTCTTCTCGCCCGCCGTTCGCTGCCTGTCTCGCTCTCCACCCTTCGGTCCATCAGCCATCCCACCGTAAAACTCTTCAACAGTCACCCTGTTTCTTCCTTCAAATCGCTGTAAACCACCCTGTACTCGCCTCTCCGTCGTTCCTGTTCCAACATCCAAACTCCAATCGTCGTTAACCCCTTTCATCATCCGGCGACAATAACAACAGTTCCACCGAATATTCTCTCTGCCGCGTAACCTCAACCATCTTCACAGCCTCACACCTCATTCCTCTTCCGGTCAACAACATTCACCAGCAGTAGCAACAATCGTATCCTTTAACATCTGTCAAGCACATGCAACACTGCTGTTGTTTCCGAGAGCATCGGCAGTTTCGACAGATTTCAGGTAACTTTTAATTCATCTTGCTGAGACTGTGGTTATTCAAGTTACGTGTTTGTGATGCTGTAAACACTTTGTATATGATTCTGGTTTAACCTCGAGCTTGTGATGATTCTGGTTTGTGATGCTGTGAACACTTTGTATATGATTCTGTGATAAATCGTCAAGTTTCGATTGAATATGTTTGAAAGTCGGTATTGCGTTGAATCTGTAAGCAGAGTCCTGTGAACTTCTATTAGTTTGATTTTGTTTTATTTCTGATTGTGTTAGTTTGTTGGGCTGCAAAAGCATGTTGATAAATTTTGAAAAGAAAGCAGTTTATTGTTGTTGGATTTCTCATTAGAATTCTGTTTGCATAGGGTTACTTTGTGTGAGAATTCGGTTTCGAATTGGTTTTATTTCTGCCTGGATTTTCGAGTTTATGTAATAGTATTTTACATTTTTGCTAACTCCTGAAAACCGTGGTTTTGTGAGTTCTCTTGAAATCGTGAGTTTTGGTAACTGCCAGTTTCGATGATGGTTAACAATGATGCCGCATTTAATTGTGCGCGATCTGGCCGAGAAACTGTCATGGGCAGCCATGTTATTTTTTCTTTCTCTTGAATTGGTGATAAGAATCCTACTCTAGTTTCGATGATGGCTTGATATTGATGTCGCGTTTATCCGCGTACGATTTAGCCGAGAAACCATTAAGATATTGTATCTTTTCTCATTTTTCTTTTAATTTCGATTGAAGTTCGTGAGTAAAAGCTGTATTTTGTTTTAGTTTCGATGATGGTTTTATGATTGGCCGCGTTTAATCGTGTGTGAATCTAACCGAGAAGCTATAGGGCAGCCTTGTGGCCACTCTTTCTTTAGGCGAATTCGATAAGAATGTGGGTTTCGGCACCACTTTTGGTTGATGGTTGTAATAGTATAGCTTCGATGATGGTTTAGTATTGATACCGTGCTTATTCACGAATAATACAACCGAGAAACTTATGGGGCAGCAAGTTTGTTTTCCCTTTGTTGTTGAATTTGCTTAAGTTAGAAGCTTTTAATAAATTGAGTCGACTTTAAAGTATTAATTTACGCTTAAGTAGTGGCTGTCCGGACTTTGCTTCAATCAATTAATTTCGAATTCGAATTCTAGTTTTATTTCATGTGCATAAGTGATGCCCGGTTTTGATTCATGTGGTTTAAATGTGTTTAGAACTCGTTTTTTCATGATTCGACTTTGGATTAATTAATAACTTGTGCACGGCTTCTTTGGTTTCAATTACAATCCGTTGCTTATCCGTATACATAGTTCATGTTAATTACATTTTTGATTTTATTTCTTCGTTACTAACCATGTTTTGATTCGATGCGATTTTTTGTTCATTTTATTTCACACTATGCTACTAATGTATTTGTTATTTGTGAAGATATCCGAGGATGGTTCAAGCATACATTCTATAGTGTCGCATCTACATACATTTTTATATACTCTTGTTCATATTACTATTTTTATTTAATGTTTAATATTTAGTATTGTACATACAATATACGTGCATTTTTATATTTTATACTGTAAATATAATTATACATGTTTTTTTATTTCTTATATTTATTATTGTAAATATACATATTATATTTATTTCTTATATTTAGTATTATATATACTATATACATATTATTTTTATGCTTTATTTATTCATCGGTAAATAAATTCAAATTATACTGTAATATAGTGGGTGCATTTCTTAGAATTAGTTTATATAATCTATTCTAATTAATAAAATAAAATACACTAATCGATATTTAAATTTTTCGGCATTTAGTTTTTGTTTGTATTTACTGTTTTTTTCTCTAATTCTAATTTATCCCCATTCGAAAAATTGTATCCCAATCCCCTTGTTGCGTTGTAATTAATTTACCGCTTTCTATTTTATTTTACCGTTTAATCCCCATTTATAATTCATGTATCCCTCTCCCAAAAAACAATTATTGTAATAATTATCTAGTGCACATTTATTTTATTTTAATTTAACTATCACTTACACAAAACTAAAAAAAAATCTTTTTAAAACTAATATTTGTAAATCATTTTAAACCTGTAAGTTGACAAAGCTAAGAAGCGTCGCGGTGACCACACATGCACACATGTACGCTTGATCCTGGGCCTTCTTACAGTGAGCCTATTTCGATCAATTGTCCCAATTGGTCGTCTTAGTAGACTAGCCCACTTTGCTAGTACACGTGTAATTTAATTATTTTATACTTAGGTTGGTCACCTTGTATGGGCTTTGTCGATTTTATTTGTGATTTACAATTATCTCGATCCTATTCTTTCTCCATTCACCAAGCATTTAAAACACTTTCAATAAAATTCGACCCAACGTCGAGTCTTCTTCTCAAACCTCGATCCAACGTCGAGTTATTTTCAAAAATGAATTTCTACAAAAAAACATAGTGCTATGGTATTTAATTGAACCGTTAGAGGATAGCCCGACGATTTAATTAAAATGTAAAGTATTTGGGCCATTAGAGGGTAACCCAATGACTTAAATACTTTATTCCATACACTTAATAAAAGTGAACTTTGTTTCACACCTCACTCATTTCATAATAAAGATTTTGGATGAGAGATGATCGGTTGACCTCAATTACCAATCTCGAGTATTGAATCGTTAGAGGATATCCCAACGTTTTGGTACTTGTCATCCACAATTTAAAATCAACTCCAACCCATTCAAACTTCTTTTGTGCGCTCCAAGCACCTTTTACCTTTAAACCATTTTTAAGATTAGACATGATTCATTTACAATTGAGATGTTCTTTCCTTTATTCCCAAGGTTTTCGACTTCTCCACTTGAGTACTAGAGGTGTTCTCAAACCCTCCCTCATGTTGGTGCGTAGTCCTTTATTCTTTATCACACCTTGTGGACGTTAGATGAGTCTTCTCCTTTAAAAATGATGACTTGTCTTTTCATTTAAAATCAATCAACAAACAATCATTTTTTTAGAAGAACTACGGAGTTTTGACTTTCCCATTGCACGAGGGAATACGTAGGCTCACGGTTCTGAAACCGTGTCAAACTCAAAAATAATAAAAACATTTCTCCTCTCTTTCTTTCTATTTTTAAATTTAGAAGATCGTAAAAAAATTTCAAACTAACACACAACCACACTTTGAACTAAATGGGTACCATCGAGTACGATGGATGTAAGGGGTGCTAATACCTTCCCCCTGCATAACCAACTCCCGAACCTATATCTCTTAATTTCGTAGACCGCCTTATCCATTTTTCGTGGGTTTTATCTATATTTTCCCGTTCTTCTTTTAGAACAAATAAAATCAGATGGCGATTTCATTGTTTTGAAAATTCAATCAAATGATTTTTGAAAAGCGAGTTGCTTCACATAGGTGATTTCGTATTACTATTTAACTCACGATTAAAATTATTTCCTGGAAAATTGCGATCTAGGTGGTCAGGACCTTTTGAAATTACTCGAGTTTATCCAAGTGGTGCAATAGAAATTAAGGGACCTTCGATTGCACCGTTTGTAGTAAACGGGCAACGTTTAAAACATTACCATCTTACCGAAATAGAGGAAAATTCTCACACGATAAATCTAGACGAGCCACATGCTCGATTAGAAGACTAATTTTTAGTTTTATTTGTCGAGCTTACGACATAAAACAAAGCGCTTTGTGGGAGACAACCCACCGTTTTTGGTATTTCTTTTATTTCTTCTTATTTATGCTACTTATCGGAACCTCACTTTGGAGTTCCTCAGCTCTCTGACTTACATCCCTACTCATGGGTTAGCTTTACGCCGTGGACTTATTATTTTCAGACTTTTTGGCATCAATTTCAAGTTTAATCATAAGGAATTGGGTGAGCTTCTAGGATTTCCTAATGGCATAGGAGTTTATCATGAAACTCAGGAGGAGTATCTTGGCTTTAGAGAGCTTGATTATTTTTGGGGATCTATTTCTGGAATCCTTAACCCTGAGCCTGAGGACTTTGTATTAGAGAACATCCATAACCCGGCCTTCAGGTATTTCCACAAGATTCTGGCCCACACCATCTTTGGAAAGCCCCAGAATGTCACTACTGTTTCTAAAGATGAGCTGTTTATCATGTTTTGTGCTTCGCAGAACCGCCCGGTTAATGCGGTCACTTATATGCTGCGTACCTTTGTGGGTCTTGTTGATACTGATCATGCACCCATTCGGATGGGAGGCCTCGTTACTATGATTGCAAATGTTGTTGGCCTTAGACAACCTTTTAGGAATCTGAATGCTTTTACTGGTGTTACTTGCATGACCATCGAGTTTTGTTTCAACACTAGTATGATTGGTGATCTTGGCCTGACTCAGTTTACCCTGTTGATTAAGGGCCAAGTTATGCAGATGTTTACCTTGCCTAATCCTGCTACGAGTGTGCATAACAAAGCCAATTGGCTATATGGTCTTGATCAGCACCCTGCTCAGCCCAACACTCCTGAGACTCCGCAAGATTATGAGGTTTTAGAGGATTCCGAGGAAGATCCCACTGCTCCTCCAGGTTATTATGACATGGACCCTCCTCAGCATGCTTCCACCGCTCACTCTGTTGCACCTGACACCGTTATGCATCAGGCTCCTCCTGTTGATTATGCTACTGCCATCCACGCTCTCCAGGTGGAACATCAGGCTTTGAGGGACGATTTGACTAGTCTGCGAGCCGACTTCTTTGGTTTTATGGATACTGTTTCTGCGCAATTTCAAGAAGTCTTCGCTTATTTTCATTCTTCCTCTGCTCCTAAAGCAGGACCATCTAGTGGCTAGAGTTTTTAAGTAGTTAATTTATCTTATTTAGTTTAGTTTAGTTTAATTTCGTTAGGATTTGCAATGTTTCCGTTTTGTTATTTTTATTCTGTTTACTTTCCGAATATTTGATTCTTGAATTGCATTATTATTATTACTGCTATAATTGCTTGTTTTGCTCTCTGTGTAATCCGTGCACTGCAATTATATTCGCATTCCACCATCTTTCATTCTGATTCTCCTTCGTTATTATCGCATTGAGGACATTGCTCCTTTTAAGTATAGGGGAGTCGGATCATTTCCTTGTTCATTTCTATTTCCTTTGCTCTCTTTGTAGTATTTCCCTTTTATTTCTTTTCTTGTATTGCAAATTTCAATTTCAATAAAATACATGTTTATGTAAATTTTAATCTTATATGCAAAATTTAGTGCTTATTCGAATTCTTCCTTTTCTTGAGCCATAACGAAAAATTAATTAAAACGCATTTATAAACATATTCAACTAGTATTAAGGTTGCCGATTATAAATAAGAATTCGAGCAACTTAGCAAAATTGTTATCGTCCTAACACTTTAAAACCCCCAATGTGTTAGATCGATTTAAGTACTTATTATACCAAAGCCTTTAAAACTTAGTTTTAGATAGCCCCGAGTAGTTTATTAACGCAGTCGGCACCGCTGTAAACACAAACTACGTGGAGAACCGATGAATATAAGTGATTGATCAAATATTTTTTAAGAAATTACTTTTATCTGAAGATGCACTTACTAAGTTAGATGGTCCTTACCAGATCATTTAATCCAACAGTTGCGAAAACTATAAATTTTATGCAAAATAATCCATTATAAATTGGTTCAGTGGTCTCTGGTGCTGAACTTGGTAGGGCGAATTACGGTTCGATCCCCCGCAATTTTTAATTGGAAAAAAGGAGTACCAAATGTTTAATTACCAGAACTCCTAGCTGGCTTACTAAGATCAAATTCACTAACCGGTTACTGCACTATGTGCGTGTACGGTAAAGGGCTTAATGTGATTGCACTAGAATGAAAACGGGTGAAATAAAACATAGTATTAGGTTGAGCTATAATAACATGACTTAAATTGGTCTGCATAAATGGGGTTGTCTAGTGTTTCTACGGTAACTTTGGTGTTTAAGTTCGACTTAAATTCTCCGACGAAAAATCAACTTGCAACCTAGTACAAAGTGATGTATGTTCTTATATTTGCGTTTTGACTGAGCTTCAGAGATTTTCATTTTACTTTTTTGCTTGAGGACAAGCAATGATTTAAGTATAGGGGAGTTTGATAACGCATTTTTATATAGTATATTTGATTTAATTTTCATAAATAATGTTAGTATTTTTATTTAATTATTTCATTTTATGTCCATATTACGTTGGTATTTTTATTGTTTCAGGTATTTTTTTTTTAATTAAACAAATTGAGCAAAGTGAAGAAATTGAGAGAATTATTTAATTAAATGTGCAAGAAATGAAGAAAAAGGGGTGTGCAAAGCAAAGAGGTGGATTAAAGGATGAGTATAATCATCAAACCAGGCCCAATCAGCAAAGCAAGCAAGCCCTAGCCCGGAACAAGGGTGAGACGCACGTCTCAACCCCCTGCTATATTTGATGCGCCCGCCTCGGACCCTTTCTTTAGTGGGAGACGCCCGCCTCCATGCCACGTGGCCCTAAAGGAAATCGTTGAGACGCCCGTCTCAATAGTGGTCAGTTGGAGTGAGATATTTTCGTGGAAGTGGGACGAAAATATTGGGAAAAGAGGTTACTTCCTACTACTATAAAAAGGCATCTACGAATCATAGAAGGGGTCTCCGTTTTTCAGCATTCTTTTTCAAGTTTCAAAGTTTACTTTCCAGCATTATTATTTTCCATTGTAATTCAAATTCCAGCATTAATTTTCCAGCATTGTTCTTAGATTTCTAGCTAGTTTCCTTTCAAGCACTTTGATTTAATTTCCGTTGAAGAACCGAGATATTGTACGAGTTATTTCAAGCATCAAGAATTAATTCCAGCAGTTATTTATTTCAGGTTTCTTATTTACATCACTTTAATTTATTTAATTAATTATTTGCATGAGATTTATTTATATTGCCATGAAATTATTTATGAATGTTAAATTCTTTAATTTATTCATGTATGTTTGTATGAATATGTCTGGCTAAATTATTTAAATATCGGTATGTAACAAGTTAATCTGAAAGGATCCGGAACAAACAGGCTTAATTATATTTTATAAAATAAACACTTTTTCTGATTTAGTTATCTAATTTAATTTGTTAAAAAAGGCTTAGAAACCAACAGAGCGAAAGTTTGAGGTTAATAAACTGGATTAAGATTAGAAACCAACAGAGCGACAGTTTGAGGTTTAAAATCAGATAGTAGATACTGGGTATTGTTTTTAAAGACTGCGACAGCGTTTTAAAACCAATTAAACTTTATTTATTATCAAAAAGTAATTTTAAAATCAATGGGATAGCGATAGACATTAGAGTTTAAAATTATAATATGATTCAATAGAGCGAAAGTTTGAGATAAGATTTTTAAATAAATACTTTTTGCTGAAAAAGAGATTATTATCATTTTTAGAAAATAAGCCAGTGAAAAGCCGGATTCTTTAGGATTAACGAAGTACATACCGATATTCGCCTATTATTATTTCAATTAGAATTAAGTTTAATTACCCAAAAATTCCCCCAATTTATTTATTCGATAGCTATAGCTTTACACAGTAGTTTAGGTTACGTTAGTTCGATTTATAGTCCCTTAGGTTCAATATCTTTTAAAACTACGCGATAGGGCTGTATACTTGCAGTCTCCCGATTAATTTAGACGATAAAGTCGCGATCACAGTCCTCTAAATATCACCTCTAGAAAGTTTATCTTTGTTATTGTCTTGTTGATGCCTTCAAATTGGCATAAGAGCCAATGGAGAACATGATGAATCAGATGCCACTGCCACAACTATCAAAATCGAATTATGAAAATTGGAGTATCCAGATGAAGGCGCTTCTTGGATCTCTAGATGTGTGGGAAGTAGCAAATGATGAAACCAGCTAATACAACTGGGTACACAGCAGCCCAGAACAAGGCGTTGAAAGAGACGCGATCGAAAGACAAAACAACATTGTACATGTTGTTTAGGGTTGTCGATGAATCAACCTTTGAGAAGATTGTTGGTTCGATTACATCGAAAGCAGCGTGGGACACTCTTGAAAGAGCGTTCAGAGGAGTAGATAGAGTTAAAGAATAACATCGCAAGTTGAACAAGAAAGAGGAGGCATATGATGACGCAGATCAAACCAAGGAAGTTGCCAAAGATGAAAGAGCATTGTTCTCTAAAAAATTTCGTGGGAGAGGACGTGGCCGTGGAGGACATGATGGTGGTCGAAGTTATCAAAACAACAACTTCGAAAGAGGACAATCGAGCCAACAAAATTGGTGTGGCAGAGGACGTGGTCAAAGAGGTGGTCAAACAAACTACACAAACAATGAATGTTACAAATGTAACAAACAAGGGCACTATGCGAAGGACTGTAATTCCTATAGTTACTATAACTGTGGAAAGCTGGGACATCTTGCAAAATATTATCGTCATAAAAGAAAGGTGGAAAAGACAACAAACTTTGCCCTAGATGCATGTTCGAATGAAGGTTTTCTACTGATGACTCAGAAGGAAGTAGACGCAGAAAATGACACTATGTGGTATCTTGAATCAGGAGCAAGTAACCATATGTGTGGTCACAAACACTTTTTTAGAGAGATTGCATAGATTGAAGATGGCCATGTATCTTTCGGAGATGCATCAAAGATAAAGGTAGAAGGAAAGGGCACAATTCGTTATGTGCAGAAGGATGACTTGATAGGGTCAATCCAAGATGTGTATTATGTACCAGATCTCAAAATAAACATACTGAGTCTGGGACAATTAATTGAGAAGGTATATTTGATTCTCAGAAAGATCGAACGTTGCACCTCAAAGATAAGTTTGGACATTTGGTCGCTGAAGTCGAAATGGGGAAGAATCGAATGTACAAGTTGAATTTGATCAGAGTTCGAGAAAAATGTCTACAGTGTAACATCGAAAATGAAGTTTCTCTATGGCATCTACGTTTTGGTCACTTACATCATGTTGGGATAATGAGATTAGCAAAGAAAAACATGGTGCATGGACTTCCAGACATGGAGTATAAAGGAAAATTATGTGAAGATTGTGTTCTTAGTATACAAACAAGAACTTCGTTTCAAAAGAAGGAAGATTATCAAGCTAAATATATCCTCGAATTTATTCACACTGACATATGTGGGCCAATTACTCCAGAATCCTTCAGTGTAAGAAGTATTTCATTTCGTTCATTGATGATTTCTCAAGAAAGACTTGGGTCTATTTCTTGAAAGAAAAATATGAAGCATTCAAAGTATTCAAAAAGTTTAAAGTGATGATGGAGAAGGAAACTGATAGACACATCAAGGCCCTTCTATCAGACAGAGATGGAGAGTGTACATCAACATCATTCATGAAGTATTGTGAAGAGTAGGGGATAAGGAGGTTTCTAACTGCAACATACTCACCTCAGCGAAATGGGGTGGCTAAAAGGAAGAATCGAACAATCCTTGACATGGTTCGATCAATGCTTAAGAGAAAGAACATGTCGAAGGAATTTGAGGCAAAAGTTGTTCATTGTGCAATCTATGTGCAAAATAGATGTTCATATTCGAAGCTAGGAGATCAAATACCACAAAAAGCTTGGAGTGGTCAGAAGCCAACTGTGTCTCATTTCAAAGTCTTTAGTAGTGTTGCATAAGCACATGTACTAGACCAGCGAAGAACGAAGCTTGAAGACAAGAGTCAAAAGTACATACTCATTGGGTATGATGAGAAGACAAAGGGATACAGGTTGTTCGACCCTGTAAACAAAAAGATGATAGTAAGTAGAGACGTTCGTGTGAACGAAGCAAGTAGATGGGATTAGAACAGTTCAACAAAAGCCATGGTTGAAGCTGGAGAATCATCTGTTGTTGTGCCAACAAATACTTCGATAGATCATGAAGACTCCGATAGTGAAAATGAACCCTCACAACCCAAAATGCGAAGCTTAAAAGATTTGTATGATAACACAGAGGAAGTGCATCTTGTATGTCTGTTGGCAGATTCTGAAAAACATTAGCTTTGAAGAAGCATGGAGAGATGAAAATGGAAAAATGCCATGAACGAAGAATTCAAGGCCATTGAACATAACAACACTTGGGAACTTGTATAGTTGCCAAAAGTAAGTCAAACTATTGGTGTGAAGTGGGTGTTCTAGAAGAAGATGAATGCTCAAGGAGAAACCGAAAGGTATAAGGCACGACTTGTGGCGAAAGGCTACAAACAAAAATAAGGAGTTGACTATGATGAAGTATTTGCACCTGTTGCAAGAATGAAAACAATTTGATTGCTCATTTCTCAAGCTTCTCAATTCAAATGGAAGATATTTTAGATGGATGTCAAATCAGCTTTTCTGAATGGGTGCGCTCTAAGAAGAAGTCCACGTCGAAGTACCACCAGGATACATGAAATTCAAAAACGAAGGAAAAGTGTTGATATTGAAAAAATCACTTTATGGGTTGAAGCAAGCACCACGTGCATGGAATACACGCATTGACACATACTTCAAGGAGAAAGGTTTTTTAGCAATGTCCCTACGAACATGCTCTGTACATGAAGAAGAATAAAGAAGATATACTGTTGGTTGCTCTCTATGTTGATGACCTGATTTTCATGGGCAACAATGATCAGTTGATCGATGAATTCAAAAGCACAATGACATGTGATTTCGAGATGACAGACTTAGGCCTGATGAGATACTATCTTGGCATAGAAGTTTGACAAGAAGAAATAGGAATCTTCATCTCACAAGAAAAATATGCAAAACACATGTTGAAGAGGTTCAAAATGGATAGCTGCAATCCAATTTCGACACCAATGGAACCAGGAACAAAGCTTTCGAAATTTGATGAGGGAGAGCGTGTATAAGCAAGTAAATTTCGAAGCTTGGTAGGAAATCTTTGATATCTTACTTGCATAAGGCCAGATCATTCGCTAAGTGTTGGTATTGTGATTCGATTTATGGAAGAACCAATTCACACACACTGGAAGGCATTGAAAAGGATCCTTCGATACGTCCAAACAACTGTGTCACTTGGAATGCTTTACTCAAGAACATAAGATTACAAGTTTACTGGCTATTTTGACAGTTATTGGTGTGGAGACATAGATGATCGAAAGAGCACTTCAAGCTATGTGTTCTTCATGGGAAATACTACTTTCACTTGGGTTTCGAGGAAGCAGCCAATTGTAACCCTTTCGACATGTGAAGCAGAGTATGTAGCAGCATCTTGGTGTGGACAACAAGTCAGCAATCAAGTCAGCAACAAGGATGGAGCTGAGACAAGAAGAGGCAACAACAATTTGAGTGGACAACAAGTCAGCAATCGAACTAGTGAAGAATCTAGTGAATCATGAAAGAAGCAAACACATTGAAGTTCGATTCTATTTCATTCAAGAACATGTGAAGGAATAAAGTTTCAAACTAAAACATCTAGCAAGCAAGGATCAGGCTGCAGACATCTTCACAAAAACATTATCGAATGAGCTATTCGACAGAGGCAAAAGGATGTTGGGAATGATGGATCGAAGAAGCATTTAATTTTATGGGGGAGTTTTGTTGGAATAAACTTAAATTCAGTCAAAGAGAGTTTGAAAGTTATATTCTCTTGGGATTAGAAAAGTCCATTCCTTGGATCTACACCTCCATGGAAATATCTAGCATTTATTATATAGCATTTCCTATGTAGCCTTTATATCTTTTGTATTTTGAGTCTCTATATATAAAACTCATTTGTATCATATTTTCTAAGGCAATTAAGCAATTTAATATACAAGAGAGAAGTTGCAGTCCTCTAAATACCACCTCTAAAAAGTTTATCTTTGTTATTGTCTTGTTGCTGTCTTTGGTTTTTAGAGACACAAACGTGTGTCTCCACTCTGTGGTAAACTTGAAGTGTGCTTATTTCTACACTAACTAGTAAAAGGGTAATTTGTAACCAACTAACCTAGATATAAATTTTGTTCAAGGTCGTAAGCTTCCCATTTAATTTCACCGCATCTTTCTTCATTGGTGCTTCCACTTTGATGACCACATCGCACTTTTTCTAGTTCGCTTCCATGTTTTTCTATGCCAGGTACAATCCTAGGAATTTGTAGACTTTAACCCCAAAGGCACGTTTCTCCTGGTTGATCCTTATATTGTATTTCTCCAGTCGTGCAACCTTATTACTAGACTTAAATATCATGTCATTTATGCAGACTTTTAGTATTTGGCCTATCTCTTCCATGAAGATTTTATTCATCATTTTTTTGGTATGTTTCCCTTGTATTTTTTCAAGACGAAAGGCATGTCGTTGTATTTATAGTTCTCTCCATAAATCATGAAGGTTGTATTGTCTCTGTCTATTTTGTACATAGGTATTTGGTTGTAACTGGAGTATGCATCCATGAATGATAACACTTTTTACTTAGACAAATTATCAACTAGCTTGTCTATGTTTAAGAGTGGGTATGAACCTTTAGGACATGCCCGACTGAGATCAGTGTAATTGACACATAATCTATACTTCTCTTAAGCTTTCTTGACTAACACAACTTTGGACAAACATTCAATGTATCTTACTTCGAAGAAAGCTTCGTCCAGTTAGCCCTTGACGCTCTTTGTGGCTAATTCATCTTTCTTGGGAGATTGTCTTTTCCTTCGTTGAGATACATGCCAGATAGAGTAGTCAATGTTAAACTTGTGGCAAGACACACTAGGGTTTATGTCAGAAATCACATCAAGAGAAACTACAAAGAGTCAACATTAGACTTAAGGAACTCCATGCGCCATTTATTCACCACATAAGGTAACACAACCTTTATATAGACCGACCGTGTTGGATTATCGTGGAGCTGAATGATCTCAAAGTTACCTTCCAAAATCAGCCTTAAGGTTCTCCCTCTGACTTCCATGGATTCTCGAGTTCATCGTTTTCTGATGTTTCATCTTATCGAACATCGAGGTCAACCATACTAGAAGCATGACGAATCTTCTTCTTTCGTTTCTCATAAGAAACAATGGTTATGAGGAAAACTCAACGCAGATTGACCAAAATAATAATTAGTTTTCCTTCATTGTTATGATATTTTATCTTCAAATAGACTACAAATTAGGCAATTAAATATAATTCCACAAAAGAGAGACTTTCCAAGGATGTCGTTGTAGACGCTTTTATAAGGTATCTTAGGAAATGCACATTCATGGTTCTTTTAGCTTCTCCTTCCATGAAAGAGACTGGCAGCTTGATAATTCTAATGAAGAAGTGGAGGAATTATTGAACGCTAACAGAATATCGCCTTTATACAATTTCAAATCTTGATTGTTTAGTCCTAATCTCATGAAAATTACAATGTAGGTAAATTTGTAAGAGCTCCCATCATCAATCAAAATTCTTGATACTTAGTGGTTCACTATGGTAGTGGTTACGTCCAACGGAAGTTTCTCATTAAGAGTACCATACATTTTCTCATAGCCTCAAAGCCATAAAATAGGATTATCATATTCCTTTCTCTCATTCACATTAGCGAGTTGGTAGAGCTTCATGGTGAAGGTTCTTTCTTAAAAGACGATCCACTGTCAATTAAATCAATAGAAAGGAAAGGGAAAGATCTTGACTGAAATTCTGGTGCTGACAGACTCAGGATGTCGTGACATCTGATCCGAAATTATATAACAGACAAGGTAGAGTATAGCAATTAATAGTGCAGAAAACAAAATAATACAAGAAATTGTTAACCCAATTCGGTTCTAACTAACCTACATCTGGGGGCATACCAAGCCAAGAATGAAGTTCACTATCAGCAGTATTAATTTGAAGCTAAACCTTCCCTGTTTACACTTCTCACTTAATTAGACTACCCAATGACCCTTCTACCTAAGATACCACACTTAGATATGAGAACCTCCGCTCACTTCCAATCACCTCAGTGATGTCTATCAGTCACTATCACACCAGAAACTGCATCAACTGCTTGGCTCCTAAAAACTAAAATCAGTTTGGAGATACCTCACTCCAAACACAAATCAAAACAGTCACACTTGTGACACAAACAAGCTTGGAATTGCTTCACAGCTTTTTCCAAGGACACAACTACACTCATTGCTTCACGACTTCTGAGTGAGTAAAATAATCCTCTTGCCTACAGGCTTCGAGGTACAAATCAGTGACCATCACACAATCTGGGTGGTTCACCTATAAACCAACTCTCCTAGAGAGTTGTTACAGACTCGGCTCTAAAACCTACATCATTACTAAATTCGGATGGTACAAAACTTAGGTTATAAAGCTTCTATTTATAACCTATTATCCAACTGGATTTGGACCTTCAAATAACAGCTTGAAGTTGTAACAAATTGCAGTAATAAACTTTCTGCAGAAAATAAACAAGCAGATAACTTCTGCTACAATCAAGGTCCTTGCTGATTTTTCTCCTTAGCTCTTGGACCTCCACAAATGCCTTCATAAACAAGCCACATAGGATGCATAATATTCTCAGAATATTCTGCACTAATTAAAACATAATTGTAACCAACTTAACAGTTTCTGTGGCGTGATGTCCTGATGTCTAATGTCTCGACATCTCATTTGACATGCTCTTCTAGTTGTTGAAAGTCTTCTACACAACATGTACATGCATTCAAATAGAACTTCAACCTGCTTTCTCCTTACAAGTTATAACTCCTATTTAACCTATTGTTGCTATATTAGTTTTACCACACATAAATCCAATCCTAAAAATAGAGAATCAACATCGAGATTGGTAAATCTATGGTGCCTTTGGCAACTAGATCGTCCTCATTATCTTCAGGTAAACTTGATGTAGAAATTCATGATTTTTGAATCAGAGAAATCTTATATTAGAATTTGTAAAAATCAAAAGTCTATTTTTTGACAAACTGTGTCATTGTTCCCTTAAAGAACTAGGAATGTATGGTGAAGTGATGGCATAAAGTCTTAGTGCGGTGGAACAAGCTTTTGGTACAATGAAGTGGGAGTGGACCTACAATATTAGCACATCAACGTTTAAGTTAGTGAATGGTGGACAACAAAGTAAATCAAATTATGATTATAACATACCTTAGGTCTCACATGAGAACCATTATATATGAGAGGCATTTAGAGATTCTTCGTACTTTTCGGCAGGAGACGTGATAAATTAATATATAATATTTAATGATGAATAATCGTTTATGACATGGATTGAGTTCTCAAGGTTGAGTACACAATACTTTCAACATCTTATGACTTTATATTAAATATCGAACTTCTTCCTTATTAGAGATCTGACTGATTCAAAACAATACTTCTACAATTTAGGTGTTGTCACTACAAGAAAATTGGCCTATTGCCACAATCATTTGCTATATTTTACCTATAGACAATAAAAAATCACTAAAATTCTTATTTTATTATTATTATTATTATTATTATTATTATTATTAGTTATTATTAGTTATTATTAGTTATTATTATTATTAGTTATTATTATTATTATTAGTTATTATTATTATTACTATCTTGAAGAACCAGATTAGTGTATAAAAGTCCATTTGTCCCACTCATTTATGTCAGAGTTAGTACTCTCAAAAAAGGAAACAATCTTTCTTTTTTATTGTCGGTTAGGTCATCCTTCTTTTGGAGTCATTAAAGTTTTGTTTCCATCTTTATTCAATAAGGTAGATATTTAAAGTCTTCGTTGTGACATGTGCGAGTTTGCTAAACATAAGCGCTTACCTTTTCCATTAAACAAAAAAAAAAGTCTTTCTCCTTTCTATCTTATTCATTTAGATGTTTGGGGTCCCTGTACCAATCCAAATGTAGCAGGTGCTAGGTAGTTTGTTACTTTTATAGACGATTGTACCCGGGTTACTTGGGTGTTCTTACTCCAAAACAAGTCTGACATCGGAACTGTTTTCCCAAAGTTTTTCTACATGATTAAAAATCAATTTAGAGTAAACATCAAAAGGCTTAGGTCTGATAATGGAAAAGAGTACTTCAATCGTGTTCTTACTTCTTTTTGTCAAAAAGAGGAAATTGTTCATGTGTCTTCTTGTGTTAAAAAACCACAACAAAATGGAATCACGGAAAAAAAGGGCATCTATTAGACCAAACCCGAGAAATGTTGTTTCATCAAAATGTTCCAAAATATTTATGGGGGAGGCTGTTCTCACTAGCACATATCTTATTAATCGATTACCCTCTAGCGTATTAGGGTTCAGGAGTCCTATGGATGTTCTTTCTTCCCTTTATCCAAATTTGTCAGTAAGTAGTAATCTTAAACCTAGAATCTTTGGGTGTGTCTCATTTGTCCATGTACATAGTCAAGACAGAAAAAAACTCGATCCTAGAGCCCTAAGATGTGTTTTTGTTGGGTATTCCTCTACTCAAAAGGGATATAAGTGTTTTCATCCTCCATCTAAAAAGTTTTTTGTGTCGTGGGATGTTACCTTTCACGAGGAGGAACTGTACTTCACTCAACCTTATCTTCAGGGGGAGAATTTTAAGGAAGATAAGCTTGAAAGTCTCGATCTTTCTGTTCTTGAGTCAAATTCACTCAACCTGTCTAGTATTATGCCAAATTCATCTGGGAATTCTGGTCATGACTTAAATACACTAAATCTCTCTGGTCTCGAGTTAAATCCACGTAATTCTTCTAGTTTCGAGCCAAATAGACCCAATCTTTCTGGTCCTGAGTCAAACACACTTGTACAAGAGCCATCTGAGACATAATAACTAAGAGCTGAGTCAAATCAATCAAATAAACCAGTAGTTGAACTTGGACCTGAAGTGGATGTAAGATATGGAAAGAATTTGGTTTACAAGAGAAAGTCAAAGGCCATTCCTGAATCGACACAAGTTCAAGAGTTTGGTTTGACTCATTCGAATGAGGTAATTAATTCTTCTGAGTTACAAGATAAAATGATGATCCAAACAACAGATGATGAACTTGACCTTCCAATTGCTATTAGAAAAGGTACCAGAAAATGCACCAATCAACCTTTGTACCCTATTTCAAACTATCTTTCTTTTCAAAAAATCTCACCTACCCATAAAGCATTCCTTACAAACCTAAACACTACTTTCATACCTACTAATGTTTTTAAGGCATTGTCTGATGAAAAATGGAAGAAAGCCATGAATATCGAGATGGAGGCATTGAAGAAGAATGGAACTTGGGAGTTAGTGACTCTACCAGAAGGAAAGAGGCCAGTTGGATGCAAATGGGTGTACACAGTAAAATATAAGCCTGATGGATCAATTGAAAGATATAAAGCCAGGTTGGTTGCCAAAGGGTTTACACAAACCTATGGAATTGACTATTAAGAAACATTTGTTGTAACACCCCAATTCTACCCCGGTAATTATTAGGAAAATTAGAGTTACAAAATTCTTTTCAACAACCAATTGGAGTATTACAATTCAACTTAACAATAACATGCTACCATAGATACATAACACATAAGTTCGGATGAACTTAAACAACATGAGTTTAACTTTATTAATATAAAATCAGCGGAACTACATTATTCAATTTGGAAGGTATAACAACTTTTCAACTTTAAAACCATTTTAAAATCGACAATTATGTTTCATGTATCAACATGGTTATTCAACAACAAGTCCTAACAACTAAACACTAGCGTTCATCCCCGAGTGTTACGTATCAGAGCGACTACCCAACTCGAACTAACAGCAACTAGATCTTCGACTGGGATACCTGCACGTTACCAATATAAAGGTAACGACCAACAAAATAGAAAATGTGAGATATCGAAAAATATAAGCAAAAGTATGATAATTCATATATTAGGTAAAGAATCATACAATAATTACTACTTCAATCAACAAAATACGACATTCCACAAAACAACGTAATAATCAACAACAACTCCAAAATGCAACTCGAATGAGACTCGACTAATGCAAATGCATGTGGATCCATTTGGAGTAAACTCCCCACTTAAAATCATGCCAGGTTATCGAGGCATTCAACAAGGCATAAGCCTTCAACTTTCAACGTGGTGCCAACCCAGGCCAACTTAATAATGCACATGCTATGTATGATACAACGACCACAACATCAACAACAACTTAAAACAACAGCAACTTAATCATGCATTAACTGCATCAACTTAATCAACACGATCAACTTCGACTTCAACAACAACTAACAACGTCAACAACAATACAACTTATAATTAACACAATCCACTTCAACTTCAACAACAATTAACAACATCAACACAATGCAACTTATAATTAACGCAATCAACTTCAACTTCAACAACATCAACAACAATGCAACTTTCAGTCAACACAATCAACTTCAACTTCAACAACAATTAGCAGTATCAACAACAATACAATTTATAATTAACACGATCAAGTTTAACTTCAACAACAATTAGCAATATCAACAACAATACAATTTATAATTAACACGATCAAGTTCAACTTGAACAACATTTAGTAATATCAACAACAATACAATTTATAGTTAACACAATTAACTTCAACTTTCAACTTTGGCCATTTAAGCCTACAACCCAAAAATTGTCCAATTCGGGGACAAAACAACTTGTTTCGACAGTACCTGTAATTCCAGAAATCAATGTGAAATTCAACAAAACAAAACAATTTTATTTAACTACCCGTATACACGAACTGTCCTGTAAATTTCCGTCCAATTCCAAGCAACTAAATTTACCGCTTAATTTGACTAGCTGACTAATTTCTGCACTATTTTTCTGCTTCTGCATTATTTCTACTTAGCTAGTTAATTCGGTCAATTTTATTTCACCAACCCAAACCATTACCTGCATCTTTATTTCATCCCACTATACTGGTTTTTATTACCTGATATTGATTTCTCAGTCTGCTAGCTATTTAACATTCTTGTTTCTGGATAAATTATCTGCTAAGGTTTATTCTTTTGTACTGCTAGCATGCTTGATTTACTATTATAACTATCATGTATCTTTAATTTACACTACTATCAAATTAATTTATTCAAAAATCCAAGAAACCCCTAGATAACAATTGCGTAGAAGAGCTTATGCCATGCAGCCTTCACGTAACAAAGGGAAAAAGTGTGAGGCGCCCACCCCCTAGGTCTGAGGCGGTCGCCTCCCCTTGATGGTGGGGCCCACACGTTTTGCTTCAACCGTTGGGACGATCGTCCCCTTCTTGCCTTCATGGTTCCTGTTCCCTGCGTCTCCTTGTTTTAAACAATCTATAATCTCACAGTACGTCCAAAATCATTTATTTCCAGAAAATAAATTCTCTACTAGCATTATAATCCACTCCTTAATTATCATCACAGTACCGATCAATTTAGCAGCAACAATTCAACACAGTGGATTCAACACTAGAATATTCCAGCAGCATAAATTCATCGCAAAAACACAATTAATAGTAAAATGACATTATCCTAAACCCCACATAAAAACTATCATACAATCGATTATATAAATCGAACCCCACCCCTTACCTTTGAATCGAAGGGAGCTCGAAAAATCGACCGGAAAAACGCCATTCTCGAACAACCAATTGACATTGCTAGGAACCCTATTTCCTCTTTTCTCTCTTTTTTCCCTTCTACTACGTGACTTCTTCTTTTCTTCTTACTGCCACTTATTTCTTTTCCTTTATTTTCTATACCACTTGTTTTTATTTTCCTTTTTATATGGTTACTACAACTTACTAAATAATAATAATATTAGTAGTGGGTCACTATTATAAATTGGGTTTATTAATTAATACCCTTAAAATACTAATTCATCCTTCTAATTGATTAATCTTCTACATTTAATTTAATAATTCTAAAGTAATAATCAAAGTCTAATATTATTATTCTTCTGACTAATTTTCATCCGACAATTAATTTAACAATTCGCTCACAAATTCGACTTAACTCAACTAATTAAATTAATAATTCTACTAATACTATTATTATTTCTAATATTAATTTCTAATAAACTATTATTATTTATTAATAATATTTTCTCCTGGTTAAGCCGACTAATTATCTGATTATCAGCTTATCAACTCAAATAACGTATTAATCCAAAAATGCCTCTTATAATAATTTCGATAAATCCAATTATTCCGGTTAAATTCTCAAACTTCGTCTATACCCAATAATTAAATTCTTCAATAATTTAATTAACTAATTAATTAAATTTAGGGCGTTACATTTTCTCTGGTTGCTAAGATGAATAAAGTGAGATTAATTTTGTCACATGTTGCCAACTATGGTTGGGATTTACAACAATTTTATATGAAGAATGCCTTCTTACATGGTGAACTTGAAGAGGATATTTATATGCAGGTACCACCAGGGTATGAAAAAATGTGCTCGACAATAAAATTTGCAGTTTGAAAAAGGAGCTATATGGACTAAAATAATCACCTCGAGCATGGTTTGGAAGATTCACTAAGGTTATGACATCTTTGGGGTACAAGCAAAGTCAAGGGGATCACACATTGTTCTTTAAGCACTCGCCACAAGGGGGAGTAACAGTTCTGTTAGTATATGTGGATGACATTATAATGACAGAAGACGATTGGAAGGAGCAACAAATCTTGAGTCATTGTTTGGCTAAGGAGCTTGAAATAAAAACTCTTGGAAAGCTGAAGTACTTCTTGGGAATCGAGGTGGAACATTCTCGAAAAGGAATTTTTATATCTCATCAAAAAATACATTACATATTTACTCAAAGATACAGGAAAAACAACGTGTAAACTAGCGAGCGGTCCTATGAATCCAAATCTTAAATTGGGTAATACAAAAGAAGATGTTGCAGTAGATAAAGAAATGTATCAACGTCTAGTTGGGAGATTAATTTACTTGTCTCACACTAGACCCTATATTGCATATGTTGTAAGTATGGTTAGTTAGTTCTTGCATTGTCCTAAACAAAGCCATTTACAAGAAGTTCATAGAATCCTGCAGTATCTGAAGGGAACTTCAGGAAGAGGAATTTTGTTCAAACGAAATGGAAACACAACCCTTGAGGCCTACACTGATGTAGATTACAGAGGTTCAATTGTTGATAGAAGATCCACTACAGGGTACTAAACCTTTCTTAGAGGAAATCTTATGACTTGGAGGAGTAAGAAACAAAATGTAGTAGCTCGTTTTAGTGCTGAAGCTGAATTTCGAGCCATGGCACAAGGCATTGGTGAATTACTTTGGCTCAAAATTATTTTAGAAGATTTCAAAATCAAATGGGAAGGATCCATGAAGCTCTATTATGATAATAAATCTGCTATTAGTATAACACATAATCCAGTTCAACATGATCTAACTAAGCATATTGAAGTTGATAGACACTTCATTAAGGAGAAGCTTGATAGTGGGCTGATTTTCAACCCATATGTGTCCTCACAAGAACAACTTGCGGATATTCTCACTAAAGAATTGAGTAGTTCAAATTTTTAATGAATTGTATTCAAGCTGGGAATGGAGAATACTTATTCACCAGCTTGAGGGGGAGTGTGGAAATTGAAAAAATAGATTGTATGTTTTCTACTAAAATGAGCATTTAAGTCTTAAGTTCACGTATATTTAGATTCATGAATTTAGGGAGTTGAACTATTATTTATTTCTCCTTGTAAATATGATATGTAATTAATTATATAGTGTAAATAAATATCATAGTTGCTGAGTGCTTTACTCACTCAAGCACATTCAAAAATTCTGATATCTATTTTTCACATACCTAATCGAATTCCACACTTGCATTGTGTAAATCAATGATTAAATAGTTATAGATTGAAGTTGAAAATCAATGAATAAATAGTTATATATTGAAGTTGAATTTTAACCTTGTATATGTTGCTTATGCACGATTTAACTATGTAGCTGATTTTGAAATCACTCAGTGATGCCTATATATATATATATATATATATATATATATATATATATATATATATATATATATATATATATATATATATATATATATATATATATATATATATATATATATATATATATATATATATATATATATATCATCGCTTATTATCCGTTGATTTTGATTTAACAAGCTTGAATTCAATTATTTTGTTTGTAATTCAGATTTTCATCAACACCTTGACAAACAGTTTGGTTGTGGTGGTTATGGAGGTTCAGACGACATGGTTACCGATGAGGATAGCTTCACCTACATCAAAAACTTGAGAAACTTTCTATAATAACAAGTGCATGGAAGGTTAGTTTGCTGATTCATGATGGTGATCTGATTCTTTATTTAGATTTGAGTTTCATCTTAATTTATTGCATGTTTGTTTTCAACATTATTAAAGGGATTTTGTTCGTACAAATTTGTTTTAATTTTAGTTTATAATTTGACCAATGTTGTTACATACATTGAATTAATTGCTTTTAACAATATGGATGTGTTGTGAATTTTGTCTTAAACATTATAGGATATGAATGATATTAGTTATTTTTAATATTAATTAAAAATTTATTTATAAATTGAGCAAAAATATATACAGGATTTTCAACAAATTTTAATTTTTGGGATAGTACTTTTACCTACAGTCACACGTTGAAGCTAAAAATTTAATTTTTCTTAGAGAAATAGTGACAACCATCTAAAATTGTAGGTAAAAGTATTTATATGACGGTATACCGTTTACTGACACACAAAAGTCCGTTATTGAACGCATAGTATAGTGCATGGCCAGCATAGCCGTTGGTAGTTTACAATTTCACTTTTACCTACGGCAATGTAACACATAGTGATTGATTTTGTCCGTCAGTACATATCATTTTTCTTGTAGTGTGTGGTCCATCTTAAATTTGAAGAATAATTTTTTTATTAAGTGCTGGTTTGACTTATATCATAGAATTAAGATTAAGATTGTGTGGAGGGAAGTGGTTTGTGGGAATTAAAATATCCAAAGTCAACCCCTTGCATGATCTACTAATTATAGTTGTGAAGTTAATGCATTTAAGAAAGTGGTAAGTAGTCCATAAACAATAATCACTATATTTATGCTTACGCCTCTTTTCTTTTGGATATATTGACCTTTAGCTGAAGTTTTAATTAGCAGCTGATTAGACACATTGGCCTCCGGATGCAATTGCCACTTACACTTGAATTAGTATTATCCTCTTTTGACGTCTCTTTTATAAATTTTGATATGTGGTTCATGTTGCATGTTTGGGACTAGTCAGTTAGAATGATGGAACTTTTCATGGAAATCACTATCCTTCATTCCATTGAATTTGTCTTACTTTGTATTATATTTTTTTTCCTTACCAGTAAATATCAAGGATATGAAAAAAATATAATTAATGAAATGATATCACTAATCTGAACTGTAGTGAATTAGTAAAAAAATAATTATTTAAGTTACTAACTATTTTTTGATCACTAACTATTTCCATTTTTTAATTTCTTTTAAAATCACAAAAATCATCTTTTATTATTTAAATACTATTTTTGATTTTCTATTTTAGGTAATTTTTAATAATAATGTTTAATTTATTTTATGCATTTTTTTAATCAAAATGTGTCTAAAAAATCACTAAAATAAATTAAATCTTTTTCACTTGTTTTTTATTGGTCATCCTGCATCATTCTGACATCTGATTGGCTAATTTGGTGACCAAAATAACTTTGGGTTTTTTTGGGTATTGAATAATTTCCTTTTCAAGTTTTTAACCTAATTTCTAACCCTATAGATAGGACTCTTGTCCATCCTAATTTTCAATCTACAACTCACTAGAGTTCTCCTAAAATTGTTGCTCTTCACATCAAAGAACAACAAAGAAACCCTGAACTCTCGATCAACAATCATTTAGAGATCAACAATCTTATCATAGGGTTCTGAACAAAATACCTCAAATTTTTCTCACAATTGCGGGACAAATTTTCTAACACCCACTTACAACCTCTGCACACAGATTTCCACCGCCGCTGTCGTTACCTTCAGGTAAGTCTTTATGCTTATGTTTTATTTATTTTATCATATATATTTACACGTGCTATATATATTTGACTCCTATGAACCATGAGTATTGATAGTAAGTGGTGTAGAAAAATCAGAGGTAGTATGCACTAGTCACGATTCTACTTTTTTTTTTTTGTTTTTTGTTCTGTTCTCTATAATTTTCAATATTAAGGATAATGCAACAAGGGTGAATTGCATCAAATAGTTGTAGGCTAAGTTTTATATACTGTTGAAACCAATTTCGTTCACAGTACTTAATTTCTATGTAGGTTATTTTATAATATTAAATAATTTATTTTTAATTTGATTGTCCTTTTTATCTTTTAGGATGCACATAATTTTTCTTTATTCTATTAATAGAGTGAAAATTTAATTAGTTTTTTATTATTAAATACAAAAATTCATCATTTGTAAACAAAAATACGAATAAATTTTTCTCAATTAATTAATTTAATATTTTACAAAGATATTACTAAACCCCCCTGCTTAATTGGGCCAAGTTCAATTTCTGAACTTGGACCCTTACTACTTACGCACTCCTGTGTTTTACTACTAAACTAAGTTTACACCCCACCTGTATTTTGGGCCCAGTTCAATATCTGAACTTGGGCCCTCACTTGCCAGACCTTCCTATTTGACTACCTTGTGGCAAAACTCACCCCTCAGCCAATTTGGGCTCAAAATATCTTTGGGTCCTGATTTTCTTCTAATACACCATATAGTCTTAATTTTACACCCCTGTGCGTAAATGGGCCAAGTTCAATGTCTGAACTTGGGCCCTTAATATCCTCACCCCACTCTGTGTCATTGTCATACCCCAAAATTTGCCCTCCATCTACTCAAAAGATTTCATACATATATGCTCAAGGATTCTTCAAGAGTTGATCAGACAAACTCTCTCCTAGACAATCAACCCAAACTAGGGTTTGGTATCTCCCAAGTCAAGATGGATTTCCAACATCCCCAAGGGTCTTCATGCCTCCTCATATGCTTCAAAGATTCTCCATGTCAAGTTTCAAGCCTCACAAGTCAAGTTTCCTCAGGCAATTGCTCAGATGGTTGAAAATCGGGTGTATTGGACAAAAAGTCAACTGTGGTCAACATACAGTCAAACTTCATAATTTTTGGTCAACATCCTCATTTTGAAGTTACATTCATCATTTGATCAAGGGTTGATCATGATTCATCAAGAAAACTCAAGATTTGCTCAAAAGTCAAACTTTCTAAATTAGGGTTTCTAGATGAAAAGTCAACTGAACTTTGACTGATCATAACTTTCTCATACTTTCTCAGAAATTTTCCCACCAAAGCTCATTTTGAAGGAAATTCAATTCTCTACAACTTCATGTCTCACAAGAATGTCCAAAAAATGCTTCATTTGAGAGGTATAGCTCAAAACATTACAGGTCATTTTCAAAGTCAACAAAAAGTCAACTTTTTGATTTGAAGATATATTGAGCATGGTAACTCCAATTGAAATGAAACCAAAGACATTGTTTAGAGGACTCTTAGAGCTTTCCAAAAAGTCCAAGAACACTCAAAAATGTGGAAATTTGAGCAAGTTACACCATTCACAAGTTGGGCAATTTTGGAAGAATGCACAAAGAGAGATACTTCAAAAAATCAAATCTTTTGCAAATGGGCCTACTTTTTCTTCATCCTAACTTGTTCCTCATGAAATTAGGAATGTCCAAGCCCAATGCCACGAATTTTTGATTTATTTTTCTATTTAATTTGTAATTTATTCATTTAAATGCAAATTAAATCTTAAAATAAATTATAAAATCAAAATTAATTGGAAGATTGATTTTTATTGCTTTCTTGTGATCCAATCAACCCATAAATGCCAACAATTTCGAAATTAGATCAAATTTGGCAAGATTGGATTGAAATTGGACAAAATTTGAAAATTTGATTTCATGAGAATATCAAATTTGATTTCCATTGAATATTGATTAATTCTTTCCAAATTCAATCCCAAATCCATCCAGCATATATACTTGATGCATCTCAATTGCAAGAACGAAAAAATTGCTCTAGAAACCCTATTCTCAAAGTCAAAAATCCGTGCACTTGAAGCAACTGGTAACCCTAGTTTTGCTTCGATTCAACCCATTCCAAGCCGTCCATTACATTCCTTGAGGTCTTTAGAGTCGATCCAGACTCTTACATCGTTCAAAACCATCAAGAATCAAGCAATCCCAGTTTCGGTTTGTTCTTATTTTTCCAAATTCGATTATCAATATTCATGCATTATTAACTTGTTTTGATTGTTTGTTTGTGCTTAGAATCAAGTTTTCAAACTTTCTGGGCAAGCCAATTGGATTTCTATGGCCGGAATCGTGTTTCACCATGATTAGGGTTTATGTGGCGATTTAGGGTTTCATGAAATACGAAATTGGACAATAAGACCTAGACCGTTGCATTCGGAATGCTTCAAGGAATCGAACCATGGCCTTAGATATAATTTATATTATGTATACGCATTTTTATTTTGTTAGTTCAGCGTCGAACCAAAGCCGACGCTATCTTTCAAAAATTCAAAAGGTTGAAGATGACTGGATGGCGCGAGCGGGAGGAAGCTGATGAGCGACGCGTGTTATTTTCAAATCGTTCCGTTTCCAAACAGTTGACACACTTGGCTCAGTTGGTCAGCGCGTTGGTTTTCAAAGTTTGAGCATCATGTCCTGAGTTCGATCCACACTGAGACCAGTTTTGCTATTTTCTTTTCCAAGTTCATTATTTTTCATATTTTCCATATTCTAATATTTTTCCATTATTTTAATTGTTTTCATGATTTTATTTTTGCATTAAAAAATTACCAAAAACATTTTTTCTTTTTACATTATTTTCATAAAAATCTTTATTTAATTTAATAAATTAAAAAACATATTTTTGCATGCATATTTAATTTTATTTATATTTTTGCATTTAATTCACTTTTAATTGCATTTTAATTATTAAATCTTTTCCAAAAAATCCCAAAAAATTATTTTAGCTTATTTATCTTATTTCCAGCATATATTAATTTTCTCATATTAAAAATTGCATTTTTTCTAACATTTTCTCTCATTTCGATTTCATCATATTTTCCGATTTTCTTATTCTTTCACAGGTTGCTCCGATTCGGACGTTTTCTTTTTATCGTTTTATTTTCCAATAATGTAACTGTTCATGGGATGTAATAGTTTAATCTAGGGTTTTATTTTCCGCATTTTTAAATTATGTATCTGCCCCAAAGCCATGTAATAGCGTAGGTTTATCTTTCCGCACCTTTACATTCCCGCTTTACATTCCGCATTTTATTTTCCGCACCCTTATCAATTGCTAGTAAATAGGCGTGTATGGCAAGACTATAATTGAACATAGCCCACTAATCTTCAAGATAAAATATCTGAATTTGACACACTTCTTTCACACATGCACCCCTTAGGGTAATTCTCTCTCGATGCCTTTCGATTCAAAATGGTCATGTCCCTCGAACGTAGAGGTATTCTAGCACCGTTGCCTCCAAACAAATCATCACAGTCCCTTCGATACAAAGATCATAAGACCCACGATGTCGCCTACGAATACATGATCTTGACCCTCGATTGTCGCCTACGAAAAATGATGATAGTCCCTTCGAATGTGCTAGGATACTTCCTACAAGTTGCTTTCTATGACCATCCGATGTCCCTTCGAATGTCCCGCTTACATCCAACGAATGGAGCTACCTACTAACTAATGGTATGGCTAGCGCTATTCTAAAGGAACGTAGAAGTACAAATGACCAACTCTGAGTGGGTAAATAAGTCTTTTAGTTGCTCGCTCCACCAAATGCTTTTCACACCACACACTCTTTTTCAAAGTTCAAACTCTTTTCAAAATGAAACATTTCCAAACACTTTGTATACACTCCTACATGAGTCATTGCAAAGTCAAAGCGAAATGCCTTTTCAAAACATCTTTGTCAAACACACAGAAAGCAATTTTAAAAAAGTGATCTAGAGCAACTAAGAGCCCGTAGATAACTACGGATGGAAAGGGGTGCTAATACCTTCCCTTTTCATAACCATTCTCCGAACTCGAATCTAACGAAGGTCTTTTTCTGTTACTTTTACCTTCCCTTAATTGGATAAAAATAAAAGTCGGTGGCGACTCTTGCTATCCGCACATTTGGATACAAAAATCCTACAAAGTCAGTTCACCGTATTACAGTCATACCATACACTTTATCAATGAAACACTTAAAATAGATAACCAACGATCAATCCATTTTTCTACTAACATATTCAAAAAAGGATTAAATAGAATTACTTTCAAAATTAACTGGGAACTGCGTCTACGATCACTTAACTTACAACCCTAACAAGGTTCAAGGATAAATTCAAAAGCAATTCTACGCAATCCTATAAAAAACACCAACCAACACTATGAACTACAAATTAGGACTCTGATTCCTCATAAGAGGATATTGTAGCGGCAAAACTCTTAGAGACTAAGCCATTGGTTTGACTCAACTCGTAAAAATAACAATGAAGTCTCCACCGCACTTTTATTTTATCCAAAGGACTAGGAAAAGAGAGAATAAAATTCTAAAAAATAGATATCAAGGTACGTGGGTTGGTTATGCAATGGGAAGATTTTAAGCATCCTAAACATCTACGGTACTCCATAGGAACCTCTTTGAAAATTTCTGTATATGGCTATAAAAATATGTACAAAATAGATGGTGGAGGTGAGAAAAGAAGTATTTTTTACAATTTTTGATTTGATAGAACTTCCAATGAGTTATAGGCCTACATACCAACAATGTGTATTGTTGAAATAAAAACCCATGTAGTTCGAGTAAAAAAGACCAAAATTGATGTGTCAGTTAATTTTAAGAAGAATAAATATCTCGTCATATCCAAGTGGTAAACATACTTACTACCCACAATTATGATAAAAGAGCATTTAATCAACTCAAAGTGAAGGATAGAGCTTAGATTTTTATCAACAAGCATCACTCAACACCAAGTGGAAAATGTCTCACTTCACTACATATTGTAGAAGTATAGTAATTCACATTACTATAAAGAATCGACAACAGTCTAATCTTTAGAGAAAAAGTTTTAAAGGAGAAAAGCCAACATGGCTCAAAATGTTTGAGTGAGTTTAATTAACTTGTAGTCTTAACATAAAAATGTCAATGTATTATTAAATTGGTTAATGGTTTATTAAGAAAAAGGTTTTTGAAAATGCATGGACCTAAATCCAAGTTTATTGTGAAAGCGGTTCAAGTTAGAAAACAAGAAGATTTTTTTGAAAAGAGAGAGAAGATTTTGAAATTAAAGAAGATGGGAGGAGATGAAGGGACTATCCTAAGTTCAAAAAGTTAAAGGTGAAG
The DNA here is from genome assembly GCA_021764765.1 of Vicia sativa. NCBI lineage: Eukaryota > Viridiplantae > Streptophyta > Magnoliopsida > Fabales > Fabaceae > Vicia > Vicia sativa. The sequence continues at coordinate 23,289,222 of CM038797.1, forward strand.
ATAAAAGAAAGATCTAACCGAATAGGAAACCAGTACTTGACATCAAAAAGTCAATACAATATTCCCAACCTTTGAATTCGCAAACAAGCCAACATAGTAATCAGATGAAAATACCAAGCCTCAGATAAATTAATGCCTCAGATGAAATTAAGTCTTCTCAAAAATTGGGAAGAGTAACGACTGTATTTGGAGGAAATCCCACTCATAGACGAGTATAAACAGAATAACCTACATACAAGAAAAATAAACAACTCAATACCTTGGAGTAAACCCGAAAGACTTCAGACAAAATAACAACAAAATCACAGAAACTACGAGCCGAGGTCAAGGTCTTAATCCTAAGTTCAAGATCTAATCTCTAAGCATAGGAATAGTAACCAAGTCCAAGAAAAAATATTAAAATTTTTATGTGTTCAAGTTGTTAAGTATTTTCAAAAATAAAAAGAAAGCTCAAGTGAGCATATTCAAAATGACATAAAAATAAATGCTCAAGTGAGAAAAGAAAAAATGACATGAAATGTAAATTTTAAAATAAAGTGCATAAAGTAAAGACCATGAAAGTAAAGGGCATAAAATAAAAGTCAATTATTAATGAGTTAATAAGTCAATTGTTAGAAGTTAGAGGTTTTTACATGAAGGATCCGTAATGATTTGAACGTTGAGCCTAAGTCAAAGGTTACGAGGACTCATTAGAAGATTGATAGAATCAAAACCTCTACACGATGAATCGACAATTTTGTTGTCTATAGCTCAAAATTTAATCATCCTTGGGCTTGCAAGGTCAAGTCTTGGCCCACGAAGAATCAATCATATAAAGAAAAAAACCATATGGTTCGCGAAGATTTGAGACTTAAGCTTATGTTGAAGTTTATGAGGACTCATCAAAAGATTGATAGAATCAAAACCTCTATACGATGAATCGACAATTTTATTAGCTGTATCCCAACACCTAATCATACTTGGACAATTTCAATCATAAAAGTTTGGGCCTTGAAGAAACATTTTTTCAATTGAAGGGATAAGATATAGAGCTATGTTAAGCAATCACCAAGTAACTTATATAGAAGTCACCCTACAACGAGATCGGTCAATAGCGATTTATGTACCGTATATGTTAGAGAAATGATATGTAGATCATTCTCCGGAAAAATATAGCACAAGTCAAAACAAGAATTGGATAAGATGAAGAGGGGGAGAAATGATAGATTAACTTGAATCACCTTCTCAAAATTATTTCATCTTTAAGTTAAGTCATTCATCTTGGTAGATTAAAGCACTAAATATATCACTAACTCAAAGCACCAAAATGAGTTGAATGATTCATTCTTTGATAGATTTGAATTAACAATACATTTATCAAACTTCATTAACACCAAAAGTTTATTGAATTTAAAGAGAAATTTGACATTCAAGATTGCAATCCAAGTTAATCATCAAAAGAATTGAATAAAAATAGAGAAATCACCAAAATAATCCAAAAATCAAGTAAAAAAATTATTATGACTTCAATGCAAATCGATTGCACTCTGGTGCAAATCAATTTGCATTGTGTTATTTTTCAAAATTCCATAGAGAAATCATCCAGTGAAATCGATTGCACTAAGAGGTGCAATCAGTTGCTCTCTGTTAAAATCAGAAAAATCACATTTCAAAAGGCCAAATCCTTGTTCAAACTTTTCAACAAACACCTTGTGATCTTTAATTCAATTGAGAAGAAAATTCCAATAATTTTTTGAGAAATCAACATTAATGGAACTAAAAATAACATTGCTCAATGAATCAAATCACAAGAATTATCAAGAGATTACATTGTAGAAGATGAAAATCTCACTCACCACTTGCAGATCTTGAGAAATTGACAATAACAACACTTCACAAATTGCTTCAATTCAGCTCCAAAAATTAATACCACAAGCTTTGATCTAGAGAATTGATGGAGAAAAAGTGTTTGGGTGGAGGTTTAGCTCAAAGATTAGTAAATTTCAATGAAGAATCTACTAATTTTTATGAAGAAGAACTTTTGGTGAATTTGGTGGTTGGAGAGAGTAGAGATTTTTTAGCAAGGTGATTTTGGCTATCAAAAGCTTCTAGTTTGAATGAAATGAGGCATCTATTTATACGATTTAGGCTTGGGAATTAGTGGTGGTTTGGAATTTGGTTTGGGAATGAAATTAGACTTGGAAATTGAATTTGGAGCCAAATTTGAATCTAGTGGTGTTTATGTCATTAAGTGAAGGTGTATGATAGAGTTTAATTATGATGAGATAGTGGAGTTTCTGATAATCAAAGAATAAATTCGAAAATAAAAAGAAAATTGGAGCCAAAAATCACAAACTTGAAGATTGCCTCAATTTTTCAGATTTTTGCATGTGTAAATCGATTGCACTCTGGTGCAAATCGATTTGCACATCAAAAATTTTGAAAAATTAGTGCAAAAAGAGTTTATGGAGGAAACACTGGAAACCTTCGGTCGTCGGTTGCTTCGGGTCGACACCTACAAAACACTAAATAAAAGCAAATATTTTTGGTATTTTGATAAGGGGTTAGTAAAATAAATAAATGCAAATCATGCAAATACACAATACATAATACATCATACACAAACCAGATGCTTGGCGATCCCTCAAGGACAAACTTAAGAATAGGATAACCAGGAGAACCCATCCTTGTTTGTGGTCTTGATGCATTGTAATGATGAGATGATAAGGGATCTCAGGGGAAAAAATATGGGTACAACAGATGCCCTTATTTAAGTGTCTTCTATCCGGAGATAAGAAGAAAACCTTCGCCTTGACAAGATAGAAGATACTTAAATACAAAACAAGCCCTATTTTTTACTCTAAGATGCCATGTAATGCTTATGATTATGAATGTGAAGGACTAAACCCATAGGAAAAACAAGACATTGTTGGGGAAGCAAAATAACAAATACATTCCCAGAAAGATAGATCATACAGGCAGACGAATCACTGGGAAAAGAAATCCTATCTCAGAGGAGGAAAACCAACTCCACTGCGGAAGGAAAATCGACTTCAGAGGAGAAAAACCAACTCCATTGGGAAAAGAGAAATCAATTCTTCTAGGGTAATGCCCAAAGAAGAGACAAAATAACAACTACTCAATAACTAAGGAAAAAGGGGAAATGATAGCAACAACCCATACGTAACGGCGAACTACCTTCTTACAAAGGAGCTAGAAAAAACAAGAGAATCATGTCGACTCTCTAGAGATAGTAAGCTACCATTTCAAGGTTACATAACCATCAGAATAATACCGACTCAGAGATGACGATAAGAAACATATAAAAAATAATATGTTTCCCATAAATTTTGGCATTTCATCGATAATGGGTCTCAACTTCTTCTTTTACCAAGACATTTCATCTAGAAAAGGTAACAAACTAATCATTCAACAACGAGCCAACATCACTTGTCAGAGCATTCAACAACAAGCATAAACACCTGTCAGAGTTAAACGACCAATCAACAATGAGATATTCCCCGTTGGAGTACCGAAAATCATTCCATAACGAGCTATCTCCCATAACATAGAGACTACCACTCACTAGAGCATTCAACAACAAGTTATCAACCTGTCGGAGCATTCAACAACAAGTTATCAACCCATGGGAGTCAAACGGTCAGTCACCAACGAGATATTCCCCATCGGAGTACTGAAAATCATTCTCTTCTCTGGGAACTAACAAACTTATTGGAGAATACTGGTTGCTCAAATAAAGAGACTGCCACATGCTGTTAGAAAAAAGGATTGTAATAACACTATTGTTGAATGAGCTTTGACTTCATGGGGGAATTCAAACACATTTCTGCCGAAGAGATAAAGTCTTCTCGTGCAAAATAAATACACTCTCGATCCAAAACTCAAAGTCTAGAGAGATCAAAATAACGTTGCGGCTCGGGGACCAAAATTCAAACCAGAAACGCACTGAAGTGAAATAGCTAAATAAGACCACACTAGGGAGAGAAACTTGAACGGGTTCCAACTCCATCCAGGTAAAGAGTTGGTGTCATACCCCAATTTTTGACCTAAGATACCACCTTATATCATTCACATATGCATCATTGCATCACTAACAATTTCAGAACACGATAGATCGTGTGTATGCTCCTAAAGCCAAATTAGGGTTTTATCAAAATTTTCATCTGTTCAAGATATGATCAATTAGGACTTAAGTATCCACTCACCTAAATTGATCGATCTTAATCAAATCATCAACATTTGATCTTCAAATTCCCAACTTTTTCTCATGATCTACCTTGAATCGACCAATTAGGGTTTTGATCGAAGATAGTGAATCATTGACTTTTTGCTCAGTGAATGACCTATTTGCTTGGAGATTGATCTTAACATTATCAATTCAACATCTTGACCTAATTTCTTGATTCAAAACATTCCAAAATCCATGTTTCTTTATCAGACAAATTCTGAATCATCTGATAAAAATTAAACTTTTCAAAAAGTCAAACTTTGACTTTTGGTCAACTTTTTCAAATCCAAATTTTTTCAATCATAAAATCATTTCAAATTATCCATCATGATCATAAAATATCAAGAAATGTGAAAAAGTTAACAAAAAGTCAAGATTGAAATTTTTCTAACACTTAGAAAAATTTTCAAGTGTTAAAAAACATGGTTTTTCCTTACTTTCATGGCCATTTTTCACCTAGATCCATTTTGATTCAAGAAAAACTCAAAACATGAAAGTTGTAGATCATGTTACAAGCTTTCCAAAATTTCCAAGAACTTGCAAAAACACTTTGTGTAGCTAGGTTTTGAAATTGAAACATAGAGCTCCATAACCATAAATTGCAAGTCATTTTCCAAGATTATAGGTCATTTTTCACAAATTCCCCCTTCTAGAAGCCTTCATTCAAAATCACACCAAAGCATCATAATCCAAGCTTTCCTTCTTTCTTTCTTGTTTTTCAAGTTTCAAGTTTTTATGTGGGAGAATTTGCAAATTCCAAGCCTTGCAATTTCTGAGCAATCTTAGGCTTCAAATGCTTTCCAAGCATCATTAGAAAGTTGTTAGAATCCTCAAGCTAGCCCAAGAACTAGCCAAACTCAAAAACCATTTCCAAAATCCATAAAGTGCAAGTTTAAGCCAAAACTTCCAAATTTCTATTCCACTCGTGCTCTTCACTTTCCAATCATTCAAACACCTTTTATACACCATATAGAAGGGATCCAAACCATCTTTCCATTTCTGTAAACTCAGAATCATCATCTTCATACTCAACTTGCTCGAGCTGCAGTTGGACTTGGGCAGGAGGTTCCAGAAGGTTTCAATCCAAGCTAAGCACTTCCACACGTTCCTTGAGGTCCAGTGGAGCTATAGCCATCATCAAAACACAACTGAAAACACTCTAAGCAAGGATTCGATTTATGCTCATAAGAGGTAAGTTGCCCAACTTTGAACTCTTTGATTTCTGAATTCCAGTTCAAAACTTGCTATGCCATATTGTTTCTGCACATATGAGGATCACAAACCCTCAATCAATTGCTTGAATTGTTGCACAAACACGATTTCACGATCAATTTTCAAAACTAGGGTTCATCTGTTTTTGTTCAAAATCAGTCACCCTACACTTAAAATAGATGGAATTAATTGCCACCATCATGTTCCTGGTAAAAATCCAAGCAAGTTTGATGTTTGGATCACTCAATTTTATCAAGAATTGAGAGAGATAGGAATCAAAATCTGGAGGTTGAAGATGATATGTTGCCCGCGTTTTTTCAGTTTCTGGAAAGTTTAAATTCACGTCTTATAATATATATTTATGGTTTGAGGTAAGATAACGGATGTATTACCGTCCCTGCGGTTGCCAGCACGCTCTTAAGTCTCTTGCCTCGCCTCAAGGCCCAGGGTTCGAATCCCCCCTGGGACCTTTTTTTAATAAAAAGCTCATCCCTTCAGAAGCATCAACTTCTGACTCTCATTCCTTGAAGCATCGACCGACTCTTCGAAGCATCACCTTCGGCGACTCCTCAAGTTCAACTTGACTTTAGAAGCTTGACCGACTCCTCCAGTTCAACTTGACCCTTGAAGCTTCATCTTCTGACTTCCTTTAGAAATTCTACTTTCGACTCCTACAAAACTTCAGCTTCTGACTCCTTCAGGACTTCAACTTCTGACTCGTTCAGGACTTCAACTTCTGACTCCTTCAAAACTTCAGCTTCTGACTCCTTCAAAACATCAGCTTCTGACTCCTCCTTTAGAACATCAGCTTCTGACTCCTTCAAAACTTCAGCTTCTGACTTCCTTCAGAAACGATAACTTCTGATCCTTTTCTTCAAAACTTCCTTTTACTTATTTTCAAATATTTTTCAAAACTTTTTTAAGAGCAATTTTTAGTTCATTTAACCTTTTATTTTATTTTTAAAAAAATATTTTCTGACTTTAAAAAATTCTGGAAATTTTTGTCAATACTTGTTGACCTTTGTTTGATCTTAGATAATTTTCTTGGAATTTTATTTTGATGTATGAATACCGTTTATGTGTTTCTTCAATAAGTCTAATTAAATAATCTAATTTCAAATTATATTTAATTTTTTTTAATTTTATTTCTTTCTTTACTTTGCTGATTTTTGACTTATTTGGAGTCATAGGCTTCCTCAACATCAACAGAACTTGGGTGTTGATAGGCCTTTGGGCCAAATCCACCAAAATAGTTGGTTGATTTTGACGAAGTTAGACCGAATAAATTCATCTGATGCAATGTAAGTTTGGAACTTGTTTCTTCTTCTTCATCTTATTTTTCTTTTGTCCCGATTCAGAAAGATGATAAATTGGTGGCATGAACTTTAATATTCAGACAAAAGCCCCAAAAGATGACTTGAGCTTTGATCTTGGTTCAACACCTGTGACACTTGTCGTGTGGTTGCTATGATTTTTTAATGAAGGTTCTGACAAGTTTTCACTAACCTTGTCCATTTGAGATTCTCAATCATTTTTTATCAAGTGGTGATTGTTCCAAAACCGGTGATACTTGACAAGTTTCAAGATGGTCGGTCACCTTGTTAACCTTACTAACAACTGACAATTTGATGATATATTTGGCAAGTTTCATGGTCATCTTACTAACCTTTATTAATTGTCTTTTATTTTTCGCTCTTTAATTTCTGCCTTTATTTTTATGCTCTTGTCTTTACGCACTTTACTTTTGCCATTTACATTTCATGTCATTTTTTCTTTGCTCACTTGAAAATTTTATTTCTATGTCATTTTTCCTTTGATCACTTGAGCATTTATTTTGTTGTCATTTTAAATTTGCTCACTTAAGATTTATTTTCCTTTTCCAAAATACATAATAATTAAACTTAAATATAAAAAACTTTTAATCGGACTTGGTTACTATTCTTATGCTCAGAGTTTGACCTTTGGACTTAGGATTAGGACCCATACCTCAGCTTGGAGATTTTTGTGCCCTTCGTGTTATTTTGTCTTGCTTGGTTATTATCTTTGTATGCAGGTTATTCCATTTATACTCGATTAAGAGTGAATTTCCTCCAAATACAGCAGTTACTCTACCCGTTTTTCTTGAGACAAGAGTTCATATGAGGTATTGATTTATCTGAAGCTTGGTTTTTTGTCTGGTTATTGGTTGCTTGTGTTGTAATCCAAAGTATGAGATATGGTATTGGATCCTGATGTCAAGTACTAGTTTTCTCACCCGGTTAGATCTTTCTTTACCCTTAGCTTTTACTTTATGTATTTAGGTTAGCCTCTTCATCCCCTCCCATATTCTTTAATTTTCAAAATATCCCTCCTTTTTAAAGATTCTTGTTTTCAAAACTCGAACCGCTTTCATAAAAAACTTGGACTTAGGTCCATGTATTTTCAAACTTCTTTTCTTAATAAACTTTCAATTAATTTAATAATACTTTGACTTCTTTTTGTTAAGACTAAAAAACACCTAACCTGATTCAAACGTTGTGGCTTTCTTCTTAAAAAAACATTTTCTTAAAATCAACCAACACACAACTTTATTCTTTTTTACCTGAACTACATTGGGTTTTGATTTCAGCATTGCACATTGTTGGTATGTAGGCCTGAAACTCATTGGAAGATCCATCAAATAAAAAATTGTAAAAAAATACTTCTTTTATCCCCCATCATCTATTTTGTACACATACCCTATTTTAGCACACATATACAAATTTTCAAAAAGGTTCATACGGAGTACCGTAGATGCTTTTGGTGCCTAACACCTTCCCTTTGCATAACTAACCCCCGGTCCTAGATGTCTGGTCTTTTTTTAGGATTTTATTTGCTCTTTTTCCTAGTCCTTTGGATAAAATAAAAGCGTGGTGGCGACTCTGTTATTTCCTTTTTTAGTTAAGTCAATTCAATGGCTTACACTCATAGTTTTTGCCGCTACAGAAAAGTGGCGACTATTCTAGGGATATTTGACCTATTGCTGGACCATCTCTAAGTGGGTTGATCCTATTTTTGTTTATTTGTATATATGTGTTATATTTTTGTATATATTATATACTTGTTTATCTGGATTTTTCTGGTTTTCAGGGGTGCTTGGTGATCATTCTTTTTTAGTCTTCAACCTGGACTCGGGCAAACATAAGATAGGACTGGTGGTATAGTCATGTAACTTTTAGGGAGTAATATCGAAGAAGGATACATGAGATCACCCACTTAGTGTATACCTCCTTAATTGTAGTATTTTATTTAACCGAGCAATCAAGACATGAATGCTATCAACTAGAGAGTCCGTGAAGCTGAGCAGCCGTAGGGCCCTTAACCCATCCTGGCCTTTATAGGGGTAGTGCAGGGACTATTATGCATTTATCCAGAAGTAGTCACTACACGATACTGCACTCAGATGAGTTTCACTTGACAATATTGCTAATTATCGAGTACATCGGGAAGTTAGTAGTATTTAATAGAGGAATGAAAACTCTTGGGATTCCTTTTAGAACCTTGATCTACAGTTAACAAAGCTTAGAATACCTTGTGAGTAGTACCCTCAAACTATGTGCTCGTGACGTCGAACCTATGGACCCATATGTTTGTGATCTTTGTGTATGATTGTTTCATCATGCATTCATGCACCCATGCTAATTTTTTCAAATAGGTGTTCAATGACCTTAAAACTGACCTTTGCAAATATCTCAGGTATAATTTGACCATGGATTATGGACAGAGGAGGACTCGGAAATACAATTTCAAGGATCCTAAGATTCAGGTATTGATGAGCTTGATTGATGAGATTGAGAGTCTAGAGGATTTCAAGAAAAAGTATGAGACTATTTTATCTTTGATGAAGCTTAAGATGAAGGATGGTATTCTTGACACCTTGGTCCAATTCTATGATCCGTTGTACCATTGCTTCATGTTTCCTGACTATTAGTTAGTTCCTACCTTGGAGGACTGTTCTTACCTATTTGGTTGACCTATTATTAGTGTTGTTCCTTTTACCGGATTGGAGGAGGATCCTAAGTCTCATGAGATTGCTGTTATTACCCATCTGAGGAGGTATGAGATTGAAGACAATATGACTACCAAAGGGTGTGTCAGAGGATTACCAGTTGCATTTCTATTGAATAAAGCTCGTTACTTTGCTGGTATGAAGAGTATGGAGGCTTTTTAAGCCATCTTTGCCATGCTTGCTTATGGTTTGTTCTTATTTCCCAACATTAATAACTTTATTGATGTTAATGCTATCAGGATCTTCATGATTGGGAATCTGGTTCCCACACTTTTGCTGAGACTTATTATTTTATTCATCTACGAAACTTCCGTCGAGAAGGAGAGATCATTTGTTGTGCACCATTGCTATACTGTTGGTTTGTTTCTCACTTTCCTCAATCTGATGCTTTTTGGAATCCTAGGAAGGAACCTCGTTGGGCACCAAAGATTATGGCTCTCACTCATTTTGATATTATATGGTATTGTCAGGTTATTATGATGAGAGATTACCGACATTTGTGGTAGCTTTCCTAATGTGCCTCTTCTTGGTACAAAGGGATGCATTATCTACAATCCTGTTCTTGCATGTCGTCCGTTTGGTTATCCGATGAAAGATAAACCTAAGGGCATTCATGTGAGTGGCTTCTTTCTTAAAGAGGGTGAAGACCACAAAGTAGCTAGGAAGGATATAGAGAAAGCTCGGCGCCATATTCATAGGAAAGGGAAAGGGAATCTAGGGCAGAGATGAGTTGTTTCTTTGAGCCTTATCTTCTATGGGTTCAAGCAAGAGCTATTGAGTTGAAGATGCCGTATTCTCGCGAAGAGCCTTTCATTGAATTGTTTTTGACTACTACTCAGGATGAAACAAGAGAAGGAAGCTTGGAAGAATAAGTATTATACCTTGAAGATGTCTCATGCGGTAGAGTTGAAGGAAAAGGATGATCTGATTGAGATTCTTGAGAGTCGTGCTATAGAGATGATGGAGAAGAAAGAGGATTTATTTTCCTCTAGTGTTCACCCCATTCTTAGTACTCCTGTTTATTCTTACACTCCTCCCGATTTTAGTGCTTGGAAAGGTTTTGTTGATAGGTACGTGTTGGAGAACGAGCAGCTAAAGGAAGAGATTAGGAAGCTCAAAAGGAAGCATTTGTCTGAAGAAGGGTCTTCTATAGATTTGGACTCATAGATTCTGTATTATGCTCTCTCTTGTACTTAGGATTATTGAAACTTGTATTGAAGAGCTGTAATCGTCAAATATTTTACTAATGATATGAGTTTATTTATTATTTCAATTGTGTTATACTTTAATACTTGCAAATTAAATTATCTTTATTAAGTTCCTTGAAAAATAAAAATAAAACAAATCATATGAATTGCATATCATGCATCATGATACACACATTCTTGTATTTTGGGTACTCTACCTAGTGTCTTATCCGTTTCTCTACTTCATTAAGTCTTCAAGTTGTTGCATTGGAATAACACTCGAGCTAACTCCAAGAAGAAGATGGAAATTTTAGAGCAATATAATTGCGAGTTGTGCAAAGAGGTTACTTCCTTGAGGACAGGTATGTCCAACTTGACTGTTATGGTGGAACAATTGGTGGCTGCTCAGAATCAGCCACCACCTCCTCCTCCGCCTTCTCCTCGTACCATCCAACCTCAACAGAACTATTATTTCTAAAGTTCAAGATGCTAATTTTTCTATTGTGCCAGTGGTTTCTTTCGTCCAGCACCGTATGCCTCCTGGTTATCATTGGGGAATTCCATAGAATTTCATGCTTGAAGGTTACAACCCAACTACTGAAGTGACCTCCTTGGCCCATCATGTTGTTGTTTTTGCGCCTCCCGTGACACATGTTTTGGCTCCCGCCCCTCTTGTGGTGAATGCTACTCCTGTTTTCAAAGAGTTTGATAATCATGCTCCTCCTCCAAGTGAAAACATAAACTTATATGATCGGATGGATGGTTTCCAAGAGTAGTTTGACAAGATACAGAAAGAGCTGAAAACCCTTAAAGGGAAAGAGCTGTTTGGTGACAATGTCAATGATCTATGCCTAGTTCCTAATGTGAAAGTGCCTGCTAAACTCAAGTTCTAGAGTTCGAGAAGTACAAGGGAAATTCTTGTCCTCGTGATCATTTAATGATGTACTTAAGAAGAATGTTCACTCATACTGAAGATCAGCTTCTACTTATTCATTTCTTTCAAGATAGTTTAACGAGTGCAGCTTTGAGATGGTATATGAATCTAGACAGTAGTGACATCCACACATTCAATGGTTTGGGTGAAGCTTTTGTGAATCATTACAACTACAACATGTACATGGTGCCCGACCGTGATCAGCTAAGGGCAATGGTTCAGAAAGATAAGGAGTCGTTTAAAGAGTATGCTCAGCGATGGCGTGAACTCGCTGCACAGGTTATTCCTCCATTAAGTGAACAAGAAATGGCCAAGGTTTTCTTGAAGACTTTGGGTCTTTTCTATTACAGGAAGATGGTAGCCAGTTCACCTAATAATTTTGTTGAAATGGTAAGTGTGGGAGTCCGTCTAGAAGAGGTTGTCTGAGAGGGACGTTTTTCGAAAGAAGAAGGATCAAGTGGAGTTAAGAAGCCATCCTTTGGATTCTCCAAAGAGAAAGAAGATGTTAATGTTGTTGTGCAAGAAAGAAGAGCTAGACTCTATAGTAGACGCCATCAAAATCAACAATAAGTTGCTGGTGTTACCCCTGTGGTTATTGTTGCTCCAGCTACTATCCCTTATCACAAAGCATCTCAACAAGGGCAAGGTCCAAAAAGAGAACCGTTTTGATCTGATTCTGATGACTCATGCGGAGCTATACCTATAACACCCCATTTCTACCCGGTAATTATAAGGGAACTCAGAGTATAAAATTTTCATCAAACAAATGAGATCCCACATTTTCAACTTAGAACAACTTCATATAACCATAATTAATTCAGATACATAACATTGGTTCAGATAAATTGATAACAACCTGATTTATTCTTTTGAAAGTAAAACAACTTTTATTATAACAATTATTTAACAAAGACAACATAAAATTCAACTACTAAAACAATAACAATAATTAAGCAACAATTTTTCATCCCCCTGAGTGCTACGTATCAGAGCAACTAAAGCGACTTGGACTAACAACAACTAAATTCTCCGTTCTCGAATACCTGCACGTTACCAGTACAAAGGCAACGACGAAACAAATGAAAGGGTGAGATATCTACCAATATGATTGAAGTCATGATAAATAATATATTAGAATGTAGATCATATAATTCACCACTTCACATGATCCAAATAACATTTATATCGATAATACCAACAACAATTATAGCAACATATATAGTAATAATTAGCAACGACAACAATTATATCACAACAACATTTCCAACGCAACATAAAAATGATTTCACAACTTGTGAACAACAACAACAACAACAACCTAAATCAACCGACACATCAACATAACTGAAATTCCTGGCAGCAGATACGTGATGTCACAGAGAATGTTATGACACCGTATCTGACACTCTGTTTAACAATTCACACAATAATGTAAAAACAGTAAAGAACACAAACAATTGTTTACCCAGTTTAGTGTGTAACTACACCTACATCTGGGGGCTACCAAGCCAAGGAGGAAATCCACTATAAGCAGTATTAATTCAGGAATAAACCAACCAGTTTATCTCCTTCACTTAAGACCTACGCAATGCAACTTCAATCTAAGTCCTACTTAGACCCGAGTTCCTACTCACTCCCCCTCAATCACAGCAGTGATATTAACCTATTGACTAATTGAATTGTGAAGACACTCTTCAATAAACATACTTGATTTTGCTTCAAAGCTTTAATCAAGAGACACAACACTCGTGCTTCAAAGCTTTGAGTGATAAACAACCCTTACAATCAAATCCTAGTCCAAGGCACTTATCAAATGATAATTGCTTGGCTCACAAGAATAACTACAATTCACAAATTTACGCTCTGCTAAATCTTGTACACAGTCCAAAAAGGCGCACCAGCAGAATAAGGGTTTCATTCCTATTATAGAAGCAGTATGTAGAATTCAGTTTGGGCTTCCATAATAATAGCTTGGGTTTACTTGATTTAACCTAAAGACTTGGTCTTTTTATCAAACCAATTTAGGGTTAAACAAGGTTAACCTTAAAGCCACGTGAGCATGTGATCCAATAACATAATCCATAATAAAAACAATGAAATCACGAAAAGTCTCAGAAAAGTAAATCAGAGCAGATGTTGCACAGAATGTCATAACATTGGTCATGACATCAGTCATTCTTCTTGCAGATTTCTAGCATAACAGTTAACTCCCAGTCTAAGTTGTACCTGTATTATTCTTCTTCTGTAGAATTTATCTTCAACTCTGAATGTCATGACATCAGTCAAGACATTGAAATAAACTAGTTTTACCAAAAATTAAGGCCAACATAAAAACACTTACAAACTCCCCCTTTGGCAATTTTTTGGCTAAAACAACTAACCTATCAGAGAACTAATGCAGCAGAAATTAAAGTAAACAACTAAGCAACTAAGCTATAAAACCAGAGCCTAATAAAGATAAATTCTTCCCAGAATTTCCCCATAAATTCTTCTCCCCCTTTTTAGCCACAAAGGGGCCAAAGGTGCCAGTACATAATCCCAAAATTCATTATATAAAAGTAGTAGCAGAGTTAAATATTACAGCCCAGTAATGAAATACAAAATTCAAACCAAACAAAACCAAAAACAACAGAACCACAAAACACAAGCAACAGCAGCACAGGTGATCAATAATCAAGCACTTTCTTCTCCTGAAGAAGCACTATGGTAAGTAGCTTCTTCTGAACTGCTTTCAGCACCAGTCTCTTGCTCCTCACAGCATCCTCATTCAAATCTGTAGCAGCATCCTCATCTAGCCTTTCATCCTCAACCTCAGTGTCTTCTTTTTTCTTCTCCAAGGTAGAGATCAGCTCCTCAAGAGTTTGCTTCCTTACTTCAAGTTCCCTGCAAGTCTCTTTCAGCACAACAATGACACCAGCCTTCTGAGAATTAGCCTTGACTTTTGATGTCTCAGCAGATGTCATGACAATGTCAGGGACATGTTTCCCCTGAAATAACTTGTAGTGGGAAACCAAGAGCAGGAGCTCTTTTGCACACAGAATCCTTGTCTACCAAGATATCAGGATATTGGTCAGTGATGATACCACACAGGAGGGAGGAAAAGGCTATGGGACCTTTGATGGCATAACTGTCTGCATGCTTTAAAGTTTGCTCAAAAATATATGTGCCATAATCAAGCTTTGTCTTTGTTCCAACAGCAAAAATAAATCTTCCTAGGCCAATGGAGATGGTGGACTTGTGATTTGTGGGAACCTAGTTGGCTGCACCAATCTTGTGAAGAATAGCAAACTTGACACTTAGTTTGCTAGCAATCAGCTTTCCCTTTAATGGCCATTGTTTCACTTGCTTGGCAGTGATGGTTTGGTATACTTGGTTATCTGTTACTTCAAGCTCAGGCTGAGCATCATCAGACCTCCCCAGATATTTATTGATTACACTTGGAGAGAACTTCACTTTTCTTCCTCTCACAAACACACTTTTAAAATTAGCTGACCTTCCATCAGCACATCCACTAGTCAAATTCACAATAAACTCCTTCACCAAAATATCATAGCAGTTTGAAAACTTAACCACTGTTTTCATCAGGCCAGCAGCCTTGATAAGATCCATAACTTCCTTGCAATCAAGGGCACTCCTGTTCAACTCCCTCTCCAAGGCAATCCTTTTCAGACAAACATACTTCCACCTACTAGCATTCTTTGGATGGTGAAAGGAGATGTTATCAATAGAAACCTCAGGAACCTTAGGCAGTTTGCTGGAGGAAGGTTTCTTCCTGGGAGGAATGTCTGAGACATTCCCTTCAACATCAATATCAAAATCTGATTCCTCATTAGATTCTGAAGGTTCAGGAGCCTTTCTCTTCTTGGAAATTGGAGTTCTCTTTGGTTTGGAGATGCTCCCAACATATTTTACCCTTCCTTTCCCTTTGGAAGTTCTAGCCTTTTTGTCTTTTTCAGATTTTTCTTCAGCCTTGCTTTCAGACTTAGAGTTCTCATTCACATCTTCAGTAGCCTTCTCTTTGGAGGGGCTTTGAACAACATCTGCTTTCCTTTTCTACTCATCATCCTTTTATCTATGCTAGGGTCAACATTAGCTATTAGGTCATTTTCAGAAAATTCTTCATGAAGATCAATGACAGGAGGTTCAACAACATTTTCAGTGGGGGTTTGGTGATCAACAGTTTTCTCAGGAGATTCTTCAAGATTATCATCAAAAGGTTTCTATGGAGAGTTCTCCATGTTTTTATCAACAGGTTCCACAGGAGATTTATCAGAAGTGTCATCAACAGGATTCTCAGGGGATTTCCTAACATTGTCATCAAATGTCTTGACATTCTGTGTGACATCTGGATCAGTTGCTAAATTAGGGCTAGTAGTTTCTTGATTCAAAGGAACAGATACCCCAGGTACATAATGATTCTCATTCAGAATCCTAGTAACTAATCTAGCTATGACTTGATGAACATAACGAGAACCCTCCCTATTGGCTATCTCAGGAGGAACAGAGGAAGATGGTTCAACATTCTTACCAGATGGAGAGGCTTGTGAGCTTCTTGCATGTCTGGTACGAAGCTTCTTTACCCTCCCAGGATCAGTGGCCATGGCACGAAGTGGAGTAACTTCCAGAACCTCAGTCTCCATTGCGTTTGCCCTAGGTTTAGAATTAGTGGGAGAGGGAGACACAGTTCCCTTGGATGAAGATGAAGATGAAGATGACATACTTTGTTGAGACATCTTGAGAGATTGAGAAAACAATTGACAGTGAGTTTGAGATTTTCTTTTGAGAGACTGAAGAGTGGTACATCCAAATGGAAAAAATGAGATATAAATTTGACTCTTCCTCTTCTTAAACTTTTGAAAAGAGAGAGGGAAATAATTAATTAGCCCACTCAGATTTAAATGAAATAAAAAATCTCTTCCAGCCCTTGTTGTAAGCAATATTAATTGCTACAACTCTTCATATTGGCAAATACCCAGTTTTCCCCTTAAATTCTCAAACTGACTAGCATCAAGAGCTTTAGTAAAAATGTCAGCCAGTTGAAGTTCAGTAGCTACATGCTCCAACTTAATCACCTTCTCTTCCACAAGATCTCTGATGAAGTGATGTCTAATATCAATATGCTTAGTCCTGCTGCTGTGCTGTATAGGATTCTTGGAAATATTAATAGCACTCAGGTTGTCACAGTACAATGTCATGACATCCTGTGTGACATTGTACTCAGTCAGCATCTGCTTCATCCAGATCATTTGAGAACAACTGCTACCAGCTGCTATGTATTCAGCTTCAGCAGTAGATAAAGACACACAGTTTTGCTTCTTGCTGAACCAAGAAACAAGATTGTTTCCCAAAAAGAAGCATCCTCTAGAGGTGCTTTTTCTATCATCAGCACTACCAGCCCAATCAGCATCACAATAACCAGTTAGAATTGGTTTACATCCATGAGAGTATAACATCCTATAATTGTAAGTTCCACTCACATACTTCAGAATTCTTTTCACCTGATTGATGTGACTTACTTTGGGTTCAGCCTGGTATCTTGCACAAACACCAATAACAAAGGCAATGTCAGGTCTGCTGGTTGTTAAGTACAGCAAACTTCCTATCATGCTTCTGTACAAGCTTTGATCAACATTTGTCCCACTTGTATCTTTGGACAACTTTAGATGAGTAGGTGCAGGAGTCCTTTTATGACTGGCATTCTCCATCCCAAACTTCTTGACAATATTCTTTGCATACTTGCTTTGAGAAAGGAAAGTTGAATCTTCCATCTGTGTGACTTGAAGTCCAAGAAAGTAGGTCAATTCTCCCATGAGGCTCATTTCAAATTCAGGTTGCATTTGGTTGGAAAAATGTCTCACCATTTTATCTGACATTCCTCCAAACACTATGTCATCAACATAAATTTGAGCTACCATTATCTTTCCTCCTTCATCCTTGACAAAGAGAGTTTTATCCAAACCTCATTTCCTGTAACCTTTATCAGTGAGGAACTTTGTCAACCTTTCATACCAACCTCTAGGAGCTTGTTTCAGACCATATAGAGCTTTCCTCAATTTGTAAACATGATCAGGAAAGTTAGGATCCACAAATCCTTTAGGCTGTTCTACATATACTTCCTCATTTAAGTATCCATTTAGGAAGGCACTTTTCACATCCATTTGAAACAACTTGAATTTCAGAATGCAAGCAACTCCTAGTAGCAATGTGATTGATTCCAGCCTAGCCACAGGAGAACAAGTCTCATCAAAATCAACCCCTTCAACTTGAGTGTATCCTTGAGCAACAAGTCTTGCCTTATTCCTGGTGACAACCCCTTCTGCATCTGACTTGTTCTTGTAGATCCACTTTGTGCCAATGATGTGTTTGTTCCTTCTGGTCTAGGAACTAACTCCCACACTTCATGTTGTTTGAACTGGTTCAGTTCATCTTGGATTGCTCCAATCCAGTACTCATCAGTCAAAGCCTCTTTGACATTCTTTGGCTCAATCTTAGACACAAAACAAGAGTTTGAGATGATTTCTCTAGATCTTGTAACAACTCCACTGTTAGGATCTCCAATGATGAGTTCCTTTGGATGATCTTTCTGAATTCTGATGGAAGGATCTTTGTTAGCTACCTCTGTTCAGACTTTGGTGGAGTAGGGATAGGCACATCATCCTTATCAGACACTTGTGGTGATGTCTCAAACAATGTCTCAACATCATATGGGACATTTGTTTCCTCATGGTGATCATCAACTATGACATTTATAGACTCCATCATAACTTTGGTCCTGGAATTGAATACCCTATATGCTCTGCTGTTTGTAGAGTATCCCAGAAAAATTCCTTCATCACTTTTAGAGTCCATCTTCCTCCTTTGTTCACGATCTGTCAGAATATAGCATTTGCTCCCAAATACATGGAAATACTTCATAGTAGGTTTTCTACCTTTCCATATTTCATACAGGGTGGATGATGTTCCCTTTCTCAAGGTGACCCTGTTGTGGATATAACATGCTGTATTCATAGCTTCAGCCCAAAAATGAATGGGAAGCTTCTTGGCATGTATCATTGCTCTGGCAGATTCCTGTATAGTTCTATTTTTCCTCTCCACAACTCCATTTTGTTGAGGAGTTATAGGTGATGAGAACTCATGATTTATTCCTTCTAAGGAACAGAACTCATCAAACTTGCTATTCTCAAATTCCTTTCCATGATCACTTCTAATTCTGACAATGCATCCTTCTTTTTCTCTTTGAAGTCTCTTGCATAATTCTTTAAAGACATCAAAAACATCAGACTTTTCCCTGATGAAGTTTATCCAGGTAAATCTGGAAAAATCATCCATAACAACATAAGCATATCTTTTTCCACCAAGGCTTTCAACCTGCATAGGACCCATCAGATCCATGTGCAAAAGCTCTAGCACCTTAGAGGTGGTCAGATGTCTTGACTTTGGATGTGACATTCTGGTTTGCTTTCCAACCTGACATTCCCCACAAACTCTCCCTTCATCAATATGAAGTCTTGGAATTCCTCTAACAGCCTCCATGAATATGATCTTTTTCATCCCTCTAAGGTGTAAATGACCAAGCTTTTGGTGCCACATTTTCACTTCCTTTTCTTCTTTGGCTGTAGAGCACACAGAAGAGTAGTTAGTGTCCTCAGACTCCCATAGGTAACAATTGTCCTTTGATCTGACTCCTCTCATAACAACTTCTTATTTGTCATTTGTTACAAGACATTCAGACTTGATGAAGTTGACCTTGAATCCCATATCACACAGTTGATTGATACTTATGAGATTGGCAGTCAAACCATTTACCAGCAATACTTCATTTAGATTTGGAACTCCAGGGTAGTCTAGGTTTCCAACTCCTTTGATTTCTCCTCTAGCTCCATCTCCAAAAGTGACATAGCTAGTAGTGTGTGGTTTGACATCATTTAGCATATTCTTAATTCCAGTCATGTGTTTAGAACATCCATTGTCAAAGTACCAGTCCTCCTTGGCAGAAACTCTAAGGGAGGTGTGAGCTACCAAGGCTGCAGTCTTTCTCTTCCACTGTTGAACATAAGGTGCCTTGTTGATCTTAGGATGGACATATATGGTCTGATTTGGATATCCATATAGTCTGAAGCAATAAGGCTTTATGTGTCTAAACCTTCCACAATAATGACATCTCCATCTTTGAAACTTCTTCTTCATGTTTCTCTGATCTTGATGTTGAGCTCTATGTTGTGACATCTGCCTTGACATTGGTTTATCAGGCCTGTTCTTCTTCTTCTCACCTGACATCTGCCTTGACCTTGGTTTATCAGGATTGTTCTTCTTCTTGTTGCCAGCAGGTTTCTTTGCAGCCACATATCCTAGCCCAGACATATTTCCTGCATTTTGTCCAGTCTGCAGGATTTCTTCCAACTTGTCAGTTCCAGTGGTTAACATCTTGGCAGACTTAGTCATCTGATCAAGTTTGGAATTCAACACTAGAACTTCACCCTTGAGATGACTTACAGTAGCAGTGTCTTCCTTCTTCTCAGCCTCCAACTTCATAATGAGCTTTTTCTGTTTCTCATTTTGCTGGCAGACTTCAGCACTTCTGATACACAGCTTCTTGTAAGTGTCAGCAAGTTCTTCAAATGTCACCTCCTCATCACTAGAATCATTATCAGAGTTACAGACACCAGATAATGCAGTAACTAGTTTGGCATATTCTTCTTCAGAATCACTTTCTGAGTCACCATCATACCAAGTGACAAACATTCCTTTCTTTTGTTTCTTTAGAAAGGTAGGACATTTAGATCTAATGTGTCCATATCCTTCACATCCATGACATTGAATCCCTCTGCTTTGATTGCCCTTTTCTTCAGGTTTTGCTCTTCTATTGGAGTCATAAGATCTGCTAATGTTAGAGGGGATGTTCTTGACATTTGACCTTGACTTTGGGTCAATTCTCTTGATGAGTTTGTTGAACTGACTTCCAAGCATAGCTATTGCTTCAGATATCTTCTCTTTATCACCCTCCTTGCATCCCTCTTTAGTATTGAATACAAGGGCTATGCTCTTGTTTTTCTTGTCAAAATTATGACTGATCCCCATCTCAAATGTCTGAAGTGATCCAATGAGTTCATCAACCTTCAAGGTGCAGATATCATGAGCTTCCTCTATAGCAGTCACTTTCATTGCAAACCTTTTAGGCAAGGATCTGAGAATCTTTCTTACCAGCTTTTCTTCTGACATCTTTTCTCCCAATGCTCCTGAGGTGTTGGCAATCTCCAAGATGTTCATGTGAAACTCATGAATGGTCTCATCTTTCTTCATCTTCAGATTCTCAAATTTGGTAGTGAGCATCTGAAGTCTTGACATTTTCACCTTGGATGTACCCTCATGAGTGGTTTTAAGAGTGTCCCAAACATCCTTGGCCAGTTCACACTGATGTACTAGTCTGAAAATATTTCTGTCAATTCCATTGAATAAGGCATTCAATGCTTTAAAGTTGCCCAGTGCTAGCTCTTCTTCTTCTTTGCTCCATTCTTCCTCAAGTTTCAGACTAGTAGTCCCATCTTTCTCAAGCTTGGTAGGATGTTTCCATCCTCTGTCAGCAGCTCTCCAAGCTTTATTGTCCAGTGACTTCAAAAAGGCAACCATACGAGGTTTCCAGTAATCATAGTTAGATCCATCCAGTATGGTTGGTCTACTTCCAAATCCTCCTTCCTTGTCCATAACGCGAAAAACTATTATCCCTAGATCTCACCCAGAAATAACAGGCAGGGTGCCTGCTCTGATGCCAATTGAAATTCCTGGCAATAGATACGTGATGTCACAAAGAATGTTATGACACCGTATCTGACACTCTGTTTAACAATTCACACAGTAATGTAAAAATAGTAAAGAACACAAACAGTTGTTTACCCGTTTCAGTGTGTAACTACACCTACATCTGGGGGATACCAAGCCAGGGAGGAAATCCACTATAAGCAGTATTAATTCAGGAATAAACCAACCAGTTTATCTCCTTCACTTAAGACCTACCCAATGCAACTTCAATCTAAGTCCTACTTAGACCTACTCCCCCTCAATCATAGCAGTGATATCAACCTATTGATTAATTGAATTGTGAAGACACTCTTCAATAAACATACTTGATTTTGCTTCAAAGCTTAATTAAGAGACACAACACTCGTTCTTCAAAGCTTTGAGTGATAAACAACCCTTACAATCAAATCCTAGTCCAAGGCACTTATCAAATGATAATTGCTTGGCTCACAAGAATAACTACAATTCACAAATTTACGCTCTACTAAATCTTGTACACAGTCCAAAAAGGCGCACCAGCATAAATAAGGGTTTCATTCCTATTATAGAAGCAGTATGTAGACTTCAGTTTGGGCTTCCATAATAATAGCTAGGGTTTACTTGATTTAACCTAAATACTTGGTCTTTTTATCAAACCAACTTAGGGTTAAAATAGGTTAACTTTAAAGCCACGTGAGCATGTGATCCAATAACATAATCCATAATAAAAACAGCTCAACAGAAATCCTGAAAAGTCTTAGGAAAAGTAAATCTGCAGAACAGTAGATGTTGCACAGAATGTCATAATTGGTCATGACATCAGTCATTCTTCTTGCAGATTTCCAGCATAATAGTTAACTCCCAGTCTGAGTTGTACCTGTATTATTCTTCTTCTGCAGAATTTATCTTCAACTCTGAATGTCATGACATCAGTCAAGACATTGACATAAACTAGTTTTACCAAAAATTAAGGGCAACATAAAAACACTTACAATAACAACTATAATTATGCGACTTCAAATGTGACTATATTGTGCATATGCATGTGGTACCATTGGAGTAAAATTCCCAACTTAGAACATTGTCAGTAATTCCGAGGCACAAGGAATAAGCCTTCAACATTTTGCCAATCCAGGACAACATGGTGAGCATTCACTCCAACATAAAATTGCCAATCCATGCCAACTTAATAATGCAATGTATTCCATGCGACCTCAACCTCGATCAACAATATCACGAAAACAACACACGACAACGACAACATAAAAACTAGTCAACTAATATTCAACATTGGCCATAGGCCTACAACTCAGTGCAATTCAACATTGGCTAAAATCCTACAACGTAATATAATTCAACATTGGCTAAAGCCTACAACATTGTACAATTCAACATTGGCTAAAAGCCTACAACGTAATCAACATAATTAACAATAACTCATCACTAGCTAAAAAGCCTACAACTTAATATCAATCTATACTACTTCATCCACTCAATAATCTACTACTAGTTACTACATTAATCTATGAGTAACTTATTCTATAATTCAACTTACAATCATTCAGATTGTTTTCATCTAATTCTCGTCAACTGCTCATCGGTTGAGATTGCTAGTATTTCGATTCTGCACTACTATCCATAACCATCCCGCTACTACTCATTCACTATTGAATTATTATATTGATTCTAGTCATTAAGTATACTACTATTCCACAATACGTCAACTAACCAACTTCTACTATTTCAACGCTACTACAATACCTCAGTTAACCAAAACATCATCCGTTATCTTAAACCATTTTGCTAATTTACTACCAACGCTACTATTATGCTATATTCATTATTTATTAAAGTTTCTTATTAAATACCAATAACATTGTACATTCATCATTCTGTTGTATCCATTCGCTTCAGTCATTGTCACTGCCCACTACACAAACCATCATTATCACTACTGCAATAGATTACACAATCCTTTTTATGCTACTAAGGGTCATACTTCACTTAAGGTAATCGTTACTGCAACTTAATTCAAATTAATCCAACGCCATGCTACTTTGATCGATTCAATAAATTTCCATACTAGTAATAATCATAATTCTGCTACTTAAAGATTCTACAACCTACATGGAACCTACTACCAATTTACTCTAAAATTATTTTGAAGCAAAATAAATAGTATGAGCCTGAAGTTGAAGTGAATACTGTGTGTGATCCTCCTACAGAAGTTCAAATCCGTGATGTGAAAGAAATAAATGCTAATCTGGTGAATTTGCATAACGAGTTTGTTATACCCTAAAATTTTCCCTCCTATTTCTCAAGACAATCCACATCTCCATACTCAAGAATTTCTCAAGGGTTGACCAGATGAACCTTCTCCTAAGCAATCAACCCACAACTAGGGTTTTGCTTCTCTCAAGACAAAATCAAGTTATAGTACCTCAAGTGGTCATCATACCTCCTCATATGTCTCAAGGGATCACTAGGTCAAGTTTCAAGCCTTGCAGGTCAAGTTTGCTTAGTCAATTGCTCAGATGGTTGTATTTGACAAAAAGTCAATTGTGGTCAACATATAGTCAAACTTCATCATTTTTGGTCAACATCAATATGTTGAAGTAACATTCATCATTTGATCAAAGGTTGATCATGATTCATCAAGATAAGTTAAGATTTGATCAAAAATTAGTCAAAAAATACTACGCATAAACAAGACCCGCTAGGTCGACTGGCCAAGGCAAAAATAAGGGCGCCCTGACGAACCAAAAGGGTTCGGGAAAAAATTAAGGACATATTTACAAAAAATGTACACCCGACAAGTCGAAAACCTGCAAAGACGGCTTAGGAAAAAAAGGGTATCTCGGTAGATTGAAAACCCGAAAGGGCGGTCTAGGCAAAAGTTAGGGATTAAAGCATACGACTATGTCATGTCAAGATCACCTACTTACAGACTACATCACTACTACCCGTTCAAATGGCGCAGATCAGTTTAATCACCTTCTTCTAACAACAAGGAGATGAGATAGTCGAAAATATATGAGCAATAACATAGTTGAAACTCGACGAGATTGTTTCCACATAGCTTTTACTATTTTCCAAATGTTTCTGACGATTTCCTCTTATCTATAGGCTCACTTTTCAAAATCAATACAATTTCTCTTTTCCAGTTCAAATTTTTACTGCATAAAGTCCAATGATTGCTTTGAATGATTATATGCATATGATAATAAAAATTTGTTTACAAACATATGAAAAGCGAACAGAAACAATAATTACTACAGACTCCAAGAATTGAGGTGACAACCAAAGTCACCAATAAATCCCCACAAAGTCAGTTTTGCCCAAAGAATCCACACAGGATAATCCCTACAATCCCCACAAAGTCATCACTCCTAACAGAAACAAATCTCTCCAGCAAATCACTATTTTATCATCTCCTTACAGCATCATCTACATTTCTTCTTGTTACATTAGTCCCCGAGCGGTAGCAAGACAACTTTCACTTCATCAAATCATCACATTAGTCCCCAAGCAATGATCATCAACATCATCACGTCAGTCCCCGAGCAGTGATCCTATCTACATCATCATATTAGTCCCCGAGCAGTGATAATTAACATCATCATGTCAGCCCCTGAGAAGTTATCCTATCTACATCACCACATTAGTCCCCGAGCAGTGATCCTGGCAACATCATCATGTTAGTCCCCGAGTAGTGATCCTATTAACCTTATCTACATTCTCAAGTTATCACATTAGCCCATGAGCAGTGATCGTCTACATTGTCACGTCAGTCCCCGCGCAGTGAACCTCAACTTTGTTACATTGGTCCCCGAGCAGTAACAAATCATCAATCAACTTATTATGTCAGTCTGGAAGCAATAATAGGTTTTTCAGTATCACATCATTCCCCAGCGAGGTTTATATACAAGATATTCATCCCTAGATGAGTACCTTTTAAGATTATCATCCTTAACAGCTTTGATATCCATACCCGAAACTTGGTCAAATAGTGCGTTAGATGAATTCACATTCCTATTATTCCTCAACTCGGATCGCCAACCACTTCATCCCCAAGTAGAAATCAAAGATCCCCAACAAAACGTTTCTATAGATACCACAACATCTACATTTATACACTATTCATAAAAAGTCATAACATGTGCATTATCATATACTCGCATGCATCATAATCTGCATAGAACTAATCATATCCTTTCAAGTTGAATTTTTCCCCGTAGGTGAAAGTTACTTGCCAGACAGAAGGTCAAAGATTAATACCCGAAACAAGATGGGAAAAGTATCTGAACGACCAGAAAATTTATCACTAGACAGCAGGACACAAATTAATACCTGAAGCAAGACGAGAAAGCTATCTACAGCCTGACGAATACTTATTCCAGATACAACCAAGACGAAGGCTCATTCTGACTCTCTCTTATCATCAACTACTTGAGATGGTATCTTTAAACCCATCTCCGATCACATATGGTTATCTCTCCATCCACAGGATGCTGCATATCAGGTTAAAAATCAGTACATACTAGTAATATCATTCCAAGATGAGCGTAGAGTGTAACGTACGACTCACTTTCCAGCATCAACTTCTCCAAATGGCATCTACAAGCCCATTAGATACACCGGCGAGTGCAAATTTTCAGCTGTACTCGAGTGTTCAATCATCTTCTACCTTCAGGTCATGAAAGGCAAGCATACCAATCTAACCCTTCAGGTACAAGAAGATTGAACAAGGGCAATTATTATACCCCAAAATTTTCCCTCCTATTTCTCAAGACAATCCACATCTCTATACTCAAGAATTTCTCAAGGTTTGACCAGATGAACCTATCCTAAGCAATCAACCCACAACTAGGGTATTACTTCTCTCAAGAAAAAATCAAGTTCTAGTACCTCAAGTTGTAATCATACCTCCTCATATGTCTCAAGTGATCTATGTTAAGTTTCAAGCCTTGCAGATCAAGTTTGCTCAGTCAATTGCTCAGATGGTTGAAAATTAGTTGTATTGGACAAAAAGTCAACTGTGGTCAACATACAGTTAAACTTCGTCATTTTTTTGTCAATATCAATATTTTTAAGTAACATTCATTATTTGATCAAAGGTTGATCATGATTCATCAAGAAAAGTCAAGATTTAATCAAAAGTCAAAGTTTCCAAATTAGGGATTTTTAGACAAAAGTCAACAGAACTTTGACCAGGCATAAATTTCACATACTTTATTAGAAATTTTCCACCAAACATCATTTTGAATGGAATTCAATTCTCTACAAATTCATGTCTCACAAGCTTTGGCCAAAAGTGCTTCATTTGAGAGTTATGGATCAAGATATTATAGGTCCTTCTAAAAGTCAACAAAAAGTCATATTTTTGCAAATAAGTGTACATGAACATGGAAACTTCAATGAAGATGAAACGAAAATTAGTGTTTAGAGGACATCCTGAGCTTTCTAGAAAGTCCAAGAACACCCAAAAATGTTGAAAATCGAGCAAGATACAAGTTGTGAAAGTTGAGTATTTATGAGGAGGTGCATAAAGAGAAATACTTAGCAAATGCAGATATTTTTCAAATGGGCCAAAGTTTTCATGATACAAACTTATTCTTGACATTATCCATGGCGTGAAATCTCAAATGCACGCCCATCTTTTATTTAATTAATTTATTTTTGAATTTAATGATTAAGATTCAATTTTAATTAAATAAAATGCAAGGAGTAAGTTCATGACAAGTTGGGCTTGATTTGTACATGTCTTGAGGACCAAGGAAGCCCATGAGGATTTCCAAATTCGTGCAAGAAGCTACAAGGCAAAAAAATCCATTTTTGGCAAGATTTGATAAATGTTTACAAGAGAATATTTTTACATTCAAGGCAATATATTTTCTCTTTATTCTTTATCAAATCTCTTGCTCTCTCTCTCTCTCTCTCTATATATATATATATATATATATATATATATATATATATATATATATATTACAAGATCAGATGCCAAAGAAAACGAATCCTTGCCTCCATAAAGAACCCTAATTCTCAAAAAAATTCATACAAAACTTGCAAACTCGAATACAATTTCCCAACCATTCTCATTCACTTTCAAGCACTCCATCGTGCTCCTGAGGTAATTTTGAGTAAGTACACATCATTATCCATGGCCAAACATGCTTGAGTCGCGCATACCATGAAGCTCTGATTGCATATTTTTTCTTATTTCCGAATTTCAAATTATATCATGTTTTAATTGAAACTAACAGTTCAAACATTTCATTAGTTGTCATAGAGTAGGTCTGGGCTATCGTTCAAAAAGTTTAACATCTAAATCGCATGTTACAAGCACTTTCAGGTCAAAATAACCCACCAATTGATTCGTAGCCCTTGAATTAGGGGGATAGGGTACCCTTGTTGCGTTTATGTTTGCTATTTTTGTATGTTTTAGGTTGGTGTTGGCCGGAGAAGACGACCGGAGCATGGCTCAGGCGTCCTTGACTTGTTTTGACTGGCGAGGGTCTTCTGACCTACGCGTGGCGCACTCTTATTCGCTCGTTCCAAAAACTGGGTCCCTAAAACAACCGGCCAAAAAATCAAAGGATATAACTATATATCAATAAAGTCGCCATCGAACGTTTTTTATCCCGCCAAGAGGGAAAGGTAAACATTGAGTAAACCTGAAATAGAGAAATCACGGTCTTGCAACCGAGAGATCAGGTAAGGAAGTCTATTACGCGAGGGGATGGGATTAGTACCCCACACGTCCATAGTACTCTACGGTATCCGCTTTTACTTTCTATCTAATGGGTGTAAAGGTCTAACTATATCTGTATATGGTATAATGCATGCAAAAAAAAAGAGAAGAATACAGAAATAAAAGAAAATAATAAAAGAAAGAAAACACGGGGAAAAGAAGGAAATATTTACAAAGGTTGCTCGATCTAGCCCCGCGACAAGATGCCTAAGTATTCCCTCGTGCAATGGGAAAGTCAGAGCGTCGTAGTTTGGCTCACTGGTATTGGTTGGTTTGTGTTTTTTAGATTAGCAGATGAAACAGCAAACAATGACGAAACACCTCCATGATAACGAAACATCAACTACATACGGGATGACGAAACATCGGAAGACGAGATGACAAGACATTAGAAGATGAGATGACGAAACATTAGCAGGGCGACGAAGCATCAACAACAAACAGGACGACGAAACATCCTAAAACTAATTGGTTTGTATCTTTTACTTTAGAAAAAGTTTCATATTATTAGAGTGTTTTAATGCACTTGACAAAACAAGATTTTTGTTTTAAGTATGCAAAAGGAGAAAGGGAAAAGGGCTAGGGGAGACTAACCTATTTCTAATCCTAATGTTATCATACAAAGGGTATAAACAAAGGGAAGAATCTACCTACAGTTATCATGCATGGATGCCTAACTCAATGTCTAACCTCGATAACTAACCTAATCGAGTAAACCTAAGGGGAATATATAAAATCAATCATCTTGGATAGAAAACCAAGTGATAAGAGGGGTAGAATCAAGCAACATGCTTTGACAAAAGCACACAAACTAAGCACCAACAAGTGCTGAGAAAAAAAAGAAGAAGATGAGATGGAATCAAATGAATGATGTTCATACAAAGTGTCATGTGAAGTGAGGTCAGTAGAAACAACATTCATTTACAAAGTTTATACAAACCTGTAACAAACATCAAACATCGCTATAAGCATACACATACAAAGTTAATTCACAAACTACCGAAACTAGTCCTAAAAGCATACGAAAAGCTAATTGTGCGAAGTGCTAGACTTAGATGAAATGAATATACAATTAAAGAGAAAATTACATAAAGGTCATTAGCTAACATGTTAATGTTTCCTTTACATCATACAAATAAACCACAAAGATTCATGAACAGAAAATCTACCAAAAGTGCGTAAACATGCAACAATCGTGTGTAGTGAAGTGAATCTAAGTGTGTGAGACTTATAATATGCAAAGAAGGTGTCAAGATGAAGTGATTACAGTACCAACATCATATGAAAGAATTAATAACCAAATCACAAAGAAAATGTCACAAAGATGCAATTACAACATTAGTGCGAAAACTAGTCGAAATTTTTAACTTAGGAAGCGTTTACAAGTTAAAAGAAGCCATGAAAAGGAAGAGATGAAAAGAGATGAACCAAGAAATACAAAGATACACAAGTTACAGTAGAAAACATATCATTTCATCAATAAGATTAATCAAACATGCATTCAAAGGATTCTCAAACAAAACACTTAAGGAAAATGCATTCGGTTCATACAAGTGCGGTCAAACGTGTGTGCGTGTGTGTGTGTGTGTGCTTGAGCATACTTGTGCTAAGTGTCACATGATGGTGGGATCATAAGAAACACATAATGAAGAAGTACTCATGATATACACTATCAAATTACAAGATATTCAAAATGGCATATCTACAATAATAACACAAAAAACTAGTCAAGAACTTGACCTAGAATGCAACTAGAAGTCGAACGAAGCATGGTAATGCATAGAGGAAAAGGAGTAAACCTTATAGCATAAAAAAACGACATGGAAGTCAGTAGCTAGCATGGTAATAAAAAATTATCATCACATACATAATCATCATGTCATATACACAATCATCATAATCTTTTCATAAGCAACTTCCAACAAGAAAACATGAATGTGCATCCTAAGTATGTGTGATGGCATGTGTGCATATATGTATTTAAGCATGCTTGTATCAAGTGTAATATACAAGTGAGGTCAGTGAGGAGCACATAAATATGATGTTCATACAAAGCACAAAACAAATATCATATATCACAACCATTCATAGCACAAAAGCTAGCAAAGGAAAAGATCGATTTTAAACCCTAGAGTTAATTTTAAATAAGCATACAAGTTAATGAGTCAAATATGGTGAAGAGGCAAGGTGATAAAGTAATGTGACACACAAGGTCAGTAGCTTAAGACCTAAGTAAACCGTAAACAAAAACATTTCAAACAAGGTAAAGAGCTTGCATACAAAAGTACATCGAATTAGGGTTTGAAAACCCCAAAACTAGTCAAATATGGCACTTGATAAAGATTAAACAAAATAGTTTTAATTAGATAATTAAAACCATGTGTGACTTGTGTTATAAGTTTAACTCAAGATATGATTCATGAGCAACCAAATGTAGAAGATGAAACTTCAATACACAAACAAATCACCTATTTGATGAACAAAATCATCTAAAGTAAATACCACCTATCTTAGATCAAACGACATTGATTAAGATCATGTAGGAAGGGAATGATGTCTTGTATGTCATAGGGTGATGATGGAACCCTCACAAGATGCTTGTTATGAGCTCAAGGTAATGTCAATTGAAATGACGTACCTCAAACATCATGAATCTATAATCCCTTAAGGTATTGTCAAGTTAAGAATTAGAAAAGATAGAAGATTTAGCTCTTTTAGGTCATCATGATGATCTTACAATCGAATGCAAGTCAATGAATCAAAGAGCATAGGATTAGTGATCATATAATGTACAAAGTCAGAACTAAAGATCAAGAATTCAATTAAAATTGGATCACTAATGTCATGAAAGATACACATGATACAAATGTTACAACCGTGGCCACAAGGTGATGACATCTCAGCAACAAAACCAACATGAGTTGTGCAAGTTAGGGATCTTAAATGAATCAATCAAACTGGAATCAAAGCCCTAAACATGCCATGAGGATAAGATAAAGAAATGAGAAGTGAATTCCCAAAGGATTGCATGAATGCATTCCTCATATCTCACAATTCATACAAAAGAAACTCAAAATGAAACACCTTCAAATCAAAGGATCAAGATGATCCAATGAGGTCAAATGCCTCTCAAGTATTTAGGTGACCATCCTTGAGGTTATCATACCCCTAATAATCAATTAGAATCACAAATTTCACAAGAATATGGCTTAAGAATCAAGGCATCAACAAATTAGGGTTTTGGAAACCATAAAAACTTTATGCTCAAGGTGGAAACCAAATGATCAACATGTAATTTTCAATAAATGAAAACATGTTTATATATCAATAGAGCATCCAAATGATCATCACACACCCAAATATTGGCCTTAAATTATGTCTATAAGTTTCAAATTGAAACTTGACTCAATTACACTAGGCCAAAGGACATGCTCACTTTGAAATTCCATAAAAAATAGAACAAAAATAAGATATAAAATCTAACAAAAATGAACTAATGAGCTCAAATCTCTTAAAAGTAAGAGACATATCCTTGCTCAATTCAAAATTCCATGGAAGGATCAAAATAAAATTCAAAAGTCAACACTAGTTCAAAATTAAACTTATATGACCAATAGACAAGAAAAATTTGCATAAAATACAAAAATCAGAAATAAAAATCTACAAAAATTGGAAACAGTAACCTAACATCCCAAATGAGATCAAGACTCTTTTTTTTTTTATTTCCAAGGAAAAAAGGTGAAAATAATAAAAAGGCAAAGTGTGAGATATAAATCAAGTGTTTAATGAAAAACTCATTTAATTATGCAAATATGACAGATTCATGAAATAAAATTCTGAAATGCATGATACATAGATTGAATGATCTAAAATATTTTTTATGCATTTTTTGTATGAATAAAAGTATTTTAAATAATTATGATTATGCATGAGATGCAATATAATGCATGAATTTATTTAATTATGCAAAAATGACAAAATTATAAAATAAAAATCATGAACTCAACATGAACCAATAAAACGGTTCAGAATATTTTTTGTGGAATTTTTTATCATAGGAATGTATTTTTTTAATGATTTTTCAATTAAAACAAAACCAATTAATCTTAAAATTTATTTAACCAATTAAAACATTTTGAAAATTTCAGAAAAAATTCCACAAAATACTAGAGGCGGACAAGAGTCTATGATATTTTTTTTTAATTTCTGGACAATTTTTGAATGCAAAATAATATAATTAAAGATGCTAAATATAAATAAATTCAAATAGAAGCAAAAATTAAAACAAGCCAATCAGAGCTCGCCACGTTATCATCGTCTACCTCTGCCTAAATCCCTAAACGTGTGATTACACAGTGCCATGCATCTGACTTCTAAACCCTATAACATCCTTATTTCTTAACTAAATCAAGAGATTCAAAGCTCTATTTAAAGATCACATAGAAAGCTATCACACACAAATTATAGAATTCAAAATAGTTAGCCGTGCATCAAGAAATCAGAGTGAGAAAACCAAGAAAATCATCCAAATCCGGATTTACAGAACATCATGCTATGCAAAACACTTCAAGAATAGATGCAAATATACATCAAACCTGTTGTTTGGCCAGCTAACCACGCATAGATAAGCTCTTATTCATCAATGGCAAGCTGAGAAAGAAGATTCAAGGTTTAACAATTACCTCTTGATTTGGAAAATAAATCCAAATATGCCTCTGAAATCAAAGTGAAACTCCACTAGCTTGCTCTTGAGACCTTACTGAAGTGATAATAAGAAGAAGAATCCCTCTGAAATGCAAGCAGGAGAAGCTTCAAGGAGAGGAAAACTTGATATGCAGAGCTCGATTTTAGATCTGGAAAAAAGAGAGAGAGCAGTTGCTGAGAAAATGTGAGGCCTCATGCTTATATAGAGAGGTTATAATCAGGGGTACATCAGTCCTTTTTCTCCATAAATCTATTAGAGCAAAATTTTATAAAATCAGTATGGTGAGTCAGCTTTGCGTTTTGTTCTCAAGTTGGCCTCCTGTTGCTGCATTTTGATGAGCTGTGAGGGTTGTGTGAGGAAGCAGCACATGGGTTGCTTCTCAAACTTATCAGATATGGCAAAGAAAATAAATTTCGTGCATGGCAAGTGTGTATGGAATGCTCACTTTGTCTGGCCTTTTTACGGAAAAGAATGAGGTGGCAGGTGTGTGCTTTCGAATACTACCACAAGTTTGCAGCAAACTATCTCAAAATGCATACAATCCTAAATACAACAACTGTACCTATAACCTAGTGGTCAGCTCCTGTTCATGCCTGAATCCCCCAATATTGGCTCGTGCGAATTCTGACCTATAGAGGCCCATCAATAGTTCTTGTAATGGAGATTACAATGAGCTTTGATTCATTGAAAATGAAGTTGAAATGAATGAGATATGAATGCCAGAAGTTGTGCACAAACTGGAGTTTTGTCAAGCAAGAACGCGCGCATCCGGGCACTGCATGGAATTAGTTTTGAAGCCTCCACTTGTGGTCCTTGTAATTTTGTCAATACTAAACCAAATGATGTGATTCAAAGTTCATTTAGAAGCTCTCATGGCATACTTCAAGATGCACGAAACAAAACTCTTAAATTCCATCTGTCAAAAGAAATAAGCTCCAAGATTTTGCCCACCAACTATTTGTTGAAAACACGCGCGAGGAAAGCAAGGAACGTCCAAGCCTGCCTTGCTTAAATCAAAACTTGTCCATGAAACTTCTAACTCAAATTCTCTCAAATTGTGCATTTTTGAGAAAATTTACACATTGACAAACTTGTAGAATTTTTCCCAAGCTTTCCAAAAATGTATGGTATGCAACCATTGGATAAAAATTGAGAAAGTTATGATATGTCAAAGTTCTATAGGGTGGACACTTAGAAAATTTTAAACTTTAAATAACTTCAAGAACAAGTTAACCCTAGTTTCTTCAATTTTCTTGGTTCAAAGGTGGATTTGATCATGAAACATGAAAATGTGATATTTGAATTGATGGTTGACCAAAAGTCCACTAGTCAACTCATGACTTTGACTGATTTTGACCAAAATGACCATTTTGCCCCTTGTGATCAATTGACTTGCTTCTACTCAAAATTGAGCCTCAATATTTCAACCATGGATGTTGAATAACATATAGAAACAAGTGGAATCAAATTTGAGTGAAAAATCTGGAGAAATCCTGATTATATCCAAAACCCTAATTTTGCACCTTGTATTAGGAGATAGCCAATCAAGCTTCAAAACCTCAAATCTTCTGAATGTACAGAGTAATTCTCTAAAACATGATAACTCAAATGATAATAGGAAGGTGATACTTTAAGAAATTTACTTATCCAAACTTCAAACTTCACAATGGGCCAAAACCCTAATTTCATCAAATGAATGACACAGGTGAATTCCTCATCAATTCTTTGCAAAACTTCAACTCTTGAGGAATCAATGACACAAATGAGATGTCTTGAGATATAATACATCATGGTGACCTGAAAGATCCAAAGATATGAGAGATTGAGATTCCCTTAGAACAGAATGCTAACACAATCAACCTCCTTAGCTTGTAGAAGAATTGAGAACCCAAAGAACTTTAATCCTATCATAATGTATGAATGCAATGCAATATGATGTTTATGGTGAAACATAAGCCTAAATCAAGAGGGTAAATTTTGGGGTGCAACAACTTCCCTTATTCAATCTTCTTAAACTTGATAAGCGAGAACTGGTGGAAACCTTCGAGCGTTCAAAGTGGAAGAGGATTGAATACAAAAGAACCCGAAAATTTACACTCTTGAAAAGAAGAGTGGAACTTTCAAAGAGGAGCCAGAGAATGCTGGACTTGGAGAATACCAAGTGAAATGGGTCTCAAAGAAAAGCCAAATAACATTGTGCTTTAACAAGAGGGTGAGTCTAATGAATATTAACCTTCCAAAGATATACGTCAAGAAGAAACTGTAACGCGGACCATGATAAAGATGAGATGAAACTCAAACCAGAAGACTAGACAAAACTAGACTCTAAAAATGTACGCAATAGGACGACTATGAAAAGGGTCCAATAAGCAAGGTGACTAGAGTGCGCGATTCTAGGGACACTTGCTGGTCTCAACCAGGGGTAAACAATGGAAAATGTGACAAACCGAAGGTATGAAAGAGACAGGTCAACCAAGGATAGACAATAGATGAAGCTGATTGAATCCAAGGAGTGACATCAAACGAGAAAAAACTCGACTGGATAGAACTAGAAGAACGACACTTTCTAGAAACGAGTACCAGGATAAAAACTGGATTTCACGCACGGGAAATGAGACAAAACTTGACCCATAGCAAAGTGATGAGAGTGCATGTTTCTCAGAGCACTTGCTGATCTCAAACTAGAGGATAGACAGTAGACGAAGCTGATTGAACCCAATAGTTATAAAAGAGCCATCCCAACCAAAGATAAACAGTAGACGAAGTTGATTGAATCAACGGAGTAAAGGGGAGAGGTTTCAATCCGAGATAGACAGTATGATGGAACTGAAAGAATCCCAGGAGTAAGAAACCAAACGAGATAAAACTCAACTTATGGAACCTAGTTAGACGAAACAAACTAGATGAGTACCAGGACAACAACTGGATTTCATGTATAGGCGACGAGACAAAACTCGACCCAAAGCAAAGTGATGAGAGCACATGTTTCTCAGAGCACTTACTAGTCTCAAACTAAAGGATAGACAATAGACAAAGCTGATTGAACCTAATAGTTATAAAGAGACATGTTTCAACCCGAGATAGACAGTATGATGGAACTGAAAGAATCCTAAGAGTAAGAAACAAAACGAGATAAGATTCGACTCATGAAGACTAGTTAGACGACATAAACTAGATGAGTACCAATACGACAACTGGAATTCATGCGTGGGTAACGAGCCAAAACTCGACCCAAAGCAAAGTGATTAGAGCGTACTTCCAAAACACTTGCTGAAACGATCATCAGGACAAAACTGACATTCAAAAGGTATATTGATGGACATCAAAATGAATCAACAAAGGTAGTAGAGGCCAAACCAATGAAATTGCACCAGAGGGAAACTGGGCTATAACCAAAACATTGAGTAGACACTCAACCAAATTGAATGGTTAACTGAATACTGGTACGGATGGAAATCGAGATAATGAGGATAAAGACCTTGCTAGGGAAATGATCCAAAGTTAGCAAATTCACTAGGAAACATAGTGGCAATAAAGGCTTATGTTTCCTATG
This sequence comes from Vicia sativa, assembly GCA_021764765.1. Lineage (NCBI taxonomy): Eukaryota > Viridiplantae > Streptophyta > Magnoliopsida > Fabales > Fabaceae > Vicia > Vicia sativa. The sequence goes on from CM038797.1 coordinate 23,325,596, forward strand.
GAGTAAAGTTCCAAAAGATAATGGAAAATTACACTTTGAGGATGCAATTTAATGATGCATGATTAAATGTTTCACCAGTGAATGGCTGATCAAGAAGCCAATCAAACACCATGCCAAACTTGATAAGACTTGCAAAAATAAATTGCAAAATCCATTGGGGAGAAAACCTTTAAAGAGATGAAGCTATGCGAGGAGCAATAACTTGTGTAACTGGTAGAAATAGGCAACGATCACTTAGAAGAGTTGCAAAAAATAAATTGCAGACTTCACTGGAGAAATAATTCTGGACGAAACCGTTGATTCTGATATGGGATACCAAATGAAATTGGACAAAGCCAGAGAAAATCAAGGCGAAATTGTGAATTCTGAAGAGGAAATCTAAATAGAGATTGGACTTCGTTGGATAAGATATCGAACAACATTGGATTTCACAGGAATAAAGATTCCTCTGACTTCATGAGGAGCGACCAATCTTTGGTCAGTGATAGGAGGAGATCTGTACACAACTCTTGCGGAGAGCGGGTAACTGTGGCTTTAAGAAGCTCAACTGGAGACTCACAAATGACCTTTGATAAGAAAAGTCCTCACTGGGGATAAAAAGTGATGTGGGATGGGCACCCACAATAGCATACGTCTTAGGCGCTATAACCCTTATCACCAATCAACAAGATCAAACTCGTTGGGGAGAGGGGAGGGTTCTCGGAATAGAAATCCAAGCCAAATAGTTCATCTGGGCATGAAGAAATAAGACATCTCATATAAGACAAACCACTGGGGAAATGAGAAATATTGTGCCACAATCTTGAAAGAAAATTTCTTCACTGGGGAGAGGAGAAACCTTGAAGAAGAAATCACAGATGAATATCTGATACACTAGGGAGAGTGGAAAATTCTTTAATAAGAACTTCTGAATGCAACAACTTGACCGGGGAATTAAAGAAGTAATTGGTAAACATTCAGCCTCGAATAGGCATTCTTTTGTGAACACAACAGTAACACAACTCCACTGGGGATACAGATTCTTAATCAAGAAGTCTTATGAATCAAAACTTATCAAACAAGAACTCTTTATCTGGCGATACTGGGGAATAGATAACCTTCAGGTAAAAACTGGGGAAACATCTAGATATAATCTCTTCACCTTGGGAGACTTGCTGGGGAGAAGTAGAAACTTTGGTGTTACTGGATATGCCCCATGCTGGAGATATTTCGTATAACCAACCCTGCCAATTCAAACAAACCAAATATGCCCCAAGTCTAACATGAATTAAACTCATTGGGGAGAATCCTTGTAGAAATAGGGATATAACTGATTCAGATCAAGCGCCCTAGACATCGCTGATTCTTCGAAAAGATTATCTTTCAATTCCATAGAGTTGAGTCCCTCTTCTTTGACAAAATTAAATTCTTCATTGCTGTTCATCGTGCAAACTCACTTGATGTCAAACAGTTGTTTCGCATACAGAAAAATATTTATTATGAGAATGAAAATTCAAACGCAACACTTACGTAAGTCTTGAAGTTTTTTTTATATATGGAAAAGGTATTGCAATTTCTTGTGAACGAAACACTTTTAGAATGCAAAATTTCTTTTTTAGAATGATAAGACAAACATATGATGTCAACAAAAAAACTAGCACATAATTTAGGAGTCAGGAAAATGTTATCTTATTGTAGTATGCTTTTGAATTAACCCATGCTTCAGTTAGGACTTCTGAGGGTTGTAACATGGTCAGGTTCACGGTTTTCAAAAAAAATATTTTTAGGCTCAAAATATTTTAGTGCCCACCCCCTTCGTGATGTTCTCCAATCCTAGATTTAGTCAACTTGATACGAGCATTCGAATCTCAAAAGAGTTAGGTATGGCTGACTTCTGCTGGGGATTTCTTGGACATGCTCGAGGAACCCATAAAGTTTACAGAAACGACAGCCACTCACCTTTAATTTTGGTGTCTGATCACACGACTTTGTTTTCTTACTGAGAACCTTTATTTACTTTTCTTGCCTTCCTGGCTTTCTAATTTGCTTTCCACAATTTGCCCTTTTTTTTTTGCCTTAGCGACTTATTACCAAGTTCGACTTAGCGGGCTTTCTGCCTTTTTTTAATTAAAATTTTTTTTTTAACAAATCGTGTGATCCCTACACCATCTTCAATTTGTTGGAAGTAATTGTGACTGTCTGAATCTTAGATAGATGAAGCATTCCACGTTGGCGGACGAAGGTTGACCGTTGCAATTTGGACTTTCCTTAGCCTTTTGGAGGATAACCATTGTTGTATCCTTTGATTGCGCACTCTTGAGGAGTTTTAAACGCTCGATCAGATTAACTGAGCACTACCCTGCCCCAGGTTAGGAAAAATGAGGGTTTTTCTAAATAGAAAAGGAACTCCTACTTCAAGGCTCATAGGGGTTAACGAGGTTCTATCTCCCTTATATCTCTGGTGTTTGGGAATTGAAATAAGGCCTGTGCATCATCAGCAGGGTTTTACTCAAAAGCATACAAACCAAAGATTAGCATTTTAGTATCGTCATCCTCCCCCCAATCTTTGTCTAATCACAAGACTTGGTGAAGTTGGCATCAATATGCAAGCAAGTCATTTTATGAGCGATAGCGAATGGATGAGTGATAACGAATGGATTTCTTCAAGACAAACATACTCAATGCATTAAGATTTTCATTCAAAAATAAACAAATTTTTACATGATAGCAATGTTTAAACAAACAAACAGAAATGCAAATGAAAATGCAGTAAAGAAACTCAAGTTGCCATTGTTGAGGAGGCTTGACTCCGTCTGGATTTCTTCATTCTGACGACTTTCTACAAACTTGATACCCTCTTGGACAAAAGATTCCCCTTCTAATCTATCATTGACACAATAGTCTTCAAATCCATCCAAACTCGAACCTTATCTTTGGACGATAAGAAGTCTTCAATCAAGTGGCCGAGTGCCTCATGGTGACATTCACGGGGGATTTTCTTCAAAAGAAACAATGAAAATTGTGCAAAGCGAAATTGCAACAACAGGATCACCAAGTGTCTTTTACCTTATGGAATAGACATCCAAAACTTGCAACTGAAAGCATCTTCTACGAACAGGAGAAATAATTAAACGCTGCAATCGAGAACCTTCAAGCTCATCTTCTGCCACACAACAGTGAAACTTCGCAAGATAAAGGTTATGCAATGGCTTGCCAAACAGAATTGGCTCTTGGAAATATACACGGTTTATGAGGGATCTCCCGGAAGTGGTACAAACATTCCAACAAGAGGGCACCATCAATTCCAACAGTATTATTCACTTTTTCAATTATCATTATTGTGCAGGAAACATCAAAGTTTTTCAAATGCAAATAATTATCATAAAAATATTGGACGTTTTTATGAATCAAACAATTAAAGCTGCAGGAAATAAAAACAAGCTTTTGGACAAACGATGTTTCCCGTTTTTTTTTATTAATTGAAGATTGGTCGTTAAAAGGCATTTACACTAAGATATAACTCCTATAAAGAGGTGTTTGACCCAAAAAGCATAAATGCGAATGAACTAAAAAGGTTACGAGAATGGAAACGTGGTAATAGATGACCAACAATCTTAAATTCTGCTATTACTCATGTGTCCTCAAACATCTCAACATCTTGCATTTGGAGAAGATAATCCGGTCGAACCAACAAGTTCAGTTATGCGAAGAACTTTTTCAATACATCGGCATTCACCGGGAGTGGGAAGTCTTCACCGTCCATAGTCGTAAGCATCATCGCCCCACCAGAGAAGACCTTCTTGACCACAAAAGGTCCTTCATAAGTCGGGGTCCACTTGCCCCTAGAATCGCCTTGAGGAAGGATTATCCTTTTATGAACCAGATCACCTGCTTGATAGAACTGAGGGCGTACCCTCTTGTCGTAAGCTTTTCTCATCCTTTTCGGATACACTTGGCCATGACACACAGCTGCCAAACGCTTCTCATCAATGAGATTTAACTGATCTAACTGATTCTGCACCCATTCAGCTTCATTGAGTTCAACATCTTTCATAATTCTCAAAGAAGGAATTTCAACCTCCATAGGTAAAACTGCTTCCATCCCATACACAAGGGAGAATGGGGTTGTCCCGGTCGATGTGCGGGCTGAGGTACGATAACCATGCAAAGAGAAGGGCAATATCTCATGCCAATCCTTGTAGGTTACCACCATCTTCTGCACAATCTTCTTATTGTTCTTATTTGCAGCCTCGACAACACCATTCATCTTCGGGCGATATGGAAAGGAGTTATGGTGTTTGATTTTGAAAGTCTCACAAAGCTCCTTCATCATTTTGTTGTTGAGGTTGGACCCATTATCAGTGATGATTTTCTCAGGGACCCCATAGCGGCAAATGATATTGTGCTTGATGAAACGAGCTACGACCTGCTTGGTGGCATTAGCAAAAGAAGCAGCTTCGACCCATTTGGTGAAATAATCTATAGCAACCAAGATGAAACGATGGCCGTTAGAAGCGGTCGGCTCAATCTTCCGAATCATATTAATGCCCCACATTGCAAAGGGCCATGGAGATGTCAAAACATTCAAAGGAACAGGAGGAACATGCACTTTAGCAACATACACTTGACACTTATAACAAACCCTGGCATGATTATAACAGTCTGTTTCCATAGTGGACCAATAGTAGCCGGCCCTCAATATCTTTTTGGCCATGGTAGGACCACTGGAATGGGTCCCAAAAGCACCCTTATGCATCTCTTCTATGATCTTTGACGCTTCATTCTTATCCACACATCTGAGCAACATACCATCATGATTTCTCTTGTATAAAGTACCATTCCTGAGGAAGAACTTTGCAGCGAACCTCCTTAAGAACTTCTTATTTGTGATGGATGCTTCTTCTGGGTACTCTTGAGTTTCTAAGTATCTCTTAACATCATAAAACCAAGGATTACCATCCAATTCCACCTCCTCTTCGAAACAAAAAGCTGGCTCATCTAACCTTCTAATGGTGATCGAAGGCGCCTCATTAGCCCACTTCACCTTGAACATAGAGGATAAAGTGGCCAATACATCCACAAGGTGATTCTCCTCTCTAGAGATATGATCAAATGTGATCTCCTCAAAATAAGGAATCAACTTCATCACGTGTTCGCGATAAGGAATCAAGTTTTGATGACGAGTTTCCCAATCACCATTAGTTTGACTGATAACGAGATTAGAATCCCCAAAAACCTTCAAGAACTTGATACGTAAGTCAATTGTGCTTCAATCCCATAAATACATGCTTCATACTCTACCATGTTGTTAGTGTAGTCAAAAAAAATTCGGGCTGTAAAAGGAATATGGAAACCATCGGGGGAAGTGATAACATCTCCCACGCTATTACCCATTGCATTCGACGCGCCATCAAACACCATCGTCCACTGTGATCCTGGCTCGGGCCCTTCCTCTGGGCTGGGAATGTTGCAGTCTCTAATGTACATTGTAACACCCCAATATTACCCAAGGTTTAATATGCAAAATCAGAGTAATTTAAAAATTTCATAAATTAAATACTGAGGCATCACACCTTCAAAAATAACTCACTTTAAACAGTTTGCTTTAAAGTATAAATTTCGGATACATAGCATTGCTGGAAAACATAAATTGATTCATAGAAATCAAAACATCTCCTTTATTAAACTTCCTCATGAAAGTCATGTTTTTATGAATTATGGTTCTTATTCACAAAAGGAATAATAATAAAACAACAACAACAAGACGACATAAATATTTCCCCCCGAGTGCTACGTCTTAGAGCGACACCGACTCGACTAACAGCAGCTATAGACTCCGTCTTCATAACCTGCACGTTACCAATATATAGGTAACAATAAACAAGTAAAGGGGAGATACTCCAAAACATATAATTAAAGGCATGATAAAATATATATATATATATATATATATATATATATATATATATATATATATATATATATATATATATATATATATATATAGTTTCGGATTATAAAGGGTAAGTGTAATTCCAACACATAATCAAAACTTACTTACTTTACTTTACTCGTCATCCTAATGTGTATAATCTACACTATATCACCATAACCTCATCGGCATAAAACGTCGCAACAACACATAAACGTTCATCACCACGAAATTATCACAACAACCATCCACAACGACATCAAACAACAATATCAAACAATGTTAATCACATAAGCAACATAAATAATATCATCTCCAATTGGCTAAAGCCCATCATCGCTTTTTAGCATAAAAGCCCATCGTCACAAACATCATCACATCATATATCATCGCAATTCGATATCATCCATCAATCAACACAAACTCTACGCCAAACGACTCAAACATAAGCATAACCTACTCCATGAAACTCGACTATGTTATGCATGTGGTACCCATCGCTTTGTCCATAATTAGGGACACGAGGCATAAAGCCCATCTTCGCTCGGCATAAAAGCCATCATCGCTTGGCATAAAAGCCATCATCGCTTGGCATAAAAGCCCTCTTCGCTTATGCAATGTATGTGACTCGACAATAAAACGACACAACACAAAACATCATCATCGCTCATCAAAATTGGCATAAAGCCCACATCGCCATAATTTATCCACATCAAGAATAAATATATAATCGCATCATATTTGCATTATGCAAAACATCACTAATAATTCATCACCGTCAAAATCATGCATTTACAAATCGGAAGCATTTATTAACAACATCAATATAATCATCATGTACTAAGACATATATCATCGCATTGCATATTAACAAATACTCATTAATAAATACACTGTCGCAAAAGCTAGGTTTATTCACACCGCATCATTATCAATTAATTCGTCAAATTCCAAAAACGGAAAAATAGTCAAAATGTCAATAATCGTCGCGAAAGAAATTCCTAATAACCGGCATTAATCATAATCGTCAACGTCGAAATCGGATTGTCCATATGTGCCTTAAATCCACTAAAACACAATCCGGTTCGATTTACCGTAAATTGGCCTATTTCGGGTCGCTTCGTAAAAACTCGTAATTTCTAAAAACTAACCTCACCACTATGTTCTACATGTCAAACTTAGCTAGCACGTCAATTTTCGTTGAATTCGGAGCAACTTGCTCCGTCGTCGAATTTACCGGAATCGGAAAATCGGAACATAATCGGGTTCTAAATTTTATCGGCTAACTTATGTCCTAGTTATATTTTACGGGTAACAATTGTTACTAGGTGAAATTGGAATTTCCATAAGAAACAAAACCCATTTGCAAGCAATTATGCAGGAAGACTTATTTATGATAGAAAACAGAAAAAAACTAAGTTACAGAAAAAACAGCAAATTTCCGTTTTTTCCATTCTTCCTCCTAAACCTCTCAGGGACGAACGTCCCTTGCATGCCTAAGTGAATGGAGGCGGGTGCCTCAGGAGGGGGACGGCCGCCCCTCAACATGAGGTGGGCGCCTCCCCCATCGTCTCCCTTCCCATTCTTTTCTTCCCTGCAAACATGAATTTTTCCATAACAGACAGTGTTCCATTTTTCTGGTTTTTAGGTTTTCTAGTTTTTCATTTTTCCATTCTTAATACTTCAAGTTTCTACAAGCTAGCACCTAAAATACCCACCATCCATACTCCTAATTCAAACTTTCTAAATCACTCAACAATCATACATACAACTCATAAATCAACCTACCAATTTTTCCCCCAAATCCAAAATATATCTATCAAACCCTAACTATATAAGATAGAGAAATCAAACCCCTTACCATATGGAAGCTTTGATTGATCTTGATGATTCTACAAACCCAACTTCAAGCACTAGCTCTCCTCTTGTTCTTCTCATGCCAAAACCCTCTCCTTTCCTCTATGTTTCTATTCTTGGTTTTGTGTTCATAATGGAAGGAAAAGGAAAAGAAAATGGTTTTTATAACTTGCTTTCTTACTAGCTTCCAAGTTCTCATGTTTGGTTTTGGTATTTTGAATGGAAGGAAAATGGGGAGAAATGGTTCTCATAATGGTATTTTCCCTACTAGTAAGCCAAGGGTGAAAAACCCAATTCTAACAAAATGCTCCCCACACCCCTATCTAATTATATCATTAACTCAATCAATTAAAATAATTCCGGGAAATTAAATATCGGATCCGAATAATATTTTACCGGACCGAACGGAACGTTGCCTAATATATTAATAGATATATTAATTAACACAATTATTCTCGTCGCAAAATAAACATCGATCAGTAACTTGAAAATATTAATATAATTTAATATTAATTAAAAACGGGCGTTACATACATGATGCCTTCGTGCGAGAATTCAAACTTCATCGGTTGATAGTCGTCCACAGGTTGGTGAGCGAGATAATCTGCCAGGACACTACCCTTGATGGCTTTCTTGGTAGTATATTGGATATCATATTTTGTCAAAATCATCTGCTAATGGGCAACCCGGCCGGTAAGAGCTGGCTTCTCAAATATGAACTTAATGGGATCCATTTTAGAAATCAGATAAGTGGTATGCGTCAACATGTACTGCCTCAAACGTTTAGCAGCCCATGTTAGTGCACAACACGTCTTCTCAAGCAAGGAATATCTTGACTCGCACTCAGTGAACTTCTTTCTCAAATAGTAGTTGGCTTATTCTTTCTTTCCGGTCTCATCATGCTGACCAAGCACACAACCCATGGAATTCTCCAAAACTGTTAGATACATAATCAATGGCTTTCCCTCGACTCGGGGTATAAGTATCAGAGGCTCTTGCAAATTTTCCTTGATTCTATCAAATGCCATCTGACAGTTATCATTCCAAACAACCGCTTGATTTTTCTTTAGTAACTTGAACAAAGGTTCACAAGTGGCAGTAAGATGAGATATGAACCTGGAGATGTAATTCAATCTCCCCAAGAAACCACGAACTTCTTTCTCTGTCTTCGGCTTTGGCATATCTTGTATCGCCTTTACTTTGGAAGGATCAACTCCAATACCTTTCTCGCTCACAATAAAGCCCAACAACTTTCCTGACCTCACCCCAAAGGTGCACTTGTTCGGATTCAACCTTAGCCTAAACTTCCTTAATATTTCAAACAATTTCTGCAAATTAACTAGATGTGCTTCCTCTGTTTGAGACTTAGCAATCATATCGTCAACATAAACTTCAATCTCTCTATGAATCATGTCATGAAAGAGAGTGACCATTGCATGCTGATACGTTGCCCCTGCATTCTTCAGACCGAAAGGCATGACTTTGTAACAAAAAGTTCCCCAAGGCGTAATGAAAGTAGTCTTTTCCATATCACCAGGCGCCATCTTGATTTGATTATAGCCAGAAAATCCATCCATGAAAGAGAAAACCTTAGGTTGAGCAGTATTATTAACCAAAATGTCAATATGAGGGAGCAGAAAATCGTCTTTATGGCTTGCTCTGTTCAGATCCCTATAATCGACACACATTCTGACCTTACCATCTTTCTTAGGTACCGGCACAATGTTTGCAACCCACAAAGAATATGAGACAACCTTCAGAAAACCGGCATCTAAATTGTTTTTGTACCTCCTCTTTGATCTTCTTGGACATCTCTGAATGAGTTCTTCGAAGTTTCTGCTTAACCGGAGGACAGTCTTCCCAGAGGGGTAGCTTGTGTACCACAATATCTGTATCCAAACCTGGCATATCCTCATAAGACCATGCGGACACATCAACATACTCACGGAGCATATCTATCAACCTTGCCTTCACACTCTCTTCCAAATCGGCCCCTATTCTGATCTCTTTCTTTGCTTCACCTATACCCAAATTAATCAATTCCAGAGGCTTTTCATGCGGATGAATAACCTTCTCCTCTTATTCTAGCAATCTGGCTAATTCTGTAGGGAGTTCGCAATCTTCCTCACTCTTTTCTTTCGCTTGATGAATCGGATTGTCGAAGTCATAATGAGTGACATCAGAATTGTGATCATTGGTATCTGGTGTGGACATGTATCTGCATGATTAGTTTTTTTGGGTTTTAGTGACGGTGTGTGAAGAATAAAGTATTGCCACATTTTCTTTTAAATAAGAAAGCAAATAAATGGTAAAAGTGAAAGTGGAAATAAAATGACAAAAAAATTTGAATGAAAAACATCATTTATTTTATGATAAAAACTTGCAAAGTGGAACATGGTGGCCCTACACAATGATTCACTATGCCTTGGGCAGAGCGTAGGAATTATGAAATGATAAAGAAAAACAAGAAAATTACTCCTCAGCAGTTGTAACTTGAATGGTGTCCACAGATGTCCAATTCTTCAATTCGCTGCCAGGGATGCATGGGAGAATCCAATCCTCTATGTTGAAAACATCATCTTTATCACCAATTGCATTGACTTGATCCTCCTTTCCGACGCCAACACTTGCAAACTTGATAGGTGTAGACGAATCAGGAGCCTTGAGAATCTGCCTTCGCAAAATAGGATAAAAACCCAGACCAAACTTATTAAACTTTGGGGTAACCTCCACAACACTGCCCCAACCTTTAGGGCGACCCGCCTCAACCAGAGCTTGAGCATCTTTCAACAAAGCCAAATAGGTTTCAACTTTTTTCTTATCCTCAACAGGAGGAGTCTTGATCATCTGGACGGTCTCAAAAGATTGAAACGAAGTCTCGTGTATTTCACCCTCAATTTCCACATAGCGGAAAGAAGCCAAGTGACTTACAATGTACTTTTCCTCGCCGCAAACAGTAATTGTCTTCCCATCAAGAGGATACTTGAGTTTCTGATGAAGGGTGGAGGTGACCGCACCAACCTTATGAATCCAAGGACGTCCCAAAAGACAATAATAAGCCGGATTAATATCCATCACATAGAAAGTGGAAGTAAATGTCTTCGGGACCATCTTGATTGGTAAATCGGTCTCTCCAAACACAGTCCTCTTTGAGCCATCAAACGCCTTTAGAACAAGGTCACTAGGACGCAACTCCAAACCAGAATAATCAATCTTCATGAGTGCCTTCTTGGGAAATATGTTCAACGAAGACCCGGTATCCACCAAAACCCTTAACAAGGTTGTACCCTTACATTCCATGGAGATGTGTAAGGCTTTGTTATGATTACGACCCTCAGGTGGGAGATCAAACATGCATTCAAAGGATTCTTAAACAAAACACTTAAGGAAAATGCATTTGGTTCATACAAGTGCGGGCAAACGTGTGTGCGCGTGTGTGTGTGTGCTTGAGCATACTTGTGCTAAGTGTCACATGATGGTGGGATCAGAAGCAACACATAATGAATAAGTACTCATGATATACACTATCAAATTACAAGATATTCAAAATTGCACATATACAATACTAACACAAAAAACTAGTAATATCAATTCTCAATATAAATTTAAAAGCATTACTATAACTTAGAGTGAATAATGCTAATAGCAAATTCAATTTTTATAAAAAAATAAAATATTTTTTTTATTTAAAATTTTCCAGTTTTATTCGAAATTTTTTTTTCAAGTTTTACAAAAAAACCATTTTTTTTAAAAAAAAATTTACTTTCTTAAGAATTTTTTTTTTCTTTTTAATTTTAAAAAAAAAACAATTTTTTTAAAAAAAAATTTCCACTTTTTTTGCTAAAAAATATTTTTTTTCTCTCAGTTTTTCTTAAAAAATATTGTTTTTTTTTCAGTTTTTCAAAACAAAAACATTTATTTTTAAAAAAAATTTACACTTTTTTTCAAAAATCTATTTTTTTTTTAAAATTCCAAATTTTTTTCGAAAAAATTTATTTTTTAAAAAAATTTCCAGTTTTTTTTTTTTAAAATATTTTTTGTCAGTTTTTCAAAAAAAAACTTTTTTTTAATTTCCAGTATTTCAAAAAACAATTCGAATTTTTTTTTCGAAAATATACTTTTTTTCAATTTTTTAAAAAGAAAAAACTTTTTTTTTTTATAATTTTTTTAAAGTTTTTTAAAAAATAATTTCCAATTTTTTTCGAAAAAATATTTTTTTTTGTTCAGTTTTTAACAAAAAGAGTTTCATTTTTTTAAAATAAATCTGTATTTTTTCAAAAAAATAATATTTAAGTTTTTAAAAAAAATATTTCAGTTTTGTTTTAAAATAAATATCCTGTTATATTATTACGGAAAAACTTATTGTTTTTCTTTTCTTTTTTCTAAAAATATTTTTTCTCAATGAGAAACAAAAGAATTAGTGAAAGATTATTTAGAGGTGAAATTATTGAAATAGAATAAAGCCCCCTCAGCAGGGCCTAAAAATAACACATTAATTAAGGGGCCTCAAATTATGGGGCCTAAAAAAGTTCTCATTAACATGGGGCTCAATAAAGTGGGGCTTTAGTGGGGCCAAAAAATATGGGCTTTGAAAAATTGGGCTTATTTGGCAGCTCTAGTCATATACACAATCATCAGAATCTTTTCATAAGCAACTTCCAACAAGAAAACATGAATGTGCATCCTAAGTATGTGTGATGGCATGTGTGCATATATGTATTCAAGCATGCTTGTGTCAAGTGTAATATACAAGTGAGGCCAGTGAGGAGCACATAAATATGATGTTCATACAAATCAAAAAACAATTATCATACATCACAACCATTCATAGCACAAAAGCTAGCAAAGGAAAAGATCAATTTTAAACCCTAGAGTTAATTTTAAGTAAGCATACAAGTTAATGAGTCAAATATGGTGACGAGGCAAGGTGAGAAAGTAATGTGACACAAAAGGTCAGTAGCTTAAGACCTAAGTAAACCATCAATAAAAGCATTTCAAACAAGGTAAAGAGCTTGCATACAAGAGTACATCGAATTAGGGTTTGAAAATACCAAAACTAGTCAAATATGGCACTCGATAAAGATTAAACAAAATAGTTTTAATTAGATAATTAAAACCATGCGTGACTTGTGTGATAAGTTTAACTCAAGATATGATTCATGAGCAACCAAATGTAGAAGATGAAACTTCAATACACAAACAAATCACCTATTTGATGAACAAAATCATCTAAAGTAAATACCACCTATCTTAGATCAAACGACATTGATTAAGATGATGTAGGAAGGGAATGATGTCTTGTATGTCATAGGGTGATGATGGAACCCTCACAAGATGCTTGTTATGAGCTCAAGGTAATGTCAATTGAAATGACATACCTCAAACATCATGAATCTATAATCCCTTAAGGTATTGCCAAGTTAAGAATTAGAAAAGAAAGAAGATTTAGCTCTTTTAGGTCATCATGATGATCTTACAATCGAATGCAAGTCAATGAATCAAAGAGCATAGGATTAGTGATCATATAATGTACAAAGTCAGAATTAAAGATCAAGAATTCAATTAAAATTGGATCACTAATGTCATGAAAGATACACATGATACAAATGTTACAACCGTGGCCACAAGGTGATGACATCTTAGCAACAAAACCAACATGAGTTGTGCAAGTTAGGGATCTTAAGTGAATCAAACAAACTGGAATCAAAGCCCTAAATATTCCATGAGGATAATATAAAGAAATGAGAAGTGAATTCCCAAAGGATTGCATGAATGCATTCCTCTTATCTCACAATTCATGCAAAGAAACACAAAATGAAACACCTTCAAATCAAAGGATCGAGATGATCCAATGAGGTCAAATGCCTCTCAAGAATTTAGGTCACTATCCTTGAGGTTATCATACCCCTAAGTATCAATTAGAATCACAAATTGCACAAGAACATGGCTTAAGAATCAAGGCATCAACAAATTAGGGTTTTCAAAACCTTACAAACTTTATGCTCAAGGTGGAAACCAAATGATCAACATGTAATTTTCAATAAATGAAAACATGTTTACATATCAATAGAGCATCCAAATGATCATCACACACCCAAATATTGGCCTTAAATTATGTCCATAAGTTTCAAATTGAAACTTGACTCAATTACACTAGGCCAAAGGACATGCTCACATTGAAATTCCATAAAAATAGAAAAATAATAAGATATAAAATCTAACAAAAATGAACTAATGAGCTCAAATCTCTTACAAGTCAGAGATATATCCTTGCTCAATTCAAAATTCCAAGGAAGGATCAAAATAAAATTCAGAAGTCAACACTAGTTCAAAATTAAACTTATATGACCAATAGACCAGAAAAATTTGTATAAAATACAAAAATCAGAAATAAAAATCTACAAAAATTGGAAACAGTAACCTAACATCCCAAATGAGATCAAGACTATTTTTGTTATTTTTATTTCCAAGCAAAAAAGGTGAAAATAATAAAAAGGCAAAGTGTGATATATAAATCAAGTGTTTAATGCAAAAATTCATTTAATTATATAAATATGAAAGATTCATGAAATAAAATTCTGAAATGCATGATGCATGGATTGAATGATCTAAAATATTTTTTATGCATTTTCTGAATGAATAAAAGTATTTTAAATAATTATGATTATGCATGAGATGCAATATAATGTATGAATTTATTTAATTATGCAAAAATGACAAAATTATAAAATAAAAATCATGTACTCAACATGAACCAATTAAAGGGTTCAGAATATTTTTTGTGGAATTTTTTATCATAGGAAAGTATTTTTTTATGATTTTTCAATTAAAAAAACTAATTAATCTTTAAATTTATTTAACCAAACAAAACATTTTGAAAATTTCAGAAAAAGTCCCACAAAATACTAGAGGCTAACAAGAGTCTATGATATTTGTTTTATAATTTTTGGATAATTTTTGAATGCAAAATAAAATAATTAAAGATGCTAAATATAAATAAATTCAAATAGAAGCAAAAATTAAAACAAGCCAATCAGAGCTCGCCACATGATCATCTTCTACCTCTGCCTAAAGCCCTAAACGCGTGATTGCACAGTGCCATGCATTTGACTTCTAAACCCTATAACTTCCTCATTTCTTAACTAAATCAAGCGATTCAAAGCTCTATTTAAAGATCACATAGCAAGCTATCACACACAACTTATAGAATTCAAAATAGTTAGCCGTGCATCAAGAAATCAAAGTGAGAAAACCAAGAAAATCATCCAAATTCGGATTTACAGAACATCATGATATGCAAAACACTTCAAGAACAGATGCAAATATACATCAAACCTATTGTTTGGCCGGCTAACCACGCATAGATAAGCTCTTATTCATCAATGGCAAGCTGAGAAAGAAGATTCAAGGTTTAACACTTACCTCTTGATTTGGAAAATAAATCCAAATATGCCTCTGAAATCGAAGAGAAAACTCCACTAGCTTGCTCTTGAGACCTCACTGAAGTGATAATAAGAAGAAGAATCCCTCTAAAATGCAAGCAGAAGAAGCTTCAAGGAGAGGAAAACTTGATATGCAGAGCTCGATTTTAGATATGGAAAACCGAGAGAGAGTAGCTGCTGAGAAAATGTGAGGCCTCTGGCTTATATAGAGAGGTTATAATCAGGGGTACATCAGTCCTTTTTCTCCACAAATCCGTTAGATCGGAATTTTATAAAATCGGTGTGGTGAGTCAGCTTGCGTTTTGTTCTCAAGTTGGCCTCCTGTTGCGGCGTTTTGATGAGCTGCGAGGGCTGTGTGAGGAAGAAGCACATGGGTTACTTCTCAAACTTCACAGATATGAAAAAGAAAATAAATTTCGTGCATGGAAAGTGTGTATGGAATGCTCACTTTGCCTAGCCTTTTTATGGAAAAGAATGAGGTGGCAGGTGTGTGCTTTTGAATCCTACCACAAGTTTGCAGCAAACTATCTCAAAATGCATACAATCCTAAATACAACAATTGTACCTATAACCTAGTGGTCAGCTCCTGTTCATGCCTGAATCCCTCAATATTGGCTCGTGCGAATTCTGACCTATAGAGGCCCATCAATAGTTCTTGTAATGGAGATTACAATGAGCTTTGATTCATTGAAAATGAAGTTGAAATGAATGAGATATGAATGCGAGAAGTTGTGCACAAACTGGAGTTTGGTCAGGCAAGAATGTGCGCATCCGGGCACTGCATGGACATGCATGGAATCAGTTTTGAAGCCTCCACTTGTGGTCCTTGTAATTTTCTCAATACTAAACCAAATGATGTGATTCAAAGTTCATTTAGAAGCTCTCATGTCATACTTCAAGATGCACTAAAAAAAACTCTTATATTCCATCTAAATCAAAAGATATAAGCTCCAAGATTTTGCCCACCAACTGTTTGCTGAAAACACGCGCGAGGAAAGCAAGGAACATGCAAGCCTGCCTTGCTTAAGCCAAAACTTGTCCATGAAACTTCTAAGTCAAATATCTCTCAAATTGTGCATTTTTGAGAAAATTTACACAGTGACAAACCTGTTGAATTTTTCCCAAGCTTTCCAAAAATGTATGGTATGCAACTATTGGATAAAACTTGAGAAAGTTATGATATGTCAAAGTTCTATAGGGTGGACACTTAGAAATTTTTTTAACTTTAAATAACTTCAAGAACAAGTTAACCCTAGTTTCTTCAATTTTCTTGGTTCAAAGGTGGATTTGATCATGAAACATTAAAATGTGATATTTGAATTGATGGTTGACCAAAAGTCCACTTGGTTAACTCATGACTTTGACTGATTTTGACCAAAATGACCATTTTGCCCCTTATAATCAATTGACTAGCTTCTACTCAAAATTGAGCCTCAATATTTCAACCATGGATGTCCAATTACATATAGAAATAAGTGGAATCAAATTTGAGTGAATGATCTGGAGAAATCCTGATTATATCCAAAACCCTAATTTTGCACCTTGTATTAGGAGATAGCCAATCAGGCTTCAAAACCTCAAATCTTTTGAATGTACTGAGTAATTCTCTGAACCATGATAGCTCAAATGATAATAGGAAGGTGATACTTCAAGAAATTGACTTATCCAAACTTCAAACTTCACAATGGGCCAAAACCCTAATTTCATCAAATGACACAGGTGAATTCCTCATCAATTCTTTGCAAAACTTTAACTCTTGAGGAATTAATGACACAAATGAGATGTCTTGAGATATAATACATCATTGTAACTTGAAAGATCCAAAGATATGAGAGGTTGAGATTCCCTTAGAACAAAATGCTAACACAATCAACCTCCTTAGCTTGTAGAAGACTTGAGAACCCAAATAACTTTAATCCTATCATAATGTATGAATGCAATGCAATATGATGTTTATGGTGAAACATAAGTCTAAATCAAGAGGGGAAATTTTGGGGTGCAATAGTCCCACGCGTGTTTTATTTGAAAATTCAAAATGGAACACATCAACTCTTATAATCACATGGATGTATTTTCAAAGCAACTAAGCATCCTAGCTCAGATGGTAATGCGTGTAGGCTGGTAACCCAGGGGTCTGGGGTTCGATCCCCAGCCCCACCCCTTTTTGTTTTCCACTTTTCCTATTTTTCTTATTTTTTTCTATTTTCTTAATTTAATTTAATTTTCTTTTTAAAATTAATTAAAACCTTTTCAAAAATCACAAATAATATTTTCTTTTTGCATTTAGGTCAAAAATATACTTATTTAATTTTTGACATTAAAAAATCATTTTTTTTCACTTATATTTTAATTAATTGTTAATTACTCATAAATTAACTTTTAATTACTTTTTCCACATTAAAGTTAATCTAGAATATTCCCAAAAAATATTTTCTTCTTATAATTAGGTTTACTAACCTTAAAAGCATTTTTCTACTAATTTCCAAAACATTTTCACTAACATTTCCTTATTATTCTGATTATTTATTTACTATTTCGCATTTAGAATTCTAGAAAAGATGTATAGGTCACGAAGTTTTATTCTGTAATAGCGTAGATTTACATTTTCTGCCTTTAATTTTTGCACTCCTATTATGTATCTTCCCCAAAACCATGTAATAGCATAGGATTTACATTTCCGCACTTTTACATTCCGCACTTTATTTTCCTGTACATATATCTAACTGCTAGTAATTAGGGTTTTCATGCTAAGACTAAAATCAACCCTAGATCACTCATAATCTCAAAAAAAATATTTGAGTACAACACACTCTCTTCACACTTGCACACCGCTTAGGGTATCCTCTCTTGTTGTCTTTCAAATACAATGGTCATGTCCCTCGAACGTAGGGGTACCATTAGCAAAGACGCCTACGAATAACATCATCATAGTCCCTTCGATACAAAGATCATAGTCCCTCGATGACCCTCAATTGTTACCTACGAATATATGATCTCGTCCTCGGTTGTTGCCTACGAATAAGTGATGATTGTCCCTACGAATTGCTAAAGGTATCCTTACACGTTGCCTTCAATGACCATACGATGACCCTTCGATTGTCCCTTCACATCCAAATGAATAAAATTACCTGCCAACTAATGGTATGGATAGCCTTATTCTAAAGGAGAAGGAAAATAACATGGAAACGACCATTTTGTGTAGGTAATAAGACTCTGTTGCTTGCTTCAATCAAATAATTTTCACACCTCACACTTTTCAAAAACTTTTCAAATAATTTGTATACATTCCAGCGTGAATCATTACAAAGTTAAACATCTTTCAAACAAACATTTCCGAACACTTCGTATACATTCCAACGAGAATCATTACGAAGTCAAAGCGAAATGTCTTTTCAAAATACTTTTCAAACTACACAAACACAGAAAGCAATCTTTTCAAAGTGAGCTAAGAAACTAAGAGCTTGTAGATAACTACAGATGGAAAGGGTGCTAGTACCTTCCCTTTTCATAACTGCCTCCCTTACTCAGAATCTAACGAAGGTCTTTTCCTGTTCTTTTCACCTTCCCTTTATTGGATAAAAGAAAAGTCGGTGGTGACTCGTTCTATCCACAACATTTGTGATAAAATGTAAAACAAACAAGTAAGTTCTCCCACCGTGTTACAGAACTGGCGACTCTATCGGGGACACTACCTAAAGAGAGGCTACCTTAGGGCTATAAGATCACTTTACTGCTTTATGTTTGCTTTGTCTGCTTTATTTTCAAAGGGTTTCTTGGGTATTATATCTGTGGGGGATCCTACACCCGGATCCAAGTTTCCTTAAGTAAGTAGTAATAAATCATTGCGACTGTTAGGCATATACCAAAACAGTCAAAATGATGGCTATGGTTAGTGTGACACTTTGGATGTCCCGATGTTCTTCATGTTCAGTTGAGGAAATATTTGGAATCTGTGTGGTGTCATCAAGCACTAACTCAACTTTAGAACCCTAATTGACCCTCTATGCTATGCTCATTAAGATTCGACTTTCGGGATGTTTTGGTCGACCACTTGGTAGTCGTATTGAAATAAATCTTGTGAGAAAGATCGATGATATGAGTTTCCTAGAACCCGGTTACTATTATAGGACATATTGAACCCACTCAAACTCTGGTAGGGTAAACACCTATACCTCATGCAAGCCTTAAACCTAGGGCTATTGTGTGAATGACTTGTGTGTGCTATTTAAACATGACATCATGACATCATAACATCATATCATCATATTATTTCTAACCATTTCAAGGACCTAGGGATTTATATTTTCTCTTTGTTGTAGGGTTATGGCTTCTAGGAAGACTATCCGAATCAACTTTGTGGGTATACCTTCTCAACTCAAGGAGTTAGTCTCAGAAATTCCTGATCACTCTTAGTTCATCGAAATACATGGTTAACTACTTGACTTGGTTACCTCAGGCTTTGAAGAAGATATGATGAGCGTCGTATTCCAGTTCTTCGATCCAAAGCATCACTGCTTTACTTCCCAAGATTATTAGTTGGTACCTACATTGGAAGATTTCTCTAAGCTACTTGGGATACCCATTCTTGATCAAATACCATTCACCGGTTCAAAAATAGTTCTGAAGATAAATTCATAGATAAGTTTAGATAAATTCATAGACATGAACACCATCAAGATTTTCCTCACTCATAATCCTGTGCCTACTTTGCTTGGAGATATTATGCATTCTCTCCACACCTGTACTATGAAACAACAAGGAACTCTCATGTGTTGCATGCCGTTATTATCCAGGTGGTTTATTTCGCACCTTCCTTAATCAGTATTGAAGAACGAACAAAGGTTGAAGTGGTCTCAAAGGTTGATGCCACTCTCTCATTCAGATATCCGTTGGTGTCTTTACTTTCAAAATGATTTCACCTTCATCGAGCGTTGTGGAGAATTCCCTAATGTACCACTCCTTAGCATAAGGGGAGGTATCACTTACAACCTTTCTCTAGTGCTACGACAGTTTGGTTATGCTTGAAGAGATGGTCCTCGTGATATGCTTCTCTAGGGCATTGTGTTTGACTATGACAACGATCTACATGGTTATCGCCGAAGATTTGTGCACGCTTGGGGCATGGTGAACAAAACTGATACCAAAAACTTGGGGCATAAAAATTCCATTCCTTGGCAACCTTACCTCAAATGGGTGCGAGCTCGCGCTCAAAATCTCATGATGCCATATACTGCTATCCTGCCAATGATCATGAAACCTGTTGCTGTAGGAGACGAACCCTATACCATTCTTCATCCAGACATGCCTACTGATTTTGAAGAATTAAAGAGATCCTAGATTCAACTCAAAGAAGAAAGAGATACCTTCGGAGCTCAATTCTATGCAAGCGAGAAAAGAGTATTGGAGTTGACAAAGCTGCTTCACAAGAAGCAATGCATCAACACATACTTCAACATAAAGAGGAAGCGTCCATAGGAGACTTAAGCTCTACGAATTTCATTTGACTGCCTTAACTTTTATTTGTACTTACTAAGTCAACTAATAATAAAGTTTGTTCTTGCTTGTTTACCAAATTTAAATTCCTAAAGGTCCTTGAAAACATTGCATTGAATAACATTGCATATCATAGCATAACATTTCATAACAGGTGCACCAAAGACCGACTTTCTTATCCTCTCGCTATTTATTTCAGTAGAAATGGCTCTCGAACAGACTGTCAAAGATCTCCAGGCTCAAAACGCTCAATTCCAGAAGATGTTCACCAAATTAGCTCAAGGGAAGAAAGATCTGAAGAAGCTCACCACCAAAAAGAAGAAGACCATTGGCATCCTTAACATGGGGAAAAGGTACAGAGGTCCAGTCAAGGTAGTCAGACAACTTGAGTTCTCAGACAAGAGCGATGAAACTGAAGGAAGCGTCAAAAATAGTGAAGGAAGCCATCATGAGTCTGAAAATGAAGAGGAAGACTATATGAGCGAGCAACATCCTAACAGCGAAAAGTACAAGAAACTTGAAGACAGCCTAAATGCTGTGGAGAGTTTGAAAATTTTAGGGTTAAACTTTGATGATTTGATTCTGGTTCTCGGAGTAGTAATTCCCCGCAAGTTCAAGGTCCCTACCTTTGCTAAGTATGATGGAATTTCTTGCCCGAAGCTATATCTGATGTCCTATGTTTAGAAAATCCATCCTCATACTGAAGAGATGAAGCTATGGATACATGTCTTTCAAGAGAGTTTGTCCGGAACATAGTTGGAGTGCTATTATCAGCTATAAAATACCCACATTCATACCTGGAATGATTTGGTAGATGCTTTCTACAAACAGTATCAATATAATGCTGAATTGGCCCTAACTCGCATGTAACTACAGAGTAAGTCCATGGGTCGTGACGAGAAGTTCAAGGAATATGCTCAGAAATGGAGATATTTAGAAGGAAGAGTTCAACCAACCTTGTCTAATAAGGAGTTGGTTGATATGTTCATGGTAACGCTGACAGGCCCATTCTTCAATCATCTGATTGGAAACTCTTCAGTTGGATTCACCGAGATGATATTGACAGGAGAACATATTGAAGCTAGAATTAAGAGCGAAAAGATTCAAGTCGAAACATCCTCAAATGTTGTAAAGAGATCTTTTGACGGGAAGAAAGAAGCCAATGCTGTGTATGGTCAGAAGAGCCATGACAAAAATGACCACAATCAATCTGTGGGGGCGGTCCTGATCTCCAATCCCAGACCAGTGCAACCTCAATAAGACAACGCGCGTGGGTAGAACACGCCAAGAAGACATTTTACGAAGATCAACATGCCGCTATCTCAAGCACTACAACACATGTTGAAAATAGAGCTGACTACTTTTAGGGATAATCCTCAGCATGTCAACACTTCCTCTCCGAAGTACAATCCTAATGCAAGGTGTGCATACCACTCCAACATCTCGGGGCACGACACCAACAATTGTTGGGCACTAAAGAACAAGATTCAAGACATGATTGAAGCTCGAGAAATTGAATTCGACCCTCCTATTGAAACTCTGAATATGATCAACGCACCAAATCCTGACCATGGTAAAAGTGCCAATTCCATTGGCAGTGACTCCTACGCCTTTGATGTGAATGAGCTGACCATTCCCCTGATAATTGTCAAGAAAGATTTGTTGCAAGCCGGTGTATTTCCAGGATGTCCTGATGACTATCGTTGGTGTGCATCTAAATCAAACGGATGTGCTTGGTTGAAGAAACATGTTCAATGCATGATGGACAACCGAGAAGTGCTATTCCTAAAACCTCCTCCTGTAGAGAATCTGTGCGAGGATGTTTCTAAAAGCTTGAAGACTGAAGACGTAAGTGAAGCCGTACCAGAATTCTTGGATACCTTGGGGGCAACCAAGTGGAAAGTTCGTTTTGGTGAAGTATACCGCTCCTGATAGCTACAAGATTGCAATTTAAGATGTCAAGGCAACCGGATGGGGAGATGATTATCCCGAAAACAAAGACGAAGTTCATGCTATAGAAGATGATGATGGTGACTTTGACATCAATAATTGGATCTTCTCGATTTCAGGCGATGGACTCGACAATTGGAAGATTGAAGATGTTATACCAATCTCCTTTAGATAAGAGTAATTGCTTTTTCTGTTATGCTTTTGTGCTCTTTATGCTTTGAACAATAAACTCTAAGCCTAGTGCCTTGCCCGGGGAACCACGGCTCGTTTGTGAGGGTTATTATTTGTCATTCTCATATTTTCATTCAATAAACCATTGGACTTTTGCATTCAATTATTGTGCTCCGTGTCTTTCTTTTTACTTTATCACCCTTTCAAAAGCTACGTGTTCTTACACACACCCACGTAATACCCTGTAGATCCACATTCACTTCCAATCTCGTCGATAACGACTTTGCTATTGCTAAATATGACTTTGATAATCCGATCTACCAAGCCGAAGACGAAGGTGAGGAACATTGTGAAGTTCCAGGCGATTGCCAGACAACTTTTGACAAAATCAAGGAGTGCTTACAGAAACCTCTAATCCTGATACCACCAGTTAAAGGAAGACCTCTAATCATGTACTTAACTATGTTGGAAAACTCAATGGGGTGTGTGTTGGGGCAACATGACGAGTCTGGTAGAGAAGAGTACACAATATACTACCTTAGCAAAAAATTTACCGACTGTGAAATAAGATACTCACAACTCGAGAAGACTTGCAGCGCTTTGGCTTGGGTTGCTCGCCGACTAAGATAATATATGTTGACTCACACTACCTTATTGATCTCTAAAATAGATCCGATAAAATACATATTCGAGAAACCTGCTCTCTCTGGAAGAATAACAAGATGGCAAATGATCTTGACAGAATACGACATCCAGTATACTACTCAGAAAACAATCAAAGGAAGTGTAGTTGTTGATCATCTGCCTCATCAAGTCATAGATGACTACCAATCTATGCATTTCGAATTCCCAAATGAGGATATTATGTTATTCATTGATTACGAAGAGCCTGGACCAGACGAAGGACCTGAGCCAGGATCCCGATGGACTATGGTCTTTGATGGAGCTTCTAACACACTTGGCAATGGCATTGGCGCCATAATTACATCTCCCAATGGCGGTCACACACCTTTCACCGCCAGACTATGTTTCGATTGCACAAACAATATGGTTGAATACGAAGCATACATTATGGGAATCAAAACTACTGTTGACTTAAGGATCAAATTCTTGCAAGTATATGGAGACTCAACTTTGGTGATCAGTCAGATCAAGGGAGAATGGGATACGAAGCATCCGAACCTTATTCTATATCGAGAGCATACGTTGAATCTGATCCCCTACTTCGAAGAAATCACTTTCAAGCACATCCCACGAGAAGAGAATCAGCTGGCAGACGCGTTAGCTACCATGTCATCTATGTTCAAACTCAGATGGGACAACGAAGCTCCTCAGATTACTATTGAAAGACTAGACGAACCAGCACACTATTGCGAACTTGATGTCGAAGGAGTAGAGAAGAAACCTTAGTTCTACGAAGTGAAAAGGTACCTCGAGGCTCAAGAATACCCTGAAGGGGCATCTATCAACGATAAAAAGTTCCTAAGAAGATTCGCCACCAAATTATTTCTCAGTAACGATATCTTATACAAACACAATCACGACTTGTGCTTACTCCGATGTGTAGATTAGAAGATATCTGAACGAATTATGGAAGAGTTACATGAAGGCGCATTCAGTACCCACTCTAGTGGACATACTATGGCTAAGAAAATTCTGAGATCAGGTTACTATTGGTCCACTAAGGAAGTTGATTGCTATTGCTATGCTCGATCTTGTCACAAATTCCAGATATTCGCAGACAAAGTGCACGTACCTCCGATTCCATTGAATATTCTGACCACCCCGTGGCCTTTCGCAATGTGGGGAATTGACATGATTGGATAAATCAAACCTACCGCTTCTAATGGACATTGTTTCATCCTCGTCGATACTGATTACTATACCAAATGGGTAGAAGCAACCTCGTTCGCATCTGTTACCAAGAATGTCATGGCTCGATTCATCAAACCTGATCTCATTTGCCGATACGACGTCCCTGAAAGGATTATCACAGACAATGGTACCAATCTCAACAACAAAATGATCACTGAATTCTGCACGCAGTTCAAGATTAAGCATCACAACTCTTCTCCATATCGGCCAAAGATGAATGGCGCAGTGAAAGCCGCCGACAACAATCTTAAGGAAATCATACAGAAGATGATAGTGACTTATAAGGATTGGCACGAGATGTTGCCATTTTCTCTCCACGGTTATCGTACTTCAGTCCGAACATCTATAGGGGCAACCCCTTTTTCTCTCGTATATGGTATTGAGTTGTTCTACCTATCGAGGTTCAGATACCCTCACTCAGAGTACTCAAGGACGCAGAGTTAGACGAAGAGGAATAGGTCCAGACTCGACTTGACCAGATCAACTTGATCAATGAGAAACAGCTCGCAGCCATCTGCCATGGACAGATATATTAGAAACGAATGATCAAAGCCTTCAACAAGAAAGTCAAACACCGAGTGTACCAAGTTGGCGATCTAGTAGTCAAGCGCATCATCCTACCACAAAGTGATCCTAGGGGAAAATGGACTCCCACTTATGAGGGACCATTTGTAGTCAAGACAGTATTTTCCGGGGGAGCCATGATACTAAGCATTATGGACGAAGCTGACTTCTCGCACCCTGTGAACGCAGACATAGTAAAAAAATACTACGCATAAACGAGACCCGCTAGGTCGACTGGCCTAGGAAAAAATAAGGGCGTCCTGACGATCCAAAAGGGTTCGGGATGGCGAAGATCAGTTCAATCACCTTCTTCTAACAACAAGGAGATGAGATAGTCGAAAATATATGAGTAATAGCACAGTTGAAACTCGACGAGATTGTTTCCACATAGCTTTTACTATTTTCCAAATGTTTCCGACAATTTCCTCTTACTAGGATATTTGTCTCTCTGTATACGAACTGCCTATCTATAGGCTCATTTTTCAAAATCAATACAATTTCTCTTTTCCAATTTAAATTTTTACTTTTTGCATAAAGTCCAATGATTGCTTTGAATGATTATATGCATCTGACAATTAAAATATGTTCACGAACATACAAAAAGCGAACATAAACAGTAATTACTACAGACTCCAGGAATTGAGATGACAACCAAAGTCACCAATACATCCCCACAGAGTTAGTTTTGCCAAAAGAATCCCCATAGGATAATCCCTACAATCCCCATAAAGTCATCACTCCTAACAGAAACGTATCTCTCTAGCATATCACTACTCTATCATCTCCTTACATCAGCATATACATTTCTTCTTGTTACATGAGTCCCCGAGCGATAGCAAGACAACTTTCACTTCATCACAATATCACATTAGTCCCCGAGTAGTGATCGTCAACATCATCACGTCATTCCCCGAGCAGTGATCCTATATACAACATCAGATTAGTCCCTGAGTAGTGATCATCAACATCATCATGTCAGCCCCGAGCAGTGATCCTATCTACATCATCATATTAGTCCCCGAGCAGTGATCCTATGTACCTTATCTATATTCTCAGGTTATCATATTAGTCCCTAAGCAGTGATCATCTACATTGTTACGTCAGTCCCCGCGCATTGAACGTCAACTTTGTTACATTGGTCCCCGAGCAGTAAAAAATCATCAATCAACTTATTATGTCAGTCTCCAAGCAATAATAGGTTATTTAGTATCACATCATTCCCCATCGAGGTTTATATACAAGATATTCATCCCCAGTTGAGTACCTTTCAAGATTATCCTCCCCCAACAGTGTTGATATCCAAACCTAAAACTTGGTCAGATAGTGCATCGGAGGAATTCACATTCCTATTACTCCTCAACCCGAATCTCCAACCCCTACATCCCAAGCAGAAATCAAAGATCCTTAGAAAAGCGTTTCTATAGATACCACAACATCTACATTCATACATTATTCATAAAAAGTCATAACATGTGCATTATTATATACTCGCATGCATCATAATATGCATAGAACTAATCATATCCTTTCAAGTTGAATTTTTCCCTGCAGGTGAAAGTTACTTTCCAAAAAGAAGGTCAAAGATTAGTACCCAAAACAAGACGGGAAAATTATCTGAACGATCAGAAAAGTTATCACCAGACAGCAGGACACAGATTAATACCCGAAAGAAGACGGGAAATCTATCTACAGCCTGACGAATACTTATTATAGATACAACCAAGAAGAAGGCTCATTCTGACTCTCTCTTATCACCAACTACTCTAGATGGCATCTTTAAGCCCATCTCCGATCACTTATGGTCATCTCTCCATCCATAGAATGTTGCATATCTGGTTAAAAATTAGTACATACCAGTAATCTCATTCCAAGATGAGCGCAGAGTCTAACGTACAACTCACTTTCTAGCATCAACTTCTCCAAATGGTATCTACAAGCCAATTCCAGCGCATCGTCAACTGACGATCTCATTCCATCAGGTCATGAAAGGCAAGCATACTAATCTAACCCTTCAGTTACAAGAAGATTGAACAAGGGAAACTGTTATACCCCAAAAATTTTCCCTCGTATTTCTCAAGACAATCCACATCTCGATACTCAAGAATTTCTCAAGGGTTGACCAGATGAACCCTCTCCTAAGCAATCAACCCATAACTAGGGTTTTGCTTTTCTCAAGACAAAATCAAGTTCTAGTACCTCAAGTGGTCATCATACCTCCTCATATGTCTCAAGGGATCACTATGTCAAGTTTCAAGCCTTGTAGATCAAGTTTGCTCAATCAATTGCTCAGATGGTTGAAAATCAGTTGTATTAGACAAAAAGTCAATTGTGGTTAACATACAGTCAAACTTCATCATTTTTGGTCAACATGATTATTTTGAAGTAACATTCATCATTTGATCAAAGGTTGATCATGATTCATCAAGAAAAGTCAAGATTTGATCAAAAGTCAAGATTTGATCAAAAGTCAAGATTTGATCAAAAGTCAAAGTTTCCAAATTAGGGTTTTTTAGACAAAAGTCAACAGAACTTTGACCAGGCATAACTTTCACATACTTTATCAAAAATTTTCCATCAAAGCTCATTTTTAAGGGAATTCAATTCTCTACAAATTCATGTCTCACAGGCTTTGGCAAAAAATGCTTCATGTGAGAGTTATGGATCAAGACATTATATGTCCTTCTAAAAGTCAACAAAAAGTCATATTTTTGCAAATACGTTTACATGAACATGGAAACTTCAATGAAGATGAAACCAAAAGGAGTTCTTAAAGGACATCTTGAGCTTTCTAAGAAGTCCAAGAACACCAAAAAATGTTGAAAATTGAGAAAGATACAAGTTGTGGAAGTTGAGTATTTTTGAGGAGGTGCATAAAGAGAAATACTTAGCAAATGCAAATATTTTTCAAATGGGCCTAGGTTTTCACGATCCAAACTTATTCTTGACATTATCCATGGCATAAAATATCAAATTCATGCCCATCTTTTATTTATTTAATTTATTTTTGAATTTAATGATTAAGATTCAATTTTAATTAAATAAAATGCAAGGAGTAAGGTCATGATAAGTTGGGCTTGATTTGTACATGTCTTGAGGACCAAGGAAGCCCATGAGGATTGCCAAATTAATGCAAGAAGCTACAAGGCAAGAAAAATCCATTTTTGGCAAGATTTGTTAAATATTTACAAGAGAATATTTTTGCATTCAAGGCAATATATTTTCTCTTTATTCTTGATCAAATCTCTTGCTCTATATATATATATTACAAGATCAGATGCCAAAGAAAACAAATCCTTGCCTCCACAAAGAACCCTAATTCTCAAAAAAAATCATACAAAACTTGCAAACTCGAATCCAATTTTCCAGCCATTCTCATTCACTTTCAAGCACTGCATCGTGCTCCTGAGGTAATTTTGAGTAAGTACACATCATTATCAATGGCCAAACATGCTTGAATCATGCATACCATGAAGCTCCGATTGCATGTTTTTTCTTATTTTCTTATTCCAAATTCTATCATTTTTTAATTGAAACTAACAGTTCTAACATGTTCATGAGTTGTCATAGAGCAGGTCTGGGCAATCGTTCACAAAGTTTAACGTCTAAATCGCATGACACCATTGTTAGGGCTTCAAAATGTTGAATCTTCGAACCTCATGTTACATGCAATTTCAGGCCAAAATAACCCCACCAATCGATTCATAGCCCTTGAATTAGGGGGATAGTACCCTTGTTGCGTTTATATTGACTATTTTTGTAGGTTTCAAGTTGGTGTTTGCTGGAGAAGACGACCGGAGCATGGCTCCAGCGTCCTTGACTTGTTTTGACCAGCGAGGGTCTTCTAACCTAGGCGTGGCGCACACTCATTCGCTCGTTCCAACAGTTGGGTCCCACGCATGTTTTATTTGAAAATTCAAAATGGAACACGTCAACTCTTATAATCACATGGATGTATTTTCAAAGCAACCAAGCATCCTAACTCAGATTGTACCGCGTGCAGGCTGGTAACCCAGGGGTTTGGGGTTCGATCCCCAGTGCCACCCCTTTCTTTTTTCCACTTTTCCTATTTTATTTTATTTTATTTTTCTTAATTTAATTTAATTTTCTTTTCAAAATTAATTAAAAACTTTTCAAAAATCACAAAAACTATTTTCTTTTTGCGTTTAGGTCAGAAAAATACTTATTTAATTTTTGACATTAAAAAATCATTTTTTTCACTTATATTTTAATTAATTATTAATTAATCATAAATTAGCTTTTACTTACTTTTTCCACATTAAAATTAATCCAGAAAATTCCCAAAAATATTTTCTTCATATAATTAGTTTTACTAACCTTAAAAGCATTTTTCTACTAATTTCCAAAGCATTTTCACTAACATTTCCTTATTATTCTGATTACTTATTTACTATTTCGCATTTACAATTCTAGAAAAGATGTATAGGTGTAATACGGTGAGCTGACTTTGAGATTTTTGTATCGCAAATGTGCGGATAGCAAGAGTCGCCACCGACTTTTCTTTTATCCAATTAAGGGAAGGTGAAAAGAATAGGAAATGACCTTCGTTAGATTCTGAGTAAGGGAGAAGGTTATGAAAAGGGAAGGTATTAGCACCCCTTTCCATCCGTAGTTATCTACGGGCTCTTAGTTGCTCTTAGATCATTTTCAAAAAAAAAGGTGCTTTCTGTGTGTTTGACAAAAATGTTTTGAAAAAAAAGGCATTTCGCTTTGACTTTGTAATGATTCATGTAGGAATGTATACAAAGTGTTCGGAAATGTTTTGTTTTTGAAAAGTGTTTGAACTTTGACAAAAGTGTGAGGTGTGAAAAATATTTTGATAGAGCAAGCAACTAAAAGTCCTATAACCTACTCAGAATGGTCGTTTTCGTGTTGTTTTACTTTCCTTTAGAATAGTGTTATCCATACCATTAGTTGGTAGGTAACCCCGTTCGTTGGATGTAAGCGGGACATTCGAAGGGACATCGGATGGTCATAGAAGGCAACTTGTAGGAAGTATCCTAGCACATTCGAAGGGACTATCATCATTTTTCGTAGGCGACAATCGAGGGTCAAGATCATGTATTCGTAGGCGACATCGTGGGTCTATGATCTTTGTATCGAAGGGACTATGATGATTTGTTTTGAAGGCAACGGTGCTAGAATACCTCTACATTCGAGGGACTTGACCATTTGTATTCGTAAAGGCAACGAGAGAGAATTACCCTAAGGGGTGCATGTGTGAAAAGAGTGTGTTGATTTCAGGTATTTTATCTTGGAATTATGAGTGATCTATGTCCAATTTTATCTTGCCATACACGCCTAATTACTAGCAGTTTATAGGGTGCAGAAAGTAAATAGCGGAAATGTAAAATGCGAAAAGATAAAGTCCTACGCTATTACATGGCTTTGGGGCAGATACATAATGAGAGTGCGGAAAATAAAAGTCCTAATTAAACTATTACATCCCATAGGCAATTACATAATTGAAAAAGAAAAGCAAGAAAAAACGTCTGAAACGGTATAACCTGTAAACAGATACAAAGTCGGGTAACAGAAGAAAATTGCATAAGAGGAAAATATTAGTAAAAATAAGTATTTTTGAATGAGAAAAAGTTTTTGTGTTAGTAACGACATTAATATGATAAGATAATTTTTTGGTAATTTTTGGAATTGATTTGATGATAAAAAAACAATTAAAAGTCATTTAAATGATTAATTAGCAATTAAATTAAATATGCATGCAAAAATAATAATTTTAATTTAAAAAATTAAATAAGTATTTTTCTGATGATTATGCAAAAAAATAAATATTTTTGGAGTTTTTAGATGCATGATAAAAAATATTAAAGATAAATCTAAATAACATGAAAATATAAAAATATGAAAAAATAGAAGTTAGTTTGTAAAGAGGCAAAAATATATGGTCTTGCCAGGGATCGAACTGGTGACCTCTTGGATGAAAACACACGCCCTCTACCTTAACCACTGGACCAAAGCGTTTTTGGTGTTTATTAAATGAAACGAAGCATTTTTAAACGAAATCGCCTCCTGGGAATTCAAATTCACGCGCGAAGAACATCATCTTCTTCGTTTAAATTTCTGGGAATTTTGCGTCGGCCGAACTCGACGCTAAGGCCCCTGCAAATCTCAAAAACTCCATACAGGCAATATAAATGAATGGTGTGTACATGAATCGATTGCAAATTGAATTCTAAACACGGTGGTGGTGCTAGTTTTGTCCAATTTATCCTATTTAGAGAGACCCTAATTCGAACCAGAAAACCCTAAACATGGTGTATTTCGATTCAGGCCATGGAAATGCAATTAAATCATCCAGAAAGCTTGCAAACTTTGTTCTAAACACAAAACAAACATCAAAACACGTTAATAATGCATGAATAACAGAATTCGAATTTTGAAAAAGTAAGAACAAACCAAATCGTGTTTTCGTGATTCTTGATGTTTTTGAGTGTTGTAAAGGTCTGGATCGATTCTAAAGACACCAAGGAATGCAATGGAAGGCTTAGAATCAATTGAAACGAGCTAAAACCAAGGTTGCAAGTTGCTTCAAGAACACGGTTTTTTGACTTTAGGTTAGGGTTCTTTGAGGCAATTTTTCTGTTTTTCTCATGTGATATGCATTGTACATTTATAATGGATGGATTTTGGGCTGAATTGAAGAACAAATAATGATCAATCAATGTAAAAAATATTTGATTTTGTATGAAATCAAATCTTCCTTTTTTGATCAAATTTCAATCAAATTCTTGCCAAATCTATGCAAATTTCGAAATTTGCCAGCTTGTGTGAGTTACTTGGATCTCAAGCATGAGAGAAAAATCAATTTTGCATTTAATTTTGATTTTATACCTTATTTTTAAATTTAATTTGTTTTTAAATGAATAAAATTCAAATTAAATAGAAAAATAAAGACAAAATTTGTGGCATTGGGTTGAAGGTTCCAAATAAGATAAGGAAGAAGTTTAAACCAAGAAAAACTAGGCCCATTTGCAAAATTTTGGATTTTCACAAGTATTTCTCTTTGTGCACTTCTTCAAAAATGCCCACCTTGTACAAGGTGTATTTTGCTCAATTTTCCACATTTTTTAGTGTTCTTGGACTCTTTAGAAAGCTCTAAGTGTCCTCTAACCAACCTCTTTGGTTTCATCTCAATAGGAGTTTCCATGCTCAATAAATCTTCAAAACAAAAAGTTGACTTTGAAAAGGACCTGTAATGTTTTGATCCATACCTTCCAAATGAAGCATTTTTTGAACATTCTTGTGAGACATGAAGTTGTAGAGAATTGAATTTCCTTCAAAACGAGAGGTGGTGGAAAAATTTCTGAGAATGTATGAAGAAGTTATGCTCAGTCAAAGTTCAGTTGACTTTTCATTGAAAAACCCTAATTTGGAAAGTTTGACTTTTGTGCAAATCTTGAGTTTTCTTGATGAATCATGATCAAACCTTGATCAAATGATGAATGTAACTTCAAAATGAGGATGTTGACCAAAAATCATGAAGTTTGACTGTATGTTGACCATAATTGACTTTTTGTCCAATACAATTGATTTTCAACTATCTGAGCAATTACCTGAGGAAACTTGACTTGTGAGGCTTGAAACTTGACATGGAGATTGTTTGAAGCATATGACGAGGCATGATGACCATCGGAGATGTTGGAAGTCCATCTAGATCTGAGAATTGCCAAACCCTAGTTTGGGTTGATTGTCTAGGAGAGGGTTTGTCTGATCAACCCTTGAGAAATCCTTGAGTGTAGATGTATGAAATGTCTTGAGAAGTAGAAGGGAAAATTTTAGGGTATGACAGCTGCCCCTGTTCAATTTTCTTGTACTGGAAGGGTTAGATTGGCATGTTCGCCTTTCGTGACCTGGAGGTAGAAGATGATTGAACACTCGAGTACACTTAAAAATTTGCGCTCGCTGTTGGTGATGCGGGAATGGGCTTACAGATGCCATTTGGAGAAGTTTGAGATTTCGCTGGGGAACGAGTCGTACGCTAGGCTCAAGATGTCATATGAATATGAGAGTTGTCGGAGATGGGCTTAAGATGCCATCTGGAAAGATCGACGTTGGGAGCCGTACACTAGGCTCTGCAGACGTTTCTGAAAGTGGAAGGAGCATGGAGATGGGCTTAGGATGCCATCCGGAGGGGGTCATACGTTAGACTTCGTGCTCATCTTTGAATAAAGTCATTGGTTTATATTGGTTTTTAACCAAATATGCAGCATTCCGAAAGCGGAGAAATGTTGACAAGTAGTCGGAGATGGGCTTAAGATGCCATCCAAGGAAAATGAGTCGTACGTCAGACTCTGTAATTGCTGTTGATAATAAGAGAGAGTCAGAATAAATCTTCGTGTCGATTACTCTGAGGGGATAGTAGTTGGCAAAATGTGGATAGCTTCCCTATTGTGCTTCGGGTATTAATCCAATGCCTGTTATCGGAGGATAACTTGTGATCGTTCAGATAGTTTTCCCGTCTGGCTTCGGGTATTAATCATGGATCTGTTGTCGGAGGACAACTAGGGCGGTCGTTCAGATAGTTTTCCCGTCTAGCTTCGGGCATTAATCTTGGACCAGTTGTCGGAGGACAACTAGGGCGGTCGTTCAGATAGTTTTCCCGTCTGGCTTCAGGCATTAATCTTAGACCAGTTGTCGGAGGACAACTAAGGTGGTCGTTCAGATAGTTTTCCCATCTGGCTTCGGGTATTAATCCTGGACCTTTTTGTTTCAGAAGTGATTTTCACCTATTTGGGAAAAACAAAGGAACTTTGATAATATATTATTAGTCTTATGCAAATTATGATGCATGACAATGTATATGAATGACACATGCTCAAATTATGACTTTTATGAGTAATGTATGAATGACATAATGTTGTGGTATTTCAAAACATATCCATCTTGAAGAAGACGTGGATGCTTTGCTTGAGGATTTCTGACTTCTATTTGGGGATGAAACGGATGAAAACCCTGCTTTTGAAAGAGAAGAAAGATATCCTTGATTCCTCCGATGCACTATCTGACCAAGTCTTGAGCCTAGATATTGTTGAGGATGAGAGATGCGCCGCTGAGGATCTTATGCATAGACCCTGTTGGGGAGAAAACATTAGGAGGCGCTCTATTGGGTCTTGCGCATAAATCTTGCTGGAGAGCATTTGCTGGGAGACCGGGTTAGAAGGACCTGGAGCCCGTCGAAATCTCTGGCTGGGGAATAAAACATGTAGGTTTCCTCCGATGCACTATCTGACCAAGTTTCAAGTCTGGATACTGCTGTTGCCGGGGAAATGATAATTGCTGGGAGATATTTTGCTGGGGATACCTCTGCTGGTGATGAATCGCTGCTGCCTGGAGACTGATGTAACATGGTTCAGCTGATTGGGATCACTTCTCGGGGACTAACGTGATGAAGCTTGGAATGCTGGGACAAGGAAAAAGTACTCCGCTGGGGAAGGTTTGTAGTGAGCGACACCTCTGTAGGGATTGTACCGAGGAACGATTGTGACCTTCTTCATCATCTCAATTCCTAGAGCCTGTAGTAATTATCCTTGTATGTTCACTTTTTGCACGTTTGTGAATATATTCTTATTGTCAAATGCATATAATCATTCAAAACAAACGTTGGACTCAATGGCAAAAATTGTAAAGAGAAAGAATTCGTATTTATTTGAAATGTGGCGTATGGCCAAGTAGTTTGTACACAAGAAAGGTAAAAAGCTATGCGGAAACAATCTCGTTAAGTTCCAAGTAGTCTGGAAGTAGATAGGTGATCTAGACGAGACATAGTCGTACGCTTAAATCCCTAACTTTTGCCTAGACCGCCCTTTCGGGCTTTTAGTCTACCGGGATACCCTTTTGCCCAAGCCGCCGTGTTTTCGACCACGGGTGTACATGTTTTGTATATATCCTTAACTTTTGCCCGAACCTTTGGTTCGCCAGATGCCCTTATTTTTGCCTAGGTCACCGACCTAGCGGGTCTCTTTATGCGTAGTATTTTTGACTATGTCCGCTCACGGTGTGGGAAGTCTTCACCATCCATGGTGCTAAGTATCATAGTCACGAAAATATCTCGACTACAAATGGTCCCTCAGGTGGGAGTCCATTTGCCCGGATCACCTTGTGGAAGAATGATGCGCTTGACTACTAGATCACCGACTTGGTAGACTCGATGCTTGATCTTCTTGTTGAATGCTCGATCATTCGCTTCGATAGATCGTCCATGGCAAATGGATGCGAGTCGCTTCTCATCAATCAAGTTAATCCGATCAAGGCGAGTCGAATCCAATCGTCTTTGCTAACTCTCTCCGAGGACTCGTTGAGGGTATCGAACTCGATTGGTAGGACTGCCTCCATACCGTATACAAGAGAGAAGGGGTTGCCCTGATGTTCATCAGAAAGCGATAACCATGAAGAGCGAATGGTAACATCTCATGCCAATCTTTGTAAGTCACCGCATCTTCAGATAATCTTCTTAATGTTCTTGTTGGCGGCTTCCACTGCGCCATTCATCTTAGGCCGATATGGAGAAGAGTTGTGATGCTTGATCTTGAACTGCGTGTAGAGTTCGGTGATCATCTTATTGTTGAGATTATAGCCGTTATCTGTGATAATCTTTTCAGGAGTGCCATACCGACAGATAAGATTATGTTTGATGAATCGAGCCACGATATTCTTGGTAACAGATGCGAACGAGGCTGCTTCTACCCACTTGGTGAAATAGTCAATTGCCATAAGGATGTAACGATGTCCGTTGGAAGTCAGGCTTAATTTCTCCGATCATGTCAATGCCCCACATTGCAAAAGGCCAAGGAGTCATAGAATATTCAGAGTATCGAGGTACGCACTTTGTCTGCGATATCCGCATTTGTGACAAGATCGAGCGAAGGGTGACAATCAACTTCCATGGTGGACCAATAGTAACCTCTCAAAATCTTCTTAGCCATCGTATGACCACGGAGTGGGTACCAAATACGCCCGTAACTCTTCCATGATACGCCCACTGTTCTCCCTACATAGCGGAGTAAGCACAAGTCGTGATTGCGTTTGTATAAGATGTCGTTGCTGAGGAAGAACTTGGATGCGAACCTTCTCAAAAACTTCTTATCGTTGATGATGATACTGGATCTTGAGTCTCAAGATACCTCTTCACGTCATAGTACCAAGCTTTCTCTTTTGTACCAAGTTCATAACAATACGCCGGTTCGTCAAACTTCTCGATGATGATCTGGGGAGCCTCGTTGTCCCATCTAACCTTGAACATAGACGACATAGTAGCCAATGCGTCTGCCAACTGATTCTCTTCTCGTGGAATGTGATTGAAAGTGATATCTTCGAAGTAGGGGATCAAACTCAAAACATGCTCTCGATATGGAATGAGATTCGGATGCTTCGTATCCCACTCGCCCTTAATCTGACTGATCACTAAAGCTGAGTCTCCATACACATGTAAGAACTTGATTCTTAAGTCAATAGCAGCTTTAATTCCCATAATGCACGCCAGATTCGCCATGTTGTTAGTGCAATCGAAACATAATCTGGGTGAAAGGCGGTGTCCATAGGAGATGTAATGATGGCGCCAATTCCATTACCAAGTGCGTTTGAGGCTCCATCAAAGACCATAGTCCATCGGGATCCTTGTTCAGGTCCTTCGTCTGGGCCTGGTTCTTCACAATCAGTAACTAGTAAAACATCTTCGTCTGAAATTGAATC
Organism: Vicia sativa; assembly: GCA_021764765.1. Lineage (NCBI taxonomy): Eukaryota > Viridiplantae > Streptophyta > Magnoliopsida > Fabales > Fabaceae > Vicia > Vicia sativa. The sequence continues at coordinate 23,362,586 of CM038797.1, forward strand.
GCATAGATCGATAGTCATCTACGGCTTGATGAGCTAAATGATCGGCTACTACACTTCCTTTGATCGCTTTCTGAGAAGTGTACTGGATGTCGTATTCGGTAAGGATCATTTGCCATTTTGCTATTCTTCCGGAAAGAGCTGGTTTCTCAAATATGTATTTTATCGGATCCATCTTAGAAATCAACAAGGTAGTGTGAGTCAACATATACTGTCTTAGTCGACGAGCAGCCCAAGCCAAAGCGCTGCAAGTTTTCTCGAGCTGTGAATATCTTGTTTCATAGTCGGTAAACTTTTTGCTAAGGTAGTATATTGCATACTCTTTTCGACCAGACTCGTCATGTTGCCCCAACACACACCCCATTGAGTTCTCTAACACTGTCAAGTACATGATAAGAGGTCTTCCTTCAGGCATCGGATAGGAGGATTCAGAGGTACTCCTTGATTTTGTCAAAAGCGATCCGCAATCGCTGCTCCATTCCACTACTTGATCTTTTTTAAGTAACTTGAAGATTGGCTCACAAGTAGCAGTTAGATGTGCAATGAATCTGGCAATGTAGTTCAATCGGCCCAAGAAACCTCTGACTTCCTTCTCGGTGTGGGGAGATGGCATTTCTTGAATAGCTTTAACCTTGGCGGGGTCAACCTCAATACCTTTTCCACTGACAACAAACCCTAGGAGTTTTCCGGATCTGACTCCAAAGGTGCACTTGTTGAGACTAAGTCTTAGTCTGTACTTCTTCAACCTGTCAAATAGTTTCCGTAGATGATCAAGATGTTCTTCTTTAGTCTGTAACCGAGCTATCATATCGTCGACGTAGACCTCTATCTCATGATGAATCATGTCATGAAATAATGTCACCATAGCACCCTGATAAGTGGCGCCCTCGTTCTTCAGTCCGAACGGCATAACCTTGTAGCAGAAAGTCCCCCCTGTGTAACGAAAGTAGTCTTCTCCATGTCTTCAAGAGCCATTTTGATCTGATTGTAACCGGAGAAACCATCCATGAAGGAGAAGACCTTATGTTGGGCAGTGTTGTCAACCAGAACATCAATATGAGGAAGTGGAAAATCGTCTTCCGGACTCGCTTTGTTCAGATCTTTGCCACACACATTCGTACCTTGCCATCCTTCTTGGGCACAGGCACCACATTAGCTACCCACTGTGGATAGGAAGTGACAGCTAAGAAACCGGCGTTGAACTACTTCATAACTTCGGCTTTGATTTTCTCTGACATCTCAGGACGCATGCGACGAACCTTCTATTTCACTGGGAGAAAACCTTCTTTGTCGGAATCGGTACCACAATATCAATGTCCAAACTGCATGTCTTCGTATGACCAAGCAAAACCTCAATATAGTCTAGTAGCATCGAACCAACCTTTCTTTAACACTTCTCAAGACCCGCTCCTATCTTGATCTCTTTTCTCTTCATCAAGACTCCAAATTCACAACCTCAACTCTTTGTGTGGTCAGATAACTCGCTCCTATTGTGTAGCCCGACAAGTTCTACTAGCACTTCACAATCTTCCTCACTTTCGCCTTCGCTTGGTAGATCGGATTATCAAGTCATATTTAGCAATAGCATAGTTATCAACGAGATTCGGAGTGATTCTCTGTATCACGGGTGTGTGTAAGAAACACATAGCTTTTGAAGGGGTGATAAAGTAAAAGAAAGAAAACAACAATTGAATGCAAAAGTCCAACGATTTTATTGAATGAAAATATGCAAATGATGATAATAACCTCACAACGAGCCATGATGCCTGCAAGGCACTAGGCTTTAGAGTTTATTGTTCAAAACATAGAAAATACGAAAAGCAAAACAAAAACAAAGGCAATTACTCCATCTAAAGGAGATTGGTATGACGCCTTCGCCTTCCAATTCGAGTCCGTTGTCGAGTGGGAAGATCCACTTCCGATGTCGAAGTCGTTGTCGCCGCCTTCTATAGCATGGATTCCACTCGCCGATGCGAAAGGAAGTGGCCCGTGTTCGCGTATCATCTTGACCTCGATGGTGAAGCCTAAACCACCTTGTTAGATTTGAAAGGAAGATCGTGAGCTGTCCCCAAATAGTACTACCTCCTTCTTCAACAGCAGCTTGAGCATCTTTCAACGAGGTCATCATAGGCGGAGCTTTAGCAACTTTAGGAGTGACAGGAGAGTCAACAGGCATGACTCTGGGGATTATTTCAAAAGCTTGACAGGGAGTCTCAAAGAATTCGCCTTCCACCTCGATATAACGGAATGATTGTAGATGACTGACCATATATTCTTCTTCCCCACATACTGTAACGACCTTCCCTTTCACCGGGTACTTCAGCTTCTGATGCAAAGTAGAGGTAACAGCGCCTGCCCCATGTATCCAAGGGCGTCCATGACAAAGAAAGTGGAATCATAAGTCTGGGAACCGACTTTAACAGGTAGAATGAGCTCTCCCAGTACTGTTCGCTTAGAACCATCAAAAGCTCTCACAATTATATCACTGGGCTTCAGAACCAACCCTTCAACATCAAGTCGATCAAAAGAAGTCTTCGGAAGGATATTTAAAGCAGAACCGGTATCCACTAAAACATGAGAGAATGTAACGCCCTTGCATTCGACAGAGATGTGCAAGGCTTTGTTGTGTTTCCTTCCGGAAGGAGTCAAATCAGCATCAGAGAAACCTAGACCGTTGTTGGCAGCCAGGCTAGCAATACAAACTTCAAATTGATCAGTAGTAGTGTCTTGCGGTACATGGGCATTCTTCAGAAACTTCACCAAGGCATTAGCATGGGCCTCGGAGCACAAGAGCATAGCAAGCATGGATATCTTGGACGGAGTCTGTCCCAACTGTTCCACAACATTGTAATCACTCTTCTTGATAATCTTCAGAATTTCCTCCATTTCTTGTTTGGAGGTGTCTTCAGCAACTTCCTTTGGTACTTCTGGCTGAGCAGGATGAGTCACTGGTTCTTTCCCTCTAGTCTCGGGAACTGGTTGAATAGCTGGAATGCGAGCTGGAGTCGCAGTGTCTTTTGGAGGAGAGATCTCTGGAGAGAACACTCTTCCGGTTCGGGTCACTTTACTTGATCCGGTGATGTTGTCAATGTCAGGAATGGAAGCTTCAACTGTAAGATCTTCAATGGTTAGAGGGACTTGCTTGACACCATGATAATAGACATCAGATCCATAATTCCAAGGAATAGCTTTGTCGGAGGAATATGGCACTGGTCTAGGAGAAGTAATGATGAGAGGTGCCACTCTAGGCACAAAATTAGCAGAGGAAATCCTTATAGTGTTAACATCAGCATAGTCTTCTGGGAAATCATCACCTCATCCAGTTGCCTTAACATTCTCGATAGGAATCTTGTAGCTCTCAGGAACAGTGTACTTCACCATGTAATCAAACTTTCCACTTGGCTGCCCCAAGGTATCCCATGTAGACGGTACAACTTCATTCACATCTTCGATCTTCAGTTTCTTAGACATATCTTCACACAGACTCTCCACAGGTGGTTTCAGGAATAGTATTTCACGGTTATCCATCATGCACTGAACATGTCTTCTCAACCAAGCACAACCATCAGGTGCAAGTCATCAGAGGAATGTTCAAGTCATCTATGTTGAAAACGTAAGTATCCTCACCAACAGCATTGGAGCTTTTGTCATGGTTAGGCATAGGCGCGTTGATCACATTCGAAGTCTCAACAGGGAGGGTCAAACTCAATCTGCTTAGCTTCAATCATATCTTGAATCTTGTTCTTCAGAGCCCAACAGTTGTCAGTGCCGTGCCCTGGGCTATTGGAGTGGTAAGCACACTTAGCATTAGGATTGTATCTCGGAGAGGAAGTGTTGACACTCTGAGGAGGATCCTTCAAAGTAATCGCTCTGCTTTCAACATGTGTTGCAAGGCTTGCGACAATGGCATGTTGATCTTCGTAAACTGTCTTCGTGGCGCGTTCTGGCTACGCGCGTTGTCTCGTTGAGGTTGTGCTGATGTAGGATTGGAGATCACAACTACCTCCACAGATTGAGCGCGGCCGGTCTTGGCTCGGCTTTTCTGACCATACACAGCATTGGCTTCTTTCTTACCACCAAAAGATCTCTTTGCAGCATTTGAAGATGTCTCTACCTGAATCTTTCCACTCTTGATACCTGCTTCAATGCGTTCTCCTGTCAATATCAGCTCGGTGAATCCGGCTGAAGAGTTTCCAATCAGATGATTGAAGAATGGGCCTGTTAGTGTTCCCATAAACATATCAACCAACTCCCTATTGGATAAGGGTGGTTGAACTCTGCCTACTAGGTCTCTCCACTTCTGAGCATACTCTTTGAACTTCTCGTCACGACCCATAGACATGCTCTGTAGTTGCATGTGAGTGGGTGTCAATTCAGCATTGTACTCATACTGTCTGTAGAAAGCATCTGCCAAGTCACTCCAAGTACGGATACGGTCATTCTCTAGCTGATAATACCATTCCAATTGAGTTCCCGACAAACTCTCTTGAAAATAATGCATCCACAACTTTCTGTCATCAGTGTGGGGGTTGATCTTCTCTGAACATAGGACTTCAAATACAGCTTCGGACAAGAAATGCCATCATACTTGGCAAAAGTTGGAACTTTGAATTTGGGAGGGATCACCACACCAGGAACAAGACTCAGATCATCAAAATTCAGCCCTGACATCTTCAGATTTTCCATAGCATTCAGACGGTCTTCAAGTTGCTTGTATTTGTCATCCTCATCAGAGTACTGGTCATTATCATAGTGATCTTCTTTGTCCTTCTCAGGCTCACGCTGACTGCCTTCTTCATTGCCCTTGACACTTCCCTCAGTCTTGACACTTCCTTCTGAGAGCTTTATCCGGCTGACCACTTTAGGACCACCTTTGTAACGTCTGCCCATGTTGAGAACACCAACGACCCTCTTCTTTTTGTTGATGAGCTTCTTCAGATCTTCTTGGCCTTGGACCAAGCTAGTGAACATCTCCTGGAACTGAGCATTCTGAGCCTGGAGATCTTTGACAGTCTGTTCAAGAGCCATTTCTGCTAAAATAAATAGCGAGAAAATGAGAAAACCGATCTTCAATGTACCTGTTATGAGATGTTATGCTTATGATATGCGATGTTTATGCGAATGCAATGCAATGCTTTCAAGGACCTTGAAGATTTAAATTTGTTAAACAAGCATGAACAAACATTTATTAGTTCTCTTTTTATTATTCTTTTTCTTTTTAAGTACAAAAGATAGTTCAAAACAATAAAAGAAAAACATATAAATCCTAAAGCTCTAAGTCTCCCATGGGCGCTTCCTCTTGGTGCCGAGGTAGGCGTTGATGTTCCTCCTCGTGAAGTAGCTTGATCAACTCTAGCACTTTCTTCTCGCTTGCATAGCATCGAGCTTCGAATGTATCCCTTTCTTCTTTAAGTGAATCCAGATCTCTTCAAGTCTTCAAAATCGGTAGGCATGTCGGGATGGAGAACAAGATAGGTACGCCACCTATAGCAACAGTTCCATAATTACCGTAGTAAGAGCGTGAATGGCATCATGAGGTTTTGAGCTCGAGCTCTCACCCATTTGAGGTAAGGTTCCCAAGGAATGGAGCTTTGGTGCCCCAAAGTCTTGGTATCGCCTTCTTTACCATGCCCCAAGCGTATGAACCTTCGCGGTATTCGAGATCGTGGTTGTAATCGAACACAATATCTTGGAGAAGCATATCATGTGGACCATCTCTTCGAGCAAAACCAAACTGACGTAGAGCTAGAGAAGGGTTGTAAGTAATACCTCCCCTTATACCAAGTAGTGGTACATTAGGGAATTCTCCACAACGCTCAATGAATGTGAAGTCCTTTTAAGAGAAAAGACACCAACGGATATCTGAATGAGAGAGTGACATTAGTCTTTGAGACCACTTCATCCTTTGTTCGTTCTTCAAAACTGATGGAGGAAGGTGCGAAATAAACCACTTGGAAAGTAACGGTATACAACACATGAGAGTTCCTTGTCTTTTGATGGTACGAGTGTGGAGAGAATGTAGGACATCTCCAAGTAAAGTAGGCACAGGATTACGGGTAAGGAATAACTTGATGGCGTTGACATCTATGAATTGATCCGAGTTAGGAAATAGCACCAAACCATAGATTAGTAAGGCCAAAATGTCTTCGAATGCATGGAAACTCATAGCTTTGAGGAACTCTCGGGCTTTCTTAATTAGGAACTTAGCAAGTAAACCCTTAACTCCGCTTCTTGTTTCCCAATTAGATTCAATGTCTGATCATTTTAGGTGTAATGCTGATGCGATGTCTTCGTACTTAGGAGCCTTTTCTAAACTGGTGAATGACATTTGGTCAAGAATAGGCACCCCAAGTAGCTTAGAGAACTCTTCCAAGGTAGGAACTAACTAATAATCTGGGAATGTAAAGCAATGGTGTTTCGGATCAAAGAACTGGAATAGGACATGCATCATATCTTCTTCAAAACCGGAGATAACCAATCAAGCAGATAACCATGTCTTTTGATGAACTGGGCATGACCGGGAATTTCTGAAACCAATTCTTTGAGCTGAGAAGGTATACCCATGAATTTGATTCGGATAGTCTTTCTAGAAGCCATAATTCCCTACAAAACAGAGCAAAGATAAATCCCTAGGTCCTTGAAATAGTTAGAAATGATATGCAATGCGATGATGTCATGATGTCATGTTTAGCACACACAAACAATTCACACAATGAGCCTAGGTTTAAGGCTTGTAAGAGGTATAGGTGATTACCCCACCAAAATTTGAGTTGATTCATCCTGTCCTATAATAGTAACAGGGTTCTAGGAATCTCATATCATTGATCTTTCTCGTAGGCATTTATTTCAATACGGCTACCAAGTGGTCAACCGAAAATATCCCAAAAGTCTGATCTTAATGAGCGTAGCATCGAGTATCAGCCAACCTCGGTCTACACCAAAGTCAGCCATCTCACTACCTTCTAATGGCCAAGATGGGTCAATTAAGGTTCTAAAAGTTTAGTTAGTGCTTGATAACACCACACAGAAGCCAAATACTATCCTCAACTTGGGAATGAAGAGTATCAGGACATCCAAAGTGTCACACTAACGTAGCCATCATGTTAACCGTTTGTTCGCGTTAAAAAGTGACGCGCGAGGGAATCGAATATGAATTCAGATTCTCTGCCTCGAAACGATTTACTCTTTTGATTTGTTTATAATGATGCCGCGAGCATCAAGCTTTATTATTTCCAACACAAGAAAAATGATTATGAAAAAGGGGAAAGCTGCAATACCCTCAATTGATTTGATATGCATTACGACTAGCGCGAACTAGACGCAACGCATTGGGGAGATTTCAGGCAAGGTTTTTTTTTATATAAATGGAATAGATGGAGCACCCTATATATATATATATATAGTTATCTATAGCTTTATATATGAATATGTTTGATATGTTTGTGTGTTTTAATTGTTATTTCTATGATTGGGAAAGTTTCTCCTTTGGATTTTAAGAAGGATAGATTATGTGGGATCCTAGGTTTTGTTATTATTGTGCTCGCAAAGATCATTAGGATCTTCTGCATACATATCCCTTAATGGGAATCAGAGCATTTGTAGCTCGGATCTAAAGGGATCTATGGTTTGTTTGGTTTGAGGGAGAAAGAAGTTTTGCTCGCCAAGGATGAGACCTTGTGCCTACGTATTCTCAAAGGGATGTTGAGAAAGTCAGAGCAATCGTAGTTCCCACTTATGCTAGTGGAAGCAACGGGATGTTATTAAGAAGACAAAGACAAATGTCATCTTAATGAAAAATGTATCTAATCTATTTCATCACATACATTGTTTTGAAAGGTTGATTGATTGAATCTTTCATCGTAAGTTATAGGTGTTTTGCTTGAGTGTACAAGCGTTACCACTTACGAGTTTAAGAAAGATATTTGAAAAAGATGATTGAATCTTTTAATTGTAAGCATTGGGTGTTTTGCTTGAGTGTACAAGCGTTACCACTTACGATTAAGAGATGTTTTTGTTTGAAAAGAGTTTGAAAAAAGATTTGATTGTATGTGATGTGATAGATGAGATATTTCTTCCATAGAGATGATAGATGTCTAAATCTCGAGGAGAAATTGATTGGATTAGGGGGATGCTTTTAAGAAGCCCATGGGTCCTTGTATTGTAAGCCCAAGAGGAGGCATTCCGAGGGTCATCGAGGGTCCTTGTATGAAGCTCAAGAGGAAGCTATAGGGTATGGCTGGCTTTGGCTTTAAGAGTGGTTTCACCGGGAAACCATCCTCTTAGGATTTCAAGAGCGATTTCACCGGGAAATCATACTCTCAGAGTTCTATCCTAGCGCGGGTGATTCTTTGTATTGGAAGCCCAATAGGAGGCTGTTAAGAGATTTCCTGGTCTCTTTCTTGTTTGATGCCCAAGAGAAGGCTAAACTCAATGAGGAGTTCTTTTGAACGAAGCCCAAGAGGAGGCCGACTGGGAGTGTTGTCTTATATGAAGCCTAAGCGGAGGCTAAACTCAGATGAGTGAGTTTTCTTATATGAAGCCTAAGAGGAGGCTGAACTCAGATGAATGAGTTATCTTGTACAAAGTCCAAGAGAAGACTAACTCTAGGGACCTAGTTGTTAGACTAGTTTGTTATGTTATAACTAGAGTTATATAAACAAGTGTATAAAATTTATTCACATGAGTTTATGAAGGAAATATAAACAAGTGTGTAAAACGAGCGTTTGAAGCAAGTGTAACTTGATTATTTACAAGTTTGAATGTGTACAAGAAAATGAATATGTACACGAATGGGTGTTTATGTACAAGGAAATGAATATGTACATAGGAGGGTTGGGACTTACACCGTGAGGGAGGCCCATTGGTTTAAAGAGAAGTTTCACCGAATAATTCCTCTTAATACCAATGGTATCGGTGTATAGCGTTTAATGAAAACAAACGAACAAAATTTGTTTATGCTTGAATATTTACAAAGATGATTGTATTATGTACAAGTAAAATTGATATGTACATAAAAAGAATTGGGACTTACACCGTGAGGGAGGCCCACGATCGATTAAGAAATTCGAGGAAAAACTGATTCGGTTTTATCTTCAAATCGGATCGATCATGGAAAGAAAAAAAAAGATGTGTAAGTTTGTTGAAATGTTTTGAAAAGATCTTGAAAATGTTTTTGAAAGATGAAATATATCCACAAGAAGTTTGAAAAAATTTCGAGTTTTGAAAGTTTGAAAAAAACATTCTTGAAAAGTACTTGAGAATTCCTTAAAATGTCTCGTTTTCGACTTAATGAAATATAATCAAAAGAAAATATTTTTGGATTTTTTTGACATAATCATAAAATAGATATATTAAATGACAAGTGTGCAAAAAATCATCTCAAAATGAGAAGTTTTGATTGGGTTTTGAAAGTGTTGAAGTTTGGTAAAAAATGTGAAGAAAAGGAAAAAAAAGTGACAAAATGGTCTCAGGGGGATTCGACCCCTGGACCATTGGGCAAGGCAAGGCAAAGGACTAAGAGTGAGCTGGCAACCGCTGGGGCGGTAATACATCCGTTAATTTAAATGAAACTAGAAATATATATTATAAATCATGGCCATGGAAATTCAAATTTCTTCAAATCTTGATCAATTTGGAATTCAAAAACTTCATTTTCTTCCTCTTTGCTGTAACCGTAAAAAAAAACCATGGCCATGGAAATTCAAATTTCTTCAAATCTTGATCAATTTTAAAAGTGTAACATGCTATTTCATCTAGATTTTCGCCACGATTATGAATATGTATTTTGTTGTTATTATTAATCAAAGAGGACCACGAATTTTATCAATCCCCATTTGAACCCTAACTGCAAAAGTTGTTAATTCTCTAAACACAGTTGATTTTAGTTCAAATTAAGGACCCAGATAGCTTTAGTGATTGAATATCTACATTTTCCTTTTCAATTTTAAAGCTAAAAGTGCATGAATGGAAGAATCAAAGTTTGAAAAACTCACCTCTTGGTATGAAATACCATTTCGAGCTAAGCCACTTCCAGGTGCAAAGTAACGATTGATTTAGCTTCCTTGAACCTCCCTGAGTGTGTTTCAATCCTTAGTTTGTTCTGAAACCTTTTGAATTACTCCAACCAAGTCAACTTGTAGGTGGCTGGTTTTTGAATGGAGGATGATGATAATGATATACAGAACTTGTTTAAGGGCTTGTATCATCTCTATGGGATGTATGGAAAGTGTTTGAATGATAAAAACTGAAAACGCACGAGTGGATTTCAAGTTTGCATGTTAAGGCACAATACTTGCACAAATGGAGTTTTTATGAGAAATATGTTCCTTATCTTGTTTCTTTATGGTTTTAAGTTTTAAACAAGTTCTATTTGATGTTTAGAACATGTTAGAAACTTAAATTCTCTCAGATTTTGCAAGGTTTGAAAATTGCAAGAATTCCCTCTTTGAACTTAGAAACTTGAAGTTTAAGAAAGAAAGAGTGAAAGCTTGATTTGGATAGCTTTGGTGTGGTTTGAATTTGAGGAAATGACCTCTATTTATAGGCCAAAAATTCTGAATGACAAGGCATGGCTATCATTGAGAGAGCTTGCAACTTGGCTTAAGTGGTAAGATGGAATCTTTTGCATTTAATGCAAAAGTTACTTTTCTAACCATGGTTAGAAATTTCTTCTTGATCCAATCCTTTCTCAATCATTCACAACTGATATTTATCAGTTATAACTTGCCTCTAAATGGTGACAAGGCTTCTAGAAGGAGAAAATGCAAAAAATGACTTATAATTTTGAAGCATGTACTTGAAATTCCATGGTTTTGGAGCTCTATGTTTCAAAATCAAAAGTATAGCTAGACAAAATAGTTTTGCAAGTTCTTTGACATTTTGGAAAGCTTGTAACAAGGGCTACAACTTTCATGTTTTGAGTTTTTTCTGATTCCAAAAGGATCTATGTGAAAAATGGTCATGAAAGTAGGAAAAAACCATGTTTTTTAACACTTGAAAATTTTTCCAAGTGTTAGAAATTTTTCAAATTTGACTTTATTGTTGACTTTTCCAAATTTCTTGATTTTTTATGATCATGATGGATCATTTGAAGTGTTTTGATGATTGAAAAAGTTTGATTTTGAAAAAGTTGACCAAAAGTCAAAGTTTGACTTTTTTGTGTAGATGAATTTTTATCAAACGATTCAGAATTTGTTTGATGAAAAATATGGAATTCTGTGATGTTTTGAATCAAGAAATTAGGTCAAGATGTTGAATTGAAGATATAAAGATCAATCTCCAATCAAATAGGTCATTCATTGAGCAAAAAGTCAGTGATTCCCTATCCTCGATAAAAACCCTAATTGGTCGATTCTTGATAGATCATGAGAAAAGTTAGAATCAAGATCATCTTGATGATTGATTAAGATAGATCAATTGAGGTGAGTGGAAACTCAAACCCTAATTGATCACATCTTGAACAGATGAAATTTTGATGAAACCCTGATTTTGACTTCTAGAAGCCACACCCGATCTATTCTGTTCTAAACTGTTAGTGATGCAGTGATGTAAATGTAAGGTGGTATATTAGGTCAAAAATTGGGGTATGACACCGTTTCGATATACGTTTAACGGTCGCGATGATTTATTGCTACTTACCTAAAAGGAAACCCGGATCCGGGTGTAGGATCCCCCACAAATATAATGCCCAAGCAACCCTTAAAGATAAAGCATACAAGTCAAACAAAAAGCAGTAAAAGTGATCTAAAAATCCCTAAGGTATTCTCTCTTTAGGGTGTGTCCCCAGCAGAGTCGCCAGTTCTGTAATACGGTGAACTGACTTTGAGATTTTTGTATCGCAAATGTGCGGATAGTAAGAGTCGCCACCGACTTTTCTTTTATCCAATTAAGGGAAGGTGAAAAGAACAGGAAAAGACCTTCGTTAGATTCTGAGTAAGGGAGAAGGTTATGAAAAGGGAAGGTATTAGCACCCCTTTCCATCCGTAGTGATCTACGGGCTCTTATTTGCTCTTAGATCATTTTCAACAAAAAAAAAGGTGCTTTCTGTGTGTTTGACAAAAATGTTTTGAAAAAAAAGGCATTTCGCTTTGACTTTGTAATGATTCATGTAGGAATGTATACAAAGTGTTCGGAAATGTTTTGTTTTTGAAAAGTGTTTGAACTTTGACAAAAGTGTGAGGTGTGAAAAGTATTTTGATAGAGCAAGCAACTAAAAGTCCTATTACCTACTCAGAATGGCCGTTTTCGTGTTGTTTTACTTTCCTTTAGAATAGTGTTATCCATACCATTAGTTGGTAGGTAACCCCGTTCGTTGGATGTAAGCGGGACATTCGAAGGGACATCAGATGGTCATAGAAGGCAACTTGTAGGAAGTATCCTAGCACATTCGAAGGGACTATCATCATTTTTCGTAGGCGACAATCGAGGGTCAAGATCATGTATTCGTAGGCGACATCGTGGGTCATAGGATCTTTGTATCGAAGGGACTATGATGATTTGTTTTGAAGGCAACGGTGCTAGAATACCTCTACGTTCGAGGAACTTGACCATTTGAATTCGTAAGGCAACGAGAGAGAATTACCCTAAGGGGTGCATGTGTGAAAAGAGTGTGTTGATTTCAGGTATTTTATCTTGGAATTATGAGTGATCTATGTCCAATTTTATCTTGCCATACACGCCTAATTACTAGCAGTTTATAGGGTGCAGAAAGTAAATAGCGGAAATGTAAAATGCGAAAAGATAAAGTCCTACGCTATTACATGGCTTTGGGGCAGATACATAATGAGAGTGTGGAAAATAAAAGTCCTAATTAAACTATTACATCCCATAGGCAATTACATAATTGAAAAAGAAAAGCAAGAAAAAACGTCTGAAACGGTATAACCTGTAAACAGATACAAAGTCGGGTAACGGAAGAAAATTGCATAAGAGGAAAATGTTAGTAAAAATAAGTATTTTTGAATGAGAAAACGTTTTTGTGTTAGTAACGACATTAATATGATAAGATAATTTTTTGGTAATTTTTGGAATTGATTTGATAATAAAAAAACAATTAAAAGTGATTTAAATGATTAATTAGCAATTAAATTAAATATCCATGCAAAAATAATAATTTTAATTTTAAAAATTAAATAAGTATTTTTCTGATGATTATGCAAAAAAATAAATATTTTTGGAGTTTTTAGATGCATGATAAAAAATATTAAAGATAAATTAAAATAACATGAAAATATTAAAGAAAATATAAAAATATGAAAAAATAGAAGTTAGTTTGTAAAGAGGCAAAAATATATGGTCTTGCCTGGGATCGAACTGGTGACCTCTTGGATGAAAACACGCGCCCTCTGCCTTAACCACTGGACCAAAGCATTTTTGGTGTTTAGTAAATGAAACGAAGCGTTTTTAAACGAAATCGCCTCCTGGGAATTCAAATTCACGCGCGAAGAACATCATCTTCTTCGTTTAAATTTCTGGGAATTTTGCATCGGCCGAACTCGACGCTAAGGCCCCTGCAAATCTCAAAAACTCCATACAAGCAATATAAATGAATGGTGAGTACATGAATCGATTGCAAATTGAATTCTAAACACGGTGGTGGTGCTAGTTTTGTCCAATTTATCCTATTTAGAGAGACCCTAATTCGAACCAGAAAACCCTAAACATGGTGTATTTCGATTCAGGCCATGGAAATGCAATTAAATCATCCAGAAAGCTTGCAAACTTTGTTCTAAACACAAAACAAACATCAAAACACGTTAATAATGCATGAATAACAGAATTCGAATTTTGAAAAAGTAAGAACAAACCAAATCGTGTTTTCGTGATTCTTGCTGTTTTTTAGTGTTGTAAAGGTCTGGATCGATTCTAAAGACACCAAGGAATGTAATGGAAGGCTTAGAATCAATTGAAACGAGATAAAACCAAGGCTGCAAGTTGCTTCAAGAACACGGTTTTTTGACTTTAGGTTAGGGTTCTTTGAGGCAATTTTTCTGTTTTTTCTCATGTGATATGCATTGTACATTTATAATGGATGGATTTTGGGCTGAATTGAAGAACAAATAATGATCAATCAATGTAAAAAATATTTGATTTTGTATGAAATCAAATCTTCCTTTTTTGATCAAATTTCAATCAAATTCTTGCCAAATCTATGCAAATTTCGAAATTTGCCAGCTTGTGTGAGTTACTTGGATCTCAAGCATGAGAGAAAAATCAATTTTGCATTTAATTTTGATTTTATACCTTATTTTTAAATTTAATTTGTTTTTAAATGAATAAAATTCAAATTAAATAGAAAAATAAAGACAAAATTCGTGGCATGGGGCTTGAAGGTTCCAAATAAGATAAGGAACACGTTTAAACCAAGAAAAACTAGGCCCATTTGCAAAATTTTGGATTTTCACAAGTATTTCTCTTTGTGCACTTCTTCAAAAATGCCCACCTTGTAAAAGGTGTATTTTGCTCAATTTTCCACATTTTTTAGTGTTCTTGGACTCTTTAGAAAGCTCTAAGTGTCCTCTAACCAACCTCTTTGGTTTCATCTCAATAGGAGTTTCCATGCTCAATAAATCTTCAAAACAAAAAGTTGACTTTGAAAAGGACCTGTAATGTTTTGATCCATACCTTCCAAATGAAGCATTTTTTGAACATTCTTGTGAGACATGAAGTTGTAGAGAATTGAATTTCCTTCAAAACGAGAGGTGGTGGAAAAATTTCTGAGAATGTATGAAGAAGTTATGCTCAGTCAAAGTTCAGTTGACTTTTCATTGAAAAACCCTAATTTGGAAAGTTTGACTTTTGTGCAAATCTTGAGTTTTCTTGATGAATCATGATCAAACCTTGATCAAATGATGAATGTAACTTCAAAATGAGGATGTTGACCAAAAATCATGAAGTTTGACTGTATGTTGATCATAGTTGACTTTTTGTCCAATACAATTGATTTTCAACCATCTGAGCAATTGCTTGAGGAAACTTGACTTGTGAGGCTTGAAACTTGACATGGAGATTCTTTGAAGCATATGAGGAGGCATGATGACCATTGGAGATGTTGGAAGTCCATCTGGATCTGAGAATTGCCAAACCCTAGTTTGGGTTGATTGTCTAGGAGAGGGTTTGTCTGATCAACCCTTGAGAAATCCTTGAGTGTAGATGTATGAAATGTCTTGAGAAGTAGGAGGGAAAATTTTTGGGTATGACAATAGGTCGGAAAGTTTTATTTTTTAAAAGCGTAGATTTACATTTTCTGCCTTTACTTTCCCAAAGCCATGTAATAACGTAGAATTTACATTTCCGCACTTTTACATTCCACACTTTATTTTCCTGTACATATGTCTAACTGCTAGAACTAAAATCAACCCTAGATCTCGTCTAATCTCAAGATAAATATCTGAATACAACACACTCTTTTCACCCTTACACACTTGAAGCAACTCGATTTTCAAAAAATCATTTAAATTTTGAAAACGAGTGAAATCGCCACCTAATTTTATTTGTTGTAAAAAGAACGGGAAAATATAGATAAAACCCCATAGATGCGGATAAGGCGGTCTACGACCAAAAATATGGAATCGAGAGTCGGTTATGTAAGGGGAAGGTATTAGCACCCTTACATCCATCGTACTCGATGGGACCCATTTAGTTCTAAGTGTTTGTGTGTGTGTGTTTATTTCTAAGTTATGAACACTAAAAGAAGAAAAAGAATTTGTTTATTTTTATTTTGAGTTTGGCACGGTTTCGAAACCGTGTGCCTACGTATTCCCTTGTGCAATGGGAAAGTCAAAACTCCGTAGTTCCTCTCAAAAAGGTTTTAAGTTTGTTGTATTGATTTTATAAGAAAAATCGTGCATTAGACATTTCAAATGCTTGAATTTGGACTTGTTTAGTTTGTTTGAAAAGCTTTAAGTCCACGTTCGTGTTTGAAATGGCTATTGCACACTCTTTGTCGGAAAAGAGTTTGATGATCGCATATGAGCAAGAAAAGGGTTTTGAGTGAGTTGAATTATTTTTTAGATGAGTGAAAAAGTATCGAACAATAGGACTAATGTCTTACGATTCAAATACTAGAAACCCAAGGAACTAATGCTCAGACGAGTCGTCTATCACCCAAAAAGATTTTCTTATGAAAAAGCGAGGTGAAGAAATCGGCATATGAGCCAATCGAAACAGAATCAGATTAATTTTAACATTTAGTTGTGTGCGAAGTGTACAATGGTGAATAATGCCGAATAAACAGATAATTATCACACAATACAACCGAAAATTTAAATAATTATTATAAACGATTTTTTTTGTTTGATGAAAAATCAACTAATAGTTTAATCGATAATTCATCAAATAGAAACTATCAGAACCAATTATTATTTAGTACATCGCAACAAAAATATTATTCGCATAAAAATAAATTAATTGAAAAGATGAAAGTTTTAGAGTTAGCCTGTATCGCAGTGATTCTGGGAAGTGCGGGAAGAAATCCATCTGATCCTTGTACGATCGGTCATTAAAATCTCAACGCGTGCTAGCAAACCGGATGCGTCAGATCTTTTTTCTCCAAAATATACCAACGGCTAGGGTAGTGTACTACTTACCAATTATTTTTACACTTTCCTCTTTTCTTATAAACAAATTATTTAACAAAAAGAAAAAGAAAAGAAAAAGAAAAAAGAAAATAAATTAAAAGCAAGGTGGTGACACTTGTCACCACCAGATTTAATCACTAAAACAAAAAAAAAGAAATTAATTTTTATTTTTTAAAATGGAATTAAAATAAAAAACAAATGAATACCCAAATGGGCAAAAATAATATCTATTTCTCTCTCTCTCTCTCTCTCTCTCTCTCTCGTGAAACACGATCCTCATCTTCCTCCTCTCATCCTCACGCGTTTCTCACTGTTTGACCCAGAAATCCCATGGATCCTCATCGCTCTCTCTCGTTCCTCACCGGTCTCTCGCCATTCTCTCACCATGGTCTCTCTGGTAATTGAAATGGCCGCGCCAGAAATCGCCTCATGGCGGTTCCGGCGGCGGCGTGGCCCATAACCCCAATATCTTCATGTTTTATATATTTTTGATTCTTCCTACTTTGATGCCTGTGTTGATTTTTGCAGATACATTACAGATTGTGGGCGAAATCCAAAGGGGGTTTTTGAAACCTTAAACCTCTGACGTGATTCCGGCAACGGTGAGGATACCTGAGCCTTGGAGACGTGTCAATGGTGAAGGATTGCTTCAGTGCTTGTTTCGGGTGAGACCGTTCTAACCCTCTTCTCTTCTTTCTCTATATCAGAAACTTGATTTCTGAAACAACACTTCTGAAGGGTTTGTTTGGGGAAAATGATGAGCCATTGGTTTTTTGATTGTTCTGTGTTTTGGTTATTGATCGGTTTCTGGGATATCAGTTTGTTTTGGAACAAAAAATGACTTCTGTTTTCTGGTTTTTGTTAGAACAGATGCTATCCATTTGATTTTTTTTGCTATGCTTTTGAATGTTAGAACAGATTCTCTGTGTTGGTCTTTGATCTTGGTTATGGTTGGTTTGGTAGAACAGATGTTATGTTTGTATCCTGGTGTTCTGGTATATTTTCTGTTGTGTTTAAATTGTGGCTGGAACTTGTCTTTTGAACAGATTATCCTTGGTCTTGGCTCTATCTTTGAACAGATATCATGCTTGTATCCTTGGTTATCTTCTTGATCTCTTATGCTATTTTTTCTGATTGGTTTGAATAGACATTTGCCTTGGTTTTCCTTGCTTAATGTTGGCTCTTTTATTCCTTTTGTGTAACTCCCATCTGTCTCTCCTTGGAAACACATCTTGTTGCCTCTGTGATTGCTTGTAGTTATTGCCATTTTTCCTCTTTTAGCTATGCTGCCTGCTATGTGGTCTGCTATATAATTCCCATTTTTGGCCTACTGCTCTGCTATTTCTCTATTATCATATTGCTGGCTGTTATATCATAATGCTCTCTTTGGGTGAAATTTTTTTCACTTTATGCTGATAACCATGGCTTGTTGGGTAAAATGTTTCTGGTTTGCTGCCTGTTGCTGTTCTATTGACTTCTTGCTGCCTTTGATATCATGTTGACTTCATTTGGGCTGAACTAATTTGTGACAAACTGTTGGGTTGGATTGCTTGCTTTGGGCAAACATGATGTTTTCTAATTTTCCCCGCTTCGCACCTCCTTTAGTGAACCGACAACAAAGGTTGTTGTGATTTGCAATAGGAGTTGGTGGCCGATGAAAGAACTTTAGTTCTGAGGCTTTGGTCGCTTGAAACAATTAACCTTTCAAAACCTGATTCCCTAACACAACCCTCATGATGAGTCTGAAAAAGAATAATTCTTTTGATTTTCCTATGAATTTTGTTTATGTTTTGTAATTGTTAATCATGTTCCTTTCTTTCTTATTTTTCATGAATGACGGCAACAGTTGAATGGCACGACATGGAGATGAAGAGGAGCACTCAGATGTGAAGGATGGCTCGGAGGAAGACAACAATTCGCTCGAACAAGCCTTAGAAACTCGTAGCATTAGAATAGAATTAGGATATCTTTGTACTTTTTTGTAAAAATTTAGAATACCTTGTAATATCAAATTGATAAAACAAATGTTTCAAATTCAAACTTACAATTCCAAACTTTTCTTGCAAAAAGCAATGCAATTTGATACAAATAAAATACCAACTTGAATGACATCCTAGATTGGATCCTCATTAATGTACTTACTTGAAACTAGTGAAACGAATAACATACTCGTTATGGAACGAAACTCTTTGCAACTAATGTTTCTCCGCTAAAGAATTCAAAACCCAAGAACACATCTTTCCCCCCATTGGACTTAAATTCCCCAAGAAATAAAGAATTCCTTTAAAAATTTAAATTCAAAAATAAATAATTATTCTTGAACTCAAATTCCAAAAAAAAAACAAATAATTCCTTCCGAACAAATAATTCCAAACAGTTCCCTTTGAACCAATAATTCGAAACCGTTCCTCTTAAAAAAAAATTCGAAACCTCTTGAATTTTGAATTATTCTCAAATTGAATCAGTAACAAAATAAAACCTTCCTTCGAAACCCAACACAGTTTTTTTTAATGAAAATTTCCCAGTAGAAACTCCTCTGAAGCCACAATGAATGAACGTCTATGCTTGAAACAATGAGGTAAAACAAAGGGGAAATTTTGGGGTGCGACAGTTGCCCCTATTCAATCATCTTGAACCTGGTAAGTGAGAAAGATTGACGGCTTTCGAACATTTAAGGTGGAAGAGGATTGAATACCAGAGAACCCCAAAACATTTGCCCTACGCGGGAAACCAATGTCACAAAAACGGATAAGATATCTCGATTATAGAGCCAAAGAAAAGACGCCTGATGAGAAAAACTTTTTTTAGCAACATCAGAACAGTAGTACCAAATGAGAAATATCAGAAGATCTCCATACCACTAGGGATAACCGAGTAACCGCAATGAGTTTAACAGTAAGTTTTAATGAAAATGCTATGAGAAGAAAACCAAACTCCTCAAGCGAAAAGAAAAACAATATGCTAAGCCATCGCAGAATGTCTTAAAGAGAATGCTATGATAAGAAAACCGAGCTTCTCAAGCGAAAGGAAATAAGATAAATTAAAGATTCAATAGAATCGAGAAATTGTCAGAAAATCCCAAAGAGTTAAGGAATACCTGCAGACCTTAACGAAGATGAAATTTGAGAAACTGTCTAAAGATCCCAAAGAGTTAAAGAATACCCGCAAACTTTAACGATGATAAAATCGAGGATTTTTCAGAAAATCCCGAAGAGTTAAGGAATACCTGCAGACCTTAACGAAGATAAATGGCTAGAACAATATCAGAACTGTTGGTGCACGAAGGTGCGAGGAGCCATGACATGCTGAATGTCTTTGACCGTGTAACTTCCGAGTTACCAGCAGAACAATTTCAGTAGCGCACCCGAGAATACACTTCTCTGGGGATAAACAAATTAATATCCAGCACACTGGTGTGGTATAGATGTTTATGAAGTCGGTAAAACTTGTTTCCGACGTTTCTGCTGATGAGAGAGCTTACTGAACATGTACAGACATGTTGAACAACTTCTGAGTTGACAAGATCTTCAATTCGTATGCAGATAGCTTTACCGGTGATAGAAGAATTAAGTTCAGCACCTGCGACTGAAAAACTTCTAGGGTAATGAGCTTCAATTTGCTGGCATTGTATAGACAATGCGTTGTAGCAAGTGGGTATGTGGGTCAACTTCTGAGTTGGGGAAATATCCTGAGATTGAATAAACATCCTGCCTGGTGGACATTTGTTGATTAGTTGATGACTTACTAGAGAAATAAACACACCAGAAGTTCAATGTAGTTTTCTGAGAACAGCTCAGAGAAGAAAAAATTGCAAAAGTTACTGCCATTAGAATTTACTGAGAAGATTCTTGTCTGAAAGAAATCTTGAAAATACCAAGAATAATGTTGTAATAACCCTTTCTGAAGGAGACTCTCTTGGGAGTAAATTAAGCTTCGCTGGGAAAACTTCGTAAGAAAACCGTGTGGAAAATTCACTGGGGATTCCCGGTTGATAATTGTGCTGACATTAGAGTCCATTTGAAAGAGACGACTATTTCGCTGGGGTTTAACTTTTATATAATTTCTCTTTGTCTTGCCCAAGACAAATGAGTTTGTATTTAGGGCCCTGTTTCATATTGTGAATCATAAATAAAAGCGTTGTTTTGATTCCACATTTTGTGTTTGTTTTTCGTTTTTTCCCTTTTCTTGGAAATGGTAATCCTAAAAAACCCAAATAAAAACAAACAATCTTCAAAAAAATATATAATAAATGATCTGCATACACTTTCACATTAACTTTTTCTATAAAAAAAAGAAGGGTTGATAAATCAAACATAAATCAAATATGCAGATTAGCAGATGGACAAATCCATTGAACGCAATAACTCTATGCTCTCTCCCAAC
Source organism: Vicia sativa (assembly GCA_021764765.1). NCBI lineage: Eukaryota > Viridiplantae > Streptophyta > Magnoliopsida > Fabales > Fabaceae > Vicia > Vicia sativa. The sequence goes on from CM038797.1 coordinate 23,383,543, forward strand.
TTTGAATTCCCTGTGTTTGATGCCGAGGAAGAAGTTGAAGAAGAGATCCCGGATGAGATTTCTCGACTACTTAAGCACGAGGAAAGAACCATTCAACCTCACAAAGAGCCTTTGGAAGCAATCAACTTGGGTTCTGAAGAAGACAAAAAAGAAGTGAATATCGGAGCTCTACTCGACAAAGAACCAAGGGCAAACTGATAGATCTTCTCAAAGAGTATGTTGATGTGTTTTCTTGGTCTTACCAAGACATGCCGGGTTTAGATACCAGCATCGTGGAGCATCATTTGCCATTAAGACCGGAGTGTCCACCAGTTAAACAAAGATTGAGAAGAGTTCACCCAGACATGGCCGACAAAATCAAAAAGGAAGTACAAAAGCAGCTCGACGCAGGTTTCCTCGTCACTTCTGAATATCCTCAATGGCTAGCCAACATAGTGCCTGTCTCCAAGAAAGACGGAAAGGTCAGAATGTGTGTTGACTACCGGGACTTGAACAAAGCTAGTCCAAAAGACGATTTCCCACTGCCGCATATCGACATGCTAGTGGATAGCACTGCAAAGTTCAACGTTTTTTCCTTCATGGACGGTTTCTCTAGCTATAATCAGATCAGAATGGCTCCCGAAGACATGGAGAAGACATCCTTCATCACGCCATGGGGCACGTTTTGCTACAAAGTAATGCCATTTGGATTAAAGAATGCAGGCGCAACTTATCAAAGGGCAATGACTACTCTCTTTCATGACATGATGCATAAAGAGATCGAAGTCTACGTGGACGACATTATAGCAAAGTCTGATACTGAAGAAGAGCATATAGAATATCTCTTGAAATTGTTTCAGCGACTAAGGAAATTTCAACTTCGCCTGAATCCTAACAAATGCACCTTTGGGGTAAGATCTGGAAAACTCCTAGGTTTCATTGTCAGTCAAAGAGGCTATTCAAGAAATGCCTACGCCACATACAGAAAAGCAAGTAAGAGGATTTCTTGGACGGTTGAATTACATCTCCAGATTTATCTCTCAAATGACGGCTACTTGTGGGCCAATATTCAAGCTTCTCCGCAAAAATCAAGAGGTTGTGTGGACAAAAGATTGCCAAAAAGCGTTTGACAGTATCAAGGAATACTTGTCAGAACCACCAATATTGATTCCTCCAGTCGAAGGAAGACCATTAATCATGTACCCTACCGTGCATGAAGATTCCATGGGCTGCATGCTTGGACAGCAAGATGAAACCGGTAAGAAGGAGCATGCCATTTACTACTTGAGTAAAAAGTTCACAGACTGTGAAAATCGTTACTCCATGCTCGAGAAAACATGTTGTGCTTTGGTATGGGCTTTAAAACGTCTCCGCCAGTACATGATCAGTCACACGACTTGGTTAATCTCCAAAATGGATCCAATCAAGTACGTCTTTGAAAATCCTGCCTTAACAGGAAGAATTGCTCGATGGTAAATGTTGTTATCTGAATATGACATCCAGTACCGTGCTCAAAAAGCGGTCAAAGGAAGCATTCTCGCCGATCACTTGGCTTATCAACCGATCAACGAATACCAATCTCTCAAATTCGACTTCCCTGACGAGGATGTTATGTACTTAAAGATGAAAGATTGTGACAAACCGCTACCTGAAGAAGGTCCTGATCCAGAATCTAGATGGGGCTTAATCTTTGATGGAGCAGTTAATGTCTTTGGCAATGGAATTGGGGCAGTCATCATCACTCCCGAGGGTTCTCATATCCCGTTTTCCGCCAGATTGTTATTTGATTGCACCAACAACATCGCAGAATATGAAGCTTGTATCATGGGTATCGAAGAAGCCATCGACTTGAGGATGAAGATCCTTGACATATATGGAGATTCAGCCCTTGTGATCAATCAAATCAAAGACAAGTATGAAACTCATCATCTTGGTTTGATTCCCTACAGAGATTATGCAAGACGTTTATTAACTTTCTTCAACAAAGTTGAACTGCATCATATCCCTCGAGATCAGAATCGAATGGCAGACGCCTTGCCTACTCTATCTTCCATGTTCAAAGTCAGCAATTGGAATGATATGCCTAAGATTCGTATCAGACGCCTTGAAAGACCTGCATATGTGTTTACAACTGAAGCAGTCTTCGACGATAAACCGTGGTTCCACGACATCAAACGCTTTCTTCAAACTCAGGAGTACCCACTCGGGGCATCGCACAAAGATAGGAAAACTCTAAGGAGGCTTTCTAGAAATTTCTTCCTGAATGAAGATGTGCTATATAAAAGAAATTTCGACATGGTCCCGCCGATGCGTGATGCATACGAAGCGAATATGATAATTCACGAAGTGCATGAAGGGTCCTTTGAAACCCATTCAAATGGGCATGCAATGTCCAGAAAAATCTTGAGAGCAGGATACTATTGGATAACGATGGAATCCGATTGCTGTAAACACGTCAAAAGATGTCACAAGTGCCAGATCTACGCAGATAAGATCAACGTGCCGCCAACTCTACTCAACATTCTCTCTTCTCCGTGGCCTTTCTCCATGTGGGGCATCGACATGATTGGGATGATTGAACCAAAAGCGTCCAACGGACATCACTTCATTTTAGTGGCTATTGATTACTTCACCAAATGGGTCGCAAGATTCACGCCAACGTCACAAGACAAGTGGTTGTGAGGTTCATCAAGAACAACCTCATTTGCCGATATGGAGTTCCAAGTAAGATCATTACAGACAATGGATCAAACTTGAACAACAAGATGATGAAAGAACTATGTGAGGAATTCAAGATTGAGCATCATAACTCATCTCCTTACCGGCCAAAGATGAACGACGCCGTTGAAGCTGCCAACATGAACATCAAAAAGATCGTCTAAAAGATGGTCATCACCTACAAAGACTGGCACGAAATGCTGCCATTTGCTCTGCATGGGTATCGTACTTCAGTACGTACATCAACAGGGGCCACTCCTTTTTCTCTAGTATACGGCATGGAAGCAGTGCTCCTCGTAGAAGTTGAGATTCCACCAGAGAGTTCTCATGGAAACAAAGTTATCTGAGGCCGAATGGTGTCAAAGCAGATACGACCAGCTGAACTTAATCGAAGAAAAATGTCTGACCGCTCTGTGTCATGGACAACTATATCAAAGAAGGATGAAGAAAGCCTTCAACAAAAAGGTCCGACCTCGTGAATTCCAAGAAGGCGACCTTGTGCTTAAAAAGATTCTGTCTTTTCAACCAGAAGCATTTATAATTGAGATGCTTCTTCCTCTATTCCCAAGGTTTTCGACTTCTCCACTTGAGTACTAGAGGTGTTCTCAAACCCTCCCTCATGTTGGTACGTAGTCCTTTATTCTTTATCACACCTTGTGGACGTTAGACGAGTCTTCTCCTTTAAAAATGACGACTTGTCTTTTCATTTAAAATCAATCAACAAACAATTATTTTCTAGCCGAACTACGGCGCTCTGACTTTCCCATTGCACGAGGGAATACGTAGGCACTAAATCTTACGACCAAAGGCGAGCAAAAATAATAAAAACATTTTTTCTCCCTTTCTTTCTCCTTTCAAAACTTAGAAGATCGTAAAAAAAAATTTCACACTAACACACAACCACACTTTAAACTAAATGGGTACCATCGAGTACGATGGATGTAAGGGGTGCTAATACCTTCCCCTTGCATAACCAACTCCCGAACCTATATCTCTTAATTTCGTAGACCGTCTTATCCGATTTTCATGGGTTTTATCTATATTTTCCCGTTCTTTTTTAGAACAAATAAAATTAGGTGGCGATTTCATTGTTTTTGAAAATTAAAATGATTTTTGAAAAACGAGTTGCTTCAAGGGGCATCTGTCATACCCCAATTTTTGACCTAATATACCACCTTACATTTACATCACTGCATCACTAACAGTTCAGAACAGAATAGATCGAGTGTGGCTTCTAGAAGTCAAATCAGGGTTTCATCAAAATTTCATCTGTTCAAGATGTGATCAATTAGGGTTTGAGTTTCCACTCACCTCAATTGATCTATCTTAATCAATCAATCATCAACAGATGATCTTCAAATTCCCAACTTTTTCTCATGATCTATCAAGAATCGACCAATTAGGGTTTTTATCGAGGATAGGGAATCACTGACTTTTTGCTCAATGAATGACCTATTTGATTGGAGATTGATCTTTATATCTTCAATTCAACATCTTGACCTAATTTCTTGATTCAAAACATCACAGAATTCCATATTTTTCATCAGACAAATTCTGAATCGTCTGATAAAAATTCATCTACATAGAAAAGTTAAACTTTGACTTTTGGTCAACTTTTTCAAAATCAAACTTTTTCAATCATCAAAACACTTCAAATGATCCATCATGATCATAAAAAATCAAGAAACCTTCTAGAAGCCTTGTCACCATTTAGAGGCAAGTTATAACTGATAAATATCAGTTGTGAATGATTGAGAAAGGATTGGATCAAGAAGAAATTTCTAACCATGGTTAGAAAAGTAACTTTTGCATTAAATGCAAAAGATTCCATCTTACCACTTAAGCCAAGTTGCAAGCTCTCTCAATGATAGCCATGCCTTGTCATTCAGAATTTTTGGCCTATAAATTTTTGGCCTATAAATAGAGGTCATTTCCTCAAATTCAAACCACACCAAAGCTATCCAAATCAAGCTTTCACTCTTTCTTTCTTAAACTTCAAGTTTCTAAGTTCAAAGAGGGAATTCTTGCAATTTTCAAACCTTGCAAAATCTGAGAGAATTTAAGTTTCTAACATGTTCTAAACATCAAATAGAACTTGTTTAAAACTTAAAACCATAAAGAAACAAGATAAGAAACATATTTCCCATAAAAACTCCATTTGTGCAAGTATTGTGCCTTAACATGCAAAATTGAAATCCACTCGTGCGTTTTCAGTTTTTATCATTCAAACACTTTCCATACATCCCATAGAGATGATACAAGCCCTTAAACAAGTTCTGTAACATCATTATCATCATCCTCCATTCAAAAACCAGCCACCTGCAAGTTGACTTGGTTGGAGTAATTCAAAAGGTTTCAGAACAAACTAAGGATTGAAACACACTCAGGGAGGTTCAAGGAAGCTAAATCAATCGTTACTTTGCACCTGGAAGTGGCTTAGCTTGAACTGGTATTTCATACCAAGAGGTGAGTTTTTCAAACTTTGATTCTTCCATTCATGCACTTTTAGCTTTAAAATTGAAAAGGAAAATGTAGATATTCAATCACTAAAGCTATCTGGGTCCTTAATTTGAACTAAAATCAACTGTGTTTAGAGAATTAACAACTTTTGCAGTTAGGGTTCAAATGGGGATTGATAAAATTCGTGGTCCTCTTTGATTAATAATAACAACAAAATACATATTCATAATCGTGGCGAAAATCTAGATGAAATAGCATGTTACACTTTTAAAATTGATCAAGATTTGAAGAAATTTGAATTTCCATGGCCATGGTTTTTTTTTACGGTTACAGCAAAGAGGAAGAAAATGAAGTTTTTGAATTCCAAATTGATCAAGATTTGAAGAAATTTGAATTTCCATGGCCATGATTTATAATATATATTTCTAGTTTCATTTAAATTAACGGATGTATTACCGCCCCAGCGGTTGCCAGCTCACTCTTAGTCCTTTGCCTTGCCTTGCCCAATGGTCCAGGGGTCGAATCCCCCTGAGACCATTTTGTCACTTTTTTTTCCTTTTCTTCACATTTTTTACCAAACTTCAACACTTTCAAAACCCAATCAAAACTTCTCATTTTGAGATGATTTTTTGCACACTTGTCATTTAATATATCTATTTTATGATTATGTCAAAAAAATCCAAAAATATTTTCTTTTGATTATATTTCATTAAGTCGAAAACGAGACATTTTAAGGAATTCTCAAGTACTTTTCAAGAATGTTTTTTTCAAACTTTCAAAACTCGAAATTTTTTCAAACTTCTTGTGGATATATTTCATCTTTCAAAAACATTTTCAAGATCTTTTCAAAACATTTCAACAAACTTACACATCTTTTTTTTTCTTTCCATGATCGATCCGATTTGAAGATAAAACCGAATCAGTTTTTCCTCGAATTTCTTAATCGATCGTGGGCCTCCCTCACGGTGTAAGTCCCAATTCTTTTTATGTACATATCAATTTTACTTGTACATAATACAATCATCTTTGTAAATATTCAAGCATAAACAAATTTTGTTCGTTTGTTTTCATTCGCTTGTCTATACACCGATACCATTGGTATTAAGAGAGGAATTATTCCCGGTGAAACTTCTCTTTAAACCAATGGGCCTCCCTCACGGTGTAAGTCCCAACCCTCCTATGTACATATTCATTTCCTTGTACATAAACACCCATTCGTGTACATATTCATTTTCTTGTACACATTCAAACTTGTAAATAATCAAGTTACACTTGCTTCAAACGCTCGTTTTACACACTTGTTTATATTTCCTTCATAAACTCATGTGAATAAATTTTATACACTTGTTTATATAACTGTCTAGTTATAACATAACAAACTAGTCTAACAACTAGGTCCCCTGCAGAGTTAGTCTTCTCTTGGACTTTGTACAAGATAACTCATTCATCTGAGTTCAGCCTCCTCTTAGGCTTCATATAAGAAAACTCACTCATCTGAGTTTAGCCTCCGCTTAGGCTTCATATAAGACAACACTCCCCTGCTGAGTCAGCCTCCTCTTGGGCTTCGTTCAAAAGAACTCCTCATTGAGTTTAGCCTTCTCTTGGGCATCAAACAAGAAAGAGACCAGGAAATCTCTTAACAGCCTCCTATTGGGCTTCCAATACAAAGAATCACCCGCGCTAGGATAGAACCCTGAGAGTATGATTTCCCGGTGAAATCGCTCTTGAAATCCTAAGAGGATGGTTTCCCGGTGAAACCACTCTTAAAGCCAAAGCCAGCCATACCCTATAGCTTCCTCTTGAGCTTCATACAAGGACCCTCGATGACCCTCGGAATGCCTCCTCTTGGGCTTACAATACAAGGACCCATGGGCTTCTTAAAAGCATCCCCCTAATCCAATCAATTTCTCCTCGAGATTTAGACATCTATCATCTCTATGGAAGAAATATCTCATCTATCACATCACATACAATCAAATCTTTTTTCAAACTCTTTTCAAACAAAAACATCTCTTAATCGTAAGTGGTAACGCTTGTACACTCAAGCAAAACACCCAATGCTTACAATTAAAAGATTCAATCATCTTTTTCAAATATCTTTCTTAAACTCATAAGTGGTAACGCTTGTACACTCAAGCAAAACACCTATAACTTACGATGAAAGATTCAATCAATCAACCTTTCAAAACAATGTATGTGATGAAATAGATTAGATACATTTTTCATTAAGATGACATTTGTCTTTGTCTTCTTAATAACATCCTGTTGCTTCCACTAGCATAAGTGGGAACTACGATTGCTCTGACTTTCTCAACATCCCTTTGAGAATACGTAGGCACAAGGTCTCATCCTTGGCGAGCAAAACTTCTTTCTCCCTCAAACCAAACAAACCATAGATCCCTTTAGATCCGAGCTACAAATGCTCTGATTCCCATTAAGGGATATGTATGCAGAAGATCCCAATGATCTTTGCGAGCACAATAATAACAAAACCTAGGATCCCACATAATCTATCCTTTTTAAAATCCAAAGGAGAAACTTTCCCAATCATAGAAATAGCAATTAAAACACATAAACATATCAAACATATTCATATATAAAGCTATAGATAACTATATATATATATATATAGGGTGCTCCATCTATTCCATTTATATAAAAAAAAACCTTGCCTGAAATCTCCCCAATGCGTTGCGTCTAGTTCGCGCTAGTCGTAATGCATATCAAATCAATTGAGGGTATTGCAGCTTTCCCCTTTTTCATAATCATTTTCTTGTGTTGGAAATAATAAAGCTTGATGCTCGCGGCATCTTTATAAACAAATCAAAAGAGTAAATCGTTTCGAGCCAGAGAATCCGAATTCAAATTCGATTCCCTCGCGCGTCACTTTTTAACGCGAACAGAAAAAATGGCGACTCTGCTGGGGATTTCCGTTAAATTTTGATTTTCAAAAAAATGTGACTCTGCTCAAGAGCACCAAGTTTGTTTTTGTTTTCAAAAAGAAAAAAAAGGGGTTTAGCTTTACTCATCTACGGATTGGTGTTGTTTCCCAACGTCCCAAGTTTCCTTGATATCAACGCCATAAGGATCTTTCTGATTGGAAATCCCGTTCCCACTTTGCCTCTAAATGGTGACAAGGTTTCTTGATTTTTTATGATCATGATGGATCATTTGAAGTGTTTTGATGATTGAAAAAGTTTGATTTTGCAAAAGTTGACCAAAAGTCAAAGTTTGACTTTTCTATGCAGATGAATTTTTATCAAACGATTCAGAATTTGTCTGATGAAAAATATGGAATTCTGTGATGTTTTGAATCAAGAAATTAGGTCAAGATGTTGAATTGAAGATATAAAGATCAATCTCCAATAAAATAGGTCAATCATTGAGCAAAAAGTCAGTGATTCCCTATCCTCGATAAAAACCCTAATTGGTCGATTCTTGATAGATCATGAGAAAAAGTTGGGAATCTGAAGATCATCTGTTGATGATTGATTAAGATAGATCAATTGAGGTGAGTGGAAACTCAAACCCTAATTGATCACATCTTGAACAGATGAAATTTTGATGAAACCCTGATTTTGACTTCTAGAAGCCACACCCGATCTATTCTGTTCTAAACTGTTAGTGATGCAGTGATGTAAATGTAAGGTGGTATATTATGTCAAAAATTGGGGTATGACACCGTTTCGATATACGTCTAATGGCCGCGATGATTTATTGCTACTTACCTAAAAGGAAACCCGGATCCGGGTGTAGGATCCCCCACAAATATAATGCCCAAGCAACCCTTAAAGATAAAGCATACAAGTCAAACAAAAAGCAGTAAAAGTGATCTAAAAATCCCTAAGGTATTCTCTCTTAAGGGTGTGTCCCCAGCAGAGTCGCCACAACGGTGAACCGACTTTGAGATTTTTGTATCGCAAATGTGCGGATAGCAAGAGTCGCCATCGACTTTTCTTTTATCCAATTAAGGGAAGGTGAAAAGAACAGGAAAAGACCTTCGTTAGATTCTGAGTAAGGGAGAAGGTTATGAAAAGGGAAGGTATTAGCACCCCTTTCCATCCGTAGTGATCTACGGGCTCTTATTTGCTCTTAGATCATTTTCAAAAAAAAAAAAAGGTGCTTTCTGTGTGTTTGACAAAAATGTTTTGAAAAAAAACGCATTTCGCTTTGACTTTGTAATGATTCATGTAGGAATGTATACAAAGTGTTCGGAAATGTTTTGTTTTTGAAAAGTGTTTGAACTTTGACAAAAGTGTGAGGTGTGAAAAGTATTTTAATAGAGCAAGCAACTAAAAGTCCTATTACCTACTCAGAATGGCCGTTTTCGTGTTGTTTTACTTTCCTTTAGAATAGTGTTATCCATACCATTAGTTGGTAGGTAACCCCGTTCGTTGGATGTAAGCGGGACATTCGAAGGGACATCGGATGGTCATAGAAGGCAACTTGTAGGAAGTATCCTAGCACATTCGAAGGGACTATCATCATTTTTCGTAGGGGACAATCGAGGGTCAAGATCATGTATTCGTAGGCGACATCGTGGGTCTATGATCTTTGTATTGAAGGGACTATGATGATTTGTTTTGAAGGCAACGGTGCTAGAATACCTCTACGTTCGAGGGACTTGACCATTTGAATTCGTAAGGCAACGAGAGAGAATTACCCTAAGGGGTGCATGTGTGAAAAGAGTGTGTTGATTTCAGGTATTTTATCTTGGAATTATGAGTGATCTATGTCCAATTTTATCTTGCCATACACGCCTAATTACTAGCAGTTTATAGGGTGCAGAAAGTAAATAGCGGAAATTTAAAATGCGGAAAGATAAAGTCCTACGCTATTACATGGCTTTGGGGCAGATACATAATGAGAGTGCAGAAAATAAAAGTCCTAATTAAACTATTACATCCCATAGGCAATTACATAATTGAAAAAGAAAAGCAAGAAAAAACGCCTGAAACGGTATAACCTGTAAACATATACAAAGTCGGGTAACGGAAGAAAATTGCATAAGAGGAAAATGTTAGTAAAAATAAGTATTTTTGAATGAGAAAAAGTTTGTGTTAGTAACGACATTAATATGATAAGATAATTTTTTGGTAATTTTTGGAATTGATTTGATAATAAAAAACAATTAAAAGTGATTTATATGATTAATTAGCAATTAAATTAAATATGCATGCAAAAATAATAATTTTAATTTTAAAAATTAAATAAGTATTTTTCTGATGATTATGCAAAAAAATAAATATTTTTGGAGTTTTTAGATGCATGATAAAAAATATTAAAGATAAATTAAAATAACATGAAAATATTAAAGAAAATATAAAAATATGAAAAAATAGAAGTTAGTTTGTAAAGAGGCAAAAATATATGGTCTTGCCTGGGATCGAACTGGTGACCTCTTGGATGAAAATACGCGCCCTCTGCCTTAACCACTGGACCAAAGCATTTTTGGTGTTTAGTTAATGAAACGAAGCGTTTTTAAACGAAATCGCCTCCTGGGAATTCAAATTCACGCGCGAAGAACATCATCTTCTTCGTTTAAATTTCTGGGAATTTTGTGTTAGTCGAACTCGACGCTAAGGCCCCTGCAAATCTCAAAAACTCCATACAAGCAATATAAATGAATGATGAGTACATGAATCGATTGCAAATTGAATTCTAAACACGGTGGTGGTGCTAGTTTTGTCCAATTTATCCTATTTAGAGAGACCCTAATTCGAACCAGAAAACCCTAAACATGGTGTATTTCGATTCAGGCCGTGGAAATACAATTAAATCATCCAGAAAGCTTGCAAACTTTGTTCTAAACACAAAACAAACATCAAAACACGTTAATAATGCATGAATAACAGAATTCGAATTTTGAAAAAGTAAGAACAAACCAAATCGTGTTTTTGTGATTCTTGATGTTATTGAGTGTTGTAAAGGTCTGGATCGATTCTAAAGACACCAAGGAATGCAATGGAAGGCTTAGAATCAATTGAAACGAGCTAAAACCAAGGCTGCAAGTTGCTTCAAGAACACGGTTTTTTGACTTTAGGTTAGGGTTCTTTGAGGCAATTTTTCTGTTCTTTCTCATGTGATATGCATTGTACATTTATAATGGATGGATTTTGGGCTGAATTGAAGAACAAATAATGATCAATCAATGTAAAAAATATTTGAATTTTGTATGAAATCAAATCTTCCTTTTTTGATCAAATTTCAATTAAATTCTTGCCAAATCTATGCAAATTTCGAAATTCGCCAGCTTGTGTGAGTTACTTGGATCTCAAGCATGAGAGAAAAATCAATTTTGCATTTAATTTTGATTTTATACCTTATTTTTAAATGTAATTTGTTTTTAAATGAGTAAAATTCAAATTAAATAGAAAAATAAAGACAAAATTCGTGGCGTTGGGCTTGAAGGTTCCAAATAAGATAAGGAACACGTTTAAACCAAGAAAAACTAGGCCCATTTGCAAAATTTTGGATTTTCACAAGTATTTCTATTTGTGCACTTCTTCAAAAATGCCCACCTTGTACAAGGTGTATTTTGCTCAATTTTCCACATTTTTGAGTGTTCTATGACTTTTTAGAAAGCTCTAAGTGTCCTCTAACCAACCTCTTTGGTTTCATCTCAATTGGAGTTTCCATGCTCAATAAATCTTCAAAACAAAAAGTTGACTTTTTGTTGACTTTGAAAAGGACCCGTAATGTTTTGATTCATACCTTCCAAATGAAGCATTTTTTGAACATTCTTGTGAGACATGAAGTTGTAGAGAATTGAATTTCCTTCAAAATGAGAGGTGGTGGAAAAATTTCTGAGAAAGTATGAAGAAGTTATGCTCAGTCAAAGTTCAGTTGACTTTTCATTGAAAAACCCTAATTTGGAAAATTTGACTTTTGTGCAAATCTTGAGTTTTCTTGATGAATCATGATCAACCCTTGATCAAATGATGAATGTAACTTCAAAATGAGGATGTTGACCAAAAATCATGAAGTTTGACTGTATGTTGACCACAGTTGACTTTTTGTCCAATACAATTGATTTTCAACCATCTGAGCAATTGCCTGAGGAAACTTGACTTGTGAGGCTTGAAACTTGACACGGAGATTCTTTGAAGCATATGATGAGGCATGATGACCATTGGAGATGTTGGAAGTCCATCTGGATCTGAGAATTGCCAAACCCTAGTTTGGGCTGATTGTCTAGGAGAGGGTTTGTCTGATCAACCCTTGAGAAATCCTTGAGTGTAGATGTATGAAATGTCTTGAGAAGTAGGAGGGAAAATTTTGGGGTATGACAATAGGTCGCAAAGTTTTATTTTGTAAAAGCGTAGATTTACATTTTCTGCCTTTACTTTCCCCCAAACCATGTAATAACGTAGAATTTACATTTCCGCACTTTTAAATTCCACACTTTATTTTCCTGTACATATATCTAACTGCTAGAACTAAAATCAACCGTAGATCTCTTCTAATCTCAAGATAAATATCTGAATACAACACACTCTTTTCACCCTTACACACCTGAAGCAACTCGATTTTCAAAAAATCATTTAAATTTTGAAAACGAGTGAAATCGCCACCTAATTTTATTTGTTGTAAAAAGAACGGGAAAATATAGATAAAACCCCATAGATGCGGATAAGGCGGTCTACGACCAAAAATATGGAATCGGGAGTCGGTTATGTAAGGGGTAGGTATTAGCACCCCTTACATCCATCGTACTCGATGGGACCCATTTAGTTCTAAGTGTTTGTGTGTGTGTGTTTATTTCTAAGTTATGAACACTAAAAGAAGAAAAAGAATTTGTTTATTTTTATTTTGAGTTTGGCACGGTTTCGAAACCGTGTGCCTACGTATTTCCTTGTGCAATGGGAAAGTCAAAACTCTGTAGTTCCTCTCAAAAAGGTTTTAAGTTTGTTGTATTGATTTTATAAGAAAAATCGTGCATTAGACATTTCAAATGCTTGAATTTGGACTTGTTTAGTTTGTTTGAAAAGCTTTAAGTTCACGTTCGTGTTTGAAATGGCTATTGCACACTCTTTGTCGGAAAAGAGTTTGATGATCGCATATGAGCAAGAAAAGGGTTTTGAGTGAGTTGAATTATTTTTTAGATGAGTGAAAAAGTATCGAACAATAGGACTAATGTCTTACGATTCAAATACTAGAAACCCAAGGAACTAATGCTCAGACGAGTCGTCTATCACCCAAAAAGATTTTCTTATGAAAAAGCGAGGTGAAACAAGTTCCACGTTATTAGAAGTCTTTAAGCAACTGGTCTAGCGTCCAACGACTTAAAGACTAAGAATTTATTTGGGGACAAGTTTTTAAACAATTGGCCAAGCGTCCAACGACTTAAAAAGTTGGATTTTATTATGAAAAAGGTTTTGAAAATGCACTCGACGTTGGATCGAGGTCTGTAGGTTAATTATGAAAGTGTTTTGAGATACGTGCTGAGATGGAATATGGAATCGGGTTATGATTAATTAAGTATATGGACTTAATTAACCTCGTGAGGATAGGTGCTCCTATCCCCAACCATGAGACCCTGGTGCATGGAAGATTGGTATATAGACCAATGTTATTTTCGGGTTATGTTTAACTAAAGCAACAAGGGCTTTAATTAACCTCGTGAGGATGGCCATGCCCATCCCCAACTATGAGACCCTTTAAGAAATCGGCATATGAGCCAATCGAAACAGAATCAAATTAATTTTAACATTTAGTTGTGTGCGAAGTGTACAATGGTGAATAATGCCGAATAAACAGATAATTATCACACAATACAACCGAAAATTTAAATAATTATTAGAAACGATTTTTTTTGTTTGATGAAAAATCAACTAATAGTTTAATCGATAATTCATCAAATAGAAACTATCAGAACCAATTATTATTTAGTACATCGCAACAAAAATATTATTCGCATAAAAATAAATTAATTGAAAAGATGAAAGTTTTAGAGTTAGCCTGTATCGCAGTGATTCTGGGAAGTGCGGGAAGAAATCCATCTGATCCTTGTACGATCGGTCATTAAAATCTCAACGCGTGCTAGCAAACCGGATGCGTCAGATCTTTTTTCTCCAAAATATACCAACGGCTAGGGTAGTGTACTACTTACCAATTATTTTTACACTTTCCTCTTTTCTTATAAACAAATTATTTAACAAAAAGAAAAAGAAAAGAAAAAGAAAAAAGAAAATAAATTAAAAGCAAGGTGGTGACACTTGTCACCACCAGATTTAATCACTAAAACAAAAAAAAAGAAATTAATTTTTATTTTTTAAAATGGAATTAAAATAAAAAACAAATGAATACCCAAATGGGCAAAAATAATATCTATTTCTCTCTCTCTCTCTCTCTCTCTCTCTCTCGTGAAACACGATCCTCATCTTCCTCCTCTCATCCTCACGCGTTTCTCACTGTTTGACCCAGAAATCCCATGGATCCTCATCGCTCTCTCTCGTTCCTCACCGGTCTCTCGCCATTCTCTCACCATGGTCTCTCTGGTAATTGAAATGGCCGCGCCAGAAATCGCCTCATGGCGGTTCCGGCGGCGGCGTGGCCCATAACCCCAATATCTTCATGTTTTATATATTTTTGATTCTTCCTACTTTGATGCCTGTGTTGATTTTTGCAGATACATTACAGATTGTGGGCGAAATCCAAAGGGGGTTTTTGAAACCTTAAACCTCTGACGTGATTCCGGCAACGGTGAGGATACCTGAGCCTTGGAGACGTGTCAATGGTGAAGGATTGCTTCAGTGCTTGTTTCGGGTGAGACCGTTCTAACCCTCTTCTCTTCTTTCTCTATATCAGAAACTTGATTTCTGAAACAACACTTCTGAAGGGTTTGTTTGGGGAAAATGATGAGCCATTGGTTTTTTGATTGTTCTGTGTTTTGGTTATTGCTGGAACTGTCTTGCTGGTTTTTTGTGGTTCTGATATATGATCGGTTTCTGGGATATCAGTTTGTTTTGGAACAAAAAATGACTTCTGTTTTCTGGGTTTTTGTTAGAACAGATGCTATCCATTTGATTTTTTTTGCTATGCTTTTGAATGTTAGAACAGATTCTCTGTGTTGGTCTTTGATCTTGGTTATGGTTGGTTTGGTAGAACAGATGTTATGTTTGTATCCTGGTGTTCTGGTATATTTTCTGTTGTGTTTAAATTGTGGCTGGAACTTGTCTTTTGAACAGATTATCCTTGGTCTTGGCTCTATCTTTGAACAGATATCATGCTTGTATCCTTGGTTATCTTCTGATCTCTTATGCTATTTTTTCTGATTGGTTTGAATAGACATTTGCCTTGGTTTTCCTTGCTTAATGTTGGCTCTTTTATTCCTTTTGTGTAACTCCCATCTGTCTCTCCTTGGAAACACATCTTGTTGCCTCTGTGATTGCTTGTAGTTATTGCCATTTTTCCTCTTTTAGCTATGCTGCCTGCTATGTGGTCTGCTATATAATTCCCATTTTTGGCCTACTGCTCTGCTATTTCTCTATTATCATATTGCTGGCTGTTATATCATAATGCTCTCTTTGGGTGAAATTTTTTTCACTTTATGCTGATAACCATGGCTTGTTGGGTAAAATGTTTCTGGTTTGCTGCCTGTTGCTATTCTATTGACTTCTTGCTGCCTTTGATATCATGTTGACTTCATTTGGGCTGAACTAATTTGTGACAAACTGTTGGGTTGGATTGCTTGCTTTGGGAAAACATGATGTTTTCTAGTTTTCCCCGCTTCGCACCTCCTTTAGTGAACCGACAACAAAGGTTGTTGTGATTTGCAATAGGAGTTGGTGGCCGATGAAAGAACTTTAGTTCTGAGGCTTTGGTCGCTTGAAACAATTAACCTTTCAAAACCTGATTCCCTAACACAACCTTCATGATGAGTCTGAAAAAGAATAATTCTTTTGATTTTCCTATGAATTTTGTTTATGTTTTGTAATTGCTAATCATGTTCCTTTCTTTCTTATTTTTCATGAATGACGGCAACAGTTGAATGGCACGGCATGGAGATGAAGAGGAGCACTCAGATGTGAAGGATGGCTCGGAGGAAGACAACAATTCGCTCGAACAAGCTTTAGAAACTCGTAGCATTAGAATAGAATTAGGACATCTTTGTACTTTTTTGTAAAAATTTAGAATACCTTGTAATATCAAATTGATAAAACAAATGTTTCAAATTCAAACTTACAATTCCAAACTTTTCTTGCAAAAAGCAATGCAATTTGATACAAATAAAATACCAACTTGAATGACATCCTAGATTGGATCCTCATTAATGTACTTACTTGAAACTAGTGAAACGAATAACATACTCGTTATGGAACGAAACTCTTTGCAACTAATGTTTCTCCGCTAAAGAATTCAAAACCCAAGAACACATCTTTCCCCATTGGACTTAAATTCCCAAGAAATAAAGAATTCC
Organism: Vicia sativa; assembly: GCA_021764765.1. Lineage (NCBI taxonomy): Eukaryota > Viridiplantae > Streptophyta > Magnoliopsida > Fabales > Fabaceae > Vicia > Vicia sativa. The sequence continues at coordinate 23,400,122 of CM038797.1, forward strand.
TTTAAAATTTAAATTCAAAATAAATAATTATTCTTGAACTCAAATTCCAAAAACAAATAATTCCTTCCGAACAAATAATTCCAAACAGTTCCTTTGAACCAATAATTCAAACTGCTCTCTTAAAAAAATTCAAACCTCTTGAATTTTGAATTATTCTCAAATTGAATCAAGAATAAAATAAAACCTTCCTTCAAACCCAACACGCTTTTTTTAATGAAAATTTCCAGAAACTCCTCAAGCCACAATGAATGAACGCTATGCTTGAAACAATGAGGTAAAACAAAGGGGAAATTTTGGGTGCGACAGTGCTATTCAATCATCTTGAACCCGGTAAGTGAGAAAGATTGACTTTCGAACGCTTAAGGTGGAAGAGGATTGAATACCAGAGAACCCCAAAACATTTTTCCTAGGCGGGAAACCAATGTCACAAAAACGGATAAGATATCTCGATTATAGAGCCAAAGAAAAGACGCCTGATGAGAAAAACTTTTTTAGCAACATCGTAAAGAGTACCAAATGAGAAATATCAGAAGATCTCCATACCACTGGGGATAACCGAGTAACCGCAATGAGTTTAACAGTAAGTTTTAATGAAAATGCTATGAGAAGAAAACCAAACTCCTCAAGCGAAAAGAAAAACAATATGCTAAGCCATCGCAGAATGTCTTAAAGAGAATGCTATGAGAAGAAAACCGAGCTTCTCAAGCGAAAGGAAATAAGATAAATTAAAGATTCAATAGAATCGAGAAATTGTCAGAAAATCCCAAAGAGTTAAGGAATATCTGCAGACCTTAACGAAGATGAAATTTGAGAAACTGTCTAAAGATCCCAAAGAGTTAAAGAATACCCGCAAACTTTAACGATGATAAAATCGAGGATTTTTCAGAAAATCCCGAAGAGTTAAGGAATACCTGCAGACCTTAACGAAGATAAATGGCTAGAACAATATCAGAACTGTTGGTGCACGAAGGTGCGAGGAGCCATGACATGCTGAATGTCTTTGACCGTGTAACTTCCGAGTTACCAGCAGAACAATTTCAGTAGCGCACCCGAGAATACACTTCTCTGGGGATAAACAAATTAATATCCAGCACACTGGTGTGGTATAGATGTTTATGAAGTCGGTAAAACTTGTTTCCGACGTTTCTGCTGATGAGAGAGCTTACTGAACATGTACAGACATGTTGAACAACTTCTGAGTTGACAAGATCTTCAATTCGTATGCAGATAGCTTTACCGGTGATAGAAGAATTAAGTTCAGCACCTGCGACTGAAAAACTTCTAGGGTAATGAGCTTCAATTTGCTGGCATTGTATAGACAATGCGTTGTAGCAAGTGGGTATGTGGGTCAACTTCTGAGTTGGGGAAATATCCTGAGATTGAATAAATAACCTGCCTGGTGGACATTTGTTGAGTAGTTGATGACTTACTGGAGAAATAAACACACTAGAAGTTCAATGTAGTTTTCTGAGAACAGCTCAGAGAAGCAAAAATTGCAGAAGTTACTGCCATTAGAATTTACTAAGAAGATTCTTGTTTGAAAGAAATCTTGAAAATACCAAGAATAATGTTGTAATAACCCTTTCTGAAGGAGACTCTCTTGGGAGTAAATTAAGCTTCGCTGGGAAAACTTCGTAAGAAAACCGTGTGGAAAATTCACTGGGGATTCCCGGTTGATAATTGTGCTGACATTAGAGTCCATTTGAAAGAGACGACTGTTTCGCTGGGGTTTAACTTTTATATAATTTCTCTTTGTCTTGCCCAAGACAAATGAGTTTGTATTTAGGGCCCTGTTTCATATTGTGAATCATAAATAAAAGCGTTGTTTTGATTCCACATTTTGTGTTTGTTTTTCGTTTTTTCCCTTTTCTTGGAAATGGTAATCCTAAAAAACCCAAATAAAAACAAACAATCTTTAAAAAAAAATATGATAAATGATCTGCATACACTTTCACATTAACTTTTTCTATAAAAAAAAGAAGGGTTGATAAATCAAACATAAATCAAATATGCAGATTAGCAGATGGACAAATCCATTGAACGCAATAACTCTATGCTCTGTCCCAACTTTGAATTCCCTGTGTTCGATGCCGAGGAAGAAGTTGAAGAAGAGATCCCAGATGAGATTTCTCGACTACTTAAGCACGAGGAAAGAATCATTCAACCTCACAAAGAGCCTTTGGAAGCAATCAACTTGGGTTCTGAAGAAGACAAAAAAGAAGTGAATATCGGAGCTCTACTCGACAGCAACGTCAAGGGCAAACTGATAGATCTTCTCAAAGAGTATGTTGATGTGTTTGCTTGGTCTTACCAAGACATGCCGGGTTTAGATACCGGCATCGTGGAGCATCATTTGCCATTAAGACCGGAGTGTCCACCAGTTAAACAAAGACTAAGAAGAGTTCACCCAGACATGGCCGACAAAATCAAAAAGGAAGTACAAAAGCAGCTCGACGCAGGTTTCCTCGTCACTTCTGAATATCCTCAATGGCTAGCCAACATAGTGCCTGTCTCCAAGAAAGACGGAAAGGTCAGAATGTGTGTTGACTACCGGGACTTGAACAAAAGACGATTTCCCACTACCGCATATCGACATGCTAGTGGATAGCACTGCAAAGTTCAACGTCTTTTCCTTCATGGACGGTTTCTCTGGCTATAATCAGATCAGAATGGCTCCCGAAGACATGGAGAAGACATCCTTCATCACGCCATGGGGCACGTTTTGCTACAAAGTAATGCCGTTTGGATTAAAGAATGCAGGCGCAACTTATCAAAGGGCAATAACTACTCTCTTTCATGACATGATGCATAAAGAGATCGAAGTCTACGTGGACGACATGATAGCAAAGTCTGATACTGAAGAAGAGCATATAGAATATCTCTTGAAATTGTTTCAGCGACTAAGGAAATTTCAATACCGAATCCTAACAAATGCACCTTTGGGGTAAGATCTGGAAAACTCCTAGGTTTCATTGTCAATCAAAGAGGTATTGAAGTTGACCCTGACAAAGTCAAGGCTATTTAAGAAATGCCTACGCCACATACAGAAAAGCAAGTAAGATGATTTCTTGACGGTTGAATTACATCTCCGATTTATCTCTCAAATGACGGCCATCAGGCCAATATTCAAGCTTCTCCAAAAATCAAGAGGTTGTGTGACGTAAGATTGCGAAAAGCTTGACAAGATCAAGGAATACCGCCGAACCACCAATATTGATTCCTCCAAAGGAAGACCATTAATCATGTACCTTACCGTGCTAGAAGATTCCATGGGCTGCATGCTTGGACAAAGAAGATGAAACCGTAAGAAGGAGCATGCCATTTACTACTTGAGTAAAAGTTCACGATCGTGAAACTCGTTACTCCATGCTCGAGAAAACATGTTGTGCTTTGGTATGGGCTTCAAAACGTCTCGCCAAGACATGATCACCACACGACTTGTTTAATCTCCAAAATGGATCCAATCAAGTACGTCTTTGAAAAGCCTGCTTTAACAGAAGAATTGCTCGATGGCAAATGTTGTTATCTCGAATATGACATCCAGTACCGTGCTCAAAAGCGGTCAAAGGAAGCATTCTCACGATCACTTGGCTTATCAACCGATCAACGAATACCAATCTCTCAAATTCGACTTCCCTGACGAGGATGTTATGTACTTAAAGATGAAAGATTGTGACAAACCGCTACCTGAAGAAGGTCCTGATCCAGAATCTTTGATGGAGCAGTTAATGTCTTTGGCAATGGAATTGGGGTAGTCATCATCACTCCCGAGGGTTCTCATATCCCGTTTTCCGCCAGATTGCTATTTCATTGCACCAACAACATCGTAGAATATGAAGCTTGTATCATGGGTATCAAGAAGCCATCGACTGAGGATCAAGATCCTTGACATATATGGAGATTCACTTGTGATCAATCAAATCAAAGACAAGTATGAAACTCATCATCTTGGTTTGATTCCCTACAGAGATTATGCAAGACGTTTGTTGACTTTCTTCAACAAAGTTGAACTGCATCATATCCCTCGAGATCAGAATCGAATGGCAGACGCCTTGCCTACTCTATCTTCCATGTTCAAAGTCAGCAATTGGAATGATATGCCTAAGATTTGTATCAGACTCCTTGAAAGACCTGCATATGTGTTTACAACTGAAGTAGTCTTCGACGATAAACCGTGGTTCCACGACATCAAACGCTTTCTTCAAACTCAGGAGTGCCCGGGGCATCGCACAAAGATAGGAAAACTCTAAGGAGGCTTTCTAGAAATTTCTTCCTGAATGAAGATGTGCTATATAAAAGAAATTTCGACATGGTCCCGCCGATGCGTGATGCATAACGGCGATATGATAATTCACGAAGTGCATGTAGGGTCCTTTGAACCCATTCAAATGGGCATGCAATGTCCGAAAAATCTTGAGAGCAGGATACTATTGATAACGATGGAATCCGATTGTCAGAACACGCCAAAAGATGTCACAAGTGCCGATCTACGCAGATAAGATCCACGTGCCGCCAACTCTACTCAACGCTCTCTCTCCATGGCCTTTCTCCATGTGGGCATCGACATGATTGGGATGATTGAACCAAAAGCGTCCAACGGACATCGCTTCATTTTAGTGGCTATTGATTACTTCACCAAATGGGTCAAGCAAGATTCACGCCAACGCCACAAGACAAGTGGTTGTGAGGTTCATCAAGAACAACCTCATTTGCCGATATGGAGTTCCAAGTAAGATCATTACGTATAATGGATCAAACTTGAACAACAAGATGATGAAAGAACTGTGAGGAATTCAAGATTGAGCATCATAACTCATCTCCTTACCGGCCAAAGATGAACGACGCCGTTGAAGCTGCCAACAAGAACATCAAAAAGATCGTCCAAAAGATGGTCACCACCTACAAAGACTGGCACGAATGCGCCATTTGCTCGCATGGGTATCGTCAAGACGACATCAACAGGGCCACCTTTTCTCTAGTATACGGCATGGAAGTAGTGCTCCTCGTAGAAGTTGAGATTCCATCAATGAGAGTTCTCATGGAAACAAAGTTATCTGAGGCCGAATGGTGTCAAAGCGATACGCAAATGAACTTAATCAAGAAAACGTCTCGACCGCCTCGTGTCATGGACAACTATATCAAAGAAGGATGAAGAAAGCCTTCGACAAAAAGGTCCGACCTCGTGAATTCCAAGAAGGCGACCTTGTGCTTAAAAAGATTCTGTCTTTTCAACCAGATTATAGGGGAAAATGGACTCCTAATTACGAAGGCCCATACATCGTCAAAAGAAGCTTTTCTGGCGGTGCTATGACTCTCACAACCATGGACGGTGATGAACTCCCGATCCCGTGAATGCTAATGCACCAAGAAATACTTTGTCTAAAAACAAAAGAAAACGGTAAGTCGAAACCCGAAAAGGGCTTAGACAAAATGAGCGCCCTTGGACCAAAACCGAAAGGGCGGTCTAGGCAAAAACTAGAGACAACAAACAGAAATTATCCTGATAGATTGAAAAAAACCTGAAAAGGCAATCTATGCAAAAGTTAAGGATCAAAATGACAAAGTAACTGCATCAGTCCGTACTTCGTCAATCTAAAGAATCTTCCATCAATGGATCTTCAATCAAATCTTTTAAAGCAACAAGCACAGTTGGAATTCAAAGTTGTTAGGGATAATAGTGGTTATTTGCTTTCAATGTAGCCTTTTCCCAATAAATTATCATTTCCAACTTTGTAATAACTCATGGAATCACGCCTTGGTCGATTACCATTCTATCAATAAGATTTGAGCTTTGTGCCCATTTGTTTGCAATTTTGCTTTATTCTGCTTTTGCAAAATAACGCTTTTATTGTAAAAATCACTTTGAAACTAAAAAAAGTTTATGAATTTTACTTCAAAATTTTGAAATAAAAGCTAAATTTTCCTTTGAACTATGAACACGTAAAGAACTTCAAGCTTTCTCCATGAGTGTTTCGACCTCTAAAAGATAAAACAACTCGCTAAAGAAGTCTTCTTCTCTAAAAGAGATTATCAAAGGACGACATTCTTATCCCAAAAGAATCCCCAACAAAGGTTCTAATGAAATGCCTTTTTTAAAGTTTAAAGCATGCAACTCGATTCATCATCGAACGCCTACACCATTGCGCATTTTGCCGAGTATTTGTTGAACCGTGATGTAGTCCTTTTCCTAAATACCCTTTTGTTGTCTTGTTAAGTAGCCAAGATGCATATGACATTCATAACATTCATCATTCATACATAATAGCATCATTAATACATTCCTGCATTTCTTAAATGTTTGTTTCAACATCACTTGTTTAGGTTGCATTTATTCCCAAAAACAAGTGTGGGTATGTCATCTCTCCACTAGATTATCCCCAAGCAGAGAAATACATCTTTTCTTTATCATGTTCCCCAGCTGAGAGCATTCCTCATTGGGAACGAAGTCTTGATTGACCTTTTCTTTCCAGCTTATTCTTGGATAGAACCTGGTCTCTAATCAACTCAGGATTAGATTTCACAAAAAAAATCTACCTGCAAACAATAAGCAATAGCCTCGTCATTCGAGCTGCTTATTTTCCTTTTCATCTTGAAACTTGTCATAAAACAATTGTTCTTCTCAGCAAGTTCAAATCATGACAGTTCAAGAAATCCCCACAGTTGTCTTTCTGTCTAAAGAAAACTTGTGTCTTCTCAATCAAAATGCCCGCATCTTCTCAAAAAAGAGAGATCCCTGGCAAGATTGTAGATTTGAAAATAGAAACTCACTTGAGATCTGTTTCCATCATTGTCTATTATTCACAAGGTGAATACTCAGAATTTTCTCAAGAATTACCTTGTTATAGTTATCACTTCCCTGATAATTGGTAATATCTTCAGAGCTCATTACCATAAACTATCACAAAGCTGATAATTGGTAATATTATCTTCACTTACCTTAAACATTGTCACAAGGCTGACAGAAGGTAATCTCCTCAAAATAGATTTTCACTTACATTGTGAATCTATTTTCCCAGTGAAACATATTGCGTGTTTCCCAACAAACAGGATTCTCCTTTCTTAGACAGATTGAGTCATCCTCACAAATCTTTCCCCCGGTATATCAATCTTTGATACCTCCTGGGTAAATTTTCTACAATCATTTTGCATCATTCGCATATTTTTTGGTATCTTAGGTCCAAAATTTATGATTCGATATTTAAGTCTCTTCACACCTATCGAGACGAAGATCTTCATCTTCATATCTCAGGTTAAAGAAACTTAAATAGGGGTGTTGCACCCCAAATTTTACCCTGATATTTTTTCTATTCGCATTTTTGTTTATAAAAAAAATAGTCATTCAGTCATTGCATATGCATCATTTCGTCGTATTTAAACTGATTAAAAGTCAGTCTAAATCGATATTTGCATCATTTTTAATTGTAAAATACCCGTTATTTTAGTTCATTTATTTTTACCTCTCTGCCTGATTATTGCATTATTATAATTTATTTCTATGACGATGATATCGATATTTTGATTTTTCAAACAAGCTGTCAAAAGTGATTCGACACTGTGCGAAAATTAGCGGAGAAAATATTCCAAGTTTTCATCTTTTACTCGCTGTTTTATGAATTTACGTATCGTGTAAGTCATAAAAATGTGATCTCCCTGATTTTTCGATACAGTTTGAAGACTCGTTTTTAACTGTGAGTATTTTACAACCGGGTATTTGGTATTATTATTTTATTTCGATTTTTATTATTTTGATAATTTTTCTTCAATCTTTGATACTCGTAATTTATTTTAATATATTCATTTTATTTATCGGATAAATTTTTTGTCCAAACTTTTACCATTTTTGACAAGTTTAGGTGTCCATTTTTTATCTCAAAAAAATCAAACAAAAATACTATTGGGCTTGTTAATTTTTACTAGATCTATTTTTGTGGCCCATTTAATTATGAAGGGCATTTTTGGCATTTTGAAAAATAACTTAACCTAATTTTATGGGTATAAATATATGGTATATTTTGTTGCTTAAGGGGGAGAACACAAAAACAACAACAGAAAAGGAGGCGGAGTTTGTTTTGTTTAGATCAATAATAAACTATTGTTTTTTCCATCAATACTCCCTTCACTCAATCACGAACAACACCTTCTATTAAGCCACCACTCCCTTGTTTCACCTCCACCTTCAATCCTCCTCTCGATGTCTCTCTCTGCTCCCTCCATTCACTCGTAGCCTCACACCTCTCAAGACCCCTCCATCTTCGCCTCCGCTGAACCTCAACCGCGACACCCTCCGCCCTGCTTTTCCTCTCGTCGCTCCTTCACGCGAACCCCATCAACCATCCACCCTCAACCTCCGTTATCTCTCTCACCGCCACTCTCCGCCGACCACCACACGCCGAAACCCCTTCATCGGCCGCTCACCATCAACACCACACATATCCCTTATGTTCTCATTGTCACCGCTACCTCTTCTTCCACCACCTGCTACCCCTTCATCACCGGTTCAAGCTTCTAACAATAACTCGCTATAGTTTTTAATCTCAGATCGCTTCTCTCGCAGCTCATCTCACACCGACAACAATCGCTCACAACTCAACAAGAGCTTATGCACCTCTGTTCCGTAGCTTCAACTTTCAAGATTTGTTACCTCTACTTTGTTAATCGTAAGAAGCTTGTGTTGTGTTGAGGATTTTAGTTTAGTACCATGTTTGGATGCTCATCTACTTGATAAAAATCACGATTAAGGCCCACACTAATTCAAGGTTTTGATTAATAGTTTTATAAGTTTGGAAATGATACCGCTTACTCAGATTCTCATGTTTTATGACGATTGTGATAGAGTGCTACTTATGAGCTGATATTGAATTTGTGATATTGAATTTGTGTGTGTTTAAGCTTTAGTCAGGTTTCACATCCATATAATATGGTGATTGTATTTTTGCATTATTCTGAGTTGGCTTAATAAGTATGGTCGAGGTATCAGCGTGCTTGTTTCATTGTTCTGTTTTAATTTCATTTAGTTGTGATAATGGTGTTTGGTTTCGATGAAGGTTGTACGATAGTACCGCATTACTTGCATATAAAACTAACCGAGAAACCATTGGTACACCATCTTATTCTCGTTTTAATTTCGATTGTAGTTTGTGTTTGGGTGATATTCATGTTAGTTTCGATGAAGGTAAGTTTGTTTCCGCGATTATTCGCGTAGAAATTCGCCGAGAAACCGTTGAGACATCGTGTTTTATGTCACTCTCATATTTTTAGTTTCAATTGAATTTGAGATAAGGTTTCCATGACTAGTTTCGATGATGGTTCGATGTCTATGTCACGTTATTTGCGTAAGACTTAACCGAGAAAACTATCGAGGGTATCACATTGTTCTTTAGTGCAAGAAAATCATTTTTATCTTGAGTAAAGGTAATTGATTAGTGGCTGCCCCGAATTCGGTTTCATGACATGTTGAATGAATGGTTAATGTTGTTTCGATTACATTTCAATTTGAATCAATGATGGAATCTTGGATGCAATGACAATGGTGTTTCGGTAGTTTAATTGATTTAAGTGAAATTTTGAGTGTTTCTTAATATAATTAAGTTGCCTGCTTTCAGTTTATGCGGTTAAAATGTGTTTAAAACTCAATTTTCCACGTTTTTGATTGATTAATAGCATGAGTTCTTTGGTTAGTCGTCCATTTGTGAATCGATAACCATGAATAAATTCTTGATTCTTGAATTGTTCATTCATTCATATAAGTTGCATTTGATTTTAAGTTCTTGCCTACGAACCATTTTTATTTGCAATTCTATTTCTTTATTTTTATCCCACTAATGCTACTAATGTATTTGTTTCCTGTGAAGATATCCGAGGATGATTCAAGTATACATTTTATACTGTTACATTTATACACTTTTTTTTTATATATACTATTATTTATATTCATACTAGTATTTTTATTCAATATTTAATAATGTACATATAATATACTTGCATTTTTATTTTATTTTATATTTTATACTGTAAATATAACTATACTTAGTATTATTTTTATTTCATATTTATTTCATATATTTAGTATTATTTAGTATTATTTTTTATTTTTATTTCTATTATTATTATACTTTATCTATTAATTCGTAAATAAGTTTGAATTTAATTATATTAATCTTCTTTGTGTTGCAATTTTAAATTTTTAATTCAATTTAATTTTTGAATATGTATGAACTCAAGTATATTATTTAATTTCTTAGATTTAATTTTTATAATCTGTTCTAATATAATAAAATACAATAATCTGCGTTTAAGCTTCTTCGCATTTAACTTTTGTTATTATTCGTTAAGATACAATTACTTTACTGCTTTCTTTAATTTATATTTATCCCCATTCAAAAATTGTATCCAATCCCTTGATGCATTGTAAATAATTTACCGCTTTCCATTTTATTTTACTGCTTAATCCCCATTTATAATTCATGTATCCTCTCCCAAAACAAATATTGTAATAATTATCCAAAGGCACATTTATTTTATTTTAATTTAATTGTCACTTACACAAAACCTAAAAATCTTTTTAAAACTAATATTTGTAAATCATTTTAAACTCGTAAGTCGACAAAGCTACGAAGCGTCATGATGACCACACATGCACACATGTACGCTTGATCCTCGGCCTTCTTACAAGGAGCCTATTTCGATCAATTGTCCCAATTGGTCGCCTTAGTATACTAGCCCACTTTGCTAGTACACATGTAATTTAATTATTTTATACTTAGGTTGGCCACCTTGTACGGGCTTTGTCAATTTTACTTGTGATTTACAATTATCTCGATCCTATTCTTTCTCCATTCACCAAGCATTTAAAACACTTTCAATAAAATTCGACCCAACGTCGAGTTTTCCTCTCAAACCTCGATCCAACGTCGAGTTATTTTCAAAAATGAATTTCTACAAAAAGAGAATATTTGATAAGATTTGTTTTAATAGTTAGATGTTAGCCTAACGATTAAAATAAATCAAAGTTTCTAATTGATTAGATGATAGCCTAATAAATTGAGAAACTTCAAATCCATGTTCTAAAACAAAAAAAAACATAGTGCTATGGTATTTAATTAAATTGTTGGATGATAGTCCGACGATTTAATTAAAATGTAAAGTATTTGGGCCATTAGAGGATAGCCCAATGACTTAAATACTTTATTCCATACACTTAATAAAAGTGAACTTTGTTTCACCTCACCCTTTTCATAATAAAAGATTTTGGATGAGAGATGATCTCGACCTCAATCACCAATCTCGAGTATTCGAATCGTTAGATGATAGCCTAACGTTTTGGTACTTGTCATCCCCAATTTAAAATCAATCTTAACTCACTCAAACTTCTTTTGTGCGTCCAAGCACCTTTACCTTTAAACCCTTTTCAAGATTAGACATGATTCATTTATAATTGAGATGCTTCTTCCTCTATTCCCAAGGTTTTCGACTTCTCCACTTGAGTACTAGAGGTGTTCTCAAACCCTCCCTCATGTTGGTACGTAGTCCTTTATTCTTTATCACACCTTGTGGACGTTAGACGAGTCTTCTCCTTTAAAAATGACGACTTGTCTTTTCATTTAAAATCAATCAACAAACAATTATTTTCTAGCCGAACTACGGCGCTCTGACTTTCCCATTGCACGAGGGAATACGTGGGCACTAAGTCTTACGACCAAAGGCGAGCAAAAATAATAAAAACATTTCTTCTCCCTTTCTTTCTCCTTTCAAAACTTAGAAGATCGTAAAAAAAAATTTCACACTAACACACAACCACACTTTGAACTAAATGAGTACCATCGAGTACGATGGATGTAAGGGGTGCTAATACCTTCCCCTTGCATAACCAACTCCCGAACCTATATCTCTTAATTTCGTAGACCGTCTTATCCGATTTTCATGGGTTTTATCTATATTTTCCCGTTCTTTTTTAGAACAAATAAAATTAGGTGGCGATTTCATTGTTTTTGAAAATTAAAATAATTTTTGAAAAACGAGTTGCTTCAGTTGGAGACTTCACTGGGGAATGTTTCTCAAGCGAGTTAACCCTAGTTTAGTTCTTTGTGTGGTTATGTGTTTATTTTACTTTCTTCTTTGTACTTCATCTTATGTTTATGTTTCAGTTATTTATTTTTCTATGCTTTATTTATTATCTTGTTTATATATCCATTGTGTGGGAATTCTTGATGGGATTATTTATGCATAGATAAGCCCACTACCCAGGCTTCTAGGTTACCTTTTTAGGAATAGAGGGGTTGCGTAGCCTAGGTCCCCCTGACTCCATTGTCTTGTTGGACCGAAGCGAAGACTCCGGCTTAGAGTTGGTTGTTTTAAGGAGGTTGTTGGCCCGCACGATAGCGCAGGACATCAATCTTTGGACAAATGACCTATAACTCTAAGTTTGTTTATGATATCCAAACCTGGACCGACCGCTCAAGATTTTGAGTATCCCGTTAAGAGCCGTTTCTTGGGGTATACTTTTTCAAATACTATTACCATGTAGGCCTCTCGCGTGATGATAGTGTTTGTTAAAAGGGGATCTGAGACTCCGAGAAACACTTAGCAGAAGACCTTAAAACCATCCCATGGGGAATTTGGGTAGAAAGCTTAGAGCCATCCTATCATAGGATCCCACCTAATTAAGTTGTTTGATTACACATACCCTCCTTTCACATCCTCGTGAACTCATATCGTTATTATGTTGCATTCCATTTGTATATGTGACATTTCATTTCATCACATCTTCCGAATGACATTACATTTCAATGCATCATCGCATATTTCATGCATACATTCAAGTTGTCGAAAGACTCATTTTATCTGTCTCCGTCTTCAGTTGTTGATTTACTATCAAGCTGATTCCTCTGCACAAGTACGGAACTAGAGCCAACGTCAAGAGAAGAATGAAATACCAAGAGCAACACGATGCAGAAGTCCGAATGGAAATCGATGAGTTGAAGTCGTGCATGACTAAACTTATCGAAATGATGTAAGTTCGATTGCGAGGTGAGCAACCTCAAAGGACTATAATTTCAAGTCTCACCGTTGTTGATCCCCAATCTTCTCGATGCCGCCACTAATTGGCCGAATTGGGTTACCCCGAAATTACGCTCCACCCATCGCAACTACTCCAATGGTTGGCGAGTCTTCCCAACAGCTTTTCCAGTCCGCCACCGAGCCTTAACCGATCATGCATACTACTCCTCATCGACCTTTATGCATCAACCCATCGCAAGTTGCTTATGAGAATCCTCTTTGATTACCGGCGACACTCCACGAAGTGTGAGTCGAGAAGATTTTGATGAACTTGAAGAAGTCCGCGAGCAATATCAGACTCTGGAAAGAAGGATGAGAGCTATGGAAGGCAACGATGTCTTTGGTATTGCTGCAGAGAACATGTGTTTGGTTTCTGATCTAGTTATGCCTCATAAGTTCAAAACTCCTGATTTCGAGAAATACAAGGGGCACACTTGTCCAAAAAGTCATTTGCTGATGTACTTCAGGAAAATGTCTGCTTATACGAGGAATGACAAGCTTCATATCCACTGTTTCCAAGACATCCTGAGTGGAGCTTCATTGAAATGGTATATAGGACTTGAGAAAGACCATATTCAATGCTTCCAGGATCTGATTAATGCTTTCATGAAACAATACCACTACAATCTTGACATGGCTCCTAATCGCCGTCAATTGCAAAATATGTCTCAGAGTGATAAGGAATCTTTTAAGGAATACGCTCAACGGTGGAGAGAGCTGGCTTCACAAGTTGAACCACCTTTATCTGAGAAGGAGCTCACTGGTTTATTTATGGATACCTTGTCTCCTTTCTATTGGGAGAAGATGATTGGTAGTGTGTCCTCTTGCTTCACAGATTTGGTGACTATTGGCCAAAGGCTAGAAGAGGGAATCAAGAGAGGAAAAGTGTCTGTTGCTGGCGAATCCTCTAGTGGTGCCAAGAAATCCTTCGGAAACTTCCAAAAGAAGAAAGAAGTTGAAACTAATGCTGTCTCGATTGAAAGAGGAGGACCTCACCGTAGGCCTCAATATTATGACCGACCACAGGTAGATGCTGTCACTCCTACAGTCAAGGCTCAACCAATCCAGATCCCCCAACATCAGGCTGGTGGACAAAATCAGAACCGCAATGCAAGGATTAGGACTCAATTTGACCTTATTCCAATGACTTACACTGCATTGTATCCTCATTTGGTTGAGCTAGGTCTAATCACAACTAGACCTCTAACTCCTCCAGATCCTCTCCCAGCCGGATTCAGGTCTGATCTTCATTGTGAGTTCCATCAAGGAGCTGTCGGCCATGATCTGGAAAATTGCTATGCACTAAAGGCTATAGTTCGAGATCTAATCAGAAGACAGAAGATAAATTTCGGAGATCCTCCGCCAAATGTTATCAACAATCCATTACCATGAAAAAGTGGCTGAAGAATGGGTCAGAATATCCCATGTCACCTCCTAAAGCCAGTGTTTCAGATAGGACAACTCATCCTTGTAACTGATTAGTCACTAGGCCATGTTTCTTTCTGTTTGCATTTTCCCTAGTTTATGTTAAATTATTGCTTTCAAATCTTGTTTGTAATTCCATGTTGATTTTAATGAAATGAGCATTGCACTGTTTTAATTTAAATCTTCTACATTTATCGCTTTCAAATATATATTTTCCCTGTTAAATTTCTTTACCGAACTTTTGTTTTTGCAAAGATTGGAGGGAGGATGATAACAACGAGATACCCATAACTGTTGTTGGTATGCTTCAATAAAACTTTGCTGATGATATACAGGCATTGTTTCAATTCCCAAACACTGGATAAATAAGGAAGTTAATCCCTTGTCAGCCCCTTCGAGCCTAGAAGTTGGAGTTTCTTTCTATACGAAAAAACCCGCAATTTTTAACCAGGTAATTTCGCTTAATTCGATGTGCATTTATTCAAGACGCCTTTCAACAAAGGTTGTATTCAATCAAGTTTCCTTCACACACATCAAAGAAGTGTCGAAGATGTCATCCAAGTCAAAAAGTGATGATGATGGTTCCCCGTAATCATGAAAGTCAAGCAGTCACTGTCTTTCCAAGAAATATATCAAAAAGAAAAAGCCGCTAAGTTAAAATTCAAAAGGCAACTTAGGCAACAAATTAGGGCATCCTGCTGACCGTAATCTTAAACGGAACTATTTAAGCAAAATTCAGGGATGACAAATTCAAGCAGGAGTTGATAAAAGTCCTCAAACAGCAAAATGTTGCAAAAAGAAGTGACTGCAATCTCAAGAATATCTATCAACTTCTGAGCCATCATCATTATCAGTGTACAATCCAAAATCAATTGGAACTAAGATGCACAATCTGAGTTAACTGAGTGTAGGACTGAAGAACATCACGAAGATTGGGTTGGGTAAAAAAAAATTTTGAGCCTTTATCCTTTATTTCTTAAACCGTGAACCAGACCACGTTACAACCCTCAAAAGACCTAATTGAAGCCAGGTTTCTTTTGAAAGCATACTACAACAAGGTTGCGTAATATGACTCCTAAGATTTTTTGCAAATCAACTGTCTTGGCATATCCATACACTGGTTTTCTCTTTCACTTTTAAATTTTTAAACCGCTGTGTTTTAACCAGTGGTTCATTTTCTATACAGCAACTACATCATTTCAAAAAATGATTTTTATTTCAAAACTTTTGCATGAACTTTGCATTAAATTTGCCATGTTTGAATAAACAATTTTTGCTTGTAAACAAGTTTTCCTCATCATCTAGGAAGTCCAAACTGTTAGGAAACTTGGTCAGTGATCCTAATCAGGGGCAAGTATTTTTCGGATCCTGTTGTGAATCAGTTCAAGATTAGTTGCTCAGTGCAAATCATGCTCAGAATTATTTTAATCAGAAGATCTTTTCAAGACTTATACGGGCACTCCTTTCCCTCACCATTTCAAGAACTTAAGCCATGATCGGTTTATCTTCAACAATCACTAATATGGGCAACCCCGAGCAGCTTTCATTCCTTCTTCCAAGGATCATCATTTCAATACAATTTGCAAGTGTGTTAGAAGTGTTTCTCAGGACATTTTCTCTCTAAGCAGAGTTGGTAGTGTTCTCCGTGTTGAGGAATCAGATTTCCCATCTTAACACAAAAGAGTCAATCTCCATTGTCATAAACGTCTGCATTACATATTACATGCATAGATCATTCATATATCATGCAACACAAAAAATTCATATACCATGCATAACAAGAGTGTTTTATCATCATTTGCATTTCGAGGTCTTGTTACGCCAATGTCTTACCTTGCAAAATCCAACTTACTTTGTACCTACCAAAATAGATGTTTTGTTTCTCGATATTCAATGCATTTCAATATACCAATTTTTTCCAAGTTCATTCAATGATTTTTCTGAATGTCTTTGATGATGTGTTCCAGAGTCCGTTCAGTGTCCTTCTGAATGTTTCTGATGTTTTGTTTCTCGTATATTCAATGCATTCAATATACCTGAATCTTTTTTCCGAAGTTCATTCAATGATTTTTCTGAATGTCTTTGATAATGTTTTCCAGAGTCCGTTCAATGTCCTTCCGAATGTCTCGATGTTTTGTTTCCGATATTCAATGCATTTCAATATACTCGAATCTTTTTTCCGAAGTTCATTAAATGATTTTTCTGAATGTCTTTGATGATGTCTTCCAGAGTCCGTTCAATGTCCTTCTGAATGTCTCTGATTTTTTGTTTCCTGTATATTCAATGCATTTCTGAATATGCTCGAACCTTTTTTCCGAAGTTCATTCAATGATTTTTCTAAATGTCTTTGATGATGTGTCCCAGAGTCCGTTCAATGTCCTTCTGAATGTCTCTAACAATTTGTTTCCTGTATATTCAATGCATTTCTGAATATGCTCGAACCTTTTTTCCGAAGTTCATTCAATGATTTTTCTGAATGTCTTTGATGATGTGTCCCAGAGTCCGTTCAATGTCCTTCTGAATGTCTCTAACGATTTGTTTCCTGTATATTCAATGCATTTCTGAATATGCTCGAACCTTTTTTTCCGAAGTTCATTCAATGATTTTTCTGAATGTCTTTGATGTTTTGTTTCTCGTATATTCAATGCACTTTTGGATATGCTTGAAGATCTTCCATTGCTCTTCTAAATATCTTTGATGTTTTCCCCCGCAGAGTCTGTCTCATATCATGCAAAAAAAAATGTAAAAAAAACATTGCATTGCGCATTCTCATTATATTTTATTCACGGATACCCATTCAAGGCTCGTGGCAAAATTTTGGGATTTTAATATTTAACTATCTCCCACTGCGATAATATGAAGCTTGATCATCTTCATATCATCTGGTTGAAGATATTTAAATAGGGGCAACTGTTGCACCCCAAATTTTACCCTGATATTTTTTCTATTCGCATTTTTGTTTATAAAAAAAATAGTCATTCACTCATTGCATATGCATCATTTCGTCGTATTTAAACTGATTAAAAGTCACTCTAAATCGATATTTGCATCGTTTTTAATTGTAAAATACCCGTTATTTTAGTTCATTTATTTTATCTCTCGCTGATTATTGCATTATTTTAATTTATTTTTATGACGATGATATCGATATTTTGATTTTTCAAACAAGTTGTCAAAAGTGATTCGACACTGTGCAAAAATTAGCGGAGAAAATATTTCAAGTTTTCATCTTTTACTCGCTGTTTTATGAATTTACGATCGCGTAAGTCATAAAAATGTGATCTCCCGATTTTTCGATACAATTTGAAGACTCGTTTTAATCGTGAGTATTTTACAACGGGTATTTGGTATTATTATTTTATTTCGATTTTATTATTTTGATAATTTTCTTCAATCTTTGATACTGTGAATTTATTTTAATATATTCATTTTATTTATCGGATAAATTTTTGTCCAAACTTTTACCATTTTTGACAAGTTTAGGTGTCCATTTTTTATCTCAAAAAATCAAACAAAACACTATTGGGCTTGTTAATTTTTACTAGATCTATTTTTGTGGCCCATTTAATTATGAAGGGCATTTTTGGCATTTTGAAAAATAACTTAACCTAATTTTATGGGTATAAATATATGGTATATTTTGTTGCTTAAGGGGGAGAACACAAAACAACAATGTAAAAGGAGGCGGAGTTTGTTTTGTTTAGATCAATAATAAACTATTGTTTTTCCATCAATACCCCTTCACTCAATCACGAACAACACCTTCTATTAAGCCACCACTCCCTCGCTTCACCTCCAAGACCCTCAATCCTCCTCTCGATGTCTCTCTCTGCTCCTCCATTCACCGTAGCTCTCACACCTCTCAAGACCCTCCATCTTCGCCTCCCGCTGAACCCTCAACCGCGACACCCTCCGTCCTGCTTTCTCCTCTCGTCTCCTTCACGCCAACCCCATCAACCATCCACCCTCAACCCTTATCTCTCTCTCACCGCCTCTCTCCGTCGACCACCACACCGAAACCCCTTCATCGCCGCTCACCATCAACACCACACATATCCCTTCGTTCTCATTGTCACCGCCGCTACCTCTTCTTCCACCACATCCGCTGTTACCCCTTCATCACCGGCTCAAGCTTCTAACAATAACTGCTGTAGTTTTTAATCTATGCCAGATCGCCTGCCTCGCAGCTCATCTCACGACAACAATCGCTCACAACTCAATGCAGCTTCGCACTCTCTCGGTAGCTTCAACTTTCTAAGACTTGTTACCTCTACTTTGTTAATTGCTGTAAGAAGCTTGTGTTGTGTTGAGGATTTTAGTTTAGTACCATGTTTGGATGCCTATCTACTTGATAAAAAATCACGATTAAGGCCCACACTAATTCAAGGTTCTGATTAATAGTTTTATAAGTTTGGAAATGATACTGCTACTTTCTGTATTCTCATGTTTTATGACAGATTTGTGATAGAGTGTTACTTATGAGCTGATATTGAATTTGTGTGTGTTTAAGCTTTAGTCAGGTTTCACATCCATATAATATGGTGATTGTATTTTTGCATTATTCTGAGTTGGCTTAATAAGTATGGTCGAGGTATCAGCGTGCTTGTTTCATTGTTCTGTTTTAATTTCATTTAGTTGTGATAATGGTGTTTGGTTTCGATGAAGGTTGTACGGTAGTACCGCATTACTTGCGTATAAAACTAACCGAGAAACCATTGGTACACCATCTTATTCTCGTTTTAATTTCGATTGTAGTTTGTGTTTGGGTGATATTCATGTTAGTTTCGATGAAGGTAAGTTTGTTTCCGCGATTATTCGCGCAGAAACTCGTCGAGAAATCGTTGAGACATCGCGTTTTATGTCACTCTCATATTTTTAGTTTCAATTGAATTTGAGATAAGGTTTCCATGACTAGTTTCGATGATGGTTCGATGTCTATGTCGCGTTATTTGCGTAAGACTTAACCGAGAAAACTATCGAGGGTATCACATTGTTCTTTAGTGCAAGAAAATCATTTTTATCTTGAGTAAAGGTAATTGATTAGTGGCTGCCCCGAATTCGGTTTCATGACATGTTGAATGAATGGTTAATGTTGTTTCGATTACATTTCAATTTGAATCAATGATGGAATCTTGGATGCAATGACAATGGTGTTTCGGTAGTTTAATTGATTTAAGTGAAATTTTTGAGTGTTTCTTAATATAATTAAGTTGCCCTTTCGTTTATGCGGTTAAAATGTGTTTAAAACTCAATTTTCCACGTTTTTGATTGATTAATAGCATGAGTTCTTTGGTTAGTCGTCCATTTGTGAATCGATAACCATGAATAAATTCTTGATTCTTGAATTGTTCATTCATTCATATAAGTTGCATTTGATTTTAAGTTCTTGCCTACGAACCATTTTTATTTGCAATGCTATTTCTTTATTTTTATCCCACTAATGCTACTAATGTATTTGTTTCCTGTGAAGATATCCGAGGATGATTCAAGTATACATTTTATACTGTTACATTTATACACTTTTTTTTTATATATACTATTATTTATATTCATACTAGTATTTTTATTCAATATTTAATAATGTACATATAATATACTTGCATTTTTATTTTATTTTATATTTTATACTGTAAATATAACTATACTTAGTATTATTTTTATTTCATATTTATTTCATATATTTAGTATTATTTAGTATTATTTTTTATTTTTATTTCTATTATTATTATACTTTATCTATTAATTCGTAAATAAGTTTGAATTTAATTATATTAATCTTCTTTGTGTTGCAATTTTAAATTTTTAATTCAATTTAATTTTTGAATATGTATGAACTCAAGTATATTATTTAATTTCTTAGATTTAATTTTTATAATCTGTTCTAATATAATAAAATACAATAATCTGCGTTTAAGCTTCTTCGCATTTAACTTTTGTTATTATTCTGTTAAGATACAATTACTTTACCGTTTCTCTTTAATTTATATTTATCCCCATTCGAAAAATTGTATCCCAATCCCCTTGATGCATTGTAAATAATTTACCGCTTTCCATTTTATTTTACCGTTTAATCCCCATTTATAATTCATGTATCCCTCTCCCAAAAACAAATATTGTAATAATCATCCAGTGCACATTTATTTTATTTTAATTTAACTGTCACTTACACAAAACCTAAAAAAATCTTTTTTAAAACTAATATTTGTAAATCATTTTTAAACCCGTAAGTCGACAAAGCTACGAAGCGTCGCGATGACCACACATGCACACATGTACGCTTGATCCTGGGCCTTCTTACAATGAGCCTATTTCGATCAATTGTCCCAATTGGTCGTCTTAGTAGACTAGCCCACTTTGCTAGTACACATGTAATTTAATTATTTTATACTTAGGTTGGCCACCTTGTATGGGCTTTGTCGATTTTACTTGTGATTTACAATTATCTCGATCCTATTCTTTCTCCATTCACCAAGCATTTAAAACACTTTCAATAAAATTCGACCCAACGTCGAGTTTTCCTCTCAAACCTCGATCCAACGTCGAGTTATTTTAAAAATGAATTTACAAAAGAGAATATTTGATAAGATTTGTTTTAATAGTTAGATGTTAGCCTAACGAAAACAAATCAAGTTTCTAATTGATTAGATGATAGCCTAATAAATTGAGAAACTTCAAATCCATGTTCTAAAACAAAAAAAAAATAGTGCTATGGTATTTAATTAAATTGTTGGATGATAGCCCGACGATTTAATTAAAATGTAAAGTATTTGGGCCATTAGAGGATAGCCCAATGACTTAAATACTTTATTCCATACACTTAATAAATGTGAACTTTGTTTCGCCTCACCCTTTTCATAATAAAAGATTTTGGATGAGAGATGATCGGTCGACCTCAATCACCAATCTCGAGTATTCGAATCGTTAGATGATAGCCTAACGTTTGGTACTTGTCATCCCAATTTAAAATCAATCTTAACTCACTCAAACTTCTTTGTGCCCAAGCACCTTTACCTTTAAACCCTTTTCAAGATTAGACATGATTCATTTATAATTGAGATGCTTCTTCCTCTATTCCCAAGGTTTTCGACTTCTCCACTTGAGTACTAGAGGTGTTCTCAAACCCTCCCTCATGTTGGTACGTAGTCCTTTATTCTTTATCACACCTTGTGGACGTTAGACGAGTCTTCTCCTTTAAAAATGACGACTTGTCTTTTCATTTAAAATCAATCAACAAACAATTATTTTCTAGCCGAACTACGGCGCTCTGACTTTCCCATTGCACGAGGGAATACGTGGGCACTAAGTCTTACGACCAAAGGCGAGCAAAAATAATAAAAACATTTCTTCTCCCTTTCTTTCTCCTTTCAAAACTTAGAAGATCGTAAAAAAAAATTTCACACTAACACACAACCACACTTTGAACTAAATGGGTACCATCGAGTACGATGGATGTAAGGGGTGCTAATACCTTCCCCTTGCATAACCAACTCCCGAACCTATATCTCTTAATTTCGTAGACCGTCTTATCCGATTTTCATGGGTTTTATCTATATTTTCCCGTTCTTTTTTAGAACAAATAAAATTAGGTGGCGATTTTATTGTTTTTGAAAATTAAAATGATTTTTGAAAACCGAGTTGCTTCAAGGAGCATCTGTCATACCCCAATTTTTGACCTAATATACCACCTTACATTTACATCACTGCATCACTAACAGTTCAGAACAGAATAGATCGAGTGTGGCTTCTAGAAGTCAAATCAGGGTTTGATCAAAATTTCATCTGTTCAAGATGTGATCAATTAGGGTTTGAGTTTCCACTCACCTCAATTGATCTATCTTAATCAATCATCAACATATGATCTTTAGATTCCCAACTTTTTCTCATGATCTATCAAGAATCGACCAATTAGGGTTTTTATCGAGGATAGGGAATCACTGACTTTTTGCTCAATGAATGACCTATTTGATTGGAGATTGATCTTTATATCTTCAATTCAACATCTTGACCTAATTTATTGATTCAAAACATCACAGAATTCCATATTTTTCATCAAACAAATTCTGAATCGTCTGATAAAAATTCATCTACACAGAAAAGTCAAACTTTGACTTTTGGTCAACTTTTTCAAAATCAAACTTTTTCAATCATCAAAACACTTCAAATGATCCATAATGATCATAAAAAATCAAGAAATTTGGAAAAGTCAACAAAAAAGTCAAATTTGAAAAATTTCTAACACTTACGAAAGAAGTGAGTCTCTCCACCTCTTCTTGAAGTGTTGTCACTGTGCTACGAAGTCAACATTTTCTTGCTCAAAACCTTCCATTATTTTCCTTCTTTTTGAACGAGTATTGTATGTACGAGTTGGCTGTGGACGGGTCGAGAAACTCTAAGACGCGATACTGACGATCTTTCTCTTTCTGGAAAAAATTCCAAAAGATAAGACTCTAAACAATACTCGATATGCAAAGTATGATGCATGATTATGAATGCAAAGAGAAAATAGTTTCCAAAGAATTTACGCTAAAAGAGAAATTTCTGGCAAATATTTGGATGGAAAACACTTATTTTATTAATTATTGGAAGAAGATTACAACAATTTGTTTTGTTTTTGAGCATAGCTCATACAATGATAAAATAAATGATAAAACTACAATCTAACTAATTAATCGTCCTCGTCGGATGAAGATCCAAAGGTTTGATGTAGCTTCAACTTCAAGATTTCTTTCCCATAAGGCTTTCGCCGCCTTTCTCGCTTTTATGATGACTTTCTTCCACTCGTCGAGCAGGATCGCGGTTGTCATTTCCTGCTTTCTTTTCTTTCCTTGATGTATCTTTTGATCGTGTTATCTTCCGACGAATCTTCTCATCTTCTCCATGAGCCATTCATCTTGGAAGTAAAGCGTCTTTTCATGATCTTGACCTTCTTAAACTTCTCATTTTCGAGATCGCCTTAAAGAACTTGTCTTCCAAAGCCCTTTCTCGAGCCTCATCTTGGCCAAAGCTTCTTGGTATTCTCCCATAGTCTCGACGGAAAATTGTTGATTCGAAGTCGTTGAAAACATAGGTTCCTCATAAGCATAAGGCATTCGAAATTCCTTCGCTCTTTTCTTTACCCAAGAAGTGTAGATTTCCATGGCTACACAATTTCTTGCATTACCCTTTTCCTTCCTTCGGATGTGATGCCAAGCTCTGATCATTATGGCTTTCAAACCTTGAGAATCTTCCCCTTCATGATAGAAGTAGCTTTCTACTGTAAAACCAAGAGGTTTACTAGAGTTTGCATACCCGAGTTGACGTCTCACCAAGAATGGGTTGTAGTTGATTCCTCCTTTCGTACCAATGAGAGGTACGTTGGTAAATTCTCCACAACTTTCAATGATTTCCATCTCATTGTCTGTCAAGGTATACCAATGGATATCGTCGTTTGTAAGAGACATGAGTCTTCGAGACCAATGCCAATCGTCTTTATTTTCACGGAAGATAGGAGATTTAGGCAAGTGTGAGATAATCCATTTGAAAAACAGAGGTACACAACACACGATAGTTCCATCTCTTTGACGATTCCTATGATGAATGGAGAAATACGTGTCACCAAGCAAAGTGGGAACGGGATTTCCAATCAGAAAGATCCTTATGGCGTTGATATCAACGAAACTTGGGACGTTGGGAAACAACACCAATCCGTAGATGAGTAAAGCTAAATGTTCAAAAGCTACCATACTACGGCCGAGAATTTAAGAGCCTTCTCCATTAGGAACTTTGAAGTTAGTCCTAAGAGTTTTCCGTAGTTAGGTTTTGTCTATCTCGATTTCTTTAAGTGAGTCATTGTTGCAATGATCGGTGACTTAGGAATGGCTTCCAAACCATTGAAAGGCACTTTATCGACACTAAGATACCTAGGATGTGTGCGCATCTTCCAAAGTAGGCATCAACGATAGTCGTGGAAAGTGAAACAATGATAGATCGGATCGAAACCGAACAAAAGTTTTGAGAAGTCCTTCATCAACGTTAGTGTTCAAGACAAAAGAGTTCCAGCGTTTTCAAACCGAGGATCTTCTACCAAGGATGCTAACTCTTTTAACTTTCCTACATCGTGAACTAAAACCGTATTTCTTGGTGAATCTTCCTCTGACGTCCATCACTCTAACCTAAAATATTTACAAAGAAAAATCTCTAAATTCTTTGGAAACGGGAAGAGAAATGAAGTTTTTGAATGAATGCGTGAATGCTACAAACATGGTTAGTAGTTATACACACGGTCAAGCGTTTGCAGTCACGAGCATGAGGCCAACGATAAGAATCAAACGTGGGTAAGTTTTAAGGGCTTATTCATCTGTGAAACGTATTCTACTGATAATACAGGTTCAACGCTTCTCTTTGAAATATTATCGGATTTGTTGAATACTCGAAGTCCAATAATATTTTTCAAGAAAAACCCGCCTGATCGTAGTCTCGCATGACAATTATTCTAAGCTTACGCCTGAATAATTTTTGCACTACATCCTAAAGGCCAGGATGGGTTATGTGTTCTACTACCACTACCTGCAAGTTCTCTTGAAAGCAAAATGTCTTCGCAAATACTTGCTAAACACAAATACTCCCAAGACAACCTCCATCGAGAGAGGGATCTCAAATTAACTTAGTAAGCACCGAAACTTCCCACAAGTTAATAGGACTATACCCCACCTAGATCTTAGAATGTTTTAACCGGTTAGATTTCTTTCCATCGATGAAATCGCGAAACACACAATAAAGAAAAACAAACATATGCACATATGAAAGCTTAACCTTTTTCTTTTGAAAACAAAACAAACTTGGTGCTCTTGAAAGGTAGTCACATTTTTGAAAATCAAAATTTAACTGGAATCCTCCAAAGTCGCCATTTTTTCTCGCTTAAAAGTGACGCCAGGGAATCGAATCAATCGGATTCTCCGCTCAAACGATTTACTCTTTTGATTTGTTTATAAAGATGCCGCGAGCATCAAGCTTTATTATTTCCAACACAAGAAAATGATTATGAAAAAGGGAAAGTCGCAATACCCTCAATTGATTTCATATGCATTACGACTAGCGAACTAGACGCAACGCATGGGGAGATTCCCAAGGGGTTTTTTATATAAAGGAATAGATGGAGCACCCTATATATATATAGTTATCTATAGCTTTATATATGAATATGTTTGATATGTTTATATGTTTTAATTGCTATTTCTATGATTGGGAAAGTTTCTCCTTGGATTTTAAGAAGGATAGATTATGTGGGATCCTAGGTTTTGTTATTATTGTGCTCGCAAAGATCATGGGATCTTCGCATACATATCCCTTAATGGGAATCAGAGCATTTGTAGCTCTGATCTAAAGGGATCTATGGTTTGTTTGGTTCGAGGGAGAAAGAAGTTTTGCTCGCCAAGGATGAGACCTTGGCCTCACGTATTCTCAAAGGGATGTTGAGAAAGTCGAGCAATCATAGTTCCCACTTATGCTAGTGGAAGCAACAGATGTTATTAAGAAGACAAAGACAAATGTCATCTTAATGAAAATGTATCTAATCTATTTCATCACATACATTTTTGAAAGGTTGATTGATTGAATCTTTCATCGTAGTTATAGGTGTTTTGCTTGAGTGTACAAGCTGCTACCACTTACGAGTTTAAGAAAGATATTTGAAAAGATGATTGAATCTTTTAATTGTAAGCATCGTGTTTTGCTTGAGTGTACAAGCTACCACTTACGATTAAGAGATGTTTTGTTTGAAAAGAGTTTGAAAAAGATTTGATTGTATGTGATGTGATAGATGAGATACTTCTTCCATAGAGATGATAGATGTCTAAATCTCGAGGAGAAATTGATGGATTGTGGGATGCTTTAAGAAGCCCATGGGTCCTTGTGAAGCCCAAGAGGAGGCATTCCGAGGGTCATCGAGGGTCCCTGTATGAAGCCCAAGAGGAAGCTATATGGTATGGTCGGCTTTGCTTTAAGAGTGGTTTCACGGAAACCATCCTTTAGGATTTCAAGAGCGATTTCACCGGAAATCATACCTCGTGGTTCTATCCTAGCTGGTGATTCTTTGTATTGGAAGCCCAATAGAGGTCTTAAGAGATTTCCTGGTCTCTTTCTTGTTTGATGCCCAAGAGAAGGCTAAACTCAATGAGGAGTTCTTTGAACGAAGCCCAAGAGGAGGCCGACTCAACAGGAGTGTTGTCTTATATGAAGTTTAAGCGAGGCTAAACTCGATGAATGAGTTTTCTTATATGAAGCCCAAGAGAGGTGAACTCAAATGAATGAGTTATCTTGTACAAAGTCCAAGAGAAGACTAACTCGCAGGGACCTAGTTGTTAGACTAGTTTGTTATGTTATAACTAGACAGCTATATAAACAAGTGTGTAAAATTTATTCAATCGGAGTTTATGAAGGAAATATAAACAAGTGTGTAAAACGAGCTTTCAAGTGTAACTTGATTATTTACAAGTTTGAATGTGTACAAGGAAATGAATATGTACACGAACGGTGTTTATGTACAAGGAAATGAATATGTACATAGGAGGTTGGGACTTACATCGTGAGGGAGGCCCATTGGTTTAAAGAGAAGTTTCACCGAATAATTCCTCTCTTAATACCAATGGTATTTGCAGATAGATGTTTAATGAAAACAAACGAACAAAATTTGTTTATGCTTGAATATTTACAAAGATGATTGTATTATGTACAAGTAAAATTGATATGTACATAAAAAGAATTGGGACTTACACCGTGAGGGAGGCCCACGATCGATTAAGAAATTCGAGTAAACTCATTCGGTTTTATCTTCAAATCGGATCGATCATGGAAAGAAAAAAAGATGTAAGTTTGTTGAAATGTTTTGAAAATATCTTGAAAATGTTTTTGAAAGATGAAATATATCCACAAGAAGTTTGAAAAATTTCGAGTTTGAAAGTTTGAAAAAAACATTCTTGAAAAGTACTTGAGAATTCCTTAAAATGTCTCGTTTTCGACTTAATGAAATATAATCAAAAGAAAATATTTTTGGATTTTTTTGACATAATCATAAAATAGATATATTAAATGACAAGTGTGCAAAAAATCATCTCAAAATGAGAAGTTTTGATTGGTTTTGAAAGTGTTGAAGTTTGGTAAAAATGTGAAGAAAAAAAAAGTGACAAATGGTCTCGGGGATTCACCGGACCATTGGGCAAGGCAAGGCAAAGGACTAAGAGTGAGCGGCAACCACTAAGTAATACATCCGTTAATTTAAATGAAACTAGAAATATATATTATAAATCTAGCTTTTAAATTTGAATTCAAAAACTCATCTTCTTCCTCTTTGTTGTAATCAGAAAAACCATGGCCATGGAAATTCAATTTCTTCAAATCTTGATCAATTTTAAAAGTGTAAATGCTATTTCATCTAGATTTTCGCCATGATTATGAATATGTATTTTGTTGTTATTATTAATCAAAGAGGACCACGAATTTTATCAATCCCCATTTGAACCCTAACTCAGCTTGTTAATTTTCTAAACACGCTGATTTTAGTTCAAATTAAGGACCCGATAGCTTTAGTGATTGAATATCTACATTTTCCTTTTCAATTTTAAAGCTAAAAGTGTATGAATGGAAGAATCAAAGTTTGAAAAACTCACCTCGTATGAAATACCAGCCGAGCGCCACCCAAGTGCAAAGTAACGATCGATTTAGCTTCCTTGAACCTCCCTCGAGCGTGTTTCATCCTTAGTTTGTTCAAACCTTTGAATTACTCCAACTAAGTCAACTTGTGTATGGTTTTTGAATGGAGGATGATGATAATGATGTTACGTAACTTGTTTACTGCCTATCATCTCTATGGGATGTATGGAAAGTGTTTGAATGATAAAATTGAAAACGCACGAGTGGATTTCAAGTTTGCATGTTAAGGCACAATACTTGCACAAATGGAGTTTATGAGAAATATGTTTTATCTTGTTTCTTTATGGTTTTAAGTTTTAAACAAGTTCTATTTGATGTTTAGAACATGTTAGAAACTTAAATTTCTCGTATTTTGCAAGGTTTGAAAATTGCAAGAATTCTCTTCGAACTTAGAAACTTGAAGTTTAAGAAAGAAAGAGTGAAAGCTTGATTTGAAGCTTTGGTGTGGTTTGAATTTGAGGAAATGACCTCATTTGTAGGCCAAAATTTGAATGACAAGGCGCTATCATTGAGAGAGCTTGCAACTCATTTAGTGGTAAGATGGAATCTTTGCATTTAATGCAAAAGTTACTTTCACCATGGTTAGAAATTTCTTCTTGATCCAACTTTTCTCAATCATTCACAACTGATATTTATCAGTTATAACTTGCCTCTAAATGGTGACAAGGCTTCTAGAAGGAGAAAATGCAAAAAATGACTTATAATTTTGAAGCATGTACTTGAAATTCCATGGTTTTGGAGCTCTATGTTTCAAAATCAAAAGTATAGCTAGACAAAATGGTTTTGCAAGTTCTTGGACATTTTGGAAAGCTTGTAACAAGGGCTACAATTTTCATGTTTTGAGTTTTTCTGATCTCAAAGGATCTATGTGAAAATGGTCATGAAAGTAGAAAAACCATGTTTTTTAACACTTGAAAATTTTTCTAAGTGTTAGAAATTTTTCAAATTTGACTTTTTGTTGACTTTTCCAAATTTCTTGATTTTTTATGATCATGATGGATCATTTGAAGTGTTTTGATGATTGAAAAAGTTTGATTTTGAAAAAGTTGACCAAAAGTCAAAGTTTGACTTTTTCAGATGAATTTTTATCGATCTATCTGTAATTTGTTCGATGAAAATATGGAATTCGTGATGTTTTGAATCAAGAAATTAGGTCAAGATGTTGAATTGAAGATATAAAGATCAATCTCCAATCAAATAGGTCATTCATTGAGCAAAAGTCGTTGATTCCTCATCCTCGATAAAACCCTAATTAGTCGATTCTTGATGATCATGAGAAAAGTTGAATCAAGATCTCGTTGATGATTGATTAAGATAGATCAATTGAGGTGAGTGGAAACTCAAACCCTAATTGATCACATTGAATGATGAAATTTTGATGAAACCCGATTTTGACTTCTAGAAGCCACACCCGATCTATTCTCAACCCGAATCAGCATGATGCAAAGATGTAAATGTAAGGTGGTATATTAGGTCAAAATTGGGGTATGACAATCGCTTTGATATACATCTAATCCGCGATGATTTATTGCTACTACCTAAAAGGAACCCATCCGTGTAGGATCCCCACAAATATAATGCCCAAGCAACCCTTAAAGATAAAGCATACAAGTCAAAACAAAGCAAGAAAGTGATCTAAAAATCCCAAGGTATTCTCTTTAGGGTGTGTCCTGTGCAGATCGCCAGCCTCAGAATACGGTGAACTGACTTTGAGATTTTTGTATCGCAAATGTGCGAATAGAAGAGTCGCCACCGACTTTTCTTTTTATCCAATGAAGGGAAGGTGAAAAGAATAGAAAAGACCTTCGTTAGACTGAGTGAGAAGGTTATTAAAAGGGAAGGTATTAGCACCCTCTTTCCATCCGTAGTTATCACGGCTCTTATTTGCTCTGATCATTTTCAAAAAAAGGTGCTCGTGTTTGACAAAAATGTTTTGAAAAAGGCATTGCTTGACTTTGTAATGATTCATGTAGGAATGTATACAAAGTGTTCTAAATGTTTTGTTTTGAAAAGTGTTTGAACTTTGACAAAAGTGTGAGGTGAAAAGTATTTTGATGAGAAAGCAACTAAAAGTCCTATTACCTACTCATGTTCATGGCCGCTGTTGTTTTACTTTCCTTTAGAATAGTGTTATCCATACCATTAGTTGGTAGGTAACCCCGTCGCTGGATGTGTCGGACATTCAAGGGACATCGGATGGTCATGAAGGCAACTCAGTAGGAAGTATCCCAGCACATTCAAGGGACTATCATCATTTTTCGTAGGCGACAATCGAGGGTCAAGATCATGTATTCGTAGGCTTACATCGTGGTCAAGATCATGTATTCGAGGCTTACATCGTGGGTCTATGATATTTGTATCGAAGGGACCATGATGATTTGTTTTGAAGGCAACGGTGTAGAATACCTCACGCTCGAGGGACTTGACCATTTGAATTGTAGGCAACGAGAGAATTTCTAAGGCATGTGTGAAAAGAGGTGTTGATTCCGGTATTTTATCTTGAATTATGAGTGATCTATGTCCAATTTTATTCTACACACGCCTAATTACTAGCAGCTTATAGGCGTAAAGTAAGAATAAATGTAAATGCGGAAAGATAAAGTCCCACGCTATTACATGGCTTGGGGAAGATACATAACGAGAAAGGCGGAAATAAAAGTCCTAATTAAACTATTACATCCCATAGGCAATTACATAATTGAAAAGAAAAGCAAGAAAAATCAAAACTGTGATAACCTATAAACAGATACAAAGCTCGTAACTAAGAAAATTTTACAAGAGGAAAATGTTAGTAAAATAATTATTTTTGAATGAGAAAGTTTGTGTTAGTAACCACATTAATATGATAAGATAATTTTTGGTAATTTTTGAATTGATTTGATAATAAAAATAATTAAAAGTCATTTAAATGATTAATTAGCAAGTAAATTAAATATGCAGTAAAATAATAATTTTAATTTTAAAATTAAATAAGTATTTTTTGATGATTATGCAAAAATAAATATTTTTGGAGTTTTTAGATGCATGATAAAAATATTAAAGATAAATTAAAATAACATGAAAATATTAAAGAAAATATAAAATATGAAAAAATAGAAGTTAGTTTGTAAAGAGGCAAAATATATGGTCTTGCCCGGATCGAACGGTGACCCTTGGATGAAAACACGCCTCCGCTTTAACCATCGGACCAAAGCATTTTGGTGTTTAGTAAATGAAACGGGCGTTTTTAAACGAAATCGCCTCGAATTATTAAATTACCGCCAAGAACATCATCTTCGCAATTGGGAATTTGCGTCATTTAACTCGACGCTAAAGTTCTCGCAACTCAAAAAACCCATACAAGCAATATAAATGAATGGTGAGTACATGAATCGATTGGTAAATTGAATTCTAAACACCCGTGGTGGTGCTAGTTTTGTCCAATTTATCCTATTTAGAGAACCCTAATTCGAACGTAAAACCCTAAACATGGTGTATTTCGACCCAAAGGCTGAATGCAATTAATCATCCAGAAACTTGCAAATTGTTTAAATATTAAAACAAACATCAAAATGTTAATAATGCATGAATAATGTAATCAAGTTTGAAAGTAAGAACAAACCAAATCGTGTTTTCGTGATTCTTGATGTTTTGAGTGTCATGTGAAGGTCTCGGATCGATTTCTAAAGACACCAAGGAATGCAATGGAAGGCTTAGAATCAAAT